>JAUPFN010000015.1:23236093-24436093 GCA_036924255.1 Apodemia mormo | reverse complement strand
TTTTACAGCATTTTCAGGGCTAGATTATTTCTGATAGGATCAGTAGAGTTTCAATTATAATATACCTCAGAAGATGTAAATACAAATCGGGTAGCAAAAAGTATAAGGATGTAAAAATAAAACAATTTAGTGTAATACAAAATTGTTGCTAACACTCACAAGCGTTATAACTTATAACGCTAACAGCAACGATGTTAATGGCGCGTTACTGTTCATTTAGCGGGATGGTAATGCCAAATGCATAAGAATACTGGATACTTTACCCTTCAAACCGGAATTTGACAATGACAAGCATTGACGCTATTGCAGATAGATAAGGCTGGCTGGTACGCAACCCGTGCAAAACGTTGCAGAACTCTACTATATAGTACTGACATGTATCTGCTATTCTTCTAGACAGATTTACAAACTGCCTAGAAGAATAACAGATAGTCTTTACTTCAAAAAGCATCCGGACCAACACAGGAAACGAAGAGGTCATTAACATACATATTTTAAGAATATAAGCAACACTTTTCCCTGATCGCCAAAATCGTCTTTAAAGTGTTCTTGTTTACTGTAGCGATGTTACATAACCTCACATAATTGTAACGTTTTATTTGTCTTGTGAGGAGGTAGCATACATGTTAGGAAAAAGGAGATATTAGTCGACATCGATAAGTTTCTCTTACGCGAGATATAAATTAATTAATTACGTATTTTAAACGGATTTTAGTGCCGTCTTCTAGTTTGCTGCCTTATGCTAACTTTTATTGAATTGCAATTACTTATTTTACTAAGGTAACTAGTGACGGACGTCAATAAAATTAAAAGTATGGTATGGTTCTATTATTAAAAAGGAAAATTATGCAAAATTATTGAAGGCGATTCAATAATTTTGTATAATTTTTCTTTTTTGGCAATTGGCCATTTAGCCCTCTACGAGGACGTTGTGATACGAAATATTAAATGTATACTGGATTTTTCTTTTCGACCATCTCCACTAAAACTGGATGTACCTACGGTTTCCATTGGAGTAGGCGAGATTTCTAGTCATGTCCATTGTTTTGTAACCGTTGTTCTACATTTGTAGAAGGATATGTATGATAATTTCTTGCTTATTGTTTCTCATTTTAATTCACTGAAAAGGATTCGCATTCAAGGAAAAGATTAGCGCTAAACTGCTGAACAGATTTACTTATGGAAAGTGTTAACAGTTAGTCTTCGTTCGCTTGACCCACACACACACACACATTGCTTTCTTTAACTCACTTGAGTAAAAAAGTAACAGTGATAATATAAATTTATGTTAGTGAAAAAATATTTAAAAACCGTCCCATAGTTTTTGAGTTTATCCATTATCATCAAACAAACCTTAGATTTTTTATAATCTACACATATAATAAAATCGTAGGAAAGTCAAAACTGTACACTGAATATTTTTTATCCATTATCAACAAACAAACCTTAGATTTTTTATAATCTACACATATAATAAAATCGTAGGAAAATCAAAACTGTACATTGAATATTTTTTTAAAAGAATACTTGGGGCGTGATCTACAATCGATATCGAAGCCAAAAATATAGTTTTTAGAATTTTTGTGTTTGTCTGTACGTATGTCCGGGGTAAACTCAAAAAGTACTGCATGGATTTACTTCAAATTTTGCATGAATATAACTAATAGGTCGGGTCAACATATAAGCTACATATTATCACGCTATCACCTACGGGGAAGGTGCTGTGCGGAGTAAACGAAGTCCGCGCGGACGAAGTCGCTGGCAACAGCTAGTATTAGTATAAGAAAATAATTTATCTCTTTTACACGGGCGAATTTTAGAGCATCACTTATAGCCAATGGCAGTAACATTCTCTTAGCTTATGACAATCCCAAATAGTATGCTGTCACATTCTTTGATTTAAGAAGTGACCGCATAATATTTAGGATTTCCTAGGCTAAGACAATGTTAGTGCAATTGGCCATTAGTGTCTAAGTCGTCATAGTTCTGATACTATTATAATTTACTTGATAAAATACCTAGGGGCTTAAAAAAGTAACATCGCTTCGTAGCGAAACGATATAACATTTGTCATCGTCTCTGAGTCTGAGATAACGAAAACAATTTCCTAGCCAATGTAAAATTATTGTCGCGATCGTTGTGTCAAATTGTTTAAACCTAGACAACGAAATTATGTGTCCAAATAATTTGCTACTTTATGGTTTCGTCTCGAATTATAAACATTGTCTATCAACTACCGATATTGATAGCGATTGACCATGTGATTTAGCGCGGCTTACGTTAATCCAATACATTTTATTCTTTTCTAATGTCGTTATCGTTTTCATATTATTACTTTTGAAACTATTGGGTACGGTATCTCGCGTCGTAATTTTTTTAGTTCTTTTAAGAAAATATTATGAATCAAATTATGAAAATAATGAATCTTATTATTAAATTATTAAATATTAAATTATAAACTCTTTAAAGCCAAAACTTCTATATAGTTTTTGACAAGAAACCTGGCAAGACACTTTAAAGATGTAATAAATTTGAGTATTGTCAAAATTACGGTTTAATGGTTTTTAATAATTGTAAATTTTATACATAGAACATTTTATACGTTTATTGGATGATTGAAAGTATTATAATAATGAGCCAATATTCTCGTGTTGCTGTGGTACACATGTCAGATGTTCAATTCACTGTACAGCGTTTGGTAAATTGATCGTGAATCTTTCCAAAAGCAACATGTTGAAGCAGGTAAATCGAACTAGTTTAATTTAAAAATATGAGTAATGTTTCGTAAACCTTACCACAAGTCATATTACTTGCTTCACTCCTCCACATTTGTCCAAATATTCTGTTTCCATTTTCATCGGAGCAAAAACATCTGTGTAGTGTAAATATTAAATGTTATTAACATTCGAATGTACTGCAAATCGTAACAGCTGGAGACTAGATTCTCGTTTGGTTTTCTATAAATCTTAACTTGCATTTCAACATAACTTTTAGTCACTCTATTACTGTCGTTGAGGAGCCGTACAGCGTATATTTTATAGCAAGATATTAAACAAGCATATGGCTCTCCTGATGAAAAGAGACAACTATCTGCATCACCTACAGACACCAAAGGTGATAATAGTGCGTTGCTATCTTTGTGACGGCGTCTTAATGCTATATGCATAAGTTTAACGGTTACCTTACCCTCCAAACCGGAACACGACAGTGAAAAGCTCCTTACCCTCCAAACCGGAACACGACAGTAAAAAGCTGTTGCGCCAGGAATACGTAAGGCGGGAAAGTACCAAGCCCGGGTGAGGTAGTGCAGAACTCTATTTAGTAGCTAAGATGATAGTGACTCGTTAAGCAAAGGGTTCGCCTCTTACGAACTGCCTGACAGAACGGCAGATAGTCTCGTCTCAAGGGAGACCCGGAGCAACACGGGAAAACGTGCACGTTGCTTACGGCAAATAAGCACGCCCTTGTATAGTACCTTAAAATAGTATCTTTCAAATCTCATTGCCGTTGCACTTACTCTCAGTTTTCTGCTCATTTAGTCGGCAGTCTTTCTGTCCTTCTTTATCCTTTTCCAAATGTAGGTCTTAGGTGCCCCATAGACCTACAATAATATTGCGCAATAAGTATTGCGCAATATTATTGTATTGAGCAATAATAATGAATACCACTTTTGATTCCAAACGTTCAGTAAATTCACTCAATAAAATTGACAAATTTTGTCTGAAAAAGTCTGATCAATATTTTCGTGCGAGCAACATGTCTGACGACGAAGTTTTAGCGGCAACCATGCTGGTATTTTTTTTTTAAAAATAAATTTCTATTTAATTCGATACACTCAAGTTAAAACTCCAATTTTTTATCTTCTATAGCATTCTTGCTCGCTATTTTGCTTAAATTTACGACACGGCGGCTCCAAATTCTGAAGTGAAAAATATTGTGCCGGTGCCGTGCTGGGTAAAAACCGTCTTGTCGATACACGGCCTTAAAAGCAACCTAACAAACCTATTTTGTAATTATGTAACAACTTG
Organism: Apodemia mormo; assembly: GCA_036924255.1. Taxonomy (NCBI): domain Eukaryota; kingdom Metazoa; phylum Arthropoda; class Insecta; order Lepidoptera; family Riodinidae; genus Apodemia; species Apodemia mormo. Next base: position 24,432,065 of record JAUPFN010000015.1, on the reverse strand, counting down.
TGGCCATTTCGAACCATATACTAATATGACGCAATTTATGACACTATAATTAATAGATATACAGTGCCGCTAGCGGTATTCTGTACACTTTCATTCATTTTTAATTTGTTGATTTAAAGAGCAAAGTTGAGATTTTCTTAAAATGTCTCTCTCTCCGCTATAATTTAGCTGCCCAATTTTAGCTGTGTCCAACTACGACTGACATTACCTTATATCGCCAAGCATTCGCGTAATATCTATTCTTTTTGTATATTAAGTTTGAGCTTTTATTAAAATATAGCTATAATAAAATAAATATAAATGTTATCACGCCGGTTTCCTTGCGTAGGTAGAGTAAATGTTTATGTAACATCAATAGATGCTCTGGTTCACCACGAGTTACTGTTGTTTAGCGAGATGGATGATGAACTCTATCGCAGCATTTTATCGACCTTTAACGACTAGCGATAATCAGCACTGATATCTGCACGCATACAAGTCATGTAGATGTTATTACGCCAACACCAGTCTCGAGATTCTCACGAGATTTTTTCTCAGAAAAAAAACAAAAACATTATTTTTACTTAGTCTACTTGACCTCAAGATTAAACTCGGTACTTGATCTGTGCTGAGGCTTACTACTTCCACAAAGAATTGCATTGAAAAAGTATAATTAAAGTTCCCGTACTATTTATTAAAAAAAAACGGGTTATGGCTGTGTCATGGACACAGCCGTGCATTTTTTACGTGAATACGTCTTCGTCATGCGTAACATCTGGCGATGATAACATTTTTAATTCGTCGTTCCAATCACAATGTTCCCCGTCAAACCAGTCTACGGACCTAGATGGTCTAAACCACATCCATCTTGTGGATAGCAAATTAGAGCGTAGGACGGCGCTATTACCAGATGTTGACCCCAGTGGCGGATTTACAAATTTGCCGCCTATAGGCTATTCAAATTTTGCCGCCCCTACCGACCTCCAGTAGTGTCAGATTCTAGATTATTTTTACAATCCACAAATTTACTTAAGATTTTTCTTATATCATAGAAAACAAGCAGGCGACTCTCCTGATGAAATGAGGCAACAATCGCATATAGACACCATAAATGTTAATTTTGGAATGGTAATACCATATGCACTAGAATTTAAGAGTGACAAGCATTGACTCTATTACGACTGGAAGAGGTAAGGCGGCGTTACCAAGCCCGAGCTTGGTGTTGCGGAACTCTACTATCTAAAAAAAAATATGGTGGTAGTGACATATTTAGCCAATCTTTCAAGCAATTAGAGCAATCACGAAAAACCAGACAGAATGCCAGATGATGTACTTATTCTTTGAAGTAGCCCGGGCCAACAATAAAATTTTTTCCAATATTAGAATATTTTTAAGTAAAAGCTCAATCACAAGTAAGGCTGGGTGAGGTATAGTTTGATTATTGTCCTATACACAATGTACTATGTCATTTACAATATTAAGTAATATTACATTCAATATATCTTTCGTTTTACTTACTTACAGAGTATCCAAGTGATGATGACAATAATTTTTATTATGTACTTGTGAAAATTATAAAATATCTTTATACCCGATTTTCTACTTTCAAAATTATCAATGAAATTGTCATACAAAAATAGTTGGGCTAAACATTTTGATAAGTCTGTGTTCTCCAGAGTGAAGATGGTAGTTCCAATAAAGCAAAACTTAATTTTAACAATTTTTCTTAGAAGAAAGGTAGCATTGAAAATGAAATGTATATTCTTAAAATAAATTTTAAAAGCATTTTTTTAACGCAAAGAATTTTTTGGCTAACCCTTCGAATTTTGCCACCTCTAAAAATTTGCCACTCCGGACACTAGTCCCGAATGCCCTAAGTGTAAATCCAGGCCTGTCAATGTACCTGGGCATAGCATAATACACTGAGTGCAAAAAGTGTAAAATGTTTACACTGTGCAATATGATACTGTAAATATCGGCAAAAATTTTAAATTGAATATGGGGTGAGTTGGATCTGATATCAATATTTGTAGAACTAAGTTGATGTCAATTTTTTTTATTGTTCGTGAGTGTAAGAACTTCTTACTTAGATATATTCTTCTGTTTAAAATGTCTGTTGTTAGTTCATGCTTGCAAGTACTTGTAACCATTCTTAAGTGGATCTAGATTGTAAATGCTGTGTGAAATATTTGCATGGGTCAGGTAGTCTATATAGAAGTCTATTATATAGACTAAAATATATATTTTCTATAGGACATCTCAAAATTTGCCGCCCCCCAAAATATGCCGCCCTAGGCGTCAGCCTACTCAGCCTACTGGTAAATCCGCCACTGGTTGACCCGCTATTACCCTCAGATATCGAAGAAGTAGATGAAATAATCAGAAATCTACGCAATAAAAAGGCTCGAGGTCTGATAAAATCACAAATAAGGTAGTTAAATACCTCCCTCCCTCACTCCCTTATATACCTACTAGTATGCATCTTTAATGCACTTCTAGCCGGTTGTGCGTTTTCAGACGAGTGTAAAGAAGCCACATACGAATACACAAGCCGAGAAAACCCCGAAATAATGACAGCAGTTACCGTCTCGCCCGTTCGTTATCTCGCCTTAAGGCATTTGTTCACGAAAAAGGTCTCATAATAAATAAGCAGTTCGGTTTCTGTGCAGCTCACGCTTGCACTCATTAAGTGCACTGACTCATATAGTATATTTTAAACTCTTTAAATGCAGCCCTGGAGCTGTAAATTCTTTTTGACGTCGCGAAGGAGTGCCCAATAGACTCGTACTCATCATACGAGAGAGAGAGGGAGACAGAGAGTGTAGTGGGTTCCTTCTCCATTCATAGGTCGATTACAGGAGGTGTCCCTCACTCTTGTCAAGGTGATATTTTACAAGTTTTGTGTAAGGCCTATTCGATCATACGCCTGCGTAGCGTTTGCCCATTTTTCCCGTACAGATTTGCATCCGTTGCAAGTAATACAGAACAGATGCTAGCGTATTGTCACATTAGTATTGTACACGTATTGTCACATTGACCTTCATAAAAATCTTGAATTGCCGAGCTTAGCAAGGCATTTCAAGATATTTCCAAAAGATATTTCAATCGCACCAACTCACATCCTAACCCACTGCGGTAGACTACATCCCAGATCCTAATCTCGATCCCATCTTACGTAGGCCCCGCCACGTTCTCACCGCTCCCGATAACCTGATAACTGTGGCCAACGAAACATACCAAAACACTACACACCTACACATTGGACAATGCCGCTAACCTTCTTATCACAAATCACGATGCCACCCCTAAGCCGAGGAAAAATCTCACAGGAGACACCTTTAGGATGGAGGGCGTACGACCCCTCATCTTTAAGCTCTGACTGAGCACTGACTCTGCTCGTCTCCACGACCGGTGAAGCCGTAAAGGCCGTTAAGGCCAACAGTGTACAGGTGCCAACGTTGATCGGTTTGGACGCCTTCATTTTTTTGCGTTCTCGACATTCCTTCACTTTTTTATATGGGGATTCATGGGCAACATTTGATTGCTACTTAAAATCTCTTTCAGACGTTATACATTCCTTGAATTAATTTTATATGGCTTCTAAAAGATTTTTTTGTGGTTGATTTCAATTTTGCACTGAATTTTTCACTTAAGTGACATATATATTTACTATTAGCGTTGAAAACTATTTTTTGAAATTATACAATCAATAAATTTTTACAAGAGCTTTCGAATAAAACTTAATAGAATTTTATAGTTGCTCTGAGTCTAAAGATATACCATATTATGCAAAATATGTAACGCAATAAAATTTACTAAAAATTGCGGCACTTCCTACTTCGCGAAGCATCGTAATCCGCGTTCAGCTTATCAAATTCTTTGATTCTTTAGCTATCCAGTGGTATAATTAGATTTTGGATGTTGCCGATAGTTATGTAGCTATAACACCAAACTGTATCCCCCAATTTTGTTATCATCCGTTTTTTGAACTGTTCCCCCTATGTAGGCAATTTTAAAGACGTATTCACTTCAAAACTGTTAAGTGTGGGTTCGAATTGCACACCGAGGGTCCGACTTCCGTATAAACTTGTAGGTAACCTTAGCTAAACATAGAAGTACCTTAGTTAGTACCTAAGTTTGATACCCGTATATATAAGTTTTCGCCGTGTTGGTCCCGGCCTCCTTTGTAGAATAGGCCAACTGCCGTTCTGCCAGGCAGGTCGTAAAAGGCGACCGATTGGCTATCGAGTCACTACCATCGTGGCTACTAGGTGGTAGAGTTCTGCATTGTCTCGCCCGGGTCTGGTACCACCGCCTTACCTATTCCTGCCGCAATAGCGTCAGTACTTGTTGCTGTCGTGTTCCGGTTTAGAGGGTAAGGTAGCCGGTAAACTTATGCATGTGGCATTATACCTCGCCACAAGATAGCAACGCACCATTAACATCTTTGGTGTCTATAGGCGATGGTTGACTCTTTCCATCAGGAGACCCATCTGCTTGTTTGCTATCTTATGACATAAAAAAAAAAAACCCTTGTGGAATTGTGATCCATCCATTGTGAAAATTGTGATCGCCATTTTTGTGATATAACTAAAAATTTACGGTTTTAGGATTTTTTTCTTAATACATGTGCTGTAAGACATTGCTTCTTGCCAAATTTCATAATTCTAAGTCAACGGAAAGTACCTAAAGATTTTGATTCCCTTTTGAAATCGCCAAAAATTGCAAAATATGCGACATAAATGATCAATCTTTTGATCGCGTTGACTTAAGTTTGATTTTTTACAACTAAGAGGGACTACAGCTGTAGATTCAAGTATTTGATATAAGTATTTAACTTACATCTACGCGTTCCTGAGAAAAAGGGTCTTGACGGACAGACAGAGGGACAATGAAGTAATCCTTTAAGGGTTCCTATTTCGTTTTCAGGTGCAGAACCCTAAAAACAGGGATATCAGCTCTTTATTGCAAATAAATAATATACATATTGCAAAATATAATTTCTTGTTATCAGAGAAAACGGAAACATCAAACAATAATTATTACTAAATGATAATAAAATGCGTTAAGTATAAACGTTAACCACACACGACAAGGTTTTTTGCTTCATTTCACAATTTTAATTGGAACTTACCTTCCTTTAAATAAATCGCCTTTACATTGGACTGGCGCATATCGTCCATCCGGTAAGCAATTGGCAGGGGCATTGCATGCTGAAGAAATGGAAAAGGCGGTTTAGTAAACATCAATAATCTTTTTTCGAAAACGTATGTTCTAAATGTATTGTTCCTATCAAATCCCAATCCCAGAAATATTTTAATGCGAAATTTTGTGTGCGTGCATGTTATGTTTTTTATATGTATCATAGGGTACTGGATAGCAAACCTGCAAACTGTTCTCTTGATTGAGAGATGCAACCACTGCCTTTAGAAACTAAAGATTTTTGGTAGTGTTACGAATAATCTAGAAGCGTGTAGAATTGGAGCGCGCGCGCTAATAATCTAGAAATAAAAGAAAGAGATATCTACTCCTATTGACAAACAAATAGTTGACCGGGGCTATGCCGTAATGGACTTTGTGGGATATGGCATAAGGTTGAAAGTAGCGTGTACTAGGATTTATGACTCATAACATGTTTACGATAAGAAGTGATTCATTGTTTCCCGATACATTTAGATTTTTCTGGATCCAGCTAGGGCTTTCCCCTGCCTATAAATACAGAGATGTTGACAAACACAAGGCAGTTTTTATCAAGCGATCGAGAACGATACATCAAGTGACCAAGTGCGAAGCGAGAAGTGTTCTATTGTGTAGTGTTCTAAGTTCAGTGATAGTACAGCAAGTGACTATTGTGTAAAGGGTATTTTAGTATTACGTTGTGTTGTGTTGTGTAAATACACGGATTTAATATAAGTGGTGTTTTCCTACAATTGCGAACCCGAGTACGTAACTTTAAAATTGTGTTAAAAAATGCCACTTATTCCGAAGGAAGGTGTTACCACCAGGTCTCAAGCTGAGACACAGAGGGCGTCAGAGGACACCGAGACGCGTGCAGGTGTGGAACCCGCTAGTGTTGCCAGCACGTCATTGTCATCAAGCACAGCCCCTACTGATCTTTCTGTCATCCTGGCAGCTATTCAACAACTGCAGCAGCATCAACACCTTCAGGAACAACAACAACTAAAGCTACAGGAACAACAACAAGAAAAGCTACGGGAACAACTACACGAGCAACAGCAACAGCTCAAAGAACATTTATCTTGTTTTGACGATAAATTGACTGTTATCTTGGCACAGCAAGACCAGTTAAAAAGCGACGTGGGCCTCGTCAAGCGCGACATGAAGGGTGTTGAGAAGAGGGTTGACCAGTTGGAGGCGAACTGCGATAAAATAAGTGTGAATATGGAACAACTTGAGAAGGAATTTATGAAAATGAAGATCACTGGTGTTAAATCAGGTGTTGCCATTAATAGTTGTTCTCATCAGGTAGGTCCTCGGGTAAAGGTACCCACTTATGACGGTCTTACGTCATGGAGTGCGTACCGGACTCAATTTGAAATAGCAGCGAAGGCCAGTGGATGGACAGATGAACATTGCCTAACAGTTCTGAGCACGGCGTTACGGGGACAGGCGCTCTCTGTGTTGGATGCAATGCCTAAAGAGTATCAGTTCGCTGATTTGATGGAGGCATTGGAAGCTCGCTACGGTGAGCGTCACTTGGAGCATGTGTTCCGTGCCGAATTAAAGGACCGTGTACAGAGGAGCGGCGAGGGACTTCAACAATGGGCCGTGGAAATTGAGAAGCTTGTAAGGAAGGCGTATCCTTCAGCCGACGCTAACACAGTAAATAACACCATCGTCCAGGCGTTTATTGATGGAATTAGAGACCTGGAAGTGCGTGCTGCTGTTCGCCTTCAGCACCACGTGACAATGAAGGAGGCTTTGGCTCATGCGCTGGAGGTAGAAGCTGTTCGCCACGAACCTCGAGCACATAAAGTAGGTGAGGTTACAGAAGTTGTGGCTCGATCAAAGGTAGCAGAACCTAGGAGACTGGGCCCCATGTGCTACGCCTGCGGTGAACGTGGGCACATTAGAGTTAGCTGCCCAGCCAAACCTAAGCCTACAGGTTCAATGGATTGGCGACAGCAAGTGGGAGGAATCTCAGCAGCTGAAGAAAGCAGGCACGTCAAACAGCCTGTTGAACCAGCAGGGAAGCGAGTAACAGCCAGGAGCAAACGGCAGGTGCTGGCTGGACGAGAAACAACCCCAAAAGCTGTCGTACCTCAGGTGAGCGAACGCAACAGTTTATCCATCAAAGGATTGGTTAATGGCAAGAACTGCAGCTCAACGCCGGACACCAGAGTCACAGGAACTGTAGTGCGATCAGAAGCGGCTAGCGATGGTAACCTGAGATCGAGGAATACAGTACAGCGTAGTGGAAAGTCTCACTCAAATGCATTATCACGACGACCATGTACGGATGACGGCAAACCTTGTGTAAGGATGGAGACGAAGGAAAGGATTCAAGTCTTGCGAGCTAAGCCTACAGATGACAGGTGGGAAACCGATGAGATGCGTGAGGCCCAGTACGAAGATAGAGATTTGCGGCCTCTAATAAATTGGATGAAGCAAGACACGGGAAAACCGGAATGGCAAGAGCTGGCTCCCTTCAGCGCCATTACGAAAAGTTATTGGGCGCAGTGGGAAAGCCTTGTGTTGCAAAACGGCTTACTGTACCGCAAATGGGAAAAACCTTCAGGAAGAGATCATCATCTACAGTTGGTCGTGCCAAGAAAACTTATCAAGGACGTACTATGTGAGTTGCATGATGGGGTTTCTGGGGGACATCTTGGAGTACGACGAACATTGGTAAAGGTACGAGAACGTTTTTACTGGTTGAATTGCCGAGAAGATATCGAGAATTGGTGTCGAAAATGTACGTCATGCTCAGCAGTGAAAGGTCCGTAGGGCAGAAGCCGAGGCAACCTTAGACTATACAACGTGGGAGCCCCCTGGGAAAGGATAGCGATTGACGTGGCTGGGCCATTTCCTAAGACAGATAACGGAAACAAGTATTTTATGGTCGTGATGGATTACTTCACGAAATGGCCGGAGGTGTTTGCAATCCCCAATCAGGAAGCCACGACGGTTGCTGAGAAATTAGTCAATGAGGTGATATGCAGATTTGGCGTTCCGCTGGAGATTCATTCCGACCAAGGCAGAAACTTTGAATCTAATGTATTCCAGGAGATGTGTAAATTATTACGAGTGTACAAAACAAGAACTATACCTTATCACCCGCAATCTGATGGAATGGTCGAACGATTTAACCAAACTTTGGAAAGACACTTAGCCAAGCTGGTAGAAGATCACCAAAAGGACTGGGATAAATACATATCTCTGTTCTTACTAGCTTACCGAACAGCGGAACACGAAAGCATAAAAGTGACGCCAGCCTATGCCAACTTCGGCAAACAGTTACGTATACCAGCAGACTTAATGACTGGAGGCCCGCCACCGAATGCAGAGACCCAATTAAGTATACCGGAACATGTTGAAGACATTCGTGAGAGGTTACGCGATATACACTCGTTAATAAGTGAAAACGCATTGGAATCAAGTCAGCGGATGAAGACCAGATACGACCGAAACGCCAATCATCGAGGTTTTCAGGAAGGATCTCTTGTTTGGCTACATAATCCGATTCGACGAAAAGGAAAATCACCTAAGTTACAGCGACGTTGGGATGGGCCATATAAAGTAATCACACGGATCAATGATGTAACCTACCGAGTGCAGAAGCAACAAAGAGGGACCATGAAGATTGTTCATGTTGATCGATTAGCCATCTATAATGGAAGTAATGATGTTCGGGACGAACATAACTAAGAGGGGGGTAGTGTTACGAATAATCTAGAAGCGTGTAGAATTGGAGCGCGTGCGCACTATTTATCTAGAAAACTCCTGTTGACAAACAAATAGTTGACCGGGGCTATGCCATAATGGACTTTGTGGGATATGGCATAAGGTTGAAAGTAGCGTGTACTAGGATTTATGACTCATAACATGTTTACGATAAGAAGTGATTCATTGTTTCCCGATACATTTTGATTTTTCTGGATCCAGCTAGGGCTTTCCCCTGCCTATAAATACAGAGATGTTGACAAACACAAGGCAGTTTTTATCAAGCGATCGAGAACGATACATCAAGTGACCAAGTGCGAAGCGAGAAGTGTTCTATTGTGTAGTGTTCTAAGTTCAGTGATAGTACAGCAAGTGACTATTGTGTAAAGGGTATTTTAGTATTACGTTGTGTTGTGTTGTGTAAATACACGGATTTAATATAAGTGGTGTTTTCCTACAATTGCGAACCCGAGTACGTAACAGTACGCTGCACATGGATAGTATAGCAAGTATGGAACTACCTTATCCTCAATCCGGAAAACCACAGCGTTAAGCACTGGCGCTATTGCGGCAGAAAAAGATAGGACGCGTTGTTGTATCAAACCCCGGGTGAGACATTGCAGCACTTAAACACCTCTTTAGTAGTCTTGATGTTAGTGACTCGTATTAGGCTTCTCTCGTCTTTTTTCCCATGTTGATCTGGGCTCCTTTGAAGAATACACCAACAGGAGTTCCAGGTTGTAAAATATGACCGATTGGCTAAAGGTGTCACCACCACCGTGACTATTAGGTGGTAGAGTTTCGTAACGTTTCGTCCAGGTATTTTGGTACCACTGCTTTACCTATTCCTGCCGCAATAGCGTCAATATTTGTCATTGTCGTGTTCCGGTTTGAAGGGTAAGGTAGCCGGTAGACTTATGCATGTGGTATTGCCATGATAGCAACGCATCATCAACATCTTTGGTGTCTATAGACAAATTTCTCTTTCCATCCTTTCCATAAGGCAGTTAATCAACACAAGGATTGATATTTCCCTCTAATACGACAGGACAGATTTGAATATACCTATTCACAAATATTCACAAATCACACAGGCAATCTATGCTCGGACTTACACCAAGGCTACTTTTTATCCTAAAAATGCATTGTCTGCGTGATTCGCATAAGACATTAGTAACGGGTCGCTAGACAAATACAGATTTTTAGAATACAACCCCTTTGGACGCAAATTGAGAGCGGCCTGAGGAGTATGTTTGGCACGGCCAAAGTTATGTTTATATCACAGTTTGTATTTCCTTTAATTTGTTTAATATATATTTTGAGTTTGAAAATTAATAGATGTACGATCATTAATAATAATATAATATTATGTAGAAGAGCAATTCTTGTATACATTTATGTCGCATAACTCGGTGGACTCTCTAACAATTTGGATGAAATTTTGTACCTATTCAAGATTTAACTTTTTTAGTTTACTCATATTCGTATTTTTTGTAGTTGTATTTAAGGACGATATATAGCATATTATTCATAATTTAATCAATATGTGAATCGTATCTCAATATAAAGAAAATAGAGCGCAGATCGGTCGCTCAGGTACTACAGTACATTTAAAGTAATATACATTTGTAATGCGCTATCTTATGAAATGCGAGCGAAATAAATGCTACACTGAGTGGTCGAATTGCAAAAACGACTGCGATGCGATATCTAGTTTCACCAATAGCACGTTTGCATTGGTTCCACTTTCCTCTTGTGAGATATCGACCTTCATCTCGAATGTATATTACTGATTTATCGATGATTATTATTATTCGTTATTTCTAATACGTGTCATGTTAATAGTTTTATAATTTTACGACTTTAATTTAGATTTTAGAACTTTCCATGGAAACTTGTAAATTAAAATACATTCCTTTTATTTTTTCTTTGGGATTGCGAACAAACAAATGACATGACAAGTACGCTATTACGGTAGAAAAATTGAGGGAAGTGATGATACGTTGCGTTGGACGAAACGTAGCAGTCTATCTAACTTTGGATCCTTTTTTAAGACAATTGCGCGAACGGTGGAGTATGAAATTTTGTACAGTTAAACTTTACCTTGCGGAGGACTGCAGAAACTAATATTTTTAAATTATATTGACCGCCCCGTTGGTCGAATGGTTAGCGGCCCTGACTTCGCAATCGACGGGGCTCGGGTTCGATCCCCGACGGGGACAAGCATTTGCGTGATGAGCATAAATGTTTGTATTTCCGGGTTTGGGTGTTTATTAAATATATTCCATGTATTTATATATGTATTTCTATGTATTAGTATCGTTGACTAACACCCATTACACAAGCAAATAATTTGCTTACTTTGGGGTTAGATCAGTAAGTGTAATTTGACCCGTGAATATTATATTATATTATATTATATGCATTAGAAATACATTAAATTATTAAAAATAAACATTACACACGCTACGATCACAAATGATGATATACACACGTCATGTATACTATTTTCAAATGTATAATTTGTAATGCGCTATCTTATGAAATGCGAGCGAAATAAATGCTACACTGAGTGGTCGAATTGCAAAAACGACTGCGATGCGATATCTAGTTTCACCAATAGCACGTTTGCATTGGTTCCACTTTCCTCTTGTGAGATATCGACCTTCATCTCGAATGTATATTACTGATTTATCGATGATTATTATTATTCGTTATTTCTAATACGTGTCATGTTAATAGTTTTATAATTTTACGACTTTAATTTAGATTTTAGAACTTTCCATGGAAACTTGTAAATTAAAATACATTCCTTTTATTTTTTCTTTGGGATTGCGAACAAACAAATGACATGACAAGTACGCTATTACGGTAGAAAAATTGAGGGAAGTGATGATACGTTGCGTTGGACGAAACGTAGCAGTCTATCTAACTTTGGATCCTTTTTTAAGACAATTGCGCGAACGGTGGAGTATGAAATTTTGTACAGTTAAACTTTACCTTGCGGAGGACTGCAGAAACTAATATTTTTAAATTATATTGACCGCCCCGTTGGTCGAATGGTTAGCGGCCCTGACTACGCAATCGACGGAGCTCGGGTTCGATCCCCGACGGGGACAAGCATTTGCGTGATGAGCATAAATGTTTGTATTTCCGGGTTTGGGTGTTTATTAAATATATTCCATGTATTTATATATGTATTTCTATGTATTAGTATCGTTGACTAACACCCATTACACAAGCAAATAATTTGCTTACTTTGGGGTTAGATCAGTAAGTGTAATTTGACTCGTGAATATTATATTATATTATATTATATTATATTATATTATATTATATTATATTATATTATATTATATTATATTATATTATATTATATTATATTATATTATATTATATTATATGCATTAGAAATACATTAAATTAATAAAAATAAACATTACACACGCTACGATCACAAATGATGATATACACACGTCATGTATACTATTTTCCTTACGTCTAAAATCTGTTGTCAAATTTATGAGATTTTATTTTTTAGTCTATAGTCGAATTTCGGCTATAAGGCAATCACTACAGTGTAATATAAAAACAAAGTATACCCTGACTTCGATTCTTTTGACCCGATGTCGTAGACGATGGTGAATCGGCTATACCTCTCCAGTAGAAATTGCTGCCTGGTGCACTTATTATTTATGATTTTACACTATCAGTGACTCACATGACGTGGTAGGTACATTTAAATTCGACCGTAATTTAAATATATACATTTTTGAAATCTGCACGTCAACATATAAATACTTTAGCTACCTTTGCCTAGTCTCACACTCCTCAGTTCGCGTAACTCTCTTAAAATTGATTCGCTGTTTTTGCTTCACCTATTATTATTTACTAGCTGTACCCGGGACTTCGTTCACGTGGAAAAACATCTAAAATATGCAAAACCCGCATAGTTCCCGTTCCCATGGGATTAAAAACTATCCTATGTCCTTTCTCGGGTCTTAAACTATATCTGTACCAAATTTCATCCAAATCGCTTCAGTAGTTTAGGTGTGAAGAAAAGAAAGACAGAGTTACTTTCGCATTTATGATATTAGTATCGATTAATATGTTAGCTGAACCGCACAGCTTCGCACGTGAGTGAATTAAGGTTAAGGTAGAAATTCCATATCTTCTACATTTTATATATGTTAATCTTTCAACCCCTATTTAATCCTTTCAGGATTAAAAAAAAGTAGCCTATGTTTGACTCCAGGTCTACAACTATCTCCTTGCCAAATTTCATCAAAATCGGTTTAGCAAAGGTTAGTGTAACAGACAGGTACTAAGTTTTCATATTATGACATTTTAAAAATTTTCCTATGCGATTTTTAAACATTTTCTTTCATGCAAACATTGTCCAAACAATAACGAACATAACTAAAAAATAATTATCTGATTTGGTGAATTTATTCCGAAGTTACACACGTACAAACACTTTACTGATTCATTTTTATATTTATCTAGATGTAAATTATCTTTTGAGTTTGGTATGCACTGATATAACTACTTGAATAATACCTAATTAGGTACCTGAACTAATAATCTTTAGGCTTAAGAATTTGCCGAATTATTGTAAAATGAAATCTATAAACATAAAAAACTAGCTGACCCGGCAAACGTTGTTTTGCCATTCATATTAGGAATCCATAGCAATTGTCCTATGCAGCCAAAATGGCATTAAACTTTATATGGTGGTTAAGTATTCTTAAATTTTCTTATTTTCCGCGCAATTTTCTTAATATTACCTTTTATAAGAACCTTCTCCTTACAATTACAAACACAACAAAAGAAAATTTGCGAAATTGGTCCAGCCATTCAGGCGTGATGTCGTGACCAAAGAAAATAGGGATTGATTTTTATATATATAGATAATAATTGATAAGTACCTGTAAGTACGAGTTATACTCCTACTTAATATGATATAGAAACATCATATTAAGTAGGAGTATAAAGAATAAAATATTGCTACAGGTATTTTTGTTCATTTTTCTTTCAATAATAATCTAACAGATGGCTCTTCTGAAGTAAATAGGTAACCGTTGCATATAGAAACCAAAGATATCAATGATGCATTGCTATCCGTGTAATTAGATCGGAATGCCGCATGCATAAGTCTACTGGCTTCTATATCTTTCAAACCGGAACATAAAAGCCACAAGCATCGACGGTTATGCAGGAGGAATAAGCGGTGGTACCAAACCAGACGTTGCAAAACTTTACCACCTTCCTAATAAGTAGTCACGGTGTTAGCGAAATATAAATAGCCTTCTCTTGCCTTTTATGAGATACCTAGAAGTAAGAAAATCGATCTATTCTTACGAGGAAGACCGGAATCAACACAAAGACCCTCTTAACACAATAGAGGCCGAAAACAATTACAGGGTGGTTATTATCTTCGTGTCATGATAATTATTGCGTTAAATTACATGTGATTCTGCTAGTCAAACTTGTGTGTCAAATTATTTGTGTGCGTTTAATACCACGCCCACATTTAAAGTTAATAGAGTTCTCTTTCGCTAAAATGCACCTATAAATCGGATTCAACTTACGCTGGCACGTTTACCGAACAAGATGATGACTGTAGCTAGTAATATATTACAAATTATATCAAATGCTTCTATACTATCAAATATAGTCAAACGCTTCTATAGTATTCGTTGGTGACTGTCATCGAATAGTACAGAAATATTATTCTCACCGTCATTATTGCCATCGTCCTCCTCAGTTTCCCCTGTAGGGAACTGACAACCAGGACAACATCCAAATATAGTAATACCAGGCACCAAGACCATAGCATCACCACACTCATCTGCATTAAGATCTGTAACACACACTTGTGCTATTTCACATGTCGACGCTTTCACAAATGTCACACATTTAAACGACGCAACCACTAAAATAATATAAAGAAAACCCATATTAATGAAGACTAAGACAGCTCAACAATAAATGTTCTATTAATTATTTATCGAGTTGTTATCATTGCATACTTATCGTAGAAATCTTATCTACGTAGCATAAAACGTGAAATCACTAAGGATGCCGCTTGCTACCTTAAAATATAATTTCTGTAATTTGCATACTAATACAGTAATACTTATTAATTGAAGTTTATTTAATTTTATGAAACGTTTTAATTACATTAAGGGTGCTATCTTATCAATTAATAAAATAATAATTTGATCACGCCGAGTTCCGTATGTGTCCTATGGGACCAGGCTAGACATAGCCTCCAGGACAGCTAGTCGCATGCAATTTTATGCATTGATGTTATTACTTATTTAATAGTATACCTTCAACAAACAGTTTTTATCTATACAATGTATAAGTGAAATAGGTACATCAACATTGTTTAACCGTATAATACTAGTAAGGTGTTATCAGTGCTATCGCTATCTTAAGTTAAATTATTATAGCGACGTATGACGACCAAATCGTGAGTAGTCGCGTTGTTCACACTAGCACAGAGAGCCAACTACTTGTGCTCCAATGTCTTATCTTACCTTATCAGTTTAATATTTGAAAACGCGTCCTATTTCTTATATTTATTTGTAAGTATCATGAAAATGTATTTTTTCTTATTTATATTGTATTATTCATTTTTCAGGGATTGAAACGGCCGTATCCGGCTAGCATGGAGGAGTGCAAGAAAAGATCGCAAGGCACAAAAGTTTCTAAAATTGCGAACATTTTTCAAGGTATGCCGTCAAGAGACGACGACGATATGCGGGGCAGTGACGTGACTGTTGTACGAACTGAAAGCCATTTGGCTAGATTCAATAATGCGCGTGCGCTGTTTGAAAAATTGGGTGAGGAAAATAGAGGTTTTCGAATAGAGAAATCACCTTCTGCAGCTGCAAGCTTTGCCGGCACGCGCGTCATCCCGCCTACAGTACCCGCAAGATCACGGTCCAGTTCAGCTGGTTCCGTTAGTCCAACCCGTAGTTCTATCACGCCTACGTCAACTTTAAATGGTGATCGTTTAGCAAATGGTGCTACGCAACAGCCGCCGCCAAAACCTGCAAAACCAAGTGTACTTCCAAAACCAGAAAAGCCAGATAGGCGATTTAATAAAGAACTTATTGAAAAACAAAGGAATTGGACGGCTCACTTTAATAAATCCCGCTCAGCCAGATATGAACAAGAACATAAAGTGGAACAGAAAACTTATGCAAAACAGGAAAGGAAATCGCCAGAAGTTGTTGAAAGACAGAATGTTCCATCTCGAGTGTATTCACCACCGCTTTCACCAGGTGCGGGTGACACACAGCTTGAGCGTCCTAACACATTTCCAACGACATTAGTTAGTCGAGGTATACATATTGCGAAATCGCCTAGTCCTGTAAAAAACATCGCTCCTGTGTTACCTTCACCTCGAACTAACAATACAATATCGCCAACAATCAGGTCAGAAGTATTATCACCCACATTTAGATCAGAAGTAGTATCACCTTCATTTAAACAAAATGTTACTCTGTCTGGAAAACCAACATCCGAAAAGATTGAGCCACTTGAATCTAGTAATTATTACAGTCGGATGAACATATTACCGGAAATAAATAGTGAAGAAAAATCAAAAAATATAGACAAAGTTATTCATAAACCGGAGAGGAGAATTTTGAAATCTCCAGAGCCTTCTGAAAGGTTATCCCCAACGCCAAAATCGCCACCGCCAAAGTCACCTCCTATTGATTCAGTTAAGAAAAATAGGTCACCTTCTTTATCACCGGAAAGGGCGCCAAAATGTTCGCCGCCACCAATACCAAATGAAGCAGACACTGAACTCGCGTCTGATCAAGTTGAACCTGTTAAATTTAAAGACAAAAGTGTTGAAAGTTTAAGTGCTAAAACAGATACAGTGAAATCACCTTCCTTAACATCTCTTTCGCAAAACGTTACGGAAGATACTGCCGAGTTAGAAGTTCCTGATAAACAATTTGTTGATTCTTGTGATAACGGACCGTGTTCTCCAACAAAGAGCCAAGAGGATGATGGCTATGAGACTATACATTATAGTGGTGATTGGGAAGAGAAGAGCAAACGGCGGTCATCGACCCCCGAGTCGCCAAGTGCAGTACAAACTGGAGAGGAGGCTGCACATTCACCTCTCGCTTCTCCTACGGCTTCACCTGTACATAGTATACATAATTCTTCACCTGCGGTCACTTCTCCTACTAAATGTGAGTATTTTTTATTTACATACATGCTCTGATATAAATAACTGTAAAATAATTGACACAGATTTGACGCAAAAACACATTTTTCCTCAATGACAACTTTCGAAGGAATCAACCGATTTTATTCGATTTGCGGCATACGACGCAGAATTTTTTAGGAAAATAGCTGATTAGATTTTTGTATCAATCGTTAAGTCTCGACGTAAATTAGAAAAAAAAATTCTAAACTTAAGCGACTGGTCCCAGCAGTAATTTTCAAGAAATCAAAGTTTGGTAGAACCATGCAAAAGCTATTCAAGTAACAGGTTTCCGTTCACATAAATAAATATATATATATATATATATATATATATATATATAATACACATACAGTTTCCTAGGACCTCAAAACGTTGGTGAAAACGATGGTGAAAACTCGATTTTCGGAAATCGGGATAAATCCAACAACTTAGAATATTATCAATTGTCTTGGCGGGGAAGTTATAAAATAATTGCTTATAATGTAGAATGAATAATGCAAATTTTCGTGTAATGAAAAGTTACTTGATATGGTAGCCAGTAATGATGAACAAAACTGCATCATTTCATTTTTATATTCTAAATAGGAATTAAGGCCGCTTACTTAAATGAATCCGATATTATGATTTATATGTATTGACTTAAGCAAAAGTGTCGACAAAGCATTTTTTTTTTAAATTACACACATTCACAACAATTTTAAAACAATAAATGCTAACAGCATAGAACGCTACGCACCGGGATATTACGTGTCAAATTCGCGAAGAAAACCGCAGTTCTATGAATCTAGTGGTTAATTTAATTTTTGAATCAACTGTAATATAACGTACATGTTTTTGGTTATTTTGCTATGGAAACTTGGAAAGCTAGACTTTACAATGATGTAGAATCAAGTGGGCGACTATTGACGTACGTTTAGCGGTCTCGTGCTCACTGGGTTCAATGTAATATTGAGGAAGTCAAGGTATTTGAGTCGTTGCGAGACTTGCGAGTCGATCCCGATTTAGATGCTCCGGCGCCGCCGCCTCCGTCTTCGCCGCGACGACGCAGTAACCCGAGCGACGTCGTCCTGCGCGCCCTCCTTAAACAATAACCACCGTATTTCACGGCTCGAGACGGGGCAACGTGTTTAACATATCAATTGTCCAATTAGCTTGTTTTGCCAATGTGACAACTGTGACTGTGTTTATCTTAGACTCGGATGTCCATAACATTTTATGTCTGAACTCGAGATCGTTTTACGTGAAGTCTGTTAGTTGTTGTCAGTGTTCGCGAAGGCGGTTAATAAATATGCAATAAATAAGACTGGCTGGCCCCAATTAAAATCAGTTCACTGAAATTTGTGTTGTTTTACGTTGCTCTGAATCGAAAAGCTTAGTTTCTAAAGCTCAAGATATTTTATTAGGAATTAGAACCAGCGGCATGATTTTTCTGAACATCTAGAAATAAAGGATAGCATATGGAAAAAAATTAAACTGATAAAAGTTTTGCTTCTGCAGTAGTGATTAATGTATAAATATAATGTTCAAACGTGTAATTAATACAATGATGCTCTAATTAACTATCAAAATTTATCGCATAGAGTTGAAAGTGAGTGCTTGTGTTCAAAATACTACCCCTAAAGATTTGAAATGGAATGGCGATGAAGCGGGCGTTAATGCGCGCGCGCATCGTCGCTCGCAAGACATGCGACTCTGCGGATGTTGTATTGGTTAGTAGCTCATATTATTTTGGGTACAATGTTCAAATATTTAAAAAAAAATCAATATATAAATCTATGTCAGTTTGGATTTTAGAGTAGACAAAATCTAAATTCCAAAGCGTTAAAGTCTATTTATTCTTCTTGGTCTAGGTGTGTTCCTACTCCAGCAGTATTTTCGCTAGTGATACGGATATAGATTGAATCGTGAATGAATGAAAGATGTTTTTACAAGAGCATATATTGACTTTTTTTTAACCTTGACACGTAGAATATTTTTGGAAGTTCAACATAAGTTTGTTTTTCTTTGCGTGAGTTTTGTTTTAAGTTAATTTGTGTGATTAATTTACTTAATTGAGTTATTGATTTTTCTCTTTCTATGTGCACCCCTTGCGCCTTTTCTGTATTCTTTTGAGCTTGACTGGCAGATAATGCTCTTGAGCGTTAAGTCTACCTGTGCAAATGTATGTGCGCAAAATTTAAATAAATAAATTTGTCTCAACAAAAATATGATATGTCTATCCTCATTTCTAAAGAGACCGGTGGTACTGTAACTCGCGACGTCGTTCGCGTGACCCAAAATCATTACTTCCTTTTGCACAATCGACCAAAAAATTAGCGTATGTCACTTTTGGATTTATTCGGTACAAACGCATGAAAATATAAACATTCAAAAATACAAAATTACATGTTTTCTCTTTATAATATTACTAACGGTTACCCGCAACTTCGTTCGCGTGATCCGAAATCATTACTACCTTTTGATGAGTCGGATAAAAAGCAGTTACTTCTGGAAAGTGTAGTGTAAAAAAAATAAGATCAGTCCAGTAGTTTTTGAGTTTACTCGTTACAAACATAGAAAAATAATAAAATAGCATGCGTTCATATGTCAACTTCATATCACAAGTGTAAAATTAGTAATGTCAGCAAAAAATTTTCGTTCAAAAAATATTCCTGATTAATTGAAGAACAAATAACATTTTAATAAATATATATATATATATATATATATATATATATATATATATATATATATATATATATATATAATATATATATATATATATATATATATATATATATATATATATATATATATATATATATATATATATATATATATATATATAAAAGTCGTGTTAGTTATTATACACCTTATTTTAATACATGGTAACATGATCTGATGGGAATTTAAATAAAAAATACCAATTAGAATAAAAATGTTTAACGTTTTTAAAGTATTTCTTTGTTAGAGTTTTTTTGCACACATTACTCATCACTTATGAAGTTTTTGCAAAATACGGAGCAATATGTATATTAATATAGATTAATATAGAAATATAGATTGTTTCTATTAAAAATCGATTTATGGGGCGAATTTTCAAAAATCCTTTTGTATTGATTTCCTAAACAGCATAAAGAATTCATGTACAAAGTTTCATGCTTCCAGGTCTACTTGTTCACTATTAGTATTTTTCGGGTAATCAATCAGTCTGTTAGCATATGCGTTTTTTTAATCTAAATAATTCAGCAACGTCTTTGGATCTGGTACCACCGCCTTACGTATTTCTGTCGCCCTATAGCGTCAGTGCATGTCACTGCCGTGTTCCGGTTTGGAGGATAAGGTAACCGATAACCTTTTGCCCGTGGCATTAACATCCCGCCACCGGCCACACTGATAGCAACGCACCATTAAAGATCATCGATGTCTATAGGCGATGGTTGTCTCTTTCCATCAGCAGAGCTATCTGCTTGTTTGCTATTTTATGATACAAAAAAAAAAATTTAGCACGTTATTTGTCAGGGATCGAATTCGGGCCTCGTCTGTATTGTGTTGCTGTGACTTGTGAGCATACGCGAGGCGGTGGAGATAGTAAACGTTTCATCGTTCATACACAATCATAAGCTACCGTCAAGACCTATGTAAAATATTATCGTGCGTTCGAAGATGACGTATTCGTTGGGATATCTTAAGATCTTGTATTAAATACATAACAGACACAAAATACTTTAAAAACAACAAAGGAAAATGTCGACACGCGAGACTCGAACCCGCAACCATCTCCCTTAAGCCGGGACGCTCTGCCACTGAGTTAGTTATACGTATGTTGTATATCTAGGGATCAGTACAATCCGACATAATCGATCATATAACAAGAAGAATTTCGCCACGTCGAGCCCGTCGACACTAGCTCAGTGACAGAGCATTCCGACTTAAGGGAGATGGTCATGGGTTCGAGTCTCGCGTGTCGATGTTTTTCTTTGTTGTTTTTTAAGTTTTTCAAGTTTCCTAAGCACGGGATGAGTGCTATAACAACAAAAATAATTAGACACAAAATAACAATTATTCATAGTCGAATTGAATTAAAAAAATACTACAATACATTTGTATTATTACATTAGCATTTAAATACAAAACATCAAATATGTTTGTTATTTGGCAAATTTTAAAATAAATCAATATGTTACTCTGTTTTGCTTACAGAGTTGGCAGAGTGAACATTCGGTTTATAAACGCATTGATTCAACCACTATTTACCAGATTCTCGATAGGCGAGCAAGGTGGCGCGTGACTGTTAATCCGTATTACCGCATTTAATTCCCTATGAACAACTATGATAATGCTTACTCTAACTGGGACCAACAGACTTATTTGGGCTTGTAGTGCTTATTCAAGGCACGAATAATTAATACACCACCATTATATAATTTCTTAGATAACTCCGCTCAACCGGAGATCGGAATTTGGGATTTCATAATCTGAGCGAAATAGGATTACCACTAAACCACAAGGCAGTTAACAAATTATGAATTTAAAATTAATGCCGTCTACACATATTATAAAACACCAAAACAACATTATGGACATCTATATTGAAGTTTCTTTCATGTACGTTATTTATGTGCAAATGATATTTATATACAATAAAATTATACCTTCGATAACACCTGGATTATGATACGACAACAGTCTATTTGTTTTTGATAAAGAATATAATATCAATGACCCTCACCTTTGTCGATACTACTGTATTCATATTCGTAAAATGTTTTTTTTTTATAGTATAAGATAGCAAACATGCAGATGGGTCTCCTGATGGTTAGAGTCAACCATCGCCTATAGACACTAAATTGTTAATTGTGCGTTGCTATCTTGTGGCGAGGTCTTAAGCCACATGCAGAAGTTTACCGGCTACCTTACCCTCCAAACCGGAATACCACAGTGACAGCACTGACGCAATCGTGGCAGGTATAGATAAGGCGGTGGTACCATACCCGGGCGAGACAATGCAGAACTCTACCACCTAGTAGCCACGATGTTAGTGACTCGTATAGCCAATCGGTCGCCTTTTACGACCTGCCTGGCAGAACGGCAGTTGGCCTATTCTTCAAAGGAGCCCGGGACCAACACGGGGAGAAGACATATATAAATACTAGAATATCTATACATATAATAAAATCGTAGGAAAGTCAAAACTGTACATTGAACATTTTTTTAAAAGAATACTTGGGGCGTGATCTACAATCGATATCGAAGGCAAAAATATAGTTTTTAGAATTTTTGTCTTTTTGTCTGTATGTCTATCTGTATGTATGTATGTCCGGGGTAAACTCAAAAAGTACTGCATGATTTACTTCAAATTTTGCATGAATCTTTATAAAGCACAAGTCCGTTCGTGCATGGAATACTGCTCTCACCTCTGGGATGGATCCGCTAAATACAAGCTGGAGACACTTGAGGCCATCGAGAGGCGTGCCAAGAGGCTCATAAACGACGACGATCTGGTAGGCAAAAAACTCCAGAGCCTCGCTCATCACCGCAGAGTGGCTAGTTTATCGGTTTTTTATCAAATACACTTTGGAGAGTGCGCTGCGGAATTGCACGACTTAATTCCGCCATCCCCGTTTTTCTATCGATCGTCGAGGTGCACAGAATCTAGGCATTGTTATATGGTGGACGTTCCACGTACCCGGACAAAGCGGTTCGACTCAACATTCTTCATTCGAACCGCAAAGGACTGGAACATGCTTCCTGAGTCTGTGTTCCAATCCAGTACAATCTGGAAATCTTCAAGAGAAGAGTGAACAGGTACCTTCTAAGGAAGCGCGTTTCATCTTAGGCCTCATCTTAGCTTACCATCAGGCGAGAGAGATAATCTTCCCCTAGATTTTATTTCTAAAATCATGTTATTTTAGACATTATATTTATAATCTCATTCAGCTGTATCTCACAAAGCTTCGAGGTAACCGTTCATTATTTTTTAAATATAGTTTGCATAGACAAAAACAAAAAAAAATCAATTACTGAAATACTAATAAATAAACTGAAAAAGAAAATAAAACATTGAAACCGCCACCTTCGAAGTAATAGGCAAATGCTTTAACCATTAAGCTTGGATTTAAACAATAACGATGTCATCAAAATTTCGAAATCTATTTCGAGGACAAAACTTTATGCGTAAAAATACGGATGAAAAGATTTTTCCAACCTATGAGACGTACATAGATCGATTTTTCACTCCTGTAAACAGCTGTATTGCAAGATTCATTGAAAATCGTTACAGCTGTTATTGAAAACGAATTACAAACATTGCTCGTTTAGTATGGGATTACGAATTTTTAAAAGACTGATTTAATCAATTTTAAAGTGTCGATGTTACTTCCTTATTACGGCGCGTTATGATAATAAGATTAAAAAAGTAAATAAAATCGAGTCTGCGACTTAATATATTTATTAGGACGTAGGAGTTGGTGTGACCAATAACATTTGGGCAGTGATCTTTGCCTTTTTTGGATAGTTGATAAAATCAAATTACTCATATCTGCATATATCAACGATTTCTAAGTAAAGTTTTTGTAGTGATTTTTGTTCAAGTTAATATATCTATTTTTGACCGTGGCCCCAAGAACATTTTTATTTTTAATTAATACGAACTGAATTTTTGTAAACAGCTTCGTTTCAACGAGACGCCAAACTTTTCTCTTTTCGAAAAATCTCCAATCGATAACTAGTAAAGTTTTCAAATATATCAATCTGGTGAAGAAAAAATATTAACTAATAACAATTAGTTTTAGCATTAATCGCTTAATTATTTTATGAAAAACACAAAAACTTTGTGCTTCTTATGCGATAATTTTTCTAAGGAGTCTTCCACTCTGAACATGTCGGAATTGAGATTTTGAAATTGATTAATGACAACCTGATTTTGTCACAATAGCTTGGTAATTATTATCATAATTCAAGAGTAAATTTGTCCTATGTATAAAGTGGAAACTTTTCTTAGTCCGACATTCCAAAATTGTAGTTTTTACGGCTATATTTTTCTAATAATAACAAGCGAATTTTTAGTATACAGATTTATTTTAATGATACGCCTATCTTAGCTCTCTTCATTCAAGCATTTATTAAAAAAGTTATTTAGTAAAAAAGTTATTAGTTAAGTTTTAAAATCTCATAATTCAAACATCTTTAGAGTGGAGGACTCGTCAAAAAATCCATTAAATCTGTAAGGCAAAAGTTTTTCTTGTTTATCATAAAAAACTTTTGCCTTACACATTTGATGGTTAATATAAGCGAATAAAGTAAAAAATTAAATAACTAATTGTTATTAATCTTTCCGTCCCCCAATCGACATGTTTGAAGCCCCCTAATTTTATTAATTACCTGATTCGAGATTTTTCGAAGAGAGAAAAGATAGGCGTTCCGTCAAAACGAAGCTGTTCAGAAAAATACAGCTTGTTATTAATCAAAAATAAAAATGATTTTGGGATAGGATTACGGTCTATTTTTGTAGTTTGCAGTTAGTTCTTCCGTGTTTCGCTAAGCTAAACTCATTAACAAAAGACTATAGAAACAAAGCTATGACTAGGGTTAGTGCCTCATTAAATTACTTTAACAAATTGTTTGGCCGAATCGATCCCTGTCATTGACGTGTTCCAGCTCTAGACTAGAGCGTAGGAGAGAAGATAGCCGGGAAACAAATGCATGTAGCATTTAATAATAATAATAACAAATACCTTTGGACAAATTACACGAGTTGATCTAGCCCCCAAGTAAGTAATTTATTTGCTTGTGATATGGGTGTTTGTCAACGATATTAATACAGAGAAAATACATATATAAATCCTCAAATATATTTAATAAACACCGAAACCCAGAACTACAAACATCTATGCTATCACACAAATGTTTGTCCCTGTCGGGAATCGAACCCGAGCCCCATCGATGCGTAGTCAGGTTCGCTAACCACTCGACCAACGGGGCGGTCTTTAAGCGTTGGTTATGTCTTTCCATTAGGAAGATCTGCTTGTTTGGTAGTTTAGGTAACATATAGAAAACATACTCAATAACAAATGATTGTAGCACTTGTTGCAGTAAAAAGAATTTTCCAAAACTTAAACAAATCTATTGTCTCTATAATATTCTAATAAATTTTAGTATATTTTAAAAAAAAGTAGGTTAAACGTTATAAAACATCAAGTTTAATATTTGTCCACGTGCCCTCATGACTGACGAAAACACAGCCTCAGAAAATGCTGTAAAGGCAAACAGATTGGCTAAATATATTTCAGCGTGCAACCCACTGCATTATAAAAGTTTTTGACCAATCCTGCGGGTCGCCTAATTTTTCCGGGATAAAAAGTAACCTATGTGCTTCCAGGTCATCATCTACCTCTGTGCCAAATTTCATTCAAATTCGTTCAGTAGTTTTTGCGTGATTGAGTAACAACATCCATTCAAACATCAATCCAAACATCCAAACTTTCGTATTTATAATATTATTATAATAGTAAGCAACAAAGTTAGCGTATTTTTTAATTTTTTATACTCTATATATAAATGTTAAAAATAGTATTTTTGACACGAATACGACTTCTGCTGCTTCTTATACAGCAACATAAATTGACGTTCTTTGCAAGTGTTCTCGCTTGATATTTTTTCATATCTAATGATAGCAAAAAAACTGATGACTCTTCTGATGGAAAGAAAAATCACCGTCTATAGACACCAAAAGTGTTAAGACACCAAACACACCAAAGTGGCGGAATGGCTATGTCACACGAATGAGTTTACCTTACACATTCCAAACCGGAGCACAATAGCACCATCGACGCTATTGCGACAGAAACAGATAAGACGTTGCGGAACTTTAGCACCTAGTAGTGACGATGGTGGTGTAACGAATGGCAAATGATCTTTTCTTTAAAGGAGGTCCAGATCAACACAGGGTTTTCAGTTCTATTATTTTATAGCTCGACCTGACCATCAAATATTTTCATCCTAAATATTTTCCACGCCTATTAGAACGGCCTAATTCAGCATAACGAATTTGCGTAGTTTCTGACACTAATGTTGATAAAGATTTTCAGCACTAGATATTTTTAAAGCAGCAACCCTAACTGCATCTGAATGTAGATTGTAGATGCGTGTTAATTATTGTTTAAGTGGGAGCTCGCTTGCAGCTTCAATGGGTTACATTGTGATCTCGCTTTGATCGTTCTCATGTCAGTACCAGAGTACTATTCGTCGTTAATATATTTTGGAATGTTATTCAAGATTATATTTAGTTTGTTGATATGACCGCCTCGTAGGTCGAGTGGTTAGCGAACCTGACTACTATTACTAGGGACTCGGGTTCGATCCCCGACGGGAACAAGCATTTGTGTGATGAGCATAAATGTTTGTATTTCCGGGTTTGGGTGTTTATTATGTATGTAAAAGTATTATATTATCCATATTTCTATGTATTAGTATCGTTACTAGCACCAATAGGTAATAACACAAGCAAATAATTTGCTTACTTAGGGGTTAGATCAGGAAGTGTAATTTGTCTCATGAGTATTTTTATATTTATTTACTAGCTGTTGCCAGCGACTTCGTCCGCGCGGACTTCGCTTACTCCGCACAGCACCTGGCCGCTAGGTGATAGCGTGATAATATGTAGCTTATATGTTGACCCGACCTGTTAGTAATATTCATGCAAAATTTGAAGTAAATCCATGCAGTACTTTTTGAGCTTACCCCGGTCATACATACAGACAGACAAAAATTCTAAAAACTATATTTTTGGCTTCGATATCGATTGTAGATCATGCCCCAAGTATTCCTTTAAAAAAATATTCAATGTGCAGTTTTGACTTTCCTACGATTTTATTATATGTATAGATTTAATTAATGTTTTTAGGTAAACTTTTTTCTTTGGCTGAAAACGATTTTGTTTTGATCTTTCAGGGTCATGATTAATTTTATATACGTTTTATATTAGCGTATTAAACCCGTTACAATTTAAAAAAATATCCTAGTAACATTGTGCCCTGTCTTGGTCCGGGTCCTTTTTCAAGAAAAGACATCTGCCTACTTGCCTTGCCAAGCAGTTTGTCAAAAGTAATCAATTGACCAATCACGTCACTACTATCGTGACTAGTTTCAGTTGGTAGAGTTCTGCAAGTCTGCGCGTACTTGCGTATGTACGTGTGCGTGTGTCTGTCTGTCGGTGCGTGCGTGCGTTTGTCTGTCGTGCGTGCGTGTGTCTACGTGCGTCTGTCTGTCTGTGCGTGCGTACGTCTGTCTGTCTGTGCGTGCGTGCGTCTGTCTGTCTGTGCGTGCATGCGTGTGTGTCTGTGCGTGCGTGCCTCTGTCTGTCTGTGCGTGCATGCGTGTGTGTCTGTGCGTGCGTGCGTATGTCTGTCTGCGTGCATGCGTCTGTCTGTACGTTAGTCTGTCTGTCTGTACATGCGTGCATCTATCCGTCTGTGCGTGCGTGCGTCTGTCTGTACGTGCGTGCGTCTGTCTGTATGTGTGTGTAACTCTTGTTGGATGCTTCGGGTACGAAGTGAAACGTTTGTTGAGTACGTAATACGTATACACTGTATTTAGTTTTTATGGCTTATAAGGGAAACGTTTGATGGATGTAAGAGGGTAACTTTAATATCGGGGGGTCTTCATTATCCGGACCTGTGGTACCTAAGTGTGTTGTTCTATTTCTTACTTTTTGTTTCAGTGGCATTACAGAAGTCGTCGTAAAGTTCTAAATTATTTTTATTTCTCCTTTGACTCCATTAGGAGGCTCAACTCTTTAGCCTAGCCAAACTTCGTTTAATCGGTAATTCAATAAAGAATGGAAAGAAAATAAAAAAGAATTCATTCAATTCGTCTCAACGAAAATTCTTATAATATATAATTCCGTTCAATAACGGCGGCTGTCTTGAAACCTTGGTAAAAGCAACGAAGTTGCGATGATAATTAATCACTTATTAATTATTATTGATTATGGATCATTAAAGAAACTACAAGTATACAAATGCACTAAAACTTATTTCGTGATGTTTTCGGTATTAATGACGGGAAGTCATAAATTCTAATTGAATTATGAAAAGTGAAACGAAATGGCTTCCGCGTAAGTAGTAAACAGATATTCAAATTCAGTGTATTCAAATTAAGTAATTCAATTTCCAGCCGTAAAGTTTTATGTTACGTAGTTCAACGTAAAGATTTTATAGAACTTTTTGATTATTAATTAGTTCATATAATATTTTGACAATATAGAAATGTAATATTTGAATTTTTGAAAACTTTTGAATGTAAATATATCGAATATGTCACAACTGTGTAAAGTAGCAGCAAAATGGATATCAATATACGCTCAGTCGAAGAATCCACGAATAAATCATTTTATCATTGATATAAAAAGGGAAGATAGGTATGTTACACTCTAATATCTAATTGCTAAACCTAAGCTCGATCAGTCGAACGCAAAGTAATGCGACGAACGTAGCAAACTACGTTTCTCTCGCTTACTTTTCTATTAAACTATCTCACTCTCGCAAACATGGCGACCTAAACAATAATTTAATCTTATTTTCAAACAAACTGTTTTAACCCTACTTACGAATGGAAAGTAATCTCGTGTGTTTTTTTTTCCTTGAGTGATTATAACACTGGCTGATTATACGAGAAGGTATTTTGATGCGTGTTTAATGGTAAAAACAGTCGGAAAATATAAGTGTATGATATGAGGTCCCGCGCGTGATTGATTGTCACCAAATGTCACTGTGTCTACGGACCTAGTTTTGTAGGACCAGGCGCTGTGACTAGGTAACGTATCTTCCCTTTTTATATCAATGCATTTTATGCACAACTTGTACCTGCATAGTTTCCAGCTATATAATGGTAAGTACGGATGTAATTTTCAATCGACTACCAAAGAAGGAATTTCCTAATTCGACTGTATTATATGATAATATAGGTACTTTGGTCCCCTATGGTTTGGTAAATATTTGATCTAGTGTTCCTAAGATACAGTCGGTTGTTACAGTTTTACGGCGTTTAAATAATGCCTGTTACGCTTTCATGCTCAAACAGCTGGGCTATTGCTTATAAAATTTAATACCGAGACAGTTTGAAGATTAGTAACGAGGGACATAGCTTATTTTTCAATAATGCTTAGTTGTGAAAATCAAATGGGAAAAACTTCGCGAGCGAAGCCATGTGCATAAAATATATTCATATTTATTTTGGAACAATATTATTAATGTAACATGATCATAGATCAAAAAAGTGTGTTATTTATTTATTAATTACATTGTAGGTTATATTTGAAATTATCATCGTCTTATTTTTTTTAGTTTCAAAAAAAGTGGCTATGGCCTATGACGGATGACTGACGAAGTTGTTTGTTCTGTGTTCGCTTTGGATATTTTTCCAACCCAAAAATTTAATAATTTTTATATCTCATTAGTTTTCTACTACTCATTATATTAAGATCCATATTCTGTCATAAATTATAGAGCAATGACCTTTGTTAATTACCGATTGCAAATAATGTATATTTTATAAAATATACGGCTTCTCTACATCAATGGGCATTTGATAAATAAAGCGATTAAGGTGAGGCATCCGGACAAAAGTTGGTTTACTAAACCACGTTTTTTTTTGTATTGATTGTTAAATAATATAAAAATTACACGATATACCTGAAGAAATTATCTAAGGAATGTGCTAACTTATTACATGATAGAATGTACTTTTCTCGATCATATAAAATTCCGAAAACAGACTAAAAAATTTCTAAAACAAATAATTTGTTAATAATATTTCTAATCTTCCACATGATTTTTATATGGTGATATTTAGTTTTAAATAGAAAAAAGAATGTGCTAAATTTTGGTTTTCAGCTGAAGTCCTATATTTATTTGTCCGAAAATTAACACGTTTCCCAGCGGTTTCAGAACATACCGCGCCACCCATTTCCTATAGAATTGACGCGCGTCGAAATACCTCGCCTTAAAGTTCATAAATTCTTTTCAAATTTTTCCTTTTTATTTCACTTTGTTCTAGCTAAAAATATAAAAAGACAATAAACACATGTACTTAGTATAAGTAAGACCGAAAAAATTTTTCTTATTACCGTAGCCTGAATGCTGTTGATTACGAAATATACTGAATATTTATTAATTAACTAGCTGTTTCTCGCTGTAGAACTCGCGTAGATCCTGATCCCGTGAAAATAATTGGTTAAAGGGTAGCCCGTGATTTAGGAATGATGTAATTTTACACTGCTGAAAGACGAATTTTTTTAACAACCTGCTGAAGCCCGGTTCTATGGGTACGCAGACGATAGCACTGTTGTGGAGAGTTACGCATCCAGCGCGCGAGCCACAGGCAGGCACAGATCCGGTCTCTAACGGAGGTGATGGTCGATCGTTTGAACCTGTCCTTACAGGCAGTCTCCGATTGGGCGATGCCAATCTGGTCAAGTTTAATGCGACTAAGACCCAGGTGTGTCTATTCTCCGCTAAACGGAGTTCATTCTACCTATCTCCGTCTTTTCAGGGTGTATTCGTGCCGATTACTGACCACCTCGATATCCTTGGTATCACCTTAACGCCTACTCTCAACTTTGGTTCGTACATCGAATCTAAAGCCCAAGTTGCCTAAAAAAACTTGGTATTCTGGCGAAGGTGAGACAGTATTTCAGCCCGTTACAGTTGCTCAATCTTTATCAAGCACAAGTCCGCGTCCGCGTGCATGGAATACTGCTCTCACCTCTGGGATGGATCCGCTAAATACCAGCTGGAGACACTTAAGGCGGTAGAGAGGCGTGCCAAAAGGCTCATAAACGACGATGATCTGGTAGACAAAAAACTTCAGAACCTCGCTTATCGCCGCAAAGTAGCTAGTTTATCGGCTTTTTATCGGATACACTTTGGACAGTGCGCTGCGGAATTGCACGACTTTATTCCGCCATCCCCTTTTTTCTATCGATCTTCGAGGCGCACAGATTGTAGATATCGCTATATGGTAGACGTTCCACGTACCCGGACAAAGAGGTTCGACTCCACATTCTTCATTTGAACCGCAAGAGACTGGAACATGCTTCCTGAGTCTGTGTTCACCGACGAATATAATCTAGGGATCTTCAAGAGAAGAGTGAACAGGTACCTTCTAGGAAAACGCGTTCCTTCTTATGCCACATCTTAGCTTACCATCAGGCGAGATCGTGGTCAAGCGCTTCCCTATCGATAGTAATAAAAAAGATACTGATATTGCATTGATATGAAAACACAATCTGCGGTGTAACCGATTATGTAAATATTTAAAAATTGTTGCGTTTGTTCTAAATGTTAATGGTCGTTTTAAAAATAAACACTTCGGTGCAGTGCATAATTGTTTTAAAAATCAGATTGTTGCCAAAAAATTGGTGAAAGCACAAGGGTTAGTGCATACCTTGTATTTAAAACCAACTGTTGCCCGCAACTTCGTACGCGCGGACTTAGTTTACTCCGCACAGCTTTTAAAAACTATATATTTTGGCTTCGATATCGATTGTAGATCACGCCCCACCGTGTGTAATTTTGCTACAATTAAACACGGTGTAAGTAAATGTTGGTTTTTAACCATAGAAACACAATATCTCGTTTTTGGATTTGATTTTTACATTAAATGTTTCATGATGTGATAGGAATTCACTATTGGAATCATTTTTTCTTGAAAACTTTAAAAATCTTACTTACACAGGTGACAATAATTTGTTTGCTATGATTTTATATTATTTTTTCCGGCGATTCTCTTCGTGGTCGTGTTTTTTTAATACTTAAATATTGATCACTATAATAACTATCGCCACAAAAAAAATCAGATGCAACAAACCCAGGGTCTTGGAAATATTGAATTTTAAAGTAGTGGGTAAGGGTTGTCACTCAACCCTGTGTGCAACATTGATACAATCCTTATTTCATGCAAACATTACTGATTAGTTATTTATTATTCATTATTTTTGACTCAGACATTAGCAATTGCTGGTTTAAATTGTGACGTGCATGAAATGAAATATATTTGCTCAGAATACGGTACAATTTTATAGGATTACATTAGTTATAATACATCCACGTATTCTACCAAATTGGCATGCAATTTTTTTTGTTAACAAATATAATAATAAATTAAAACTACTAATTTAATTTTGCTTCGGCAACAAAAATTTAAATATTTGAACCAACAATAAATTAGAATAACTATACAATCGTCGTGTGCCTGTCCTGGTTCATATTTCCAAAATTTTTAAATAACGTTATTATTTAGTAATCAAATAATAAACTTAATCTACTCTGTAATTAATTATTAACAAATGTTACAAAATATCTATAACATAAAAAGTAAAAACATAGCAAAATATCTAAATTTCATATTTAGTACAACTAATTTAGCATCCATTTAAATAATAATAACAAAAAAAATAACAACAATTTACAACATATCTTCACGCCAGATCCCTTACGGGGTAGGCAGAGAGAACCGAGTGCCATAAATCACGATCCTTGCAGGCTTGTCTCGCTTCCTCCACATTCATCACTCTCTTCATACACACACGCCGGTTGCGAAGACTCTTGACACCACCTTCGGACAGTACTCGATCAATTTGATCGTGGTATGTCAGTCTTGGTCTTCCCCGGTACCTACATCCTTCCACATTCGCATTGTATATCTGTTTTGTTAACCTTTCATCTACCATTCTTTCTACATGTCCGAACCAACCATGCCCTTTCTCATCTTTACACCGACACTTTCTTTCAAACCTAACCTCTCTCTCACTTCGACATTACGAACCCGGTCCGCGAGTGTCACACCACATATTTTTCTTAGCGACCTCATCTCAACCGCGTTGATTCTACTTTCATGCCCTTTCTGACATACCCAGCTCTTACTTCCATACAATAGCGTTGGGATAAGCACATGATTATGCAGGGCTAGACGGGCACCCTGACTTAAAATTGTGCTATGAAGTAATCTCCCTAACGCTCCATTCACTCTGTTCCCTGCACACACTCTTCTTTCGACATCAGCGGTGTACCTTTCATCCCTGCTAAAAGCACATCCAAGATATACAAACTCATCCACTTGTTCCAGCACTACATCATCGACCACAACTCTTACATCCGTTCTGGTTGCTTCTCTTTCAAATACTAAAACTTTAGATTTCATCGCATTCAAATGTAAGCCCATACTCTTACAATCCTCATTCATAACTGTGACCAGTGTTTGCAGCTCAGATGGAGTTGAGCCTAGAAGTACAGCGTCATCTGCATAAAGCAGGCAGTTCACCACTAGATCACTCATGCGCATTCCCACATTCAATGACCTCAATCTTTGGAGACACTTATCCAGATATAGAATAAACAGACGAGCTGACAACACACAACCCTGCTTGACGCCGATATTGACATCGAACCAGGGCGATATGTTGCCGTCCACCCGCACACATGCTTTGCAATCCCAGTACATGGATTGCAAAGCACGTAGCAGACGCCCATCTATCCCATAACTGGGTAAAATGTCCCAAAGTTTCTTACGCACAACTCTATCAAACGCTTTCTCCAAATCCACAAAACCGCAGAAAACCTTCTGGCCGACAGCCAGATGCTTCTCTACGATGTTGCGGAGTGAGAAAACTTGATCCATACATCCTCTTCCAGATCTGAAACCCCCTTGTGCCTCCCACAACATTCCCTCGGACTTCCCTTGCATTCTCCTTTCAATGATCTTACCATACACCTTCGATGCTAAGCTGATCAAACTGATGGCCCTATAGCTGTTGCAGTCTATACGTGAGCCCTTGCCTTTATACAAGGGCACGATGACCGCGCGCCGCCAACAACAATTTGATGGAATGAACTTAGAAATGATAATAGGCCATGTCTCTAATATTAATCTTTATAATTTACAAAAAACTCTTGTACTGTATAATAAACTTTGTTAATTAGTAAAGATTGCAAAGCTCCTTTAAACTTATTTATTGGCAACATTCTCATACTTTCTGGTAATTTGTTATAAGTTTTAATGCACATAACATAGCAGTTCTTTGCTACCATGGAACTAGTTAAAACTGGCATAGTAATTTTATTCTTATCCCTAATATTGAAGTTAGCTAAGTCTCCTTATCTAGGAAAAATTCAAGTTTGTCTAGTAAAATAGTGCAGAAAGTTAGTCAAAATTAAAAAATATTTACTCTCTTCATACACACACACCGGTTGCGAAGACTCTTGACACCACCTTCGGACAGTACTCGATCAATCTGATCGTGGTATGTCAGAGTGATGAATGTGGAGGAAGCAAGATAAGCCTGCAAGGATCGTGATGTATGGCACTCGGTACTCTCTGCCTACCCCGTAAGGGATCTGGCGTGAAGATATGTATGTATGTAAAAAATATTTACGGTTAAATTTCGATCACTATTTTTGTTTATGATCTATCTTCGATGAAGGATATTATGTGGGATGGGAAGGGTTCAGCCCTCGTTAAGCCATTACAAAAACCCAATTCCTATACATAATATCTGGAGAAGCGGGGGTGAGGTTTCGCCGTGTTGGTCCCGGCCTCCTTTGAAGAATAGGCCAACTGCCGTTCTGCCAGGCAGGTCGTAAAAGGCGACCGATTGGCTATCGAGTCACTACCATCGTGGCTACTAGGTGGTAGAGTTCCGCATTGTCTCGCCCGGGTCTGGTACCACCGCCTTACCTATTCCTGCCGCAATAACGTCAGTGCTTGTCGCTCTCGTGTTCCGGTTTGGAGGGTAAGGTAGCCGGTAAATTTATGTATGTGGCATTAGACCTCGCCACAAGATAGCAACGCACCATTAACATCTTTGGTGTCTATAGGCGATGGTTGACTCTCCATCAGGAGACCCATCTGCTTGTTTGCTATCTTATAATATAAAAAAAAATGAAGCCGTCAAAGACCCAAGGCACTGTTTTGCCTCAGCAGGCAATGACCTGTCCTGCTGGAGGATGTCCGTCTAGGCCTCGATCAGAGGAATTAACACAAGGCGCCAACCTTCTTGCTAGTCAGCCAGTGGCAATTATCACCGACGACCTAAGCCTGAATACGAATACACTTACGAAACTGGAAATTTATAATGTTTTAGTTGAAAAAGCCCGACATTATGGGTCGAAATAAAGACCACGTGACCTTGAAATTAACGAACGAACAATGATTATTTTAAATGCATCCAACAGGTATTCGTTAAACAATATTGATGTACTAAATAAAAGTCTTAGCGAAACTAATTTTCGTTTTAAAAGCAAAGCCATCAATAAAGTGTCCTTATCATAATCCATTTTGTTAATGATAGTAGAAACGAACCCTAATAATAAAAGAATCGATTGAATTAATAAACTTAAATATTTACTATCTGAAAACCCTATTCCCATAGAAATTAAAAAAAAAAAACTTAGAAACGCAATATCTTCGAGATCTCGCTAGATACATATTTAAAATTTTCTCAAGTTGAAGGTACTATACATAAGTATAGTACGCAGGCAAAAAAACACGACCCGTAAGTAGCTAATTTTATATTTATTTTTTTCGTTTATTTACATAATATTTTTTTATTCTTGTTCCTGTGACGTTAGGGACTTGCGATTTTCTACACTGTATATAATTTCAAACCTAAAATAATATATATTTTACAATAGACTGACATTTGCTTTATTTAAGAAATACAGACGAAAATCTTTTACAAAAAGGTCAGTGACCTTTCACTTAAATATTTGTATCTCCTAAATGAAGTGAAATATCAAAACGGATATTTTTGGGAATGCTTTATTAAGGTTGAATCTATACAAATAAAAAATAAAACTGGCATGTCCGCAACTAAGGCAAAATAACACACTTTGCGCCCCAAGTATTCTTTTAAAAAATATTCAATGTACAGTTTTGAGTTTCCTACGATTTTATTATATGTAATAGTAAGAGTCTTTAATCTCCTACTATAAATAACCTAATAATTTTATAAAATTTTACTCGTATTTATTATGTTTGAGTAAGGCCTGAAAAAAAAGATATTATTTTTTTAAATGTAGCCTTAATTAATAGAGCCATTTTATTTGTTGTCCATGTTTTCTTTAGAGTGTAATACTCATAATGTTGCCGTTTTAAATAAGATCAGGTAATTAATAGATTTTTCTCTAACCATTGCCCCATTTTGCTCTAAATGTATCATCCTTTAATAATTTTTTCTTCATATATAGATTATAGATATATAAAGGTGACGGTAGAAAATGAAATAGATTGTAGATTACCTAGATGACTTTGTCTTTTGTCAATGATGTTAGCTGTCAAATATTATCAAATAATAGGTGTGTTCAGCGAAACTAAAACCTCAGAAATCTAACTTTAGAATTTTGAGCTAAGATTTCCACCGGTCGCCGGTACACTTTATAGAAATTACCCAATGCCGCCATTTAATTTAGTATATCACGACACGGTATCATGGTATAATTTTGACACTTTTTTTCCTTAGGTTCGCTTAAAGATAGAAAGTGTGTCCTGACTCCTAACCAAAACCGCTCGCCCAATATAAAGTTTTATTTACTCTGGCTATCTAACTCAGATTAGTGAGATTATAGTTTCGCTGAACATACCCTTAAATCTTTGATACAGTATTTGTTACAATATTTTTGACTTAGTTATTCACTGATTTTTGTTTATATTTAGAAAAATGATTACTTGTGTTTAATTTGTAAAAAAACCTTTAGAACTGTAACTTTTTTGTATTTTTTTTTAATAATTTACTTCACCTCCAAATATTTAAAGCATTTTTAAAAATCTAAACCCCTTGGATTTATAAAACGATTTATTTGAAATATTCTAGCGTTTATTTTGATTCAAAAACCTTCCAGTTATTGAAGATGATACATATTTCTTTCAGGTATTTTCTTGTATGACAACTCGCCATTGTTCGAGTTTCGCAATTTACAATACGAGTGTTAAACACTCGTAAATTGCGATTCAAAGTCACTTCGTTAGGTTATTTTTTTAAGACAGAAATCAGTTCTTGATGATAAAGAGCTACATATTTTTTATAAAACATCTTAATGCGTTGTCTATTGCATGACTAGGATGTAATAGCGTTAATCTTAAACTCAACCATTTTCAAGTCAGTCACTTTGAAGGCGACTAATGGTACCATTAACACATTCGGGCGGTAAAAAATTAATATCGCCTCTGTCATCTAGAGGTTGTGTCCGTGTTGACCATAGAACATAGAACAAGCGGAATTGGCAAGTACAAACATTTGTATCAGGACCGCGATCGCCATACTCACACATAAAATAAGCATTATTGCAATAAACTACTAATACAAACATTGTTTCATTGGTCGTTTTCATTTTAAACAACAATAATCCGAAACACACAAACAGAACATTTAAAAATATACCAAACTGCGTTACAATAAATTTTATTTTGCTACAAAAAAAAGAGTATTTACGTCCTTTTGTAGTCTATTCAAAATAGACTCATCTATTTGTACAATAGTGAAACTTAAGATCTTAATAGTTTCGCTATTCTACAATAGATGGCAGTATTGATTTTGCCGTAGTTTTCAGTTGATCATATTTGAGTAGAGAACTTTCTAGAACGATATACGTAATGACTGTCATTACGTATATCTTTCTAGAAAAATCAGGTCAAACTAAAATGAACTTTATATGTAAGGTGTACGGCTGGTTTTAGCTTGATTTTCTATTATATCATTAGAGATTATATTAAATCAGGAATTTAATTAAAATAAAATGAAAATTGTACTTTCGAATGATATGAAATATCTCCATTTTTAATCATCTGTATTCTACTATCATTTCTGCATTCAAGGATGGCACAATACGGCATAATTCAGTGTATAATAGATTTTCGCACGACGACTATCTCCTAATGATATGGTAAGTATCACTAAGGCAATTTAGAGTAAAAGCGCATAACAGTGACTCACGCGGCACGCCCACTCTTCACTTCCCCTTCTTGTTCTATGTTCCATGGTGTTCACCACATGAGGTCCTAGGTTCGATTCCCATGTCGGGCAATTCAGAAAGGTATTTTTTCAGTTTTCTGATAAAACAAAGTTGCCTGGTATTGGGCAAGTGCACAGCTGTTGGCGATAGGTTTTTTATTGGGACTTAGTATCTTGGGCTAATCGTAGGTGCACTGGTTGTACCTCTGCCTATTTTTTCGGGGGTAATGGCGTGAAGATACATAATAGATGTTATAATTTCTCCGTTCCCCTTAAGACTGGAATTCAGCAGTAACACGAACCGACATTATGTCGCAAGATTCGACTGTTCTAAGAAACCGGCAAGTGCAAGTCGGACTCGCGCACGAAGGGTTCCGTTTCATCATAGCAAAAAAAAAACAAAAAAAACACGTTTATTTCGTATTTTTGGGGACCCCCGTAATATTTTTTTATTATTAGTATTTGTTGTTATAGCGGCAACGGAAATATACAATTTGTAAAAAATCAGATTTCTAGCTATCACATTTTGTGAGATACAGCCTGGTGACAGACAGACAGATGGATAGACAGACAGCGGAGGCTTAGTAATAGGGTTCCATTTTACCTTTTAGGTACGGAACCCTAAAAAAGACGATACCATCACTATACTATACCAAGCGCGTATAACTATCACCAGTCCGTTTATAATATGTATCGTGCGATAAACATATTGCGCGTTACATATCCTATACAGGGTAAGAGAGAAGAGGTACTTGTAGGTGCAAATTACTAGGGTGGATTGAAAAGTACTCGGCCTAACATAGATCCATTCAATTCTAAACATCAAATCTACCTACATTATTTAGTTCAGTTCAGAGTAGTTAATTGTGTGAAGTTCGTAACGTGTGCAATATATTGTTGTGATTTTATAAATTTTTTAATAAAGCAATCTGACATACTTGCTGCAAATGAAGCAAATCGAGCAACGTGCCGTCATTAAGTACCTCCATAAGAAGAGGCAATCACCGAAAGCCATTGATGATGATATGGTCAGTACATTAGGGGATTCTGCTCTGTCTTATCCATCCATCAAAAACTGAATAGCAGAATTCAAGCGTGACAGAGAGAGTGTGAAACATGAACACCGATCTGGAAGGCCTTCGACGTCCACTACTGACAAAAATATTAAAAATGTACTTGATTTAATTATGGGAGACCGCAGATTAAAAATTAGAGAGATAGGCGAGATTATATGCACCTCTTATAAACGAACGCAAAATATCATAGTCAACGAATTGGGATTCCACAAAGTGTCTGCGAGGTGAGTTCCGCGACTGCTTTCAGTTGAAAAAAAAGGACGCGATTGACTATTTCACGTTATTGTTTGGAATTATTTGAAGCCGATTCAGATAATTTTTTTGATACGTTTTGTTACAATAGACGAAACATGGGTTCATTGCTATACGCCAGAAACAAAACAACAATCAAAAGAGTGAGAAGACCTGAAAAACTCTCCCCAAAAAAGGCTAAGGCGCTTTTGTCGGCAGATAAAGTAATGGCTTCAGTATTCTGAGACTCGAAGGGTGTGATTATGATTGACTATCTTGAAAGGGGTCAGACTATAAACTCTGATTACTACTGTGTCTTACTACGTCGTTTACGAGAGGAAATAAAAGAAAAACGTCCAGGAATGCTCGGAAGAAAAGTCCTGTTTCATCGAGATAACGCCCATGTGACGCACACGTCTGTGCAATCAATGGCTAAAATCCACAATTGTGACTTTGAACTGTTACCGCATCCGCCTTATTACCTGATCTGGCACCGTCAGATTTCTTTCTGTTCTCTAACCTAAAAAAGCTCTTGGGAGGTCAAAGATTTTTGACAAACGATGAAGTCAAAAGTCAAAACAACAGTAGACGCATATTTTGACTCTAAGGAAGAATCATTTTTTTTCAACGGTCTAAATGCTTCGAATGGGAGATGGCAAAAATGCATCGAACTTGATGGTGATTATGTAGAAAAATAAAAATATAACAGATTTAGTATGTGTTTATTTTCTTGGTTAGACCGAATAATTTTTCAATCCACCCTCGTATTTATTGATCAATCTCATTTATATCATAACATACCAGACGACAAACTTCTTGTCGCCGAAGAGATAAAATACTTGAGTAGAGAAAACCAATGTTAGAGTTAGAAAACGCTCATATAAAATTTATCGTTTTGCTTTCCAATTTAAGGGGGCACCGAAATTTTATAGCGAATCAATATTTGTAATTTTATGTATATATGTGCGTGTGAGAGGCACACCAGCCGGTGTGGCTTAGCGACACCGCGTATATAGGGCTGCCACTCCTCCAGGTTTGAACGGTCACGGGTTTAACATCAATATCTCCGGGCTAGACCGGGCAGTGAATGGTGACAGCAAAGCGACGGCCGACCATCACGCCTCACGGCGCGGGGTGCGTGACTGAGTGCGGTGGTCAGGGTTACCAACTAATATATATAAATACCCCTAAAATCAAAATTAAATACCCCTAAATAGCCCTAAATGCAATATTGAAAAGCCCCAAAAAACCTTGTTGTAAAGCTATTCAAGAGAACTGTTATGGTAGGTATACGCAAGAGTATTGGCATGAGTTTCCCGTGTTATTTTGGTAAATAAAAACATGACTTCGTTTTAATTACTTATTTTATTGGAATTTATAAATTTAAATTAAACGCCAGCATCGTCTATAATAAATACCATTGGATAAATAACACGGATTGATCTAAACCCAAAGTAAGCAATTAATTCATTTGTAGTATGGGTGGGTGTCAGTCAACGATACTTAATACATAGAGTTCTGAGGTACGTATTTAAATAGATTCAATAAACACCCAAACCCAGAGATACAAATATTTATGTTCATCACATAAATGTTTGTCCCTGTCGGGAATCGAACCCGAACCCCGACAATGGCGTAGACTTTATGCGTAGTCAGGTTTGCTAACCTCTCGACCAACGCGGCGGTCTATGATTGAAAGTAAATCAGTCAAGTCCTGACTTGGTGTTTCATTAGAATTCTTGAAATCGTACATGTTGACACATATAACATTAGATGTTGTTGTTTGTCATAGTAGGTGGAGGTCGTAAATCATCGGAGGCGGAGGATGCGCCGGTGCGGACGAGGTCGCGCACGTCGAGTGTGTCGGACGAGGGTGGATTCAACGAGCCGTCGCCGGAGGTGGTCGCACGACTGCGGCCCGCCGACTACCGTGACCCGCACGCACCGCTTACGCGAGAGATACGCGACGCGGAGCGGGCGCGCTCCGACCCCGACACGATCTCTGTTTTACAACAGGTGAGATCATTTCCTATTGACTAAAGGCAAGCCTATTTCCTATTGACTAAAAGCAAAACATTTCAGTCTCCTGCGGCTTTTAAACGCGAACATCTAACACCCACACGATAAAATGACTTCGGATGAACAAGATGTAGGTACGGTAAGGCACGTAGACTCGATGTTTTGGATTTTTTTTCTTGCGGTTAAATTAACCGCGAAGACTTCTCTACTTTGTATTTACTTCTTTGATTAAAATTTGGCTGCCCCGTTGGTCGAGTGGTTAGCGACCCTGACTACGCAATCAACGGGGCTCGGGTTCGATTCCCGACGTGGACGAGCATTTGTGTGATGAGCATAAATGTTAAAAAAACAAATCCTAACAGTTTGGACACCTTCTCAATGGCTTCATATTTTTAATTTTTATTCTAGTGACCCGATAATGAAGTATCCCAGATCACAGGGCGCTCGTTTATTAAATCGATGAAAAACAACGTATTGTCTTCCAATTCATATTAACGCGCAGTAAACTATTGGTAGTTACAATTGGAATATACAGAGGAAATAGGTAAATACGAAAAGCACAACCTCAATGTTCGCAAGCAACGATGATATGAAATTACCCCTTCCCCGAAGAGGTAGGCACTGGTTTTACCTCTGCCTATCTCTTCGGGGATATGGGCGTAAAGATACTTTGAAATAGCAACTTATGGGCTTACTCTTCAAACCGGAACAGTATGGGCTTACTCTTCAAACCGGAACAGTACTTGTCTCGCTCGGGTCTAGTACTACCGCCTTACCTATTCCTGTCGCAATAACTTCAGTGCTTATCACTCATGTTCCGGTTTGGAGGGTAAGGTAGCCAGTAAACTTATGCATGTGGCATTAGACCTCGCCACAAGGTACCAACGCACCATTCACATCTTTGTTGTCTTTAGGCGATGGTTGACTCTTTCTATCAGGAGACCCATTTGCTTGTTTGCTATCTAATGATATCAAAAAAAAGATTAAATAGATGACACTTGTTTATTTTTGTTTTTTTTTTTAGGATGATGCTAAGAGTAGCAATAGCATGTTTATACAGCCTTCTATGTTGTAAGTTTCGATTATAGTAATAAATTTTTTCATTATTGTTGCATTTTATGCAATAGTTGCAAAAAATGCAACAAAAAGTAAAATTTTGCGTCTTACCTACCTGACATTTTTCTAATTTGTTTGGTTGGTAATATATAAAAGGAAGTGTTAACTTTATGGCAGAAAAGAAAAATTTTTGCTTAATTTAGAAATAAGAAAAAGCGTAGACGTTTGCGGTTTGATTAGTTTCATCACTTTTCAGATAAAATACTTTTTAAAATTTACTTACTATTAGAAAGTGTCCGTTTAATCAAATACGGGCTTATTGTACATTAAATTAATTTGATAATTTCGGCTGACGCCACATTCTTGTAGCACTTTGAGGCTGATCTCATCAATCTCTTTTCTAAATCGCAATTAAAACCTTCTTCATTTAGTAGCACGGTGAAGCAGAACTTGTTAACCAGTTAATATTCAAACCTAAATCAGCGCAAATAGATAGCGTTTTGTAAAGGTTTGGCTCTATCCTAAACCTAAAAATACCGGTTTACTTACGGAAAAAAATTATATCGGTTTGAATCAACCGGTTAATACGAGGGTTTTTAAATATTTCTTTGATGTTCGCCTCTCCCAATTTTTTCCCGCACTATGTGTGACGTACGATTCGTGGCGTGGAGACTAGAGATAAGGAGGAGAGACTTATATAAAGTAATATTTGTAAAAGCGTCCAGCTATTTACTGAAAATAAAGTTACAGAATGTCGCTGGCGTAGTGTAAACTAGGATATGAAATTAGCTGTTGTAGACGGACTGAAGTGTACTTTGCATAATTATTTAATGCTGTTTCAACAGTTTCCTGGAAATGTATTTTAAAGTACTTTTACTGTCTTTTTTTTATAAAATATGCGAGATGGCGCCGAAACTTTTGGATGCTTGTTAATGGAATTTTTTTTTCACATAGTCTAACCTCCTTATCTCTCGCCTCCATGATTCATAGGCTTAGGCTTAAACTGGTTTATTTCCGTTTATGAAACGATCTCATCTTTAGATACGTTTTGAGTGAAACCTTTTATAAAAATAGCTGAAGGCCTTTGCTAACCGGTATTTTTAAACCGGTTTAAAGCCTTATGGTGAGGTTTTCATTTTGGGATACTAAAATAAATTACATCACATATTATTGGAAGTTTTATCATGTAAATTACCTATTATTTGAAGGATGTAATCGTTAAACAGCTTATTCCTAACGAAAATTTCGCATAATATTTCTAAACAAAGAATGTTCTGCATTATTGTAAACGAGCCAGTCGCAAGCTCTTATTTACTGATTACTATTAAAACGATAAAAAATAGGTTGAAAGACTCTATTTTCTAATTATAAATTACAGGACTCTGGAGTGGTAGTGAGCGAGGCGAGTCAGGGCTCCATAGAGGTGCTCGATAAGTCGACCACCAGCCAATGGAGTGTGTCAGAAGACAATCCACTGGGAGAAGGCGCGCGCGGCGATGGTCCTGGAGACGATGACAAACAGCCGGATAGCATGACGCCGGATGAGGCTGAAATATTACTGAGCTCCAGGTGGGCTTTGAACTTTTTAATAACTAAGCTTTTTGCACCGCAATACTTTTAAGCGGGGTAGCTATGAACGTACTTTTTTATATTGCGCTTTATTTTGTTAACATAATTAATGTGTCTTAGATACGAATCAGATAAATTTGCTTTCAGAAACACTATGCATAAGTAGTAAACTTAAATGTAAAGTACTTATTAATATGAACAGTTGCTCCTCGTCGTGCATTTGTACTTTGCGAACAATTACCCACAACACTAACATTTTCGTCTCATTTCGTCAGGCAAACAAGCTGCTTGTAATGGTGTGTCTACATTATAATACCCCTAGGTCAAATATTGTCGTCGACGCGATGAGTCTGGCGAATCTTCGGACTTCTGTCTGTTCTGCCACGACTAAGTTTCTTTGCCGTCTCATAAGTTAAA
Organism: Apodemia mormo; assembly: GCA_036924255.1. Lineage (NCBI taxonomy): Eukaryota > Metazoa > Arthropoda > Insecta > Lepidoptera > Riodinidae > Apodemia > Apodemia mormo. The sequence continues at coordinate 24,387,592 of JAUPFN010000015.1, read as the reverse complement.
GCGAAACAGATTGTTGTCGACGATGTATTTGTCACTAGCCTAATGGCAAATTGCACTAACTTTGTCTTAGCTTAGGACAATTTTTGTGATATGCTGTCAGATTCTTTTCATTTAAGACAAGAAGTGACAGCATACTACTTAGGATTTTCTTAAGCTAAGACATTGTTGATGGAATCGGCCGTAAGTCGCCGAAGCATATCCACAATGTTTCATAATGTCAACACACACAACGAACATTCGGGCGATAATGTGGATCTGACGTAATGTCGGAACCGAAAGACGACAGGAGTTATACGCTTGTTATTGGGCTGCTCGATCGGCTTGGTTCAGCCCGATCATTCTGCATATTTGTCCTCTACCGGTCAGCGCCGAAAACCCAAGAATGCTTCAAGCGGCTGACTTGTTTTTTATTCAGCCTGAGTACTACAACAAGCATATTATATATATACGTAGGTCACACTATAAGTGTTGCGTAACTTAAAAAACAACATGTTATAACCAAAATATTATGTTTATTGCTTTTCAAAATAATCTCCTTTACATTTTAAACATTTTTTCATGCAATCGAACCATTTTATAAAACAGGAGGACCACAGATCTTTAGGCATGTTTTCTACGTGCTGATGAACGCTATCACTGCCTCTTCGGAGTTGGTAAAAGTAAAACCTCTTATCAAATCTTTGATTTTGGGGAAAATACAGAAATCACAGGGTGCTAGTTCGGGGCTATGCGCAGGATGAGTGACGAGATGTACTTTTTCGGAAGCTAAAAATGACTTTGCACAAAGTAAATGTTCAATAATATGTTCTATGTTCACGTGGAGCAAATGCTTATGTCTGTCGGTAACTTTATGTTGCGCTCATCTGATTTGCTTGTCGGACGTCATTGGCGAATACTGATTGGTGAATCAGCAAACGTATCTGAATCGTATTGTTATATTGATAGCAGCCAAATGAAAACCTTATTTTTTACCTATTTGTTTTGCACTCTTTACATATTTTTTAATATTACAAAGATAAACAGGCAAATAATTTTAGTTCTATATTATATAATATTTATTATTAAGTATGAACTCATATTTTTATGATTTTTTAATATAATATTTTATCGAATTCTAGTCTATTATTTATCGAAATATGTTCATTTATGTTAGACTAATTAATTTGAACACAGTAAAACAAACATATAAACGGTTGCATCATTATTTATGGTATGTATTAAATTATGCAAAGATACATAACAATTTACGTTTGAATTAAATATATTGTTGAAGTGCCTTACACCGGCCATGGTTTTACTATGACAAAAAAATTCCAAAAATGTTAAATCTTCCTTGCTCAGTTTTGAATCCTAACATCGTAAAACTATCTTTAAAAGATAGTCTTGTTAAGTAGTTTTGAAAACGTATAAGCTAATAATCTCAGTATTCCACAATACTTTAAGTCATGGATTTTACAGTTATAAGCCAGTTTATAAACTACTCCATCCATGTAAATCGATACTAAATATGTTGTATGCTGACCTTTTATATGTTTTTTTTTATTACAATGGAAAGTTTCCAATATTTAAAATATCCTTAAACACTTAAGGCTGAAAATAGATATCGAGTTATTTGTGCTATTTGGATCGATCTGATATGACTAGATGTCATATATTATGTATATTCATTTGTATAGGGGATCAATGCACATCTGGTGCCGTGGTTACATCAGAGTCGTAAATCTCTTTAGTAAAATTAAAGCTACCTACTAAAAACCTGATGTACATTTTCAGCCTTAATTTATTTTTCTCTTTGTTGCACGCTTAGTCTCAGTTATTACTACTCGTAAGTATAATTTCTTCTATACACAGTCCATTAGGTTATTTGTTTTTTGACAATTTTTATAAGTCTACAATATAAATTTTTAACGCCGCCTTTCCGCAGAAGAATATTTTAAAAAATGGCGTACTAAATACAATTTATATCATTTTGTGGAAAGACGATATATAGTTGTTAGTATGAAATATCAAAAAACAGATATCCAGAGTGGAAATATTGTGCATCCTTATTGGCTAATGTCATGCAATCATTATGTTAGTTTAATGTTATGGTTGTTAGAACATTGCTCCTTAAGTTTCTACTTATTGTTTATTCAAGCTTGTGATTTTATTCTTTTGGCTTATCATCATTATAATTGTTTTTTAATATTTTGCATGCTGCCTCTGCACACAACGCTTCCTTCTTGCCCGAATATGCAGTATTATGGAGAAAAAACTTAGGTAAGCTCGCTTTTCATTTACTGCTCTAGATGTTTTTTTTTAAATGTAATTGTACTTTAGTGTAAACCTACTTTAATTAAAGTTTAGTAACTTTGCAATAGAAACCCCTTATAGTTTCGCTATGTCTGTCCAACCGTCTGCAAATTATTCTTACCATTGTGGATTCTTAGCACTAGAAAGCTGTAATTTGGCATGAATATTGAATATAAGTAGCCCGTGTTGGCGAGACATTTGTCATTTTTAAAAAACGCGAAAATTTCAGGTAAGAACGATCAGGGATTATGAAATTTGGATGATGGTTACTTTGGTAGGTAACAGGTGACAAAGGCGCATAAATTAGAACCTTAATTCCGTTAAAGTATAAAGCTCAATTTTTTTAATTTTTTTATTATGACCGTAAAAATGATGTCATCCATTGCCAGACACTGGGTATAGTTTCAACCTTCTGCCAGACACTTCTAAAGATTCATGAATTTTAATTATACTTTTGTTATACGTATATATATATACAGTACCCGGCGATAAATATTGCACATCGACCTTTGGAAAGAGACAATCGGCTAATTTCGGCTTCGTAGAGCGTTATCTCTGTCGCACAAAATACAAACAGTCCGGTACCTATTAGGAGCTGTTAAAACAAGTATGATTTGCTTCTTTTGATATTTTTATTCTTTGTATAAAATACACTAATTTTTCTATAAGTGATGGCTTTAGGTTGGGGTAAAATAAAATAAAAAAACATTTTTACATTATGTTTACGTATTTAATTATTTTGGAACATTACAGCTTTAGTGTACATAATAAACACCATTATACCTATTGCTAAAATGAGACATTGCAATAAAAATAATAATAATTCTAATTCTCAATTACTTCCATTTCACTATCTGTGCTCTCAAAGAGGTCAATATCACTGTCACTATCAGCCGTATTTATTACTAATCTATCAGTGTAATTGTCTAAACTGTGTTGAATGCTTCTATATTCATTCTCACATTTGATTGCATGATCGCAAACCTTTTTCCACTCTTCAGCGCCGATCATGTTTACTTTTTCAGTCAATAATGTTTTTACTGTAGTTAAGTTCATACCCACATTTCTAGAGGCTACATAGCCTTTCAGTTGAGACCATATATTTTCAATTGGATTAAAATCCGGATGATATGGTGGCAATCGCAACACAGTGTGCCCATGTTCGGCAAGTATTTTGTCCACAGAAAACTCTGTATACCTCTCCTTGTGCTGACATATAATAGCGTAAATCTGGGTTTTTGTTAATTTTGGATCAACTGGAATTTCATGTCTGTTTAACCAGTTGATCATTTCCCGTTTAATGGTGTTTGAGTTGGGGGGTCTCTCAACATACTTGTTGTGATAGGGTGCGTTGTCGATAACTAGAACAGAATCACTGGGTATATTTGGGATTAATTGGTTAACCAGCCATTTCTCATAGTTATCGTTATTCATTTCATTGTGATAGTCACCTGTAGTGTCCGTGGATTTATACGTTAAAAAAGCACCGGGTACAAAGCCTTTTTCATTTCCCGCATGAACTATTATCAAACGTTGACCTTTTGAAATTGGCTTTTTTACTCCTTTTTTCTTATCGTCACTCCAAGATTTCCCTTTAGTGTGGGATGCATGTATATATGACTCATCCATGTAGACGATATTTTTTCCTTTGGATATTTTTTCCTGTTTCGCGAAATTTGCGTATTTTATCAAGGTATTCCATTCGTTTGAGACTAACGTCGTGCTTTTCCATTAGAATTTTTCGATTATCTTCCATTTTAGTGAACTGAAATCCCATGTATTGTAATTAATAGCTTCAGATAACTTAGCTTTTAATGATTTTATTGTTGGCAGTTCATTAAATCGTAAGTGAAAATCATACACCATTCTTCGAACAACATCGTAATCAAAATCGTCCATATCCAAACGAAATTGCTTTTTTGGTCTCCCTTTTTTTGGAGTGCTGAACTTAATTTCAGTCGAATGTGTTTCAGTACTGACTTCGTTTAATATATTGTTCAAAGTTCTTCTTGAAATTCCAGTGGCATTTGCAACTCGCTCTTGAATCTTCTTAAAATAACAACTTACATTTTCATCTACTTTTTTTTTAAATCTATCAGCTTCGGTTACAAAGTATTTATAAACATTGTAGATAATTTCACGTGACTGACCTCGTAAAGGTTTCCCTCTTTTTCCGAAAGATGCCATATTACAACTTTAAATTATTTAAATTTGTGGGTGTTATCAACTCTAAATAAATATTTTTTTTTTCGGGACGCGACTGCACTCTATCGTACTTGAACAACGACTGACTAAACGTCACATAGGTAGTGTGGGACAGAGATAACGCTTTACGAAGCCGAAATTATCCGATTGTCTCTTTCCAAAGTTCGATGTGCAATATTTATCGCCGGGTACTGTATATATATATATGTGTGTGTGTGTAAAGAAAACCCTGTACGATCCGAAAGAGGCATATAGGTTGGTTAAAGGCATTACTGAAATATATATTTAAATGACTTTATTTCTGAAAATAAAAAGGATGTCGTTTTTTAAATATTCGTATTTTTACTTATATTTCCCTAGAGTTTAGCAAATATTTTAAAAATGGCAACACCTTGACGCTGTTAGTTTCATTGTTTCGCTCTGGCGGCTTTCGCACGAACAGGCGTTTTTCGGCTTTTTAGAAAGGAACATCAAATGCGACGCGCACGCGCCGCGTGTCCTTCGGTAGCATCTCACTTGCGCGGCAATCTTTGATAATAGAATTTACTTATTTGTAGGTGCTGTCATACTTAATTTATGAAAATACCATTTAAGGTTACTTTTTTTATTGGGAAAACTAATTAATCAATATCCATAAAATAATTACACATACGTAACCGTATCACGGTACCAAATAACATCTTTAATTATCCGACAGAGTTTTCTTTTACACACTGTATCTTAGTCCACTGCTTAGATTGTTTTTTCGTTTTAGTAGTATAATTATGTATCCAAGTTCATCTAATATCACACAACGTTGCAAAAACTCCTAAGTATCTAGATTAAACAGCGCCAAACACTCAGATGAATCGTTCACTTAACGTTGCGAAGTACGTAACAGTATTGACCATATGATGACCACTAATGAGCAAACGCGGCATCCATCGCGCGCAAATCTTTTTTATTCCCAAATGTTCTTTTAAAATATTAAACGACGAAATATTCAGATGAAATGCTCTACATTTCTGCTATATCTCGCAACTTTAAGCGACGGTCGTTACAGTTTTGTGATTTTTTTTTGTAATGTGGACATGTGGACGGCCAGACCTGTGGGCGTTTTTTAGCTCTGTCTTCTACGTTTAAAATCAATTACCCAGCTGGGTTAGGTGTGCATTGTACTCGATGCAGAAGCAGTATTACATAAAACACTGTCTAGCTTAACTTTAATCTGGGTAGCAACTCTTTTAAAATGTAAAACCGTTTTTAAAATGTAATTCCGTTGCTTTCCATTGTTAAGAAAATTCACGATAGCGAAAGTTCTAGGTTCTCTCATACAAATTCTATAAGTTCGATAAAATTCCTCCTATATTCGAAAAGAAGACTGTATGTACATAATCTAATTTTTTGGCGTATCTTTTTTTTATCGTTTCGAATACTTATCGATCAGCCATCGTTAATAATAAATACTTTGTGTATTAACTCTACAAAATTGAGTTTAAGTAATGTCAACCGGAACTAATAATATCCACGCTGACTGGTAAAAGTCTGTACATATTGAAAGACACAGTAGTAATGGTCATAAGTAAAAAATATAATAAAAAGAAAATATTGCTTAATCACGTAGTAAACCTCAACGATAAAGGTAGAGTAGAATACATAAAACTTACACACTACAAAGTTTTTAAACTACACATACATATATCTTAAGGCCAGACCACGTACAAAGCAGGCAGAGAGTTTCTTTCTGATCCGTACAGAATTCCCTTGCTTCCTCCACATTTTGCCCGTGTTGGTTTGGGCTCCTTTGAAGACAAACCAACTGCCGTTCTGCCAGATAGGTCGTAAAAGGCGACCGTTTGGCTATACGTGACACTACCATCGTAACTACTAGGTGGTAGAGTTTCGTGACGTCTCTGCAAGTCACTGCACGATGTACTACTATAACACTCGTTAGTCGCGAGATCAATCGCTGTTTGTAAACAGTGAACTGTGCGCCGTGCACGGATGTCCATACCAAACATTTTTATTGGAAAATTAGATCAAAATTAAAGTAAATATTTTATACACATTTGGTATTCAAAATCAGAATAATGCAGAACAAGTCTCATATGAGAACGACATATTTATTATAATAAATAAATATTCATGGGACAAATTACACTTACTGATCCACTAACCCCAAAGTGAGCAAATTATTTGCTTGTGTTATGGGTGTTAGTCAACGATACTAGTACATAGAAATACATATATAAATACCGGAGTATATTTAATAAACACCCAAACTCAGAAATACAAACATTTAATTAATATGCTAATCATACAAATGCTTGTTCTCATCGGGAATCGAACCCAAGCCCCGTTGATTGCGAAGTCAGTGTCGCTAACCACTCGACCAACGGGGCTGTCGATAATAACACAGTATAAAAATGCAACAGTATGGAAACTAAGCCTAGTTGGTAAAATAATTACCTACGCTCCATTGATGCAAAAGGGTTGTCATTTTTAATGTTTTGTAGTATTTTTATTTAAATTAAAAGATTCTGTGTTTGTAGTGATCAATTAATCGAATTGAAATAGAGTTAGTTCACACATATAATTTAAATAGACATCTCATGGCGTTAGTTAATCTCGATTTTTAAAAAGATCGTGGAAATAAACTTACACGTGACCACCTGTTTTGAGCGGTACTCACTACTGACAGTATCGCGACAACCGCTTAGGGGTCTCGTAGATGCGCATGTTTGTGTGCGTGAGCCGTTTCGAACGTTTATAGGTAGTTTTCGTACTGTAAGTTGCATGTTTGTTTATACTGTGATAATAATGAGTATTGGTGTCTGTTGCAGGCAAGAAGCTTTGCTGTCGGACGAGCAGGCGCAGGAGATAGTGGCGATGTTGTCGCCGCACGCGCTGCCGCACGACAACGGCGTGTCGCTTAACGACAGCTACCAGTCCGTGCTCTCCTACGAGAGGTAACGCAGTTCAAACATGTTCGGCGCATTCTTACACCGGAATAATATTCTGCCACATCTTCCACGTGTTGGTCCCGGGCTATTTTGAAGAAAAGGCCAAACGCCGTTCTGCCAGGCAGGTCATAAAAGGCGACCGATTGGCTATGCGAGTCACTACCATTGTGGCTACTAAGTGGTAGAGTTCTGCATTGTCTCACCCGGGTCTGGTACCACCGCCTTACCTATTCCTGCCGCAATGGCGTCAGCTTGTCACTGTCGTGTTCCGGTTTGGTGGGTAAGATAGCCGGTAAACTTATGCATGTTGTATTAGACCCTGCCACAAGATAGCAACACCCCATTAACATATCTGGTGTCTATAGGCGATGGTTGACTCTTTCCATCAGGAGATCAATCTGCTTGTTTACTATTTTAAGACATAAAAAAAACACCCAGAACAGTCTCGAATAGACATCAATTAAGGAAAATATTGTCACTTTCCCGTCCATCTTGCTTACTATATCGTAATTAGTAGAACTAAACTGGATGAATAGATGTGGTTCATATTCATCACATGCGTAGATACAACTCAAAATTATATCGATACAACTATTGTCATAACTGTGAATAAAAAATCCTTAGAAATTCATTTACATTTCGCTTTTTGTCTATTTTGACACAAAGAGTTGCCATTATTTTAAAACCTATATTCTACTTTTAAGGTTTACCTATTATATGCTATCTCTATCTACATGCCAAATTTCGACGAAAACAATTCAGTGGTTTAGCTGAGAGCGTAACAGATAGATAGACTGTCGTTTTTGTAATATTAGTTTGGATTGTTATGATATTGTTACGCGCTTAGAGTTCGTATTTGTGTATTAAAATACCACTTATATTAAACCGTGTTTATTTGCAACGCAAATGTACTATACACCACAATACAACACGTATATAAACGCACTGACTTATACTGATAAAATCATTATATTCGCACTAAAACTAACCGACTAATCCAAATCACCAAATCAAGACACTTTGCGTAGCAGATTAAATCGTTTTATAAAGTGTTTTCCTTCGCTTCCAACCTCATTACAAAACTAACTCGCTTTTTGTCGACACGTCCTTATTTATGCACAAAATAAGGCTCCACAATGTTCTTGAAAGTTCTGCAAATGACTCGTAAACAACGTAGACGTAAACAAGTCTTGCTCACGCTAATTTCAACTTTGTGTTATGCGAGAAGTTCCATTGCGGCATAGCTGTTTATGTAACGGCAGCTATTGTTTATCGATTAAGCAGCTATCTTTTTCTTTTATTTCTAGATTTTACCAGTATTTTCACTCTTTACTTTTTCTAGAATATTCGTAATAATATGGTAATGATACACATGTTTATTAAGTTTGAATCAGAGGGTAATTTATTTAGTGCAAGATCAGACATTTTCACATTGGTCGGTAAGTGAAATATTATGTGAAATGTTGTGTTGCAGCATGCAGTCAGTGGACGAGAGCTACGAGTTCGTGTCGTTGGAGGCGGAGGCGGGGCTGGCGGGCGGGGACGCGGTGGTGGCCGAGCAGCGCGAGCGCGAGCCTGCGCCCGAGCGAGAGCCTGCGCCCGAGTCCGAACCTGCGCCCGATCCCGAGCCCGAGCCCGCGTCCGAGCCCGCGCCGGGCGAGCCCGCCGTATTCGCGCACTACCCGCCGCGACCGCTGCGGGAGCTAGCTGAGGAAAACGGCATACACTACTTCGAGGACGGACACTTCTACACAGAGGTACGCTCCCCTCCACGATATATAACGACTCGTTTCGCTAAAGGTGCGTCCACACCTCTGACAATTTACCGAACATTACCGTTCCGACCGCATTATTGACTATCAGACACACGTGTCAGTACCGATTAATGTGGACGTATTTTGTTACGCGAACAATTGCCACGAGCTGCAGTACGGTTCGATCCATTCCGAACACTGAATGAAATTGCTGAACACAGAATAAACGGCAGGACAATGTACGGAGTTACGATCTATTAGCTGGTTTGTGTATTGTTACGCATCTAAGCCACGTGTTACGAACCGATCCATCGAAAGTCGGTTTTTTCGAAGTATTTTCGCTATTGTCCGCGGACCTGGAGACGTCTACACTTGCATTTATTACACGCGTCGAAGTCAAGTCGTGACGTGTCTCAGTTAGTACGTCCCCCGCCCGCACCTCGCCGCCGCTCATTCACGCAGCGCACAGAATAACATCTTTGTATGCGTTGTTTAGTTTTGTATTGCGGCAATTGATTATTTAGGCGTGAAGTGGATGCCATGTAGCGATGCGATGACACGCGAACTAGTTCTACACCATGCGTCTACACTTGTAACATTTTATCGTATATGGCTTGTGACCGTGTCAGTACAACCTTTATCGTCCACATATAGCGTAACATGTCCTGTAGCGATGCCACGTAGTCCGGTCCGTCGTCATGTTACAAATGTTTACGCACCTTAAAATAACAACTCTCAACAGTATAAGCAACTCACTTATTTGCTGCGCAGAAACTATACAGTAGGCAATCATTAGTAAACACTGTGCTTGTATTTTTTTTTTATATTATAAGATCGCAAACAAGCAGATGGGTCTCTTGATGGAAAGAGTCATCCATCGCCTATAGACACCAAAGATGTTAATGGTGCGTTGCTATCTTGTGGCGAGGTCTAATGCCACATGCATAAGTTTACTGGCTACCTTACCCTCCAAACCGGAACACGACAGCGACAAGCACTGACGCTATTGCGGCAGGAATAGGTAAGGCGGTGGTACCAGACCCGGGCGAGACAATGCAGAGCTCTACCACCTAGTAGCCACGATGGTAGTGACTCGATAGCCAATCGGTCGCCTTTTACGACCTGGCTGGCAGAACGGCATTTGTCCTATTCTTCAAAGACCAACACGGCGAAAAACACCGACAAGCGAGCGGTTGTATACAGGAAATCCGTATAAAATTCGCATAGGCAACTAAAACACCGATTTGTGAATATGTTAACTATATATAAGCGAGGTATATGATTATAATCGCTGTTTACTACGAGTAATAGAAAGCAAAACAAACGCGACATCAAAGATTTAAACGGTGTATTAAAATCATCATATTCGGCATGTTAAATTCAATACACAATTAATTTTCCATTAAGGCACAGAATACTAGTGACTAACAGAAGTCAATGTTACATACAAGTAATATTCGAGCATAGCACATAGACACTTCTCACGGACGCAATATCTCGGAAAGGTGCGGAACAAACTGTCCCAAACCATTCCGAGATATCGCGTCCGTGAGAGGTGTCTATGTCACGTGCGTTGCTCGAATATTACTTGTATTAGTGTTTTAGATTGACTTCTGTTAATCTTCAGTATCTTGTGATTGAGGTTCACTTACTAAAACATCAGTGCATGTCACTTTAGTGTTCAGAACATATACTGACGTTTTGGCGTCAATAATAGGGAATTAATGAACATCAACTCAAGCGTACAGTCGCAGAACAGCCTAGGGCCTAGGCTAGTGATGAAAATTGCCGGCAATATTCCCAAAGTTGCCAAAACTGCCACGAATGTTTCTATACTTGCCGGTAAAAAAGTTAAACTTTTTTTATCAGAATAAACAATGTTATAAAAAAATTTCGTTCTCTATTTACACTTTTCTTACCAATGTTACGTGACAGTTTTGGCAACTTTGGGAATATTGCCGGCAATTTTCATCATTAGCCTAGGCCCATTAGATAACTGAATACTCGCCTGCAAAAGCGTCAGAAAACGGTGAAGCACGCACATTTCTTGCATATAAAAGGCTTGTCCTGGAAGAGTATAAAAATAATATCTAGACGTCGGCTGTGTGTCATCAGGATGGTTATTACCTTTTCAGCCATATTTATTCTATATCTGATTGTGTGTATTTTGTACGTGTGAGCACGTACGAGTGAGTAATATGTGTGAGTTTTTGAGTTAATTTGTATCTTGTTTTGACTTTTGGACGCAAGCTTTCATTATGCAGTTATTTCATAAAATCTGTATTAATAGGTTGGGGCAAAAGTATTTTCGTATCTTGAATGTATTATTAGTAATCAAACGTCTTTGGCTGTACTGAATGTAACTGGCTGGTTTTAATACTTATTAAATGTGACATTCTTAAAATGCAATAAATAGAAAAAAACTAGTTCCCGCCATTTTTCAATTGTTTTTCAAGCATACAAAATGAACGTATGTGACGAAGAAATTCGGTACATTTTAAAATTTTATTACAAAAAAGGTAAAAATGCGATGAACACCGCGAATAAAATTTGTGCGGTTTACGGACCTAATGCGGTATCAGTAAAAGTAGCACAAATGTGGTTCAAGCGTTTCAAGTCTGGAAATTTTAGTGTGAAAGATGAGGTTCGCTCTGAACGCCCTGTCACAGATAAAATCAGTGCCATATTTGAGAAAGTGGAGCAAGATCGACATATTAGTAGCTACGATATTGCTGAAGAACTGGATGTTGATCATAAAACAGTTTAACGTCATCTTCGAAAGTCTGGGTACAAGAAAAAACTTGACATTTGGGTACCACTATCTCACTGAGAGAAACCTAATGCAACATGTTTCCATTTACGATTCTTTGTTGAAACGTAACAATTCCGAACCATTTCTTAAACAGTTGATTACGGGTGATGAAAAATGGGTGACTTACGATAAGAATGTATGAAAAAAAACATGGTCGAAGCATGGACAAGCCCCACAGATCGTGGCAAAGCCCGGCATCACTCGGAACAAAGTGATGCTATGTGTATGGTGGGATTCGTCCAGTATGAGTTTTTGCCACCGGATAAAACTATCGATTCTGACCTCTACTGTCAGCAACTGATGAGGTTAAAACAAGCTATTGAGAAAAACCGGCCGGAGCTGGTGAATAGAAAGGGCGTGGTGTTCCACCATGACAACGCCAGACCGCACTCATCTATCGCCACGCAGCAAAAATTGAGAGAGCTTGGCTGGGATGTATTGATGCATCCTCCATATAGCCCTGACCTTGCTCCATCAGATTTCCACCTGTTTTGGTCATTGCAGACCTCTTTAGGAAGCATAAAGCTAACCTCAGAAGAACACTGTGAACTATACTATACCTTTCAGATTTTTTTAATCAAAAATCTCAAAATTTCTACAGTAATGGGATCATGGCACTACCCACAAGATGACAACAAGCCATCGATCAAAACGGCACATACATGATATAAATAAATAAATATAAATAAATTATACCTAAAAAAATATTTTTCTTTGTATGAATAATACTAAAATACTTTTGCCCCAACCTTATATATCTATAAATAAATACGTAATACGAGTTGTTTCTTTTATCTTATCATGGGGATGGGAAATGAATGAGAGGTGAGCTGTACGTACATACAGGTAAATATACATACAGACATATAGATTCGATATCTATCAAAAATCAAATATTGTGTTGCAAAATTATTATGATACAATAAATAGAAAGTTACTGTTCCTGTACCGGTTCATACCCTATTTTCTAAACTTATAAATGTTACCTAAATCTAAAATGTTTAAAATATTTTTTTAATCATCATTCGATTGATTAAAATTTATTTTTGTTGGTCTTTCGATGTGGGTAAACTTGCTCTTAATGAATCTTGTTAAATAGTTACATTAAAGAAGAAACAATTACTGAGTAATCTTAAGTATTATGCTTGTTTGTTAACTTTTCAACCGACGAAAAAGCAGAGGCTATAAGTTTGTATCTATGTAATATTGTTGGAATTGGATAATATTTGTGTATGATGATATATGTAGGCGTCCAAGTACGTGTACTAAATTTTGTAAGTGTATGTTATAATATGTTTGTTCAAGATTTTCTCGAGAAATAAAAGCCATATCGAGGTAATTCTTTTGATTTAATTCAAGTATATTTCAACTTAGGAAACAGTCCAAGTTCCATCAAAATCGGTTCAGTAGTTTCTGAGATATGGGTATAGTTGACAGAAACTTGAAGTCGGTTTTAATTTTTTAACTATTTGTTGAGGTTTCTTTTTTAAAGTTTACTCTGCATGTAAGGATGCACATGAAACGACATTTAAAGCTTTGAATAAGAGTTATTCTATGATTTTTGTTATGATCAAGATTTTCAAGCTATTTATAGCTTTGCTTATTAAGATTCTTATTAAACGTTATAGGTGGCAGGACTCCCACCGATCGAGGAAGATGAAGATGACGATTATTACCCACCAGTATTTGTTAAGAAAAATACCAAAGTTAAGTTTAGGTATGTATATGTATGTACAATTTTTAATTTTAAATATAAGTTTGGTCAACACATGGACTTCTTTCTAAAGTAGATACAATGAAATGAAAGTTAATAGTAGGTCCGATTCACTGATTTGAAGATTGATGGAGTGAATCCGACTTATAATAACTTTTGTTTGTTTCTTGCTACAACCAGCATGGATGCCTTTACGTGCTTCTTATGTTTAGCACAAGGGTGCTAACTAACCACCGTAAATCTACGAGCTGCTAATTAGCATTTTTTAAGAGGATTTGGTTGTCTTGACGTGTATCTTACGATGTGCGCACTAATATGATGGGATTAATTAATTTCATACTCTTCCTTTGTTTTCAATGAGGGATACGACTTGGGGACTTTCAAGAACAGAGCTTACTCATTTTAGACTCCTGGTATTGCAGATGTTCAAGGATGGCCATGATCACTTACCATCAGGTGAACCCCATGCTCGTTTGCCTCGTCTACTATAAAAAAAGGCAACCGTTAAATGTATGCATGTAGCATTACACCCCTGTCACTTTAATGGTAACTCCTCATTAACATGTTCGTACAATGCATTAGTTAAGAGACTGACAAGACCTAATTTGTTATAACACATCATTAAAAATAAATTATGTTAATAATCTTCATACATCAAAGACCATGGCCGGACTTAATGCATAATTGAACAAAATTTTTCGTTAGAAAATGATTGTGAAGATTGGTCTTAAAATCATCATTAACAGTTCTATATCTTTATTTTATTGACATATGGGTCTGCAATTAAAACATGAAGTCATCATATTCATACCTAAACCGCTAGTGAATCATATTTGACAAATAATTTACTCTCTTTTATTTCAATATTTATTTATAATAAGACCTGGCCACCCAGCTACATTGAGAGTGGGGTTTCCTTTACTCCGATATAAATAGACAGAGTGCGCGTTGTTGGTTGACAGCGTGACATAAGTGATGTTGTGTGCGCAGCACGGCGCCGATGCGCGTGTTCTCGACGCACTCGGTGCGCGAGTACGACCGCCGCAACGAGGACGTGGACCCGGTGGCCGCGTCCGCCGAGTACGAGCTCGAGAAGCGCGTCGAGAAAATGCATGTCTTCCCCGTCGAGCTCGTCAAGGGCGCCGACGGACTCGGACTCTCCATTATCGGTAACACCAGACACCACACTACAATACACTCGCTCCATTACTGTCGATCATTACTAAACCCCCGTTATCTATGTAGCATATTGATGGCAACTGATTTTGGAGAGGGGGTGATTATAATTAAATAAATCTGTTTTCTTTTTTATTTCCGTAACAAAATAAATAATTGCAATTATATATTATTGAGATTGACTAACTATGAACTTTTTGACAGCGACGTCATTAGAAGTTGAAAAAAAATTTTCTTGCCTCAAATGGATATTTTCGACTAGGAGACAAAGCTTTTTTTTATATCATAAGATAGCAAACAAGCAGATGGGTCTCCTGATGGAAAGAGTCAACCATCGCCTATAGACACCAAAGATGTTAATGGTGCGTTGCTATCTTGTGGCGAGGTCTAATGCCACATGCATAAGCTTTATTTCTGTTAATATGGAAGTATCCTGTATCCAAGTCATTTACTACGAGTGTCACATACTAAACAAATGTCGATCTCAATATTATATTATTATAATTATTTATCTTGATATGTAAATAAAAAATTTTTTTACCTTTAAGGTAAATATATTTATTTTATTATAACTACCCCATCCTTAAAATCAGTTGCCATCAGTATGCTACATAGATAACAGGGTTAAATCATTACATATAATAAGATTAGGATAAGTGTCAGATTCAGTTATCCTTATACTTTCCTTTTAATTTTTTTTATATCATTAGATAGAAAACAAGCAGATGGGTCTCCTGATAGAAAGAGTCAACCATCGCCTATAGATACCAAAGATGTTAATGGTGTGTTGCTATCTGGTAGCGAGGTGTAATGCCACATGCATAAGTTTGCCGGCTATCTTACCCTCCAAACCGGAACACGACAGTGACAATCACTTTTAACATCTTTCATGATAACAGGGCGATGGTTGTCTTTCCATTAAGGGAAGCATTTGCATGTTTGGTATGTTATGACACAGAATACTGGAGACTAACAGAAGTCAATGAACATACAAGTAATATTCGAGCAACGCACATACCTGTGGTGCGGAACAAACGCGTCCGTGAGAGGTGTCTATGTGTTCTATGCTCGAATTTTACTTGTACGGAACATTGACTTCTGGGGCCTAACTCACTTAATCAAACGGCAATCGAGTCGAAGCGTTTAAGACTCTTACACATTTTTTTATATATTATACGTCTCTACGTTCTATCCTGTGTGAGTGAGTTTTCTGAGCGCATTGACTCAATCACGTGAATTGGGGGGCTGTGAGTCGTCAGTATTCTGTGGTTACGATGTAAGAAACACGGTCGGTGGTGTGCGCAGGCATGGGCGTGGGCGCGGACGCGGGGCTGGAGAAGCTCGGCATCTTCGTGAAGACCATCACCGACAGCGGCGCCGCCGCGCGCGACGCGCGCATCCGCGTCAACGACCAGATCATCGAGGTCGACGGCAAGAGCCTCGTGAGTACACCGCGCCCACACTGCCCGTAGACGCCTAATAACAGGCGAATGGCTTCTCTCAACATATCCCACTTATACTTTGACAACATAATTTATTTATTTATTTAATACTTTATTGTACACATAGAGGCAAAATTACATTTTATTTCTTGAAAAACTCCACAAAAGGCGAGCTTATCTCTGTAAGAGATTTCTTCCAGCAAACCCAAAACAATGAGAAAGCATGAAAGAAATGTAGAATACATGTGTACATAATATTAAATTAGAAAATATATACAATAGGTATAAAATAAAAAACTTATTTTCTATTATTTAATCCTAATACATACCTACAATGCCTTTCTGCCCTAAAAATTAGACCAATAAGTAAAATTCTCTTAAAGATAAGGATTCTCTTAAACATAAGATAAGGATTTGGCATTAATTTCCATAAGCAATCAAAATTTTAAAATAGTATGCATTCCAACGCTGAATATATAAAAGTGGCTTTATCTCTATCTAGCAAGCACGAATTTTCATAATCGACAAAGGTACAACAATTTTGTTAGTGCTTTAATTTCAAATCGTTTAAGGCAATAACGTTACCTTAAACAGCTTGCGGCCGAATCGACATTACTATTAAACGCTGTCAATGTTCAGAAAACGTCAAATGATTGTTTACGTAAATATGTACCGATTTTAATTAAATAATTGTAGTTTTCCATAACTTTGCTATGTACCTTAAATATAAACGTGGAAAAAATTAAAGGTGTCTGTCTGTCTAGTGAAGCATTATAATATATATAGTCTATTTTTCTATCGGAAATTTTATTCAGTAGTTTTTCCATGCATTAAGAAGAAAATTGACAAAATATAGACTGGTTCTATTTACCTAGTATACGGGGTGAATAGAAACGCTATTCACTCCACACTTCGTGCGTATTCACCGCGTAGTCGTGCCTATTAACCCCGCAACAATACAGTCATGTATACATGTGTATATATATATATATATATATATATATATATATATATATATATATATATATATATATATATATATCGAAATCACCAAATGTATTAATGCACCGTTACGTGTTCTTTAAATGTATTTGTTACTTAATACAACGTACTCGTGTTCTGTATTTAACCGGTTCTAATTAAAGAATATTAAAGATATTCATAAAATGTCAATATTTTTCAGATTATTCCATAAATTTTGACATTTTGTCAATTGTTATGTAGACAGCTGTAGTAAGTCCGCCATTACTCGACACAAAATTACACGCCTTTTCCTTAGTTATTTCATATCTAGTAGTAGTTTCCTCTATCTAAGGACTTATAATTCCGATATAAATGTCCACGCGGAAATACACAATTAGTCTCGACCAATCAGATCCTCTGTACATCACTAGCTTTCACTGTGGCCTTGAGTTAGCCAATCATGGAGTTGCAACCCCGCTTCGTCGTACCTCAGCTAGTTGCCAGAACGTATTCAATACGGAAAATTGGAATATTAGGCGTCTTAAGATAACTTAAAGGAAAGATTTGAATTTTTCGAAAGTGATTTTATGAAACTGCGTTCAAGTGAAAATCTTTCCTTGCGTATGCCTGTGCATAATTCTCGTTTTTATGAACAGTCTTTCACTGTTTCAGCTGTTAAGCTATGGAATAAACTTCCTGCTAATATTAGACTTGCAAAATCGTTAAATATTTTAAAAAAATTAGTTAAAATGCATTATTTAAATTCTTGCTCTACAGATTAGATTAATATATTTCTCTCAAGTTCATTTTTCTGTGCATTTCTTTATATATATTTTAATTTTAATGTGTTTGTATTATTATGCTTTTTGTTTTGTTTATGTGTGAGAGCAGAATTGTTATGTATAGATATAGCATATATGTACAGTCTTAAGATAATAGTACATATTTTACGGATATCCTACTCTACCTTAAAATGTTGTTCTTATCAACAAATGTTGTCCAGTAGAGATCGCTCATTGGCGATAAGACCGCCTTTGTGTACTTTCTTTAAATTGTCTTTCAAATATTTGTACAGTACCCGGCGATAAATATTGCACATCGAACTTTGGAAAGAGACAATCGGATAATTTCGGCTTCGTAGAGCGTTATCTCTGTCCCACACTACCTATGTGACGTTTAGTCAGTCGTTGTTCAAGTACGATCAAAATATATATTAAGAGTTGATAACACCCACAAATTTAAATAATTTAAAGTTGTAATATGGCATCTTTCGGAAAAAGAGGGAAACCTTTACGAGGTCAGCCACGTGAAATTATCTACAATGTTTATAAATACTTTGTAACCGAAGCTGATAGATTTAAAAAAAAAGTAGATGAAAATGTAAGTTGTTATTTTAAGAAGATTCAAGAGCGAGTTGCAAATGCCACTGGAATTTCAAGAAAAACTTTGAACAATATATTAAACGAAGTCAGTACTGAAACACATTCGACTGAAATTAAGTTCAGCACTCCAAAAAAAGGGAGACCAAAAAAGCAATTTCGTTTGGATATGGACGATTTTGATTACGATGTTGTTCGAAGAATGGTGTATGATTTTCACTTACGATTTAATGAACTGCCAACAATAAAATCATTAAAAGCTAAATTATCTGAAGCTATTAATTACAATGGGTCTGAAAAAACGTTGAGAAAAATACTTCATGACATGGGATTTCAGTTCACTAAAATGGAAGATAATCGAAAAATTCTAATGGAAAAGCACGACGTTAGTCTCAAAAGAATGGAATACCTTGATAAAATACGCAAATTTCGCGAAATAGGAAAAAATATCGTCTACATGGATGAGTCATATATACATGCATCCCACACTAAAGGGAAATCTTGGAGTGACGATAAGAAAAAAGGAGTAAAAAAGCCAATTTCAAAAGGTCAACGTTTGATAATAGTTCATGCGGGAAATGAAAAAGGCTTTGTACCCGGTGCTTTTTTAACGTATAAATCCACGGACACTACAGGTGACTATCACAATGAAATGAATAACGATAACTATGAGAAATGGCTCGTTAACCAATTAATCCCAAATATACCCAGTGATTCTGTTCTAGTTATCGACAACGCACCCTATCACAACAAATATATTGAGAGACCCCCCAACTCAAACACCATTAAACGGGAAATGATCAACTGGTTAAACAGACATGAAATTCCAGTTGATCCAAAATTAACAAAAACCCAGATTTACGCTATTATATGTCAGCACAAGGAGAGGTATACAGAGTTTTCTGTGGACAAAGTACTTGCCGAACATGGGCACACTGTGTTGCGATTGCCACCATATCATCCGGATTTTAATCCAATTGAAAATATATAGTCTCAACTGAAAGGCTATGTAGCCTCTAGAAATGTGGGTATGAACTTAACTACAGTAAAAACATTATTGACTGAAAAAGTAAACATGATCGGCGCTGAAGAGTGGAAAAAGGTTTGCGATCATGCAATCAAATGTGAGAATGAATATAGAAGCATTCAACACAGTTTAGACAATTACACTGATAGATTAGTAATAAATACGGCTGATAGTGGCAGTGATATTGACCTCTTTGAGAGCACAGATAGTGAAATGGAAGTAATTGAGAATTAGAATTATTATTATTTTTATTGCAATGTCTCATTTTAGCAATAGGTATAATGTTGTTTATTATGTACACTAACGCTGTAATGTTCCAAAATAATTAAATACGTAAACATAATGTAAACATGTTTTTTTATTTTATTTTACCCCAACCTAAAGCCATCACTTATAGAAAAATTAGTGTATTTTATACAAAGAATAAAAATATCAAAAGAAGCAAATCATACTTGTTTTAACAGCTCCTAATAGGTACCGGACTGTTTGTATTTTGTGCGACAGAGATAACGCTCTACGAAGCTGAAATTAGCCGATTGTCTCTTTCCAAAGGTCGATGTGCAATATTTATCGCCGGGTACTGTACTAAGCATGTATTTTTATTGTAATTATGTGCACAATAAAGAGTTATCATTCATTCATTCATAGGCGTCTATGGGCTGTGTGGTCGGTGGCCACGCCATAACTGAGTGCTACGCCTCACACGATAAGTACACTTGCCTCACAGCCTATCTACATTCGTGATTTTATACAAACACGCCGGAGACTAGAAACCGCCCTTAATATCATAACACATATATCAACTGGAAAATGGGTCGCCACTATCTACTGATGCTGTTTAATATTCTTTGTATCAAACTCCTTACTACAAATGGCACATTAATCGAAATTATAAGGTTATCGCCCACACACCGTCGCCGCTGCCGGTCTCAACGGCAACGAAGACCCCTATTTTGCCTTGCGCCTAGCGCGGAACGTAATGCCACTACTCCTCCCTCAATAATTTGTCAAAACAACGCACTAAGCCGAGGTCCGGTTTCGCAGAAGACAACCCTAAGTGTGAGTGTTAATTTCCCGAATTTAAATTTAAACTCTGGCTGAGCACTCTGCTCGCCCCAAAAGTCCAGTTTCGCTGTCACGGCCCTTAAAGCCATCAGATATTGTGATTTTTATTGCTGAGTAATAAAATTTAATAGAATAGCTATTGTTCTTGTAATATGTTTGTTACTTTAAATATTTTTAACGGCTTAAAAAAAATTCTGCTTTCAGGTCGGTGTGACACAAGCCTATGCAGCCTCAGTTCTTCGAAATACGTCAGGTCCAGTTAAGTTTCTCATTGGTCGTGAAAAGGATCCAGAAAACAGCGAAGTGGCCCACCTTATTAGACAGTCATTAGCGGCTGACAAAGAGAGGGAAGAAAGGTAAGGCTTTCAAAATAATAAATTATGCTGTAAAATACATGCAATAAGCTGTTAATTTTTACTCAGTACACAACTCTAATTCTTTGGAAGTGTCCGATTTGGTTTCTGTATTCTGTTTTGTGACGAGACAGATTGCCACAAGTTACTTTGCAAAACTAGTTGTATATCTGCCTTCTCACCTATATACAAGACTATAGTTAATCGTCTTCGTCATATGTATGTGGTCGACGTACAATGCCCAAAGGATTACCAAACGCAAATAAACCAAAAATCAAAAAACGTATGGCAGGTATGATGACAAATGACAGATGCAAGCAATAAATCCTTAATGAGCTCTTAATTTATTTAAAAAATAATAAATTTACCGGCTGCCTTATTCTCTGAACCAGAATTTGACAGTGATGTTTTTACTAAAATAACCTTTAAAGCGATGGTGCCAAGCTTGAGCGAGGCGCAACAGAACATAATACCTAATAAAGCTTCTAGTGATTTTAATCTCGAACAGGATAACGCATTAGTGACATTAATCAGTTATAGATGTCTGTTAGCGTCCGTCTGTTATCATTAGAATTGTTTAGTTTTGAAAGAGGGCATTGATATAAGTATGGCACATAATGTCATACTAACATAAATGCCATCTTTACGACTATGTGATTATACCTTCATAGAACGGCTCGGGAGCGGCAACGTCGGCAACAGACGGAAGAAGAAGAAAGTAACCCACCAGCTGCGACAGACGCCAGCGCACACTCGCGCCACCCAGATATCATGGAACTACGGGCCTTGTTGAACGAGGTGACCATTGTTTTAAAACATAATAAAAAATCGCTTCTACACGTAAACACGTCTTTTAATATGTTTTTCATTAGTAGGAGACAATTCTAAAATTGCAGATTAACGAAACAATGGGATATAGTAATGGTATTTGTGTTTGATTTATCCTATCAACTCGCATGGGAAGCGGCATGTTGATATTTGAATTAAATTGTTATTTTTTTGGAAAAAAATGTCCATGTGATTAAAGATTTGAATGGTGCCTATTTGTAAGTTTTCTCGATATATAAAATTGTTGTAAATATTTGATTTTTAGATGTTAGTAAATATTTGGTTGTGTAATGTTTACACAACTATTTTAAATAATTGTGACATAGTGCAATTTAAAAAAAATATATAACAAAGTTATATTATATGTTATTATGGAAGGTATACTTCTTTTGTTGCGTTTGGAAGAAATATGAAAGTAATGTTTTTACGATGGGTGTGCACACTCAACAGCAGAAAAACATGATGAAGTTAGCTGATATTACAATGTGCGCGTACACCGGGAGACAATAACATAATGTTGGTTGATATTACGATGCGCGCGCACACCAGCAGCTAACAAGATGAAGCTGATATTACAATGCGCGCTTTCACCAACAGCGAACGAAGGGTTGTGGCTTAATTAAAAATAACTTCCTACGTGCGTGTATAAGTACCCAATACTCACATAAGTTTTTTTTTATACTACAGAACTTCTTTGTTAGTCCAGTTTGACTGATTCATTTTTGTCGTATTGAAAGTATTCGCTCGATACGGACATCGGGTTGTTAAGTATGAAATACGCCAGGACGACAGCGTCGATTGAATAGTTGTAACAACAGTGATGTGTGTGTGTGTACAGTTGGCGAGCCTGGAGGCGGGCGGCGGGGCGAGTGGGCACGCGGAGGTGAGCAGCCGCGTGCGCGCGTGGGCGAGCGCGCGCGCCGCGCCCGCCGCCGCGCCCGACCAGCTGCGCCGCGCGCTCGCCGCCGCCGCCGACACCGCCGCGCGCGCGCACGCCAAGTACGACAAGGTCAGCGCACACACACACACACACACACACACACACACACACACACACACCCTTATCGTTGACACATCATGTATGGCAGAAATTTACATCAATGTAAAAAAAGTCACATTTTTCTGTTACACTCGACTGTCACGCGCAGTATAGTAGCAGCAGCGCAATAAATAGCAGAAAAATTATATGTCATAAGAAAAGTTAAAACAGAAGTGATTTTACGTATGTACGCTATTATACACACCACTTTTTCTGTTAAACAACAGAATACCAGCAATGACGTTACGCCAGATAAAAATTCACTCGAATAGTTGTTTAATAAATAATCAAGTCACTAATTGTTTATTTCACGAGTTTCTCTTTCACAATAATTTTTAATTACTTTTCCTAATCTTGAAAATAAAACCTTCAAAATACTCAGGAAGATGATGATGAATAAAATTGCATTGCAAATTTTTGACAAAGTGTGCGTGTCCAGCTAACATAGAAAACAGAAACAAAAAATAATCTTCTCCAATAGAATTTAAAATGCAAGCTTAATGTTTAAGGTGCCTACGTTTGATGTTTCATTTTTGTCCAAATATTGGAAGAATAGCAATTTACACTTAATAAGTTGTATAATATTTTTGTAGGCTCGGCGTGCGCTACGCGAATGGCGTCGGACGCGGGCCATGGTGCGGGCGCGCGAGGAGTGGTGGAGCAGCACATTGCGGGAGGCGCACAGAGAGTACGCGGCCGCACTGTCCGCGCTGCACGACCGCGTCGCCAGGCTGGAGGTGCTGCTACTGGTGAGTGTCGCCACACATCTTTGGTGTAGCTTATAGACACCAAAGATGTTCATGACATGAGCTCTTCATTAACATCTTTGGTGTCTATAAGCTAAGCAACCTCTTAATATTGAGATAACATTTGTATGTTCACTATCTTATGCTGTAAAAACTATGTAACTAAAATAGCCATTCCAAGACTCACTCATTACCCTATATGATTTGACCAGATGTAGCATCAAGCTGCAAATATTTTATTTTGATGTGATTTATATCAATGTTAATAAAATTTAGCGATATAGCGGATACATATTATATTATTATCATAACATCGAGTTGCAATAAAAATATAACTTTCAGGAAACACAGAAAAAAGCTGGATTACCGGTAATGTTGCCACATGAACCATCTGCACGACGGGAAACTCCACCTTTGCCGCGGAGGCCGGACCCCGATCCACTTCTTATAAATGGTATCAATTTGTATTTAGTAATATATTTATTTTCTGTCAGATATAATTCCAACTTAGTGTTTTATGACTTAATAGAAAAATATCTCGACGGACAAATTAACAAGACAATTCTTAATACGGCTCAAGGAGTAATGTTACAATTGAACAATCTTTAAAAATACCTACATATACGTAAAATTACACTTAAAGTATTGAAAAATTGTACATATTTTATTACAGTGTCTTATCTTTTTTATGTAAGTATCGCTATATAGCTATCGAAAATATTTTTATAAGACAAATTGATTTATAGATCCTTGGAGCTCCGATAGCGATTTATCGGATCTGTCACCTGTAGAAGATGAGTACGCAAAGGTAGATAAAGATCGGAAGCGAGAGATCCCAGATATTGGTGACGTAACCGCTACTACTGCCAATGAAGTGACGCCAGTGAGCGTTAGCACTAGCGTGGTGACGTCACCGGCGGCAGTAACAACCGTCAGTTCGACGGTGACAGCGCCTGCGATTGTTCCTGTCAGTCAGGTCGCGGTAGCCACCGTCGCTCCAACCGTCAACGATTCTCCGTAAGTACTGTCACATGGTTTCAAGGACGGATCCAGCCTGCAGGCAGGGGGTCACACATTTGAGGTTCAGTCAATATAGAGTCTAATCCTTAGTTTGCAATAATAAATCCATACTTAGATCCTTGCCTAGAGGGGTTCTGATCCCCATGAGCCACCCCTGGATCCGCCCTTCCAAGGTTTATTTATGGGAGCGAAGTTCCTTGTCCCTTATTTGACGAATGATACCTGCCAAGGAAAAATAGTTTTAATTGACACTTTTGCTATGGCCCCGGTTACACGTTAATAGGGAATATGCATAAAAAATAAAATGGCCTGATTTTTTTCCTGAGTTTTTAAGGTCCTAGTATTACACTCAATTCGTTATTTTCTAATTTAATAGGTATTTAATTATTTAAAACATAAATCAAAAAGAGAAAAATTTACGAGGGAAATTTAAATTTGTAAAATGTCCCACCATTGTTGAAATGAAACGTGACGTCATAGGGCATGTCCTGTCAGTCACCTGTGATTCCACTGCCACTTGTTAACTATCAAACTAACTTTCAATACAAACAATAAACTGACAGAACGTGCCCTATGACGTCACGCCTCAAGCGCGCGTAAAATAGAAGCGTTTGAACTTGTCAAATTAAACCAATATTTTTAAGATTTTATGAAAAAATAATTAGTACTCTTACAGCTGTGTTTATTTTTTTTCTATATCAAAATGAAGCGGATATTGAATAAAAGAAATAAAAAAAATTGCCTGCATATTCCCTGTTAGTGCGAGTGCAAGCGTTTGTCAGCGTGTACTTGTACTACACGTGTTTTTGCTTAATACTATAAGCACCTGCGGGTCTAGCCAAGTGGCATAAACGCTCGGAGAATAGAAAGATAAATGTATGGATTTGACATAAGCATAATCGAACGCTTACGTCAAGTCCGTACATTTATCTTTCTATTCTCCTAGCCTTTATGCCACTTGTCTAGACCCGCTGCATTCAACATTCACACTCGCACTAATCAATGTGTAACTGGGACCTATAGTACATTACAGCCGTGTATTAGTTTAATGCGATTATATATTGCAAAGAAATAGAGTGGCGAAAGAGATGCTTGAGTAAATGATATGTTAATAAGCCATTCCCGTCGTAATACAAGTTTATTTTTCATGTTGGTAGAGGTGTGTAGCATTTTGTCTAAGTTGATGTCATCACTTTACCTATTCCAGCTGTGAAAGTGTTGGTGCTTGTTGCTGTTGTGTTCGGGTTTTAAAGGAAGGGTAACATTACACTTGATGATACATACCAAAAGTAATATGAAGGCATGTCATGTTGTACCATAAAATAGTGAATGTTTTAACCATCACGTTCTTTTACAATAGTCAATGTTGTAATTGAACAGGATATGCTACATAAAAACGAAAAACCATATCTCGTCAGTCCTGAATAGTGATTCCAAAATACTGATTTTCTTTATTCTGAATGGTCCAAAAATCTTATTGTATAATTTACTATTCATCCTATATTTTATTTCAAAATTTCAACATTCCTTGCGGTTATAAATAATTACCATTCTCAAAATATCGAGTTTCAATATATTGAATAACAAAAAGTTCGATCTAAACGATAATTCAAAATATTAAAACACGGGGCTTCTTTTTCCAACTTTTTTAAACTGTCTATGATTAGTTAAAGCCTTTAATGAACATGCGATATTTAGGATGTCATTAAAAATATTGTTTTTTTTAATGAAAAGACATGCAAATGTGATTGCTGATGCGGATGCTGATACTGATAATCCAAGGTTACTGTTGCTGATTTTCCAACAACTGTAGTACAAAGTTTTCGTTTCATGCTTATACGGATATTAAAAACGATACTGATAATCCGCAGATACTGTTGCTGATATTCGCAACAACCCTAGTACAAAATTTTCGCTTCATGCTGATACTGATGTTAAAAACGATACTGATAATCTGCGGGTACTTTTGCTGATATTCGCAAATACCCTAGTACTGTTTTCGCTTCATGCTGATACTGATATTAAAAACGATACTGATAATCCGCGGGTACTGTTGCTGATATTCGCAACAACCCTAGTAAAAAGTTTTCGCTTCATATTGATACTGATATTAAAAAATATACTGATAATCCTCGGATACTGTTACTGATATTCGCAAATATCCTAGTACTAAGTTTTCGCTTCATGCTGATACTGATATTAAAAACGATACTGATAATCCGCGGGTACTGTTGCTGATATTCGCAACAACCCTAGTAAAAAGTTTTCGCTTCATGCTGATACTGATATTAAAAACGATACTGATAATCCGCGAATACTATTGCTGATATTCGCAACACTTCTAGTACCAAGTTTTTGCTTCATGCTGATAGTGATATTAAAAACGATACTGATAATCCGCGGATGCTGTTGCTGATATTCGTAACAACCCTAGTACAAAGGTTTCGCTTTATGCTGATACAGATATTAAAAACGATACTGATAATCCGCGGATGCTATTGCTGGCATTCGCAACAACTTACAAGTATAAAATTTTAGCTTCACGAATTAATACACTGGGTGTTAAAGAAATTGCGTGCCTTAGGTTCAGTATCGATAACGGACTAGAGGAAAAAATCAAAAATTAAAGAAATATATATATATTGCAAGATCAACCTAATTTAAGTACCTACTAACCTCAAATAACAATAGCTTAGAATTAAAATTGCTACTTGAAACGGCTCGCGATAAATAACGGATGTTGTGCGGCCCCTGTCTATGTTTTTAGGTATTACTTCGTTTTATCCGTTTGGCAGCTGTTATCGTTGACGAAAAATTTTGAAAAAAGTGTTTTTTACCTAACTACAAAATTTTTCAACCAATCACTTTTTGGTCTTTTACAATATTTTAGTACTAAAAAAACTACGTCGAATGCCGTTTCAAGAATTAAAATCGAATTTAATTTTCAAAAAACAGCTTATCAAATATTAAAATTACATTAAGTCTGCTTTTCTACTTAAAAAACTGCGTCTAATATCGTAAATCGGATTAAAATCGGTTAATCCATTCGGGATTTATAAATGATGCAAATTTTTGAAAAAAGTTTGTTTCTTCTAATTTTTTAACCAATAGATTTGTTAGCTAAATAAAACAACCTAGAGCTCAAAAATTGCTTTTAACGTCATTCAAGATGCAATGCAATGCAATGCAAGATTAAAACTGATCATCATTTTGAAAATATACATCATTTCGAGCATAAAGATTCAATGACTGGCCCCTTCCACTGGTTCCGAGATTTTACAATTTTCATGCCTTACGGCCAGGGCCGGATTTAAACTCAATGCCGCTCCTGGGCACCGGAAAAAAGTCCGCCCTATTACTACAATTTTACTTAAGGGGGGAAATACGTGTAGAAATACGTTTTCATGCTGATTTTTTATTATTTTTTTTAAGGTATGAAAACTAATGTTATATATTGAAACTATTTCAGGATTTCATACATATATTTACATATATTTTCATTTTGATAATATCTTAAAAACCCCACGCTTTTTTTAAAATAAAATATTTTTTTTTATTCACATTATTATTAATTTATATTTATTGAAATTTTTAAGACTATTCTTAATTTAAATTGATTAAAATTTATTTTCTATTTTTTAGTTTGATTTTCTATAAAAAGCGTGTTTTGAGTTTTTTAAACTATTATTTATTTTTTACTTTTTAGTTTGATTTATTTATAAAAGCGTGATTTTTTAGTTTTTTTAAACTATTATTTGTTTTGTAGAATTAAAATTCTCCTTAGTATTCGAAAATTTGTCAATATTAGAGAAATCGGCTAAAGATAATTATTGGAAATTAAAATTAACATCAAGTTCTGTCTTATCGACTGTAGAGAAAAATTATAAAAAATTAAAATTAAGTTTCTTACCTTATCGACTATAGATGAAAATGATATAA
The DNA here is from genome assembly GCA_036924255.1 of Apodemia mormo. Lineage (NCBI taxonomy): Eukaryota > Metazoa > Arthropoda > Insecta > Lepidoptera > Riodinidae > Apodemia > Apodemia mormo. Next base: position 24,358,896 of record JAUPFN010000015.1, on the reverse strand, counting down.
ATTAACAAAAATCATATTTTGAAAATTGAAAAATGGAATAATTTTATCAAATTAGTGTATTGTCATCGATCCTCGATAAATCTACAAAGTTTGAACGAAATATGGCCGTTTAAAGTGGGTCAAAATCGCGCCCAAAGAAGTCGGTTACAAACATACAATCATACAAACATAAAAACATACAAACATACAAACATACATACAAGTGAAGCTAATAAAAAGCGTGTAAAAATATACGATTTTTCGTTTAAATTAAAATTAATTGATGAAATCGATAAATTATAACATTTTTTTTAATTGATTGATTGTTAAAGTTGATGTTTTAAGAAATGCAAAAAACAATTCCGAATTATTTTCAATTTTTCAAAAATAAATACTAATTACATTTCTTTAATTCCATAAAATAGAAAAATCGATTATTATTTGAAATCTCCAAGGAAACAAATTGATTAAATCATTTTGATTATTAATTTTTTTTAATTGCCAAAATTATAATTCATAAATAATAAATGAATTGAATTTCTTGAATTATCAATTAAACAAAAAATTATAAATTAATAGAATTAATTAATTATATTGGGGAATCTCGATAAGACTAAAAAAAAATTTTTATCACTTTCAAAATTTTGCCGCCCTAAAACATTTGCCGCCCTGGTCACTTGCCCCGGCTGCCGCTAGTGTAAATCCACCGCTGCTTACGGCACTCCACTGATGGCACGCAATTTCTTAAACATCCCGTATAGATGAATGTTTCAAGCATGACATTGTTCTACGGTGGTGTATATAGTAAGTGAGCAGGAGGTGTGTATGTGTGTGTGTGTGTGTGTGTAGCGCGGCGGTGGGCGTGGGCGCGGCGTCGCGCGAGCTGGACGCGGCGGTGCCGCGCGGCGCGCTGCTGGACACGTCGGCGCACCGCGCGCGCACCGACCTGGCGCGCCACCGCCACCACGCGCCGCACTCGCCGCACTCCCCGCACTCGCTCAGCAACGCCAGCTCCGTCAGTATCACGCTCTTACATCATCATCACTATAATATATATACGTAACATTTATTACTTTTACAGTGTGTTAGTTTAATACATTAATATAAAAACATATAAAATTAAGCATATAAAAACATTAAAAATATATAAAGCTTATTCGAAGTGGTTTATTGGCTGCAATACAATCCTATAAATGCTGAGACCAGTTATCAATAGAAGCACGCACTCTTTCAATGGGAAAAGTCTTCACTACCAATTGTATGGATTGTTTTAGGACTCTCAAACTATCATTGCATTTAGAGCAAGCCATTCTCTCTAAAACTGCTCTCGTAATCCAGCGGATTAAGATCGGAACTAGATGACGACCAGACCTTAGCTCTGAAGTCCAGAACGTTGGTTTCTAGCCAAGATTGAGTGGATCGAGCTTTATGACCCGGCGTCGAGTCTTGCGGAAAAGACCATTCTTGGTTATCAAACTTGTTGTTAAGAGGCTTAACTACCTTCTCAAGAATGGTAACTTGACACAATTTTGCCGATGTTTTTTATACATTTTGCAAATAAGTAAAATCGGATAATGCCCGCGTTATACTCTGTCAACTAATTAAGAAGCTTCCATAGAACTTTGAGTATAAATACGATCATTAGATTTGTTGAAATATTGCTCAATTGTAAAAAAACTCATTTTTTTATGGAAGAGGGGGCAAACGAGCAGGAGGTGCACCTGATGTTGAGTGATCACCGCCGCCCATGGACATCTGCAATACCTTTGCAGTTGCGTTGCCGCCATTGACAATCCGTCATCTCTAAAACTCATCCGTAAACATTTTTCTGTGAACTCCCTTTACGTGCCGCTTAAGTAGTTGTTTTGATTTTACCACCCAGTCAGTAGGTCATCTTTTAAAATACGTGACTTTGTTCTAGGTTCTATCTTGATCTCCCGAAATATTTTTTTTTACTTTCGGACAGAATTCTTCGAATTCTTTCCCTTACTACTTTGATCGCCTTTTTCGTACGAACACTAGTTGAACCACCAGATATTTTTCGGGCACAAACAGAGGAGATTTCATTGTATCTATCAATAGCCCGGTACACAAAGTTTTAAATAATACCAAGCATATGGAGAGATTTAAAAATTGAATTTGGCTCCATATCAACTTTGTGTAATGCAATCACAGCGATTCGGGTCTCTCACCCTACTTCATTTTAATATCACAAAATATTTTACAATGTATCGGCGCGAAAATGAGAAAAAGCAATCATTGACAATCATATAAAAATGACAGATTCCAAATTCAAATGTAATATTTTGCTTATTTTTAATTGTAACAATATTTATGGCCAGACTGTTGTATACAACAAAGCGAGAGCGCTGAGTTTCTTTCGCTAGATCATAGATAAATATGTGTATTACTATAGGTATAGATAGGCAACTTTCTAAATCTATAATGACGTACTACTGGCGTCATCTATCTTATAGCATGAGAACTATTTTGTTTCGGCAGCTTAATATAGGTACCTATTTTTTTATTGAAATTTTAATAGTAAATAGGAATTTATCAAACACTATACAGCGTGCCATTCAAACAAAATGTAACTCTGACAAGTCCTTTTGCAACTTCGTTTGATTGCCACGCTGTATAATGTTATATATTCAGAATTAAAACATTCATATTATAATTTAAGATTTTATTAACTCACAATAAATAGCACAATATATTAGTTTTGTGTCACGATTAAGCAATCCGGAGAATAAAAGTTCAAACTCAACGAAAATAACACTAATACACACAAAACAAACTGAATTTCAATAATAAAATGCGCACGAGTATCAACATTTAACACCATGACGACGCCATTTGTAATTGTGTTGTTTTTTGTTTGATAGATTGGCCAAACTTTGTTATTTTGAAAAATAAGCGTATATACCACAAAACAATATATGTTTATTGTTCAGATAGTTAAAAAATATAATGTAATGTAATATCTTATTTAAAAATATATATTTAAGACATTGAAAGGTTATTTTTAATATTCGTATGTAGTGGCAAAAACCTTGAATCCAGATCTTAAGTCTTTAGAAATAAAATCTTTTTCAATTCGTGACCTAGATGACGTTATTTTCAATACAATTATCAAATATTTTATAGTACTAAATTACCATAGCATGCGCTAGATTTTCTTAGTATAGTCGTGTTTCGGTATTAGACGTACCGACTGATTCTACAATATTATCAGCTTTTTCCTTGAAAAACATTTTCAAATGCCGCAATCAGCATCAAAATAATTCGTCCGGGAGATATCGTTAACGAACGCAACTTCGCCTAATTGATTTTAAAATTTACAATATTTAGTTCTTAAAATACTACTTCAAATATAATTTAAAAGATCAAAATCAAATCAAATGTTCAGAAGTGACAGCTTTTCAAATATAAAACAGTGTTGATTTCAACAAACACTTTAGATTTTTTAAATGATTATTAAGCTATGTACCAATTGATTCTAAAATCTTATCAGCTCTTTTTTCTTGTGCAAATTTTGTACTTACCTTATGTTTAAATAATATTATTGTGTTTTATTTTAGTACGATGGATTAGATGACTCTTACAATGACTCTGCTGATGAATCTCTGAGCGAATCTACTTCAGGAGCTCCGCATACCCACCATACGGTAAGTGTCAAACTTCTTTCTTTTGTTCCGTGTATTATACACTGCCACGTGATGTCAAACTATTTAAATATCTAATGTTGTACAAACATCAACCTAGGTTTTTTTATTTAGTTTTTAATAAATTAGTTTAAAAACTAAAAATGAGAGATTACATATGGTTTATGACAGATTTTTCGCGTTGTATGCTTGCCAGGCGACTCTATGATGACTCCATAGACTATATTATATAGACTAGGTCAGCTGAATTGCCTATAATTTGTTACATCAATATTCGTATTATAATAAATAAATTTGCTACATCTAAATTCATATTTACTATTTAATTATTATATTATATACGAATCGTTTTATTCGTTTGTCGGTATTATTGTAAGCTTTTTGATGTTAACTCATAATTCCACAGCGTGACACCCGACAAAGTTGTGGTAGTTCAATAGGCAGCGCTACAGACGACGGAATATATTCTCGGGATCACAGGCATCATCCGCTCTCAGGTGCGTCTACTGTCTTTACAATACAGGGATCAATACAAGCTAAACGGAAAATTATAATATTTTTTACAATTTTTCTTTATTAAAAGAATTTATTTTTAGTTTATTATTATTATAATCAGAACTATGATTCGGACTCCACTACAGACGGGATATTTGTGAAATAGAGATAGAGAAACTTAACAGATAAAGTGTTTTCAGCTTTAAAAATTGCGCTAAAAATATATTATCTTTTTCGATTCAACCGATACGGTTACACTGTAGCTAACGCCGCTTGGTGGAGTCCCGAGTCTTGTCGTTGTTGGCTATAACCTATATAATATCATCTTGTTTAAACATTTGTGTTGTAAAGCTTGTGTGAATAATACTTGTAATAACTGTTCTGCATCATTGGCGCTTAATTAACTTGCTCTTTATATCCATTTCTGCAAAAGAATTGTTTTTCGACAAATAATCTGAAATATTCTTCGAGTAAGTCAAAAAAATATTTAATCTTATTCACGAAAATTGATACAGATAATGACAGTGTAGAAAGAATCAAGGTTTTTCTTGTAAAAGAAAGATTCGTGGGCCTGTGTAATATTTTTGAAATAGTCTGTATAAGATATTAATAAAATACGCTAACAATAATAGTGGTGAAAAATCACATTGAAATTCGTATATTTGAGGTATCCTTAAAGTATTTGATATAATTAGTATTTAATAGGTAGTCACTGCGGGCTTGGTATATCTCTCGGTTATATATAGAGAATAATCGAGATAAAAAATATAGATAAAAATAAAATTGGATACAGTCTAGGGTACTTACGACAGCAGTATAAACTTAAAACTGTATTTTAATATTATAAACTAAAATTTCATAATTTTACCTTAGACATTAGTATGTTGCTGACGCGAACCCATAAGATTTTCTCTGCCAAAAATCGTGTAACGCGCCTATATAAATTTTAACAAATAAATTAATACATACATACAAGAGGTCAGTGTCGGTTAAAGTATGTGGGTTAGATGAGAAAGGTTGAAGGTTGGATGATGAAGAGCAGTAATGCAGTGGGTATCGGTATACGGTGGGGTTGTGTTTGTGTGTGGGCGGGGCAGGTCCGGCGGCGTCGCTGGCGGAGCAGCTGAAGCAGGTGCTGGCGGAGCGCGAGCGGCGCCTGGCCGCCGGCTCGCCCGCGCCATTGCCCGCGCACCCCGCACTCCCCGCGCACACTGCGCACCCCGCACACACCGCACACACCGCACACCCCGACCCCGTGCAGCTCACCAACGACCTCGTCGACGAGATCCGACAGGCCGTCAGCGAGGCTAACGCCAGAGGTAACGTTAGGGTTGCCACTTGATACTTCTTGTTTTAAGGGTTACCAGTATCAAAAATAAGGATTTTAGTTGTTTAAACGAGATAATTAAAGCGACATTGTTTTATAACGAAATGTTTATTTATTTATTTATTTATTTAATACTTTATTGTACACTTATTTTATTGTAATATAAATTAAAAAATCATCAATCATCAAATCAAAATGAAATATAATTTAAAAAATCTTTATTTAGTGGCATAAAAGTACAACAACACATGAAAGAACACATTAAAAGTCAAAAGCCGCGGGGGTTAGACAAAATACTCGTGTTAAGCCGCGCTGGCCAGCCATGGCGAAAATTGTAAAAATACAGGAGCTTTATTTACCCCATATTTAATATGATAAATTTGAGTTACTAAATTTTTGTAGCACAAAAAATATTGTATGAAAAATGTATAACATTTTTTTTTAAATATTAAATTTATAGTTTGGATGAGTGTATTGAATTTTATATTTGAAAAATGTGTTTCACTAAAATGTTCAATAAAATTTGATTTGGTTTTATAAAAAACAAATTGTATTTTTTTGCCAATATTTTATTAATCTATTTTAGTTATAATAAATTCATTTTCACAAATTTTGTTTATATTATGCTCTAGAGTCTAGGCGGTCCTTTAACAAAATATATTTATGAAGTTTGAAATCTACAAATATAATTTTTCAGTATTATACATTGCTGCAGACATACAGAGATATTATCGCTTCTATGTACCCAGTCAATGATGGAAAAACTTGAAATATTTAATGCAATAAATATATATGCCATACATTTTTAAGACACAATATAGAAGATACACCGTCCATGGAACAAGTCGGTTTGGTTAAAGTTCATACACAAAATTATTACGTTTAAAAGTTAAACAGACTATACACAAGTAATTAAAGCAGTAAATCTGTAAATCCAACTTCAATTCCTTTGTTTCTCCAATATCCCACACCAAATTTTAAACAATACCACCTTACTACTAAACCTGTATTTTATCTTACTTCTTAATGAAACAAATCAAATTTAAGAATCAAAAGTTTTAATGATGTCTTTACGATTAATATTAATTAAAAAATAGATCGAAATCATTACTAGCGATCGCCCGGTGGGGGAAATTCGACCAGAGTTCAAACAATTAAATCTCTTTTGAATTTGACAATACACTTTAGCCTAAACAAAATAGTATGTACATGTTTGTATATGTATGATGTCTGTTACATGAATGTAGTGTGTATAATGTTTATCTTTATTTAATTTAATGTATTTCTAATGCATCTTATTTAAAAAGTTTCTGCAGTCTTCCGTAATGTAAACTTTAACTGTACCGAATTTCAAACTCCTCCGTTCGCATAATCGTCTAAAAAAGTGGTACAAAGTTTTTGTTTCACTTATCAATATATAGATTTTGAAAGTAACTTCTCAAGAACGAGTATGTAACGTTTTATCCGCTAAACGGTTCTGACTTTACAACCAGTAACAAAACACCAAAAGTGGCCGCCGTGTGCTACTGTATCATTCTCTTGTGCTATATACATATATGAGTACTGTATTATACGAATACATATACGCATGATTTTCACTTTTTTTTCAATCTCGCCAATCCCGTACGGGATCCCTTTCAAATTACGTCCAGGATTAATTCTGCGCATAGCATCTGGATCCCGATATTACTATTTACTGATCGTGCACTACTGAAAGATCTGTTACAAAACAAATACAAATAAAAATAATTAAAATAAGTATGTAAACTAATTTTTTCTGCTTTATGTGCTGAGCTTTATTTGTAAGCTGCTGGGTCTATTCATCTTTTGTTATTGTCATGATGTGTTGCCCATTTTATATGTTAATATTTGATGTTTCTTTTAACTACTGTGTACTTGTTACATTCAATTAACTAAAATAATTTACTTCAGTTTGTGTTGCTTCTTCAAAAGACAGAGGTTTCCAAATCACATATTTTAATAATTTTTTTGGGATTATTAAAGTAAGTAATTATAAATAATATAACACCTTATTTATTTTAATCTTTATGTTGAATTTGTGTGGCTGAAGGCGTTATTAATAACTAAATTCGAACCCAAACAGGGTTGAAATTAGTGAAGTGGCGAGGAGAAGAGATTTTTAACAACTAAGGTAAATTCAGCGAGGCTACGCGGGAGATGCGCGTGGATAAGAAATCTTTATAATTTGGCCACTAGAGGCGCTGTAATCGCTTGACCCAATCCATCTGTCAATTACATAGAATAATATTTGATATTATTTGTTTTACATAAATAAGAAAAAAAGCCGTGGTTTGTAGTTCTTGGATGTGGTGACAAAAAAGGACACCTATTTCCATAAGACTCAAAACTAAGGAGATTGTGGGAACAAGCAATAAAAAGAAATAGTTTCAAAGCTGGTGACAAATCGAGGTTATATCACAAACTTTTTAAGGATTTCGATTACATGGATTGTAGGTCCAGTAAGCCTGTAAAAAAGCCATTGGTTTACTATTGAAGTAGACATCTTTTACTTTACTTTTTGGTAGCCATAACCTTAATTAAGTCATGTCTGACAGATACAAAAAATTAATTTGGTTTTGATTAATGGGATGGCTAAAAGAGTTTTTGAGAAACATAAATTAAAACAAATCTTTTGAAAATTGCTATCGAAAGTGAGCATTTTGACATAATAGAAAAAGTAACTTTCTACAAGATCAGCTTTTCTGCCTTGCACAAATGCACCTTTTCTTTTTAGTTCTTTTTCGAGCTGTTTTACAGACCACGTTGAATACATTATTAAATTTACTAAAAAGCTTCAACAAAAAAACTACGAAAGACACATTTAAAATTTGACTGCTGTAATGTTTGGGTCAAGCTTTTACAGCGCCATCTATGTTGAGCTTTGCGTATCCTTGTCCATTAAGCGCGCTCCTGCCTATTAACGAAGCACGTTCAAATTGTCAGGAGAGTGCTGAACTAATAAGATGTCTACTCTCCTCCCCGCTCAACAGTATCCACGAAAGCTAAGAGAAAACGAGACTGTTTAATAGTTAAATTAATTCGTCGTTTTAAACCTTCAGCTCTATTTTTTGCTTTTGTGGATTCTGGGTATTACACATTGTCTTCATCTCAATTTCTATCGTTTCAAATAACCTTAATGTTTTATGAACCATGACCACATAATGTGATTTTAAAGAATAGACTGGGTGAAATTTTTTCTTAATAGTATTTCCAGTAGGACCGTCGAACTTCTCTATAGCCAATCTTACTTCAATACCTAAAATTTAAATCTTTATTATCATGTCTGTCTCGGAGATTACGTGGTCCTAGATCATGTCTATTTCGAAGATCAGGTGGTTTCAAGTTCGATTGCTGGGCTGGACGAAATGGTTTTGAGTTTTTGATATTTTTAAATCTCAGTACGGTTTCGGAATCTGATGGTAGTATGTTGTAACGATCGTGTCTGGAATAAACAAATTAAGATGTCGGTCCAGGTTATTGCAAGAAACAAGCGATATCTAGTCGTCACAGGTCGATAAAATGCAGCAATGGAGATTACTATCCATATCGGCTACTGTCGTTTGATTAAATCACATTCGGTTCACGAATGGCTATCGAGTATCGACGTTCGGATCTTTGCCTACCCCTTAAAGAACTGGCGTGATAATGTTTTCTTTTCTCATCATGATTTGTATATGTTTACCTTTTTATAAACAAAAATAATAGTCCCTTATTAGTTTTGTTTATAAAAAGGTAAACATTTATCCCTTCGAAGGACAAATATCTAGGAATACATGACTAGGTAAACAAAAAAAGGTCACGCGTGCTGACAGAAATTTTTGTAGTCTTAGTAGATCCAACTTTGAAAAAATGGAAACTTTGGAATAGCATATAGTACAATAATTTTATTTCGGATCATGTTACAGTAGGGGAGCCCTCGAGCGTCGTAGGTACCTATTGGATTTAGTAAATTAAATTATAGGGAAAATATTTTTTTATATAATGTTTTTCATTTCAAGAATGAGGGAAAAATCAAAAAATGTTAAAAAAAATGACATGGAAACAGTAAATCGCGTCAGAATTGTGGATTAAGTGCCCTCTAAAATTTAGAAAATCTGCCGATTCAGTATAGGGTAAGGGAGTGGCAGGATCACAAAGTTGCAAAACGTTGTTTTGACAGTCTCGAGCGCGTTCAAATTTTATTTTATTATATAGAAAATGATGTAAGAATAACGCAAACAATATAATCTGACAATTTACACAGGCCGAAGTTATTGTAATGTTGTTTTTTTTACTTCCCACTATGTATGTGGATAAGGAAGTTACTGATTTTACCCCGATTTTCGAAAATCGACTTTTTACTAGATGTCCATTTTTTTTTGATTTCCGACTATTTTCACGATGACGTCAGTATGTCTGTATGTGTGACTGTGTGTGTGTGTATGTAAACATCTCATAACTTTTGAACGGCTGAACCGATCGAAGCGCGGTTGTATTCCGCATTCGATTGTATTCCGCTCAACTTAGATTTTTTAAAAATTTTAACTGATTCGGTTCAGGAGATTTTGAGAAATTTTGAAAAAACACCAAAAAAATTTTTTTGGCGAAACAGTATTTTTTTAATATAACTTCCAGATTTATGTACCGATTGAGTACAAAAACTAATCAGCTCTATTCCTCAAAAAACTACGTCTAATACATAAATTGTATCAAAATCGGTTTATCCGTTTGGGAGTAATCGTTGAAGAAAAATTTTGAAAAGTGTTTTTTCGACATAGCTTCGAAATTTTTCAACCAATCATTTTTTGGTATTCTACGATATTTTAGTACTATAAAAACTACGTCAAATTCCGTTTTAAAAATCAAAATCGAATCTAATTCTCAAAACTTATAGCTTTTCAATTATTAAAATTACGTTGTTTTTAGCAAACTTACTTAATCTTTTTTAAATAATTTTCAAGTTAATTCACCGATTGACTTAAAAATCTTATCAGCTTTTCTTCTTTAAAAACTGTGTCAAATACCGTTAATTTAATCAAAATCGGTCAATGTGTTTGTGTTAGGATTCTCAAGTTCCAATGTGACTTAATAAAACCACCGTATGCAATGATAGCTGAACTTTTTAATATGACCAAACCTTACTATTAAGATATGCACTCAATAACACGCAAGCGCGATTCATTTACGTTCAGCGCCATCTATTGAGATTTCTAAGAAATAATTTATCGTATAAGTAAGGTTAAACATGGATGTATTGGACATACCGCCCACCAAGAACATCAGTGGATGTTCTTAACTCACAGGTGAGTGACAATAATAATATTGGCAGATGTCCCTGCAGACTAGAACTATGGTAAATAATATTAACTAAATTATAACTCAGATTGAAACAAGAAAGAAACTAAGTACCAACAATTTATAAATAACTATACAATGACTTACACAAAAAAAAACAAAACTAGGTAGTGATAGGAAGGATGCATAATTTGGATGTTGGACGCTTAATCAATGATCCATTGCATCGGAGAGTTACGACACGTGTGATATTGTCATTCCCTGGATGTTTGTTTACAACTATACCTAAGAGCCACCTCGCAGGAGGTAACCCATCCTCTTTGACTAAAACCACGTCTCCAACGATTGGTTCTGGTATCTGCTTTGCCCACTTATGTCGTTGGAGCAGGTGAGTTAAATATTCGGTTGACCAACGTCTCCAGAAACATTGCACCATACGTTGTGTCATCTGCCATCGTCTTAAGCTTGATACGTTAGAATTTTCGTAATTACGTTCAGGCACCGTGATCAGAGGTTCACCTATTAAAAAATGGCCAGGTGTCAAAGGTATAGGTTGGTTGGGAATATTAGGCATTAAAGACAAGGGCCTTGAATTGAGGCACGCCTCGATTTGAGCTAGGACCGTTGACATTTCCTCATAGGTAAGCGTCGATTCACCGATAACTCGTCGCAAGTGGCCTTTTGTTGATTTTACACCTGCCTCCCAGAGGCCTCCGAAATTAGGCGCATGGGGAGGTATAAAATGCCAAGTTGTACCTTGATTGCCGATCCATTCTCTGATCTCAAAAGCCACAGAAGACTGCTCCAAAGCGACCAAGTGTCGAAGTTCTTTTGCAGCGCCAACTAAGTTGGTGCCGTTGTCGCTCCACATGTTTGATACATGACCTCGACGAGCTACCAATCGTTTGAAACCTGCAATAAAACCCTGAGCTGATAAGTCGCTTATCGCCTCGAGGTGAATTGCCTTTGTTACCATACATACAAAGATGCAAATATATCCCTTGTATGAATGGTGTCCTCTGCCCTTTGATGTACGAATACTTATTGGACCGGAAAAGTCGACCCCACAGTTTTTAAATGGCCGCGCTGGTGTCACTCTACACGAAGGCAGCTGACCCATTAGTTGAGTCCCCTGCGATGCAGAGTATCTTTTGCATTTTACGCAATTGCGAACAAATGACTTAACCAATGACTTCGCATAAATAATCCAGTATTTCGTCCGCAAAAAATTTAACATTAATGTTGGACCACCGTGTAAGGTTTTCTTGTGTGCATCATCAATTACCAATTTGGTAAAATGGTTGTTGTGAGGTAAAATGATCGGTTGTTTTGTGGCTACATCTAAATTGGCATTTTCTAATCTACCACTAACGCGTAGAATCCCATCACTGTCAATTACTGGGTATAAAGATTTCAATTTACTTCTGGTTTTAACATAGCCTTTGTTCTTTATGTCACTAATCTCTTCTCTGAATCCTTCATTTTGAGCATGTCTTATGCATGTTTTCATTGCCTCCTCTATCTCTTCATTTTCTAGAAATATTTCATATCTTTTACTTCCATCGCTCTGTCTTTTCCATTTGAGAACTCTTCGACAAAACGCTATTACTCGGACTAACCTAGTCAATGTAGAATATTTTTTCCACATGGGATTTTCCGGCGTGGTATCAGTAGCAATATGAGATTTAATTGACCGCAACTCTATGTTTGTTGCAATTGACTTTGGTCTTTTATACTGAATAACAGCATGTTTTAACCATGACGGTCCCTGAGCCCACAACGTATTAGTTGATAACTCTTGTGGCGTTATTCCTCTGGATGCTATATCTGCTGGGTTCTGCGAAGACTCGACATGCGCCCAGTGAGTATTGTCAAATTGTGACAGAATCATGGATACCCTGTTCCCGACGAAAGTGGTCCAGCGACTTGGATGGCTGCTAAGCCACGCTAATACCACAGAAGAATCGGTCCAGAGATGGACGTTCTCATGGGAAATCTTCATGACGCTGGCAACTTCAGATATCAGATCGGATAGTAAAACTGCCCCCATCAATTCCAATCTGGGCACGGATAGTTGTTTTACCGGAGCCACCTTAGTACGAGCCGTTATTAGACTTATTCTAATGATATTCTGGGCGTCTACTATTCTAAGGTACACAACGGCTGAGTAAGCAGAGATTGATGCATCACTAAAGCCATGCAGTTCCACAGAGAGATCATCCCTTGATATGTAAACCCATCTTGGTATGGTGAAACTTTGTAACTCAGCTAGATTTTCTCTATAAGTGCGCCACTCTGACAGTAGTTCCGTAGTCAGTTCATCATCCCAGCCTAGTCCTGACAACCATAATTTCTGGATAAATATCTTTGATGGTACAACACAAGGTGCTGCCCATCCCAGCGGATCGAATAGGCGAGAGATGTCAGATATGACCTTTCTCTTAGTGATTGGATCATGCTGAGCTGGAAGACTGATTGAATATTTAAATTCATCACGCTTACGATGCCATGAAATACCTAAAATTTTCATAATCTCGTCTGATTTGATATTCTTATCTGTACTTTCTTCATGTTTGTTTTGCTCTCCATAATACTTTTCTTCATTAATTTTTCTGTTTAGTTCTTCGCAGTTGCTTACCCACTTTTGCATTTGGAATCCGCCTTTGTTTAGTATTTCTGTCATTTGTTTATATACTTCTACTCCCTCTTGTATTGTCCTACATCCGGTCATTAAATCGTCGACGTAAAAATCATTAATTATCCTTTCAGTTATTTCAGGCCATTCCTTTCCTTCATCGACTGCTGTTTGCTGCAAAGTTTTTACTACAAGATAAGGTGCGGAAGCAGTCCCGAAAGTAACTCTTAACAATCTGTACTCTTCAATATCAGATTTGGGACTGTCGCGCCACACTACTCTTTGGAAGTCGGTGTGTTTAGCAGTAACCTTAACTTGCCTGTACATCTTAATGACGTCAGCACAAAGAGATATAGGATATCTTCTCCATCTCATAATGATATGACGTAAGGGCAACTGAATTGTGGGACCGACCAATAGATCATCATTAAGAGATTTTCCGTTGGAGTCTTTCATGGACGCGTCAAATACGATTCTAAGTCGGGTTGTCGATTTATCTTCACGCACAACTGCGTGGTGGGGTAAATAAACTGCCTTTGACGTTCGATGATCACCAGCTTTGACGCGCTCAATGTGACCAAGATTTATGTACTCATGAAACACTTCAGCGTATCGTCTAGCCATTTCTGGATTTCTTTTAAATTTGTTCTCCAGATACATAAACCTTTTTGTTGCTAGGTTTCTTGAATCTCCGTACTGACACTGTGGGTCATCGTCACGAAAAGGAAGATTCACTACATACCGGCCTTCTTCGTCTCTGTAAGTTGTTTGGGAATAGATTTTTTCGCATTTCAACTCCTCTTCTGAAAAGATCTTTTGCGTTCCAGGAGTGACCGATTCAATCTCCCAAAACTGTTTCAGTAGTGCATTTTCATCAACGTGACATGTTTCATCCATTACAACATGGTGGCAAGTAACAACGTTACTAGTTGATGAAATCTTCCCAAACAAAATCCATCCCAATGCGGTATTTTGGGCTACTGGAGTACCTGGTGGGCCTTGAATAAGGCCGTCTCTCAAAACTAAGCCATAAGCTTCTGCCCCAAGTAAGATGTCAATCTTGTTCGGAGTGAAAAATGCTGGATCTGCTAAATTTATGGCTTCTAACTCAGGCCACTTCGTCGGTACAATTTCTGCAGATGGTAATAATGAAGTAATACGACGAAGAACATAAGCTTTAATTTGCATACTGAATTCTGGATCTGAGTGGGAGTGAATAGTCACACTGACTGTATACTCTGAAGCCAAAGAGCTTCTCTCACCACCAATTTCAGATATAGTAGATCGAACTGGTATCTTCTTGAGACCTAAAAGTTGAACAGCTGATTCTGTGATAAAACTCGCCTGCGATCCTTGATCCATCAAGACACGCAGCAGTTGTGTTGACCCTACTCTAGTCGGTACTTTGACCAGAGCTGTTGCCAATAAAACTTGCGAAGATACCCTTTCTCTCGACAGATGAGACATCACATTTGAAATTGTCTCCCCTGACAACGGTGCTTGACTCGAAGCCACTGTCGCTGAATTACCATTAACCGTTGTACTATCATTACTGGTGGACGAGCTCGCAGCGATTTTACGGTGCAACAATGAATGGTGCTTCCGTTTGCATATTCGACATGGACCTTGTCGACAAAATTTCACTGAGTGATTGGAACCAAGACAATTAAAACACAAACTGTTGTGTTGAACAAAACTTTGACGCGTTTCATAACTCTCCCTTGCAAACAATTTACAATTTGCAATTTTATGTTTCTCTTTACAAAAAGCACAACTTACATTATCATTTTGCTCAGAATTAAGAACATGAAGAACTTTCGCTTTGTTACTATTTACATTTGGTTTAGGGTTGGCTGACTTTACATCAAAAAATTCCAACGCTCTAAAACGCGCTTCCAGAAAATCCTTGAATTGAGTGAGCTTGGGTAATTCCTCCGAACTGCTTATTTGTGTCTCCCATAATTTGCGGGATTCTTGATCTAATTTGTCGCTAACAATATATATGATGAGAATATCCCAAGAACTTACATCAATTCCAAGATTTTTTAAGCCGTTTAAACATTCCATAGTAGTATCTAGCAAACCTTTAATAGAACTAGACTTCCCGGACACAACAGTCTGATTCATCAAACGTCGTAATAAACAATTAGATAAAAACCTTTTATTGTCATATCGACTCTTTAATAGTGACCAACATTCTTGATAATTTGATGAAGTGACTGGAATGTGTCTGAGGAGTTGTTCAGCTTCACCCTTTAATAAACCTTTTAAATAGTGCATGCGTTGTACATCATCTAAGCTCTCGTTTTTGTCAATGAGAGATAAAAACAAATCTTTAAAAGTAGGCCATTCTGCATAATAGCCTGAAAATTTTGGTATCTCAATTTTCGGAAGTTTAAGAGCTTCACTTTGAACAGACTTGGGACCTAGATCTAATTTAACATTTGCATTATTTAATTTATCTAAAATTTCTTTCAACTCGCTTTTGTAAATGATATATAATTCTTCAGTGCTTTCGTATACTTCATTTGAAAAATAGTCACTACTTCTGTCTTTAGCCTTTTGAATAATTTCACCATGTGTTGTAAGAAAACCACTCCAAGTTTGTTCAAGTGACTCCAACCTTGTGTTAATATAAGCACGGGAAGAAAGCCTATCTTTAGGCGATTTCTTAAAATTAACCCTAGCCCTTTCAATCATTGAATGTTTATCATCTTGTAATTTAAATAAGGCTTCCATTTTTTACATAAAATAATAGAGTTAAAATAAAATTGAAAATTATTCTAAGTTGAGAAATTAAAAATTTGCACAAGTGTTTAGAAATTTAAAAAAATTTAAAATTGGGCATAGGTTCCCCGTCTGGACAATATTTCTTAAACTAGCATGCAACTATTCTAAGTGTTTAATTCTAATAAATTTACTAAGTCCATAAAATTAATACTGCAAAATGTTGAAAGTTTATTTTCTACCAAATTTTCTTGAACGGACTGTATTATAACTTGACTTGTGTATTAAAATATAAAGTACTCACGGTTGTATGCTTCAATTCACTATTGCTATTATATTACACCACAACACTACACTGATATTTTTCGATTGAAATTCTGCTCGCAGCGCCTCCTGGCGCCGTTCTCCAGTACTAGTTGTTGACTGCTGAAACCACCTGTCAGCAGCTGATGACACAGTTGTCAAACTTCACTGTCAACTTGTACTTAGAGTGAGTGCGCTTCAGTGACGATCCACCACTGGTTTCTACGCAACAAACTCCAATCGCCAATATCCGGTTCGAATCGGACCAATGTTAGGATTCTCAAGTTCCAATGTGACTTAATAAAACCACCGTATGCAATGATAGCTGAACTTTTTAATATGACCAAACCTTACTATTAAGATATGCACTCAATAACACGCAAGCGCGATTCATTTACGTTCAGCGCCATCTATTGAGATTTCTAAGAAATAATTTATCGTATAAGTAAGGTTAAACATGGATGTATTTGGACAGTTTGGGATTTATCAATGAAGAAAATTAAAAATAAAATGTTTTTTTGACGCTTCGAAATTTTTTAACCTATCGATTATTTAGCTAAAGCAATATTATAGATCTCAAAAATTGAGTTGAATGCCATCATTGTTTTCAAAATATAGAGCTTTTCAAAAATTAATATACTGCCATTTTTAACAAAACAAATGTTTGATCTGAAAAATATATACTTATATTTTTTACTATTTTGAGCTTAAAATACCTTATTTTAGTGGGAAGTTTCAGGGATGACCCGTAGGGTCAACCGTTTACACATTTCTTTTTCTGCTCTAGTTAACAGTCTTATATTTAGTTATGCGAGGTACCTCCTATGTTAATCTGATGCGCTCGAGTAAATGCAAAACTCCCCTATTAGGCTCCTTTACTGTCAGTATTGAATACCTTTAATATTCGAGCTAAGTGACGGGCCGTGAATAATTTGTGAAGGTACAAGGAGCACGGCACTGAGCAATTAACTTCCTGGATGCATTTTGAAAAGGAAAATTCTATCAGTTTTAGAAAGAAAACTTCTGACGGTTTTCTGACATCACGCGTGACCTATTTGTGTAGCTCATGTCGAGTGTGAACCTAAAGGGGTGTAGGCTAGGGGGTAGTGGGTGTAGTGGGGGTAGAGCTCGATTTATGATGGGGCGGTATGGTTGTAGTGAAGAAAGCTCCGGCTTGTGTAGTCGGCGGCGAGGTGCCGTGGCAGCCGCAGGCCGCGGCCGGCGCGCCGCCCGAGCCCGCGCACCAGCCCGCCGCCGCCTGGACCAAACACCAGGCGAGTACACACTGTGACACACATACACACACCACCCGCGCCCGCGCACCAGCCCGCCGCCGCCTGGACCAAACACCAGGCGAGTACACACTGTGACACACATACACACACCACCCGCGCCCGCGCACCAGCCCGCCGCCGCCTGGACCAAACACCAGGCGAGTACACACTGTGACACACATACACACACCACCCGCGCCCGCGCACCAGCCCGCCGCCGCCTGGACCAAACACCAGGCGAGTACACACTGTGACACACATACACACACCACCCGCGCCCGCGCACCAGCCCGCCGCCGCCTGGACCAAACACCAGGCGAGTACACACTGTGACACACATACACACACCACCCGCGCCCGCGCACCAGCCCGCCGCCGCCTGGACCAAACACCAGGCGAGTACACACTGTGACACACATACACACACCACCCGCGCCCGCGCACCAGCCCGCCGCCGCCTGGACCAAACACCAGGCGAGTACACACTGTGACACACATACACACACCACCCGCGCCCGCGCACCAGCCCGCCGCCGCCTGGACCAAACACCAGGCGAGTACACACTGTGACACACATACACAAACCACCCGCGCCCGCGCACCAGCCCGCCGCCGCCTGGACCAAACACCAGGCGAGTACACACTGTGACACACATACACACACCACCCGCGCCCGCGCACCAGCCCGCCGCCGCCTGGACCAAACACCAGGCGAGTACACACTGTGACACACATACACACACCACCCGCGCCCGCGCACCAGCCCGCCGCCGCCTGGACCAAACACCAGGCGAGTACACACTGTGACACACATACACACACCACCCGCGCCCGCGCACTAGCCCGCCGCCGCCTGAACCAAACACCAGGCGAGTACACACTGTGACACACATACACACACCACCCGCGCCCGCGCACCAGCCCGCCGCCGCCTGGACCAAACACCAGGCGAGTACACACTGTGACACACATACACACACCACCCGCGCCCGCGCACCAGCCCGCCGCCGCCTGGACCAAACACCAGGCGAGTACACACTGTGACACACATACACACACCACCCGCGCCCGTGCACCAGCCCGCCGCCGCCTGGACCAAACACCAGGCGAGTACACACTGTGACACACATACACACACCACCCGCGCCCGCGCACCAGCCCGCCGCCGCCTGGACCAAACACCAGGCGAGTACACACTGTGACACACATACACACACCACCCGCGCCCGCGCACCAGCCCGCCGCCGCCTGGACCAAACACCAGGCGAGTACACACTGTGACACACATACACACACCACCCGCGCCCGCGCACCAGCCCGCCGCCACCTGGACCAAACACCAGGTGAGTACACACTGTGACACACATACACACACCACCCGCGCCCGCGCACCAGCCCGCCGCCGCCTGGACCAAACACCAGGCGAGTACACACTGTGACACACATACACACACCACCCGCGCCCGCGCACCAGCCCGCCGCCGCCTGGACCAAACAACAGGCGAGTACACACTGTGACACACATACACACACCACCCGCGCCCGCGCACCAGCCCGCCGCCGCCTGGACCAAACAACAGGCGAGTACACACTGTGACACACATACATACACCACCCGGCCCGCCCTGAGGCTGCACTACACTGTGACCTCACACACACCGCACACATTTTTTTTTTCTGAAAAACATAACTTGCCCGAAACATATGGTCCTAATTCGTCAATAGGTTGGTCACTTGCCACATTATGGAACTGGATATCTGATGATCGTTGACTAACCGTGGGTGTTATATGCCCCTGGGATTATGAGCTCGACAGTTTTCCCTCGTGTTGGTTCCGGGCTTCTTTGAAGAATAGACCAACTGCCGTTCTGCCAGGCAGGTCGTAAAAGGCAACCGATTGGCTATGCGAGTCACTGACATCGTGGCTACTAGGTGGTAGAGTTCTGCATTGTCTCGCCCGGGTCTGGTACTACCGCCTTACCTATTCCTGCCGCAATAGCGTCAGTGCTTGTCGCTGTCGTGTTCCGGTTTGGAGGGTAAGGTAGCCGGTAAACATAAGCATGTGGCATTGGACCTCGCCACAAGATAGCAAGGCACTATTAACATCTTTCGTGTCTATAGTCGATGGTTGACTCTTTCCATCATGAGACCCATCTGCTTGTTTGTTATCTGATAATATAAAAAAAATGTTTACTCATTGAAGACTTGCTTGTAATTAAAATTATTTATATAACATTATTTAATAATCATTTTTTTACTACATTTGAACCATTTACCATGGAATTGTCTTGTACTATAATTTAGCATAATATACAACATAGGCCCAACATGTTGAAGGAGTCAGCTGTGTAAAGCCCCGTTTTCATTTTGATTAGTGCGTTAGCGAGTGATTAATGCAGATGCGCTTAGTATTAAGCAAAAAATACGTGAAGACAGCCGTTGATCAGTGCGAATGATTAGTAATCAGCGTCTATTCACTTTTACTACGCTGAATACTAATCCCTCGCACTGATCAACGGGTTATCTTCACGTATTTTTTGCTTAATACTAAGCAGCTGTAATAACACTCGCATTCTCACTGATCAAAGTAAAACGGGGCTTAAAGGCAAGTAATGTGTAGGTGTGGCAGTGGGTGTCTGGGCTGGGGGAGGGGCTGGAGCGGCACGCGGGCGCGTTCGCGGCGCGCGGCGTGGACGGCGCGCTGCTGCTCACGCTGAGCTCTGCGGACCTCAAGCTGCTCGGGCTGGGCGGCGACGATCGTCGCAGGATGAAGCGCCGGCTAAAAGAACTTCGCGCCGCACACGAGAAACACCTCAAGGCGATTAAAAAAGCCGAGAAGAAGGCAAAGAAGAAATAATCGCTCAATGCAATATAATATTAGCACCAAAGAAAGGGTCTGTTCACATTGTTGTTATTCAAATATTTATAGTTTGTATTGACAGAGATTTTTCAATATATTCCTTCTTTTGTCTAGAAGGCTTGACTATAGAATTTTTCATTTATTTATACGTGTTATTTTTAAATTATTATAAAAATAGTTTTTCTTTGTTTCAAGAAACAGTTAATTGGATTCGAGTATCCACAATTTGAAAGTGTATACAGAATAATATTTATTGAACAGGCGTCAAAATAAGTTTTATGTTATAATTTGTTGTATGTGAACTGCCCCTATACAATAGTTAAACAATGCTCAGTGAGAGTTAGAGAAATGTTTCAAATCTGTATGATGGTGATGTGAGTAAATTGGAATTAAGCTTAATAAAAAATCTTGAATTAAGAATGAAACTGAGAAAAATTATGTGAAATCGAGGCTTGTAATTGCACATTTAGATGGGGTAAAGAATGGTATAGTCCTGATAGCATAGAGTGCCATGTGTTCTAGCGTTTAAGGAGTTAGAGCCATCATTAATCCAGCTTTGAATGATAAATCGAATTTTAATGATATTGTCGAAATTGAAATTAATATAGTATAAATGAAATAAAATGGACAATGACTGTAAGTGCTTGCCAAAAAGCCTTATGAGACATACGATATATATTTTCAATGATGTAAAAGTTCTTAATCGTTCCTATGTTTTATAAGAAAGGTCTATTTTTCTCTGAGTTGAGTGTCAATCGATGAACTGTCTGAAATACATAATATATACTGGCTCAATCTAGTCATAAGATCAATTTGTAAGGTAATCGGACTTATGAAGTACTATAGCATTTCTCTCTTGGTAATTTTCAATTTTTAGGCTAACCTAGTGATCGTTCACCAAACGTGATGACCTCTCTGAAGGCTAGAGAGAACTTAACATTGAAGTACAAATGAAATCATAGTAATCGTTTTTTTTTTTCAATGGATAGAGACTGGGCGCTTTACACGCGCATGTCAAATTAAAATTATCACTTGTTTGTTAATTTCAGAATATGAAGGTGATATTCTAAAATTGTATCAAATTAAGTCACAATCACACACTCTTTTGACAAATAATATCTTTGAAAGAAAGGGACGATATATATATATATATATATATATATATATGCCTTGTACGTCTTGAAAGTGAAAGAAACAGTCATTTGCTTAAGCTTATTAGCAACGTCAATTTACTATTCTTCTAATTTTATGTAAATGCAAATAAACTACACAAATTGTTACACAGTTACAGATTTGTGCGATTACTTACTTAATCGTAAACAATTGTAAAAAAAAATATATTTTTTTACTAAATTATTTTTTTTTGCAATGTAATCCTCTGATTTAAATTTTGATATGCAATCAAGTATCTATATTTTTTTACATTTTTGCTGGTTTCGCTACTAAAAACCAATTAAACATATAGTATCTGAACTTAAATCGATTGATATTTTAATGTTTATGTGCCCAGAGAGCAGTCATTGAGTTTGGGGAAAAGTATAACTTGCATGTGTAAGCTGTCGTCTGTGTATTTAATGGTACCATAGTTCTCCGTTAGCAAACTTAGCTTATTCGCAAGTTGATTTTTTTATGGCATTTATAAATTGTATTGCACAAATGTACTTAGGAAGATGTCTAATATTATGGACGTTGCCTTATTGTGGGTGGGAAATAGTAAAACGTTTTCATCGAACCATGTGATCTCATGATGTAAGAAAAAGTACACTCAGTTGTACAGCACTGTTTCGTAGCTACAGTATTTATACGACAAACTAGCGAATGCACTAAAAAAGAAGATAGATAATGACCCTAAGCTATGATTATTATATAGGAAGTAATCAGGAACCGTTTAAAAATCATTTACATTTTAAAAGTTACACGTAACTAAAGTAGGAAAAAATAAAATATTGAAATAATACGTCTACAAGATGTCATGGTAGACCCGAAGATAAATCATTTCAACACATAATTCTATCACATCTACTTACTGGCTTAGCAAGCGTAGGATCACCCTGTGCCACCGACCACACAGCCCATAGACACCTAATAACAGGTAAATGGCTTCTGTCAACACATCTGACTTATAGTTCCGATATAAATGTCCACGCGGAAATAATTAGTGTTGAACAATCAGATCCTCTGTACATCACCATCTTTCACTATGGCCTTGAGTTAGCGAATCACGGCGTTGCAACTCCGCTGCGTCTTACCTCAGCTAGTTGCCAGAATGCAGTCAATACGGAAAATCAAATGTTAGGCGTCTATTGGCTGTGTGGTTGGTGCCCCGTGCGACACAGAAAGTTTCGGTATCCGTCGGTCGTCTCTGAAAGTAAGACGCGTTGTAGAAGCGACGGTGGTAAAGTGAAAAAAGAACGTTCAAAGTTCGTAAAGTATTTTCTCTGTGTAGATTTATGTAATTATTCGTTGTCGCTATCCGTGCTTCGAAAAGTATATTAAGTCGTTAGTCTCGGGTGTGAACTTTGTTTTTTTTTTTCGTTATCTTTTTACAGTTGGATGGCCCCCGGGGCGCAACCCTCGCCGCATCCCCCTAGCTACGCTACAGCTGTATCTAGTCTTGCGTACACAAAATTAATAAGTGTTTCTCACTTTTATTATAGCAGGACTTAATCTCAGTTAAATGCTTATCATGTCTGGTTCAATTATTATCATTGTTGCTCCACAAAACATAGTCCTTGTTACATAATACTCGACTCGTAGTTTAGGTTTAATTATCTCATGTTAAACTTTAGCGCGTTCGTATGTTTGTTATATTAGTTTGACTATAATATTCATGTTTTGTATTTACATTCCAGTAATTTTCTCTTGCTATACTTTCTGTGTGTGGTTTGAATGATTTGACGAGCTTTGTAGTTTTTGTATAGGCAATATATTGTTAAGATTACTTTAGTCTTAATCTAAATGTTTATTCATTGAGAGTGCTTGGTATCGAGTTACATTTGTAATGTAAATATAGTCTCAATGCAGACTGACTAGAGACTACTAAGAGTGTTTGTTGTAATTCTGTATGTTTGATTGTAAACCATAATTTAAACGTATTTATTTCAATTAAGGTTAAATATTGTAAGTAGACTTCATTAACAATTGCCAAAATTGATGAGTACTTTTGTTGTAACTGTTGATTTTTATTATTTTTCTTAAATTATTTTTAATATTTATTTTGGGACCAAATTAATTTATTTATCTTACAGTTTATTTTTTATGTATTCGGGTGTGTTCAGATGAACGAATTTTATTTATAATAAATAAACCAAAGTCGACATCATATTGCCTTTTCTTCATTCCTTTAAAGTTACTATTCTTACTAGCCAATAGTGTTTGTTAACCCGTGACGTGATTACCTGGCCAATAAAAAATTCGCGGTAGTGCTCCGTGTCTGGAAGCACCCTTTTTTATGCCTAGGTTTCAAAAAATGGGTGTATACATATATTTTCGTTTATATTTTATATACATACTATATATCAACGTAATCTGTATAAAATTTCCTATTCGTTCCTATTATTACAATAATAAATAAAAGCTTACCTAATATTCAAATCCTGTGATAATTATTAACTTTGTAAAAAATTTCACCACTGAGATAGTGGTGAAATTTTTTACAAAGTTAATAATTATCACTTTGCTTAAAGTTTTACACTAAATTGCGTTAAGTTACGTTATCACTCAAACAATACTATAACTTTATAGTATACATAATGAACAAACTATCACACAAAATACAGCGTTACAAATACAGTAACTATCTCACAAAATCACTTAATGGCCGCTCCGCGCCCACGCCATTTCTACTATGACTATGCCGATCGTGTTTTGTTAATTTATTGTGGCCAATTTCTTGTTCGGTCATTGGTTATTTTGTACTCAGTCTCAAAACGACAGCCAATAGAAAATAAATACAATACAAAAATCGCGTCACATGGATGCAGAAGCGTAAAATCAACGGCCAATTAGAGCGAGTTAATTTTGTACAGACGGGTGTACAGAAATCACTTCTTGCGCGTAAAGTTTTTGTACATACGTCTGTACGAAAATCGCGATACGGGTTAATACCTGGTGAAACTAAATATTCGTAACGTCAAATTTACTATAATTAAAATTATATTTAAACTCCTGATTATAATAAATTCAAAGTCTGAACATCTTAAACAAAACTAGAGTCCACTGAAATTATAATAATGTTAATACATACATACTTAAATATCTTCACGCCCGATCATTTACGGCCTAGACAGAGAGAACCGAGCGCCATAAGATCCCTGCAGATTTGACTTTCTTCCTCTACATTCATTATTCATATTGTTTTTTTTTTATTTCTAAAAACATGACAGTCGAAATGTTTGATGTAAAAATTCATGCGCAGATTTTAACATTGCAAAAACATCATGCAAGGATTCTGCTGTCAGAGTGATTGGAAGAGATACGTGTTTTTTTTCAGCTGTATTATAGGCGTATTTTCAGTATTTTTGTGTTGAGTGATTTAATATTTGTGGTGATTGGTTTTGTGTTTGTCAGGTATTCTTCCGTTTATAAGTGTTGTGTAAGTGTTAGATGTAAGTTTTAAAACATTCGCCATGGCGGCGGGTGTAAGCGACTCCGAGCCCCCTGATATTACTAACGATTATTCCCAGGAGATATCATCTAGAGTTGGGTCTAAGCGCAAGGATGATATCTATTCTTCGAATCTGCCTACTCCAACTCCAAAAATCCCAGCAACCCAACCCGGCAATGTAGCAGCAGCAATACAGACTGTTTATACACACCCGGATTTTGAAAATAAAAAGCGATACACGGACTCCGACAATGGCCCCTTTGTTGTCCACCTAGCGCGTACAGAAAATGACCTTGTTACAGGTTCTTCCATTAGAGCCATTAAGGTTGGCCAAATGCTCCACACTGCCAAAATAAATAATATTGCCAAAGACGGTATAAAAAATATAGGTCGAAACCGTGTAGCAGTAGAGTTTAAGTCGGCCGAAGACGCTAATAACTTCCTTACCAACCCAGCGATTTCAGATAACAAATTTGCTGCTTCAATCCCCTCTTACAACATCACCAGGATGGGTATAGCAAGAGGCGTGCCTATTGATATTAATATGGAAGAACTTGCTACGGTGTCGGAAACCCCATCTAACTGTGGTCAGATTATCAAAGCCCGTAGACTGCACAGGAAAGCCTACAAGAATGATGTAGTAGAGTGGATTCCCACTCAATCTGTAGTTTTAACTTTCACAGGGCAAATCCTTCCGCCAAAGATATTTTTGTATTATTCTCCCCTTCCTATCGAAAATTATATCCTTCCAACTATTCAGTGTTTCAAATGCTGCCGCTTTGGCCACATAAAAGACCAATGCAGGGCGAAACCTAGGTGCTATCGTTGTGCTGGTGACCACACTGGTGATACATGTGAGCGTACTCCATCATGCCTGTACTGCTCAGGTAACCATCAAGCCATAGATAACAACTGCCCGGAATACAAACGTCAGAAATCAATAAAGTTGGTAATGTCCCAGGAGAATGTTTCCTACTCAGATGCTGCTGCTCGTTTCCCTGCTGTCCGCCGACCTTATGCCGAAATTACCACTGAAATTACCTCTCCCTCCCAAATTCCCCCCCGCCGTCCAATGTCACAAATTGCACCCACACATAACCTGCATCACTCCTATAAGAAAACTATTAACATCCCTCGTAACGTTAGAACCAAGTCTCTTGATAGAGGTTACAATAAAATTACTCACTCCCAAATTATCAATGACCCAGCCCCGAGCCTAAGTAATGGTTCAGCATACCCTGTGGGGTTGTCTTCTCCTGATGACAATCTCTTATACAACCTTCTAAATACCCTAACCAGTATTTTAACCCGATTCAATGATGCCCTACCGAACAGCGTGATACTCCAACTGGAAAACCTCTCTAAACTAGCATCCCATAATGGCTCTGTCCATTCTCCAATGGAACTGCCGGAGTCTTAAAAATAAGAAAACTGATTTAATTAATTTAATTAACGATTTTAAACCTTCTTTATTAGCCATCTCGGAGACTTGGCTGAGACCCGGGTTACATTTTCGTATCCCCGGTTTTTCCTGTCTCCGGGATGACAGGAGTGACGGCTATGCCGGAACTCTCATACTGATTAAGTGCTGTATTCCTTACACACAAATCCCTTTACCTTCTTACAGTGATAATTTTAATATAGTGGCCGTGAAAGCTCTAGATATCACTTTCGTATCTATTTATATTCCCCACCCAGAACCTGCCTGTATTCTTGAATTGAGTAGCATCCTGTCATCTCTTTCCCCTCCCATTTGCGTGATGGGTGACTTTAATTGCCATCATAATTTGTGGGGTTCTCATACAACAGACTCTACTGCCCCATATGTTGTTGACCTGGTGGATGATTTAAACTTGTGCCTATTGAATAATGGCTCCCCAACTCGCAGGGTTTATCCAGACCAAAACCCAAACAGTGTAGTTGACCTCACACTATGCTCCCCAAACCTAACAACCAGAATGAACTGGTCCACTCTTAGTTCTTCTTATGGAAGTGATCATTTTCCCATTCTGCTATCTGTCATCACTCAAACAGTCCCAGTCAAACAATTTTGTCCTCTCCTGAAGCATAAAATATCCAAAGCTAACTGGGATGAATTTGTTTCACATACTAACTCTGGTGTACACAGTCTCCCACCCCCTGGTGTAATCGGCCCACAATCATCTTATGCAGCATTTTCGTCCATCCTAGTTGATTCTGCAAATAAGTCTATTCCATTAAAAAAATCTCCCAAGGACATGATTTCATCCCCCCCATGGTGGGACTCAGAGTGTTCCTTGATGGTTACTAAGAGAAAAGAAGCTGAACACTCTTACTCTCTAAATATGAACAGGGATAACTTTATTAATTACCAAGATGTTTCTGCCCAAACCAAAAGACTACTATCGAAGAAAAAGAAAGATGGCTGGCAGCTTTTTTGTAATTCTCTCTCCCCCAGATCTCCCCCGTCATTAGTCTGGAGAAATATTAAACGTTTTCGTGGCTCATTTACAGATAACACATCCTTGAATATAGATCCCACATGTGTAGAAAAATTTGCTAGTAATTTGGCTCCTCCCTGGGTCCCAACTAGAGAGGAAGCTAACCCTGAGGTAGCCTCTCTACCTCTAAACCTGGATAGACATGAGTTTGACAAACCTTTCTCTATGGACGAACTTTCTTTGGTCATAGACCACCTTAGAGATTCTACCCCTGGGTCTGACGGAATCCCTTACAGCTTCTTGCAAAAATCTGGCCATTACTCAAAAGAATATTATCTTGATATAATTAATTCTATATATCTATCAGGTATTATTCCTGAAGAGTGGAGATGTCAGACTATTCTCCCAATCTTAAAGACAGGTAAAGACCCGTCACAGGCTTGCAGCTACAGACCCATAGCATTAGCTTCAACTTTGTGTAAGGTTATGGAGCATCTTGTCAAGAACAGGCTTGAGTGGTTTCTCGAGAGCCAGAAAATACTTTCACCTTCCCAGTATGGCTTTAGGAAGGGCGTTGGTACAATGGATAGTCTAAGTTACTTTTCAACTGAGATCCGCCTCGCCTTTTCCAAAAATCACTTTCTCTTAGGTGTCTTTCTTGACATTGCATCAGCCTATGATAATGTCCTTCTTCCAATACTCAGGCAAAAAATGCACCAGCTGAGTGTCCCAGTGAAGATGACAAACTTCATTACAAATCTTCTCTCTCATAGATACATTTCTGTTAGAGTTAATGGATCTATAGTATCTTCCCGTACAGTCTGGAAAGGCCTTCCTCAAGGATCTGTATTAAGCCCCTTGCTCTACAACCTTTACACTACTAACCTTGATTCAACAGTTAACAGCTTTTGCTCTATTCTGCAATATGCGGATGATATTGCACTTTTACACTCCGGTGACTCTATAGATAAAGCTACAAGTAGAATGAATTCAGCCTTGTCATACCTTAGTGATTGGCTAACAGACCATGGACTTTCATTATCCACACCCAAATGTTCCTCCGTATTGTTTACAAGAAAAAGATCCATCCCAACTTATTCTATCTTTATAAACGGTGATCTAGTTCCCCAAGCAAATAAAGTTAAATTTTTAGGTGTCATTTGGGACTCTAAACTGTCAGGAACTGCCCATCTTACTTATGTAGCTGAAAAATGTGAACGTAACATCAACATACTACGCTCCCTATCAGGAGTTTGGTGGGGCTCTCACCCATTCTGCCAAAAAATTCTATACAACGCATTGATCCGAAGCCACTTTGACTATGGTTCCTTTCTCTTAGAGCCTTGTAACAAGCAAGCCATTTCTGTCTTTGACAAAATCCAGTCAAAATGCCTTCGCATTATTATCGGAGCAATGAAATCATCTCCTATCAATGCCATGCAGTTAGAGTGTTTTGAGCCTCCCCTGTCTCTCAGAAGGCAATTCCTTTGTGACAGATTTGTGTATAATATTGCCCACTTGTCATCCCATCCTCTTTTCCCTAAACTCAGAGAACTCACTGAAGCTACCTCCACTACAGCCTACTGGACCCATAAAAAGGTTCCTTGCCTTGTCAATAGCTACCTAAAACTCACTAACTGTACATCCCCCCTCTACAAATCACCTATGAATCCTCTCTTCGTAGTCCCCTACTCGGCCCTCACTTTCAATCCTAGAATAATCTTAGATTTTGGAGCCATGAAAGATGACCCTTTTGCAGATGCGATTGTCAATAGGAGATTAGCCACAGACTTCGTGGATTACCTGGTGATGTATACAGATGCATCCAAATCATCCGAAAGAGAGTGTGTTGGTTCCTCAGTCTGGATCCCCAAATATAGAGTAATATTGAATTTTAGGTCCCCTCCTGCCTTTTCAATTTTTTCTGGAGAATCTGTAGCTATTCTGGAAGCTGCTACTTTTGCATTCTCTCATAAGTTTAAAAAAACATTAATTCTGACAGATTCCCAAAGTTGTCTACAAGCTATCGCGTCCAATCCATTCCATGCCAAGATAAAATATCCTATCATCCTCAACATCAGGTTGATTCTCTCTCAAGCAGCTAGTGATGGTTTAGACTTCACTTTGGCCTGGGTCCCAGGTCATTCTGGCATCAGGGGAAATGAAATTGCTGATCAACTGGCCAAGGAGGCTATTCAATCAGGCCTGCCAATACACAATGAGATATTCTCTTATGACCTACGTGCTACTGCCAGAGTGGACTTGATGTCCAACTGGGACAGTGCATGGGCAAGATCAAAATGCTATAAAGGCAAATACTATGCCAGCATACAGGAAACAATTCCAACTAAACCTTGGTTCTTTCGTTTCCGTGATTCCTGTAAAGATATAACTTCTACAATATGTAGACTCCGTCTGGGCCATGCATGCACCCCCGTTCATCTTGCTAAATTGAGAATTCGTGATTCCTCTATTTGCGAATGTGGCCTTGATGAAGGAACTATTGATCACATCTTCTTTTCTTGCCCCAAGTTAACATATTCTTTGTATGACACCCTGCCACCAGACATACCTCGTCCTACTAATATGCAATGCCTCCTCGCTTTTGTCCATACCCCTTTTATTAAAACTCTTGTTGCTTTTATTGCCGCCAATAAAATTAAGCTGTGAATTATTTTATGTTAATCATTTATGTTGAACCCTCTTACCCTCCCCTATATCTGTAGATAGTTATATATATGTGCATAGCATTAGCTTCTAACTCATATCACTGTAGTTGTGTAAGTTTATTGTACTAATCTTTGTGTTTGTTTTGTTTTAGATCTCTCAACGTGTAATTGACCTAGGTACCGGACAATCTTCATTTTGTGTCTCTCCCATGACTGACTTGATATTGGCAGAATCCGTACCAACGGGAAAGCCACTGAATTAAAATAATAATAATAATAAACATCATGCAAATCTGACTTAATGACGGCATTACTATCTATCTTTTGCACAATAATTCTTGCTGAAGTAATTTTATTCAATTGGAATTTAGTAACTTGTAAAGGCTTTATCAATGCTAATTTTTGTATTTTATTACTTCAATTAATTGCAATGACTTGGTGACCTAGACCTGATGCTACAATATCTTCATTCGAAGATATCAGTTTTATTTAACTAGCAATATTTTTATGTAAATAAAAGATTTTCTAAATATTGCAAACCATATTTATCGACTTCCTGGGGTGTTCCGGTGCAGCCCGGCCACAGTCAATTTTGTAATTTATAGACATAAAATTTAAATGTTCTTTTAATGTTCTTGCAGTACCAATGAATAAATTAAATGTACCTCAAGTATATCTCCTTAAAAGAGCAGTTTTTGGTGGCCGGGAAGTAACGTATACGCTGCAGCCCGGCCACGGTTATATTTTCCAGTAGGATGCTCAGAATGTTTTTAAATATAAGCCAAATAAATGTTCCATTTGCGTTCTTTGAATTTTTGAATGTAATATACGAACAAAAACGACTATATAAACAAAAATGATTTTAAATTAAAATGTGCACTTAGCGCCTGTAGAATTAAAATAGCAAATCTGCTTATTTGTAAAAAGCTGCTATCGCAATTTTTTAGGAGTAATTCTCTAAAAAACCAGACGTAAAGAAAAACAGTTCTGATTGTAAAACGATGGTGCATTTTCCTATATGATATATTATTATTATAAACAAAATAATTATAAATATATTATATGTATCTAGATGTACGTAATTGCATAGAATATTAAAATAATAAAAAAAATGTTAAATGTTGTAGGGAATTGGAATTGCATTATATCTACGATTTGTTTTCTACACTCACATATTTTTATTTATATTGATAATTGTGTACTATCTCTATTGGTAGGATCTTCTAGCGTATGCCACCTACATCTTGAGCGCGGTCATCGAGAATCATGGTGAAGCACTAGCTATCTTGCTTGATATTTCGAAGGCTTTTGACAGGGTCTGGCATGATTTTTCCCCGTGTTGGACCCGGGCTTTTTTGAAGAATAAACAAACTGCCGTTTTGTCAGGCAGGTCGTAAAAGGCGACCGATTGGATTCGTGAGTCACTACCTTCGTGGCTACTAGGTGGTAGAGTTCTGCATTGTCTCGCCCGGTTCTGATACCACCGCCTTACCTATTCCTGCCGTAATAGCGTCAGTGCTTAAACCTTAAGCCGGTAAAATTATACATGTGGCATTAGACCTCACCCCAAAATAGTAACGCACCATTAACATCTTTGGTGTCTATAAGTGATGGTTGACTCTTTCCATCAGGAGACCCATCTGCTTGTTTGCTATCTTATGATATATAAAAAAAATGTGAGGGTAGAAGACAAATCATAGATATAATAATAATATATATTCACGGGACACATTACACTTACTGATAGTAAGTAACCCCAAAGTAAGCAAACTATTTGCTTGTGTCATGGGTGTTGGTCATCGATACTAATACATAAAAATACATATATAAAAACTAGAACATATTTAATAAACACCCAAACCCGGAAATACAAACATTTATACACATCACACAAATGCTTGTCCCCGTCGGAGATCGAACCTGAGCCCCGTCGATTGCGTAGTCAGAGTCGCTAACCACTCGACCAACGGGGCGATTAATTTTATAAATATTTTAATTAGATATAACAGAATAAGTACCCATTCACTACAAAATTATTAATGCAATTACGTACATCTAGATACATATAATATGTGAGTGGTTACGCAAAAAGGGACCTCAAGGGAAAATAATTGATTTCGAGTAAATCACGTTTAAAATGTTGAGTCGAAATGAGTTTCGCCACGAGTGCGGGAGAGTGGCGCGGGGTGTTTTATGTTAGTGTCGTTAGTGAGCGACTTCGTCAGTGAGAAATAGCACGTGTTTGCGATAGCTGTATTATTGGTGACTTATTTATTCGTCTTTTACTTGTCTTTATGTGCGCGCTAAAAAAGAAACTAGTGTGCACTGTGTATAAGGTGTAATATTTTCAAAACTGCCTCGGCTTACATAAAAAATCATTTAAAAAAAACTACGGCACCTAAAATTATTTTGATTAGAACAAAACAAAGATGAAGAACCATAGAATCAGAATTTATCAAAAAAAAAAACCGTTTCCAATCCCTTCAGGTCCCTTTTTGCGTAACCACTCACATATATTTATAATTACTTTGTTTATAATAATAATATATCATATAGGAAAATGCACCATCGTTTTATAATCAAAACTGTTTTACTGTTTTTTTTTACGTCTGGTTTTCTAGAGAATTGCTCCTAAAAAAATTGCGATAGCAGCTTTTTACAAATAAGCAGATTTGCTATTTTAATTCTACAGACGCTAAGTGCACATTTTAATTTAAAATCATTTTTTGTTTATACAGTCGTTTTTGTTCGTATATTACATTCAAAAAACCAAAGAACGCAAATGGAACATTTATTTGGCTTATGTTTAAGAACATTCTGAGCATCCTACTGGAAAATATAACTGTAGCCGGGATGCAGCGTATACGTTACTTCCCGGCCACTAAAAAGTGCTCTTTTAAGGAGATATATTTGAGGTACATTTAATTTATTCATTGGTACTGCAAGAACATTAAAAGAACATTTAAATTTTATGTCTATAAATTGCAAAATTGACTGTGGCCGGGCTGCACCGGAACACCCGACTTCCTGATATTTATTTGTACTGAAACTTGGCAAACTTTTGTAAGTTCAATGACAATGCAATATTATGGTACTATCCAGCCAATATCATGTGTAGCCTGGATACAGGGACTAAAACTCTCATATGTAGAGTTTTGACGAGGCAACCAAATTTTGGGTCATTGGTTTTGTTGCTATAAGTACTAAGTTTAATTAGTACTCATAACAACGAGAAATGGAACATGGAGCCGCTGGAGTGTCATTGTAACTCACAGACAGAAAGTGTCAAGATAGTAGCGTTTGGAGTCGTTCGTTTCGTTGCAATAAGATATTTTTCGTTACTACGAGACTTTGAAGATGGAGCCGAAAAAAGGAATATCGAAACTTCTCGCACACAGATGTAAAATGCTTAGATAATAAACTTCTAAACTCAACAAGTTTATTGAGTTAACGCTCAATTGTCTTGTACTGACAAACATTTTGATGCTGGATGATTTCTAGGATCTGATGCTTATCATGACTTAGGATTTAACGATCAAACTCGAAGGTGTCCATGGTAAGTTATAAACTAAAGAAGAAAAACCAATTTAGATTGGACTCAATTGTTCTGTTTTGACAAATACCCTAGTGCTAAATGATTTACAGGGTCTTATGATGAAGCAAAAAGGAGCTTATTAAAATTTTTATTTAAAATTGAGTAACACCATCAATTTTGGACTCGTTTGATTTTTTATTTTAACGAATGTGAAATAGGATAGCTTCCAGTATCTTATGATAGAGCGGAAGGAAGTCCATGTGATCTTCTAAGATTTACCAGTTAAAATCCACTGAGTGTAGACTACTTCGATTTGTTTTGGCAAACACTTAGATGCTGGATGTTTTTTAAAATGTAACGATGGAACTGGAAAGTAGACACTTGAAATCGGGCTGATATAGCCTTCATTGCTAGAAGATTCGCATGTTTTGATAGAGTTACAAGGCGGAGCTGGAGGCCTCGGGAGCTTTGCAATAAAACAGCTCAAGCTTATTGAGTAAGGAACCATAGGTTAAGGTTACCATTAACTTTATGCTGCAGGATCCCCTTTCGAAGATCATCAGCTCCTTTCACGTTTTGCACTTAAAATTATGGAACTGAAGTAAAATGTTGGGCTGACGATAATAAAAGTGTCGATTTGAGATGATTTATTGATTAAATAAATAATTGCTTATTGACACATTATTTTAATATTATACTTAAAATTATATTAAACTTAATTTAGTTTATACACTGAAACTTAAACTTAATCTAAAATCTTCACAGCATTTTCTCAATTTAATGTCCTATACATTCATCTCATAAACAAAATTTGTTCCTATACATTCATCTCACTCATATTAATAAAAAATATATTCTTTCTACAGCCCACTACATAAAAAACGATCAGTTACTAAAAATTGCACGGAAAATGTCTACGTTGCCATACATTAAAAAATGGATACGTGTACTTATGTATGCGCCCTTGTGGAAAAAATTTCTCGGATAAAAGTAGGTAAATAACTTACAAAGTGAAAGTAACAGTTTATGAATGTTTATTTTTATTTAAAAAGTCGAAAAAAGTCTTACAAAGTCGGAAAAACTCGGAGTAATTCCAAAATTTCGGACTCTTCCAGAAGAGTTATTCAGTGTTAATAAATCTTGCAACGTTTATGGGTACTAAAAGAAATATATTAAAAGTTATTAATACTACGAAAGTGTAATAAAGGGGAAAAAAATATAACTAATACTTACCCGGTTTTCCGTTTAAGAATTTGAAACTTTCTTCTTTGTTTAAAAAAAGGTTACCGTTACTGTCGATCAATATTATAAACTTTGTTTCTTCAATTTTTGATAATTATTATTAAAATCTATTATATCACAACGTTATTTGCCAATTTTTATTTTATTGTACTTTTATTACATAAATATATTTATAAATTAAGTAAAAATTAAAACAGATGATCTAATTAGCTTTTGACAGGTTGAGTCAGTGTTGCCAGAGAAAAAGTCAATCTTTCGTCCTTAAAGCCTCCTCTACACTACTCGCGAAGTTCCTCGGCGAAGTACTCGGCCGAAGTTGACTGAAGTCCGCGGTGCTACACTACACACTCGTTCAACTTCGCGAGGAGCGCATTCGTGTAGCGTTACCGGTACCCTGCGGACGTTTATTATAATGGACGCTCAAGTAGCAGTTGCCGTAGCAATGTGCTCTCTAGCGTATTATAACTACGTGCATACTTATCTCACGAAGAAGACTAAAAAGAAAAGAAGAAAAAGAAGATGGTGGATGATCGCAATGCATCGGAACAGAACTAGGTAGGTAATATTTATTTAAATAATTAGGATTTCTAATAAGTTAAAGTACATTACATGGCAAGTTAATTAACTGTATTTTTTTTTACAGACGTACTATGGAACAACAATTTCTTGAACTCATACAAGAACCATCAGGAGAATTTGAAAATTTCCACCGAATGTCATTGGACGATTTTAATTTATTACTTTCTAAAGTCGAACCCTTAATCGCTAAACGAGACACTCATTTAAGAGAAGCTATACCTGCTAAGATTCGATTATCAATCACCTTGAGGTTTTTGGCAAGTGGTGACAGCTATAGATCTATGCACTATTTATTTAAAATTTCAAGCCATTTGATTTCAAAAACTGTAGTCGAAGTCTGTGAAGCTTTGAACGAGGAACTCAAGGATGAAATAAAGGTAAAATTTTAATATTTATGACATATATTTATTAAAAGTTTAGGTATGTACAATTACAAAAATATCAGTGAGAATAAGAATAAGAATAATTTCATACATTACGAGTCATTATATGCCTGATATATTAAATCACTCTGATGTGTATTATCTTCTGGACAATCAGATTGAGTTTGGGTCTCTGGTATATGCAAAATATATTGAACATCGTTAGATTGATCTGATTGAGGCTGCTTATAGCGTTGATAAACTGATTGACTTTGGGTGTCTGGTGCAATAATTTCATCACTTATAACACGTATCTTTGAAGAGCGTTGATGAGCAGTGATTTCGCTTGGTTGTTGGAAGTATGTCGGTTGACATTCACTGGACTCATTAGATAATGTTATATATGTATCAGGTGGCTCTGAAAACGATGAGTGTGGTCTAGGAGATAATGTTGTAACATTATAATGAACTGCATTATTCGCAGATAAAGGACGCTTTCTAGAAGATAGTGATGTAGTTAACGGACTATAATATGGCGTAGACTTAGGTGTAGAAGTACGAAACGATTCACCTGATGGAGATCTTTCAAAACGTGATTTCCGAAATAGAGCATGTATATCGAACATTATATCGTCCCTTTCATGTTCAGGTAACCTCTTCAGTTTTTTGGCAATTAGTTTGCCGAATACGTCGCACTCGTCCTCAACTGCGCTGCTATCCTTTGAAGGATTATTTATCACTTTATTTAAGTTATTGAAGGCTTCTGTCATCTGCCTACTGGCAACTTGCAATTCCGGTGGGTTGTCACGCCGTCGGATGGTGTGTCTATTTTTTGGGGGCTCTGGTTCTTTTGGAGTTGGAGAAGCAATTGGTACATCCTCTGAAGCGTTGGTTGATTCTTCCTGAATCGAATCAGTTCCATGATCCTGAAATAAAAATAGCAAAGGTTTAAATGTATATATCACGACCTATTTAATAATAAATCTTTATTTAATCCAATCCAAATTTGTGAGTGTATATGGGTTCTGTATACTATATGCATTTGAGTGCGCGTATATGCAGGAGTACTGTATGTGTATGTAGGAATGTGAGTGTATGTCTCTGTATTTTATGAAAAATACATGAGTGCTACAATTAATCGGCTTTTTAATTATTTACATACAATTTGAGTGTCAGCTTTTAATGAAATTGACCGTGTCTTTTTACATATTATTTGATGATAATATTTTTTATATAATATACTTTTTATTTACAGATGCCGTGCAATGAGCAGCAGTGGTTGGAAGTTGAAAACGGATTCAAGGAGAATTTTCCACATGCCCTTGGCGCAATGGATGGAAAGCATATTGTTATACAATGTCCGGTTAACTCTGGTTCTGAGTACTTTAATTATAAAAAGACGT
The DNA here is from genome assembly GCA_036924255.1 of Apodemia mormo. Lineage (NCBI taxonomy): Eukaryota > Metazoa > Arthropoda > Insecta > Lepidoptera > Riodinidae > Apodemia > Apodemia mormo. The sequence continues at coordinate 24,321,520 of JAUPFN010000015.1, read as the reverse complement.
TTAGTTTAGTACTTTTAGCTTTAGTCGACAGTAACTATAACATTATGTATGCTGACATTGGTAGTCAAGGTAGGATCAGTGATGGAGGTGTACTTAAAAATTCTTCGTTATGGCAAAAAATTGCATCTAACGGGCTTAATCTTCCTAAGCCAAGTCCATTATCCGGAACGGATCATGTCGAAATTCCCTACGTTTTTTTGACAGATGGAGCATTTGCTTTACATAATAATATAATGAAACCATATCCTGGCAACCATGATATTGTTACGAATAATCTAGAAGCGTGTGGAATTGGAGCGCGCGCGCTAATATTCTAGAAATAAAAGAAAGAGATAGCTACTCCTATTGTCAAACAAATAGTTGACCGGGGCTATGCCATAATAGACTTTGTGGGATATGGCATAAGGTTGAAAGTAGCGTGTACTAGGATTTATGACTCATAACATGTTTACGATAAGAAGTGATTCATTGTTTCCCGATACATTTAGATTTTTCTGGATCCAGCTAGGGTTTTCCCCTGCCTATAAATACAGAGATGTTGACAAACACAAGCAGTTTTTATCAAGCGATCGAGAACGATACATCAAGTGACTAGTGCGAAGCGAGAAGTGTTTGTTTGTGTAGTGTTCTGAGTTCAGTGATAGTACAGCAAGTGTTCTATTGTGTAGAGTGTATTTAGTATTACGTTGTGCTGTATTGTGTAAATACACGGATTTAAGATAAGTGGTGTTTTCCTACAAGTACGAACCCGAGTACGTAACAACTGGTGTCGGAAGTGAAATTGTGAAATGCCACTTATTCCGAAGGAAGGTGTTACCACCAGGTCTCAGGCGGAGACACAGAGGGTGTCAGAGGACACTGAGATGCGTGCAGGTAAGGAACCTGCTAGTGTTGCCTGCACGTCATTGTCGTCGAGCGCAGCCCCTACTGATCTTTCTGTCATTCTGGCAGCTATTCAGCAACAGCGACAGGAACTTCAGCAACATCAACAGCTTCAGGTACAACAACAACTAAAGTTACAGGAACATTTATCCGGCTTTGATGACAAATTGACAATAATCTTGGCGCAACAAGACCAGCTAAAAAGCGATGTGGGCCTCGTCAAGCGCGACATGAAGGGTGTTGAGAAGAGGGTTGACCACTTGGAGGCCAGCTGCGACAAAATAACTGAAAACGTGGACCAACTGGAAAGGGAGGTCATGAAAATGAAGATCACGGGAGTTAAGTCGGGTGCTACCATTACAAGCTGCTCTCACCAGGTGGGTCCTCGGGTAAAGGTACCCACTTATGACGGTCTTACGTCATGGAGTGCGTACCGCACTCAGTTTGAAATAGCAGCGAAGGCCAGTGGTTGGACCGACGAACATTGCCTAACAGCTCTGAGCACGGCGTTACGGGGACAGGCGCTCTCTGTGTTGGATGCAATGCCTAAAGAGTATCAGTTCGCTGATTTGATGGAGGCATTGGAAGCTCGCTACGGTGAGCGTCACTTGGAGCATGTGTTCCGTGCCCAATTAAAGGACCGTGTACAGAGAAGCGGCGAGGGACTTCAACAATGGGCCGTGGAAATTGAGAAGCTTGTAAGGAAGGCGTATCCTTCAACCGACGCTAACACAGTTAATAACACCATCGTCCAGGCGTTTATTGATGGAATTAGAGACCTGGAAGTGCGTGCTGCTGTTCGCCTTCAGCACCACGTGACAATGAAGGAGGCTTTGGCTCATGCGCTGGAGGTAGAAGCTGTTCGCCACGAACCTCGAGCACATAAAGTACGTGAGGTTTCAGAAGTTGTGGCTCAAACAAAGGAAGTGGAACCTAGAAGACTGGGCCCCATGTGTTACTCCTGCGGGAAACGTGGGCACATTAGGGTTAACTGCCCAGCCAAACCTAAACCTACTGTTTCAGTAAATTGGCGACAGCGAGCGGCGGGAGACTCAGCAGCTGAAGAGAGCAGGCAGGTTAAACAGCCTGTTGAACCAGCAACGAAACGAGTAACAGCCAAGGTCAAACGGCAGGTGCTGGCTGGGCGAGAAACAGCCCCAAAAGTTGTCATATCCCAGGTGTGCGACGGCAACAGTTTATCCATTAAGGGACTGATTAATGGCAAGAACTGCAGCTTAACGCTGGACACTGGAGCTACACGAACTGTGGTGCGACCAGAAGTAGCTAACAATGGCAACCTGAGATTGAGGAATTTTGGGAAAAGCAAGCTTCTGTCTGTCACAGGTCAGCCAATACCCGTCTTCGGTGAAGCATCTGTAGTGATGCAAATAGGCGACGAGTATTACACTCACGACGTCGTAGTGGCCGATATTATGGATGACTGTGTGCTTGGTTTAGACTTCATGAAGAAGAATGCCTGCAAGATTGATTGCAAAACAGGAGTTTTCGTATGTGGGCTAGTAGAAATTTTCATGGATGGGGGATCAAAAGGAAAGGTAACAGTGGCTAGAAGAACCATCTTACCTTCAAGATCGAAGACATTGGTACGCGTGAAGTTACCAACCAGTTACAAGGGCCTGGGTAATAGGAGTGTGTTAATTGAAGACAATGGAGCAATTCCACACTGTATTACAGGCCGGAGTTTGGTTTGTGACAAGGGCTTGGCAGCGGTGCAGGTAGTCAACTTGAGTGACAGTGATGTGGTGCTTAAAGCAGGTGATGTTGTAGGACAAAGTGATGAAGTTATGACGTTAAGAAAACTGACATCGACAGGAAGTACAGCATCAAGAGACGTACCACAGGAACTTAAGGATTTGGTGAACAAGTGCAGCTACCTTACCGCGTCACAACGACAGCAAGCTAAGGATCTACTTTCGCGTTATGCCAACATTTTCTCTAAGACTGATAGAGATATAGGCAGAACATCTATAGTCAAACATAAGATTGACACTGGAAACGCGCAGCCTATAAAGCAGAAAGCTAGACGTGTCCCAATAGCCAAAGAAAAGGAGGTACAGGAGATGATAGATGAAATGAAAAGGAACGGAGTTATAGAGCAATCTTCTAGTCCATGGTGCTCTCCTGTAGTGTTGGTTAAGAAGAAAGATGGGTCTACACGTTTCTGCATCGACTATCGTCGGCTCAATGAAGTCACCAAAAAAGACAGCTACCCATTGCCACGAATAGATGACACTTTGGACACTCTGGCAGGCATGTCTTGGTTCTCAACTTTAGATTTAAAATCTGGGTACTGGCAGGTTGAACTTAGCCCTAATGATAGAGAGAAGACAGCATTCTCCACAGGACAAGGATTATGGCAATTTAAAGTGATGCCGTTTGGATTATGCAATGCACCGGCGACTTTTGAAAGATTAATGGAATGTGTTCTAGCAGGACTTGTAGGCGATGCCTGCTTAGTGTATTTAGATGACGTAATAGTCATAGGAAAAGATTTTCAGCATCATCTGCACCAACTGGAAAGGATTTTTAATCAAATACAAGCTGCAGGGCTAAAGTTGAACCCAAAGAAGTGTCACTTATTTCGAAAGGAAGTCAACTATCTGGGTCACGTGATATCACAAAACGGCGTACAGACAGATCCTGAAAAGGTTAGTGCAGTACAGAAGTGGCCAACACCCAGAGACAAGACCGAAGTTCGCGCATTTCTAGGACTATGCTCTTACTATAGACGTTTTGTGAAGGGATTTGCTGAAATAGCAAAACCGCTGCATAGGCTCACTGAAGAAAAGAAGAGTTTCGATTGGAATGACATGTGTCAACAAGCTTTCGATGAACTTAAGAAGCGGTTGTGTGAGTCACCAATTTTGGGCTATCCTGATCGGAAAGGGCAGTTCATCGTAGACACAGATGCAAGTAACACTGCCATTGGTGGTATCTTATCACAGAAGCAAGGCGATCAAGAAGTTGTAATAGCTTACTTCAGCAAATCATTATCGCGGCCGGAACGAAACTATTGTGTTACAAGAAGAGAACTATTGGCAGTAGTGAAGACTCTTCGACACTTCAAGAAGTATCTGATTGGGCGACCCTTCAAGCTGCGTACCGACCATGCTGCTTTGAAGTGGTTGTTACAATTCAAGGACCCGGAAGGCCAAGTGGCTCGCTGGATTGAGCAATTGCAAGAGTTTGACTTTAACATAGAACACCGCAGTGGAAGGTCTCACTCGAATGCAGATGCGTTATCACGACGACCTTGTGCGGAAGATTGTAAACATTGTGTAAGGATGGAGACGAAGGAAAGGGTTCAAGTACTGCGAGCTAAGCCTACGGATGACAGGTGGGAAACTGATGAGATGCGTAAGGCCCAGTATGAAGATAGAGATTTGCGGCCTCTAATAGATTGGAAGAAGCAAGACACGGGAAAGCCCGAATGGCAGGAGCTGGCTCCCTTCAGCGCCATTACGAAAAGTTATTGGGCGCAGTGGGAAAGCCTTGTGTTGCAAAACGGATTACTGTACCGCAAATGGGAAAAACCTTCAGGAAGAGAACATCATCTACAGTTGGTCGTGCCAAGGAAACTTATCAAGGACGTACTACGTGAGTTGCATGATGGGGTTTCTGGGGGACATCTTGGAGTACGACGAACATTGGTAAAGGTACGAGAGCGTTTTTACTGGTTGAATTGCCGAGAAGATGTCGAGAATTGGTGCCGAAAATGTACGTCATGCTCAGCAGTGAAAGGTCCGCAGGTTAGAAGCCGAGGCAACCTTAGACTATACAACGTGGGAGCCCCCTGGGAAAGGATAGCGATTGACGTGGCTGGGCCATTTCCTAAGACAGATAACGGAAACAAGTATTTTATGGTCGTGATGGATTACTTCACGAAATGGCCGGAGGTGTTCGCAATCCCTAATCAGGAAGCCACGACGGTTGCTGAGAAATTAGTCAATGAGGTGATATGCAGATTTGGCGTTCCGCTGGAGATTCATTCCGACCAAGGCAGAAACTTTGAATCTAACGTATTCCAGGAGATGTGTAAATTATTAGGAGTGTACAAAACAAGAACTACACCTTATCACCCGCAATCTGATGGAATGGTCGAACGATTTAACCAAACTTTGGAAAGACACTTAGCCAAGCTGGTAGAAGATCACCAAAAGGACTGGGATAAATACATACCTCTGTTCTTACTGGCTTACCGAACAGCGGAACACGAAAGCATAAAAGTGACGCCAGCCTATGCCAACTTCGGCAGACAGTTACGTATACCAGCAGACTTAATAACTGGAGGCCCGCCACCGAATGCAGAGACCCAATTAAGTATACCGGAACATGTTGAAGACATTCGTGAGAGGTTACGCGATATACACTCGTTAATAAGTGAAAACGCATTGGAATCAAGTCAGCGGATGAAGACCAGATACGACCGAAACGCCAATCATCGAGGTTTTCAGGAAGGATCTCTTGTTTGGCTACATAATCCGGTTCGACGAAAAGGAAAATCACCTAAGTTACAGCGACGTTGGGATGGGCCATACAAAGTAATCACACGGATCAATGACGTAACCTACCGAGTGCAGAAGCAACCAAGAGGGACCATGAAGATTGTTCATGTTGATCGATTAGCCATCTATAATGGAAGTAATGATGTTCGGGACGAACATAACTAAGAGGGGGGTAGTGTTACGAATAATCTAGAAGCGTGTGGAATTGGAGCGCGCGCGCTAATATTCTAGAAATAAAAGAAAGAGATAGCTACTCCTATTGTCAAACAAATAGTTGACCGGGGCTATGCCATAATAGACTTTGTGGGATATGGCATAAGGTTGAAAGTAGCGTGTACTAGGATTTATGACTCATAACATGTTTACGATAAGAAGTGATTCATTGTTTCCCGATACATTTAGATTTTTCTGGATCCAGCTAGGGTTTTCCCCTGCCTATAAATACAGAGATGTTGACAAACACAAGCAGTTTTTATCAAGCGATCGAGAACGATACATCAAGTGACTAGTGCGAAGCGAGAAGTGTTTGTTTGTGTAGTGTTCTGAGTTCAGTGATAGTACAGCAAGTGTTCTATTGTGTAGAGTGTATTTAGTATTACGTTGTGATGTATTGTGTAAATACACGGATTTAAGATAAGTGGTGTTTTCCTACAAGTACGAACCCGAGTACGTAACAATATCAATTCACCGAAAAGGATTTTCAATATGCGCTTGTCAAAATCTCGAGTAGTAGTTGAGAATGTGTTTGGTATTTTAGCATCCAGGTTTAGAATATTCAGAAAGCCAATTGATTTGGATATTCATAATATCCCAATTATTACAATGACATGTCTCTTATTGCATAACTTTCTCAGAAAAAGTAATAAATCATCCCTTATATATATGCCTCCTGGTACTGTAGATATGTATGATGATAATGGAGTTTTAATTCAACCCGGGTCTTGGCGGGCAGACTTTGATAATAACTGTGCTTTGAGAGATATTACACAAGTACCACGCAGATCACCATTATCTGCCGTTCAGATAAGGGATTACTTTACAAATTATTTTCAATGTTTATAAATAAACACAACGAATGTAGGGTCATTTCGCCTGTTCGTTACCACATTAACTACATACTTTTTATATTAAAACTAATGCAGAGACATTATTATGTTCTCCTTAAAGCAAGCAACTGCACTAAATGGACGCAAACTGGCGAATCGACCTTACTGTAATCTGTACTTTAGTAATAATAAAACAAGTTATTGATAATAAAAAACTTACCGTGGTTATTGTTTGTTTACATTTATACACGGACCCCAAAAAGCTGTTCATGAAATCAAAGGCGAACCAAACTGGACGATAAACATCATCTGCGCCGGCACCACTTTTTAAGGAAGCTTCCATTTTTCTGTAGTAGCCCCTGTATGTCGCAAAAAGTGAATCCTTTTTTTTCTTCAATTCTTCAACTGGTATTTCCAAAACGTCCCGAATACGCACCCAAGCATCATTTACTTTTTTCTTGTCCTTATGACCTTTCCCACTGGGGTCCCAAATAAAAGGCTCTGCTTGAAGTGTTTCAAGGAACAACATAGTTTGCTCCTGTGACCACTGTATGCCGCTCATAATAGAGTCTCACACGCACATCAACGAAAAAATCTATTAAACACACGTGCGTTCACAACGGCGTCTTGACGCGTACTGAAGTCGGCCGAGTAGTGTATAGAGGTACTAAGAGCATGTGTCAGAGGCCTAGTAGCATATCAAAGCAGTCAAGAATAACGACGTTAATAAGTCGGCGATTGCTAAACATCTACAGCTGTAGTCGGGCCGTAATCACTGGATGGAATTTCATAGGCCACGCGTATTTTCGACAGAACGCCATATTACATTCCACGGCTAGTGAAAGAAGCCATTGAAATCAAAAAACATCCAAATTTCAACCGGGAAGACGCACGTAGTACGTCCTTGATAAGTTTTCTTGGCACGTATTGATTTTTGAAAAGCTGTATATTTTGGAAACGATGATCGATTTGATCTTTCAAATGGCATTCAACTCAATTTAAATATTGCTTTAGCTAAAAAATCGGTAGGTTCAAAAATTTCGAAGCAATGTCAAAAAAACATTTTCGTCTATGATAGATCCCAAACAAATTTACCGATTTTTATCCAATTAACGGTACTTGGCGCAGTTTTTAAAGGAGAAACGATGATAAGATTTTGAAGTTAATCGGTATATTAGCCTGAAAGTTGTTTCCAAAATATTAAGTAACTTTGCTAAAGAAAACGTAATTTTAATATTTGAAAAGTTGTAACCTTTGAAAATAAGGTTCGGTTTTGATTTTTAAAAGGGCATTCGACGTAATTTTTATAGTATTAAAATATCGTAGAATACCAAAAAATAATTGGTTGAAATATTTCGAAGTTATGTCGAAAAAACACTTTTTTCAAAATTTTCGTCAACGATTACTTCCAAACGAATAAACTGATTTTGAGGCAATTTATGCATTAGATGTATTTTTTTGAGGAATAGTTTTTGTACTCAATCGGTACATTAATCTGGAAGTTATTAAAAAAAAAATTGTTTCGTCACAATTTGTTTAGGGTATTTTCAAAATTTCTCAAAATCTCTTAGGCCCATTTGGTACAAAATTTCAGGAAGTATAAGTTGAGCGGAATCCAATCGAATGCCACCAACCGCGTTTCAATCGGTCCAGGCGTTCAAAACTTATGAGTTGTTGACACACACACACACTCACACACACACACACATACATACAGACATACTGACGTCATCGCGAAAATAGTCGAAAATGGTTCCTAAGCCCACAAAACGCGGACATATGGTGAAAACTCCATTTTTGAAAATCGGAGCAAAATCAGTAACCTTCCTATCTACATACGTAGTGGGAAGTTAAAAAGTACAAGTGTTTTAATAGATTAATATTGTATTAAACTGGAGTGAATGAAAATGAATTAAACAAAATAAAACTACCACGCCAAAGCTTAAACCTAAAAGTGCGATATTTTTTTAGTAAAATGTACCACTAAAGGGCACAGATCGTCGCCTAGTGTAGCTTTGTAGCATTTTTACTCGTTATTTGACCCTCCCGTTGGTCGAGTGGTTAGCGACCCTGACTACACAATCAACGGGGCTCGGGTTCGATCCCCGACGGGGACAAGCATTTGTGTGATGAGCGTAAATGTTTGTATTTCTGGGTTTAGGTGTTTATTATATATATTCTGGTATTTATATATTATGTATTTCTATGTATTAGTATCGTTGACTAACACCCATAACACAAGCAAATATTTGCTTACTTTGGGGTTAGATCAGTAAGTGTAGTTTGTCCCGTGAATATTTATTTATTATTATTATTTATTTATTTTTATAATAGATGGCGTTAGCAGTAATAAAATTCTAATACAAAATGTATTTTCTATTTTTTTAATGTTTATGAAATAGCATTTTAATGGTAGATAATATATCTAGACATGAATTTAAACCACCACGTCAAAGCCCAAACCTTAAAGTGGGATACTTTTTCAGGAAAATGTACCACAAAAGTGCATAGAAAGTCGCCTAGTGTAGGGCTCGCTTCGCTCGCCATAATTATACTGGCTGTTGCCCAAGACTTCGTCCGCGCGGACTTCGTTTACTCCGCACAGCACCTCCCCCGTAGGTGACAGCTTGATAATATGTAGCCTATATGTTGACCCGACCTGTTAGTAATAGTCATGCAAAATTTGAAATAAATCCATGTAGTACTTTTTGAGTTTACCCCGGACATAGGAGTAGTGTAGAGGAGGCTTTAAGGACGAAAGATTGACTTTTTCTCTGGCAACACTGACTCAACCTGTCAAAAGCTAATTAGATCATCTGTTTTAATTTTTACTTAATTTATAAATATATTTATGTAATAAAAGTACAATAAAATAAAAATTGGCAAATAACGTTGTGATATAATAGATTTTAATAATAATTATCAAAAATTGAAGAAACAAAGTTTATAATATTGGTCGACAGTAACGGTAACCTTTTTTTAAACAAAGAAGAAAGTTTCAAATTCTTAAACGGAAAACCGGGTAAGTATTAGTTATATTTTTTTCCCCTTTATTACACTTTCGTAGTATTAATAACTTTTAATATATTTCTTTTAGTACCCATAAACGTTGCAAGATTTATTAACACTGAATAACTCTTCTGGAAGAGTCCGAAATTTTGGAATTACTCCGAGTTTTTCCGACTTTGTAAGACTTTTTTCGACTTTTTAAATAAAAATAAACATTCATAAACTGTTACTTTCACTTTGTAAGTTATTTACCTACTTTTATCCGAGAAATTTTTCCACAAGGGCGCATGAGAAGTTATACTTCTTTGGCGTCATTAAAAAATAGTGGCTGCGTTTCCGATACGGTAGTAGTTTTAAAAAAATATGTTGACGTGTCAAGATAACTTGGAAAAAGTTTTATTGAATAAAGTACTTCTGATTTCTGATAGATTTTAATTGCATGCAAATACTTAATTACATTAAAATAATAAAAGGACTGGAAAAGGATAGTCAAGGATTTCGGGACTTAATACTTACTTTATAAAGACTTCAACCTGTAACTTTTGCGTTACGATGATACGCGTGCATCTTAAAATTTCACACGCTGCCTAAAGAAATATAACGCACCTAAAGAAATGTACTTAACTTCAAAAATTTCGAATGGAGGGATCAATGATAAGGTAATATATATAAGTATCAACAATAATGGTATTTTTGTGTACAATCCTAACGTTACGATAATATATACTATGCATCAACAGAATATAGTAAAAATAGTATTACAAAATCCGACCCTGGTACTAGCTACAAAAAAAAAAGTCGAGCTGAGGCATATACAGATGGTCGCGCGACTCACCGCGCCGCAGGTCGCGCCGCTGGTAGCTGTGGCCGGGCCGTTATGATTTAGGTAAACACGTGGCCAATTCTCGGTCATCGTAATAATAAATGTGAATAGTTCACCGTTGTATCCCACCAACGCGAATGCTGCAAGTTTAGTTGCTATCCGTTTTACCCACATTACAAGGTCAAACACGTGACTGCTATCGTGGTTATAGTTTTTTTTTTAATTTCTATTAAAATTCATTACGACGTGAGTCTTCATGTAAGGCTACGTCCGCACAGACGGGCGGCTTAATGCTTAGTGCCTAGAGAACTACCTAACGAGTAGCTTAGTAAAACGAACGTTCTAGAAAGTTCGCGGCCAGCTGCACTGCGTGCTTGGCGCCTAGCTAATTGCTTAGCTTGTCTTCGTCTATAGACACCAAATATGTTAATGGTGCGTTACTATCCTTGTGGTGGGGTTTTAATGCCACATGCATAAGTTTACCAGCTAACTTACCCTCCAAACCGGAGCACGGCTGACAAGTATTGACGCTATTGCGGCAGGGATAGTAAGGCGTTGGTACAAGTACTGGGCGAAACAATGCACAACTCTACCACCTAGCAACCACGATGTTAGTGACTCGCATAGCCAATTGCTCGCCTTTTACGAACGGCAGCTTGTTGCAACAGTGAACTTGTTCTTGGAGATAGTTTGCTATCCTATGGATATGAAAAAATCTACATTAAGGTCGAATAAAAATTGCAGTTTATTTTTCATATTGTTTAACTGTCCTTTACGATATTGGCAATATTTGCTACGAGGGTGGATTGAAAAGTACTCAGCTTAACACAGATACATTCAATTCTAAAAATCAAGTCTATACCCACATTATTTAAGAAGGGGCTATCACCGAAAGCCATCTATGATGATATGGTCAGTACATTAGGGGATTCTGCTCTCTGCTCTGTCTTATTCATCCGTCAAAAAATGGATAGCAGAATTCAAGCGTGGCAGAGAGAGTATGAAAGATGAACCCCGATCTGGAAGGCCTTCGACGTACACTACTGACGAAAATATTAAAAAAGTACTTGATTTAATTATAGGAGACCGGAGACCGCAGATTAAAAATTAGCCGAGATTATAGGCATATCTTATGAACGAACTCAAATTGACATCGAGAGGGAACGAAAAGCGTTGGTTGTCCGGTGTAATATGGTGGCTCGTAGGTTCGCACATTGTACGAGAGAAGTCAGTTACTTCATTCAAGTCGTACTGCCAGACATTATACACGTGCGGGCTATGGGTGAGGTACACGCATCGGGCGTACAACGCGCTTCGCGTCCAGTATAACAACGCCTTCAGGGGAATGGTGGGGCTGCCACGGGGGTGCAGTGCATCTGCCACGTTCGCTGAAGTGCGCACCCCTGACTTCTTTGCAGTGATGCGTATGCCCTGCGCTTCTCTGTTGAGAAGGGTGCGGCTCAGCTCCAACGTTCTTCTGGGGACGTTGTCGGAACGGTGGGATTCACCAATTCTGCAGGTATGAATAGGGATGCACTCTCATTGTAACAGGAGATGAGTGCATATCTGTTCTTGCCTGTCTAGTTTTTAGATATTTTCAGTTGTTTTTAATTTTTTAAACTAACATTATTTTTATTTTATAATTGTGATACTAATAAAATGGAACCTGATTTCTGATAAATAAATTATTATTATAAAATATCATAGTCAAAGAATTGGGTTTCAGCAAAGTGTCGGCGAGGTGGGTTCCGCGACTGCTTTCAGTTGAACAAAAAGAGTTATTTGAAGCCGATGCAGATGATTTTTTGAATCGTTTTGTTACAATGGACGAAACATGAGTTCATTACTGTACGCCACAAACAAAACAACAATCAAAACAGTAGAGAAGACCTGGTTCACTACCCCCCAAAAAGGCTAAGGCGCTTTTGTTGGCAAATAAGGTAATGGCTTCAGTAATCTGGGACTCGAAGGTTGTGATTATAATTGTCTTGAAAGGGGTGAGACTATTAACTCTGATTACTACTGTGTCTTACTACGTCGTTTACGAGAGGAAATAAAAGAAAAACGTCTCGGAATGCTCAGAAGAAAAGTCCTGTTTCAAGATAACGCCCGTGTTCACACGTTTGTACAATCAATGGCTGCAATCCACAATTGTGGCTTTGAACTATTACGGCATCCGCCTTATTTACCTGATCTGGCACCATCAGACTTCTTTCTGTTCCCTAACCTAAAAAAGCACTTGGGAGGTCAAAGATTTTCGACGAACGACGAAGTCAAAACAGCAGTAGACGCATATTTTGACTCTAAGGAAGAATCATTTTTTTTCAACGGTCTAAATGCTTTTAATGGGGGATGGCAAAAGTGCATCGAACTTGATGGTGATTATGTAGAAAAATAAAAATATAACTGATTTAGTTAGGCCGAATCCTTTTGAATAGCATAATTATTTAAATTAATAAAGGATTTTTTAGTTTTAACTGAGAAACTATATTAGAGAAGGGTTTTAACATTAGGCTCTCCAAGAGGTAATAGTGGGGGTCATTTGTCTTTTAAGCTAATGTTTATTATGGGTGAAGTTATTCATTGGTAATCAATGATCATTATAGTCAACCAGGAATCCTATCCTTTTTATAGAAAGAGAATAAAACATTAGCATTTAAAACTTTTAATTTATTTCAAATATCTATTGGATGGCCCTATAAGGCAAAGGCCTCACCTCAGAAACTAAGATTATTAAATTATGGCTACAAGGCAAGGCCTAACCTTTGTTTTGAAATAAAACTCAAATATTAATTAAATTTCTTTTTTATTCTTAGGTTTTTTGGACCTTCTTTTTTTCTTTGCTTTTTTAGTTGACTGTTTCCCATTATTATCGTCATTTCCATATGTGATAGAAACAAATGCTCCAGTTTTTCTTTTTCTTGGTGGTGAATCCCTTGCTTCTTCATCTTCGATGTCTTCACTACCACTATTACTTTGGTTTGAAACATTTTCATCATTATGTTTCTCATCAGTTTCATTTTTTTCTCTTTTTATTAAATGGCTTTGTCTACTTAAAGAAACACAAGTTATTCTACATGAAGCATTCACTGAACAAATTTCTTTTAAAATGTTATCTGTAGTTGACCATACTTTTAATTCTCCTGTACTAGAAGCTGAATATAACCTGTCATTTTCATAATGCAAACATTTAACTCTTTGTTTATGAACAGGAAATGTTTTGGCTTCAGTTTCTGACACTTTAAATGTAACTACATTTCCATTTTCTAAACCAACAAATATTTTATCATCATTGACCCATTGTACTGTAGTAGGTTTTGAGTTACATGATAAACGTTTTTCTAGCCCTGCTTGACTTATTGTCCAGACATCTACATTTTGTTGTGAAATAAGTGAAAACCTATCACCGCCTGGAGAAAACCTTATTTCAGTGGCTAAATTAACTCCCTTACTTGCCAAATTTATTGTGAATGCTGGTCTACCTTTTATTAAATTCCATGTTCTTAATGTTTTATCACCACCTATGCTTAAGGCTAATTTATCTGATGGATGAATTGCAATATTGGTAACTGGTTGACCTGTGAAAATTAAAGTATTTAAAATTTAAACTAATATATAAAATATTACATTATAAAATTAATTTTAGCCAGCACTTTACCACAATTGAGCTGGTATTTTGAAACATATTTTTTGATACCTTTCACATATTAATTGATATAACTAAAGGTATAAAAAAAATTTATCACTTGCCAAATTGCATAGTTATGGTGTGTTTCGGTGGAGCCCGGCCACAGTCAATTTCGTAATTTATAGAAGTAACATTTAAATGTTTTTTATTGTTCTTGCAGTACCAATGAACAAATTAAATGTACCTCAAGTAGATCTCGTTAAAAAAGCACTTGTTTGTAGCCGGGATGTAACATATATGTTGCAGCCCGGCCACGTAAATATTTTCTGGTAGGATGCTCAGAATGATCTTATATATATACCAAATAAATGTTCCATTTGTGTTCTTTAGTTATATAATGTAATTTATCAACAGATAAAGAGAAAATTATTTGAAAATAGAATTTTCCCTAAGCCCCTTTAGGATTAAAATAGCAATATAAGTGTGTAAACAATACCAAGGAAGGACTTGTAGGAAATTATTATTTTTTCAAATTAACGTATTACCACTAAAAAATTTGATTCAAATATTATTCAAAGTAATACACATACACACATACATATACAGTATATTATTTACTATATTATCTACGCAGTTTTGTAAAAAATGAGTTCTAATAGTTACTTTACCACTACAGTACCAACCTAAGTTACAATGTATTTAGATTATTTTTTTTTAATGCAAATAATTTATATTTACGGATTTTCATTAATTGTATAATACTAATCTTTCCTGGTATCACTAAGTGTGTATTGCTATTTTAACCCTAAAGGGGCTAAGTGATTCTATTTTGTTTGAAATAATTTTCTCTTTATATAATCGTTTCTGTTGGTAAATTACAATAAATAACTAAAGAACACGAATGGTACATTTATTTGGTTTATATTTAAGATCATTCTGAGCATCCTACCAGAAAATATTCACGTGGCCGGGCAATGTATACATTACTTCCCGGCCACAAACTAGTGCTTTTTTAACAAGATCTACTTGAGGTACATTTAATTTGTTCATTGGTACTGCAAGAACAAGAAAAGAACATTTAAATGTTACATCTATAAATTACAAAATTAACTGTGGCTGGTCTGCACTGAAACACCCTAGTTATGGGATTTTCGAAAATCCAAATTAAAGAATGGTGACCATTTATTGACAATGCATAGAGGGATTTTGTTTTAAAATTATTTTCATGCCCGTATCCCCGAAGAGGTAGCTAGAGGTACAACAAGTGCACCCACAATTAGCCAAAGATACTTAGTCCCACAATGTGATAGGTGGCAAGCCTATTGCCAACTGGGCACTTATCCAATCCCGGGCAACATTGTTTTTAACAGAAAACTGAAAAAACACATTTTGAATTGCCCAACCCAGGAATCAATATTTTCACGTGTATAAAAAATAGTGAAATGTTTTCAAAGATAATTTTGTTCATTGAAATATTATTTGAATACTACATACTATCACAGTCTATCTTTTTTTGTAGCTATTGTAGTTTAGCAGTTATAACGGTTTTAGCTGTATAAGATACATGATGTGAAGCAGGCCAAGCACGGTAGCAAATGCTGGATATTAAATAGAAAAATGCTAGCCCACATTAGATAATATACTATTTCCATTTCTTTATTTTCTCAATGAAGGTACTAATTTGATAGTTGTAGTGTTGTGACCAAATATATAATGATATCAATCGCATATATTTATTATATTTTGAACAAAGACAAATATAACATAAAACATTCAAATATATGTTTTCGAGGTGGGATCACTTAATGGCCCAGCGTCATTTTGTGTTTGTTTTAATCTATCACTCGCAACAACATGATCGTGCTGGTCACTACATTTCCGTTCACTGAGTTTTTTCACATTATCCATACGTTAGTTGGGTATTTTGTGTTCCTCAATGTTGATTGCTGCCCAGCTGTCAAATATCAAAATGCCGAAAGGATCTGTTCTAAAAAGGCAGGCGAGAGAACTGGTAATCAAGGTTCGTAGTTACTTTGAAGCTCAGTATTAAAATGGTAGCCTGCTTTTACCACTGTCGCAAGTGCGAGAGTGTGTTGCAGCCTCATAAGGAATTAGTGTACCTACTGTTTCAAAAATTACTACCAAAGCTGACGGTACAAGCAGCATGCAGGAAAATAAGCTTCGTACGCCGGTGAAAAATCACCAACCACGTGGTGTGAAATCGGTTGACAACTTCGACGCTGATGCTATTAGCCCTCACATATATGACTATTACTTGCGCAAAGAAATTCCAACACTTAAAAAAACTTGTTGTTACTTTACGTGAATGTGTTTTGTTTCATGGCCATGTTAAGCTTGGTTTTGAAAAAAATTAAAATCGGACAAACATAAAATATTGATGGAGTGTCACAATATTGCTATGGCTCGCTGCGAATTTTTAATGACGCCAAAAAGATATCAGATTGGTCAAATGTTATTTTTACTGATGAAACTTGGTTAAATGCAAACTACAGAGTAGTAAAGCTATGGTGCCATCAGTCCAGTTCTTTTATGAGAACTGGACTGATGGCACCATAGCTTTCACTAGTTAAGTGCCAATGGGAAAAGGTGAACCCCTTTTATTTGCCATTATTAATTGATTATGATATGACAAAGACATTATTTATTGAAAATGTATGTGTAAATGTATAGTCCGTTTCTTCTAAATTGTCCAAACATAACAACAAAGTCCACCTTTTATAAAAACATTAAAGTTTCACATCAATCATATACACAGAATTAAATATTATTAGATTATTGTATTCATTAATTTTAAACGGTTTGTTTGGCACTAAAAACTATTTCTAATATATCGTTTTATCACATTTAATTTACGAAAACTTACTAGAAACTAAAATTTATTTGTACAGTTAAAAAATACCATATGAAGTTGACACATACAATATGAACTACTCTATGAAATTAATAGACGCGGGCAATAATGAACGAATTGTAAAACGAACGAATGAGTAATGGAATGATTCTTTATCAAAGATAAACATTCATAAAATATGATAAATAGCTTGTAACAATGTTAAATATTGTTAACTGTTTAAAAGTTAAATATTTATTTGTAGAATATAAAATATACGCTTTATTGAATCATTATTTTTCAAAGATTAACACTTTTAAAGTAATAATATAGTTTTAAAATTTGTTAAATGTGATTAATTTTGTAATAGTAAAATAACCTGCTTTTAATAAAATAAAAGCTTTATTTTGTTTGCTTTTAATAAAATAAAAGCTTTATTTTGTTAAAGGCAGGTTATTTAATCGATTTTAAAGAATCGTTACGTACTACAATAATTCGACGATCTTGTAAAACGTGAGTATTGTTTTTGTTAATAGTTAGTTATATTTAAATTCATTTGTCCCATAATACTATAAAATTATTTTAATTATTTAATGATACTGCTCCCATCACGCGAAGATTCCTAGTTTTTCATACTTATTTTTCTGAACTAGTATGGATCAACTTTTTTGAGAAAAAAAAGATAATTGATTACATTTATTTTCTCAAAAGAACGAGATTAATGTTTTTTTTAATAGTTATTCTATTTAAATTCATTTATCTTGTAATATTATAAAATTAATTAAATTATTGAGAATGTTACGCAAATTCGCCATTTTGCTGGTAGTTTCAATACTTACTATAACAATCATGCTTGCAGTAAAAATGTTAATGTTGTATTTAAGGAAGTTTGCAGTCTTTAATATTTCGATGGCTCATTAGATGAAGGGTGTAGCCGGGATAGGTTAAGTACGCCAAATCAGACGGGCATCTTATTTGTGTCTCCGTGAGGAACAAGATACATGGTTTATGAGTCTCCAGGTAGAAATGGACAGCAGCGAGATTAGAATGTAAACCTCTGATGTTAGTGAGGCCTACTTTCATCGAGAGGGAAGGGTGCTGTTACAACATTATTCCTGTACCTTGTCCTTTTCACTAAATAGAATGAGTGAAGTAGGTGTAAGGACAGCAGTGAATCGAGGCGCTATACTTCCGGACCTGAGACACACATCTCGAAGTTACACTGTTGGGGACTAGTCTGGAGACTGCGGGGACGCCCGAGCCCCCCCAAGAATGTCCATAGGGCTCTCTCATCCGGTCGCCAACCAGTACTATGGCGAATTTTGGGATTTTTCGCTAGTTGGCGGGGCAGCCTTTCACATGTGGCTAGCACGCTACTTGGGCCCCCTACTGAGTAGCGGTCGACCAGCGGTGCACCGTGCCTCGGATCCCGCTACCCTCCATGACTAGTCTCCAGATACATCAACGTCAGTGTGTATCAGATCGTCCAGATTGTATAAGCGCAACTGATTTGACCCGTCTCACTAGAGCTACATCAGCGTCAAAGTGACGGGAAACGGACGCTTGGCGCCAGACCTCAGCTGATGGGTGGTCCTTATAGCCGTGACAAATGTTTTCCACCATATCACCTGATTAGCACCACCCAGGGGCCACGTGTAGGGATAGAGAATTCCGGGTGTTCTCCTACGGACGAAGATGATTCAGCCCCCAAATTGTGTTTAGTGGATTTCGATTTCTCTAGAGCATACTGACCTTGGGATTTAAATAAAAATGGCAGAAAGGTCAATGCCTTTATTGACAAAAAAAATCTGTGGCGTCTACCAGCAGAGGTAATTTTTTTTATTGCGTAGTGCTAACAAGTTAAACTAGGTCATACCTAAGTAACGTTCATAGTGTTTCTTCTTCTTCTATACAAAATAGTGCAAAATAATATAATACTAGCTATCGCTTGTAGACGACATTCCACCATAGACTAAATTAAAATCTCTTTTAAGTTTTACAACTGACTTTAGCCGTAAAGAAAATAAATAAACCTTAGTATACAATACAACATTTTTTAAATGTTGTATAGGATATTTCATATTCAGATTGTATGTTTTTGTTTGCGATCTTAGATATCAACACTAAAATTTATCAAAATAAATAATAATAGGTACCAACATATCCAGAGCGCTGGTAGCATCAATAAGGTCGTTGAAGGAACACAATTATTATCTAAACTCCTGGATCTTGAACTAATCTTGATTATAATTAAAGTTTACTTTTTGATTAATACGCCAAAACACTTTTAAATTAACGTGTATCTTAAACTGCAACCAACACAGAGCACACACCACGGATTAATGCCGGTCTTATTTCTTTTGTTTATCCCCAAGAGCATGCTTGAAAAAAGAGTGCCAACTTGATGTTATTTTGTACGATGTTTCGTTCAGAAATGAATGAAAATCATAGAGTACTGTATTGAAAATGGTAAAGAGGGAAAATATTCTTTTTTGTTTTGGGTGAAAACCCTAGAAGTTAGTGGTGGTGCCTATAGAGATTATAGCGTAAATACGTAATTTCTTAGTGGTATCGTTAGTTACCGTGGTGTTGTAAGGGTGATTTTAATTTATTTCTCGATTAGATTAGAAATGTCGATTTCTCTTGAGATCCTGGCATTAAAATCAGACAGAAAGTTCGATGCCTTTATTGACAAAGGAAAATCCTGTGGAGTCTACCAGCATATTCTTTTTAAATAGCAGAGTGCAAACAAGTTAAATTAGATCATACCAAAAGTAAACTACCGAACACAATTAATATCATTCATTCAATTTAATCTGTCATACTTGTTCAACAGATCTTTCGATTTTTCCAACCATATTAATTGTCTATGACCAATTGTCCGCCATTATTGTTTACTAAAATGGACAAGGAAAAAGGAATAGACTGTAAGTAAACAATGAAGTTTTAACGAGGTGGGGCAAGAGTCAGAGCTATTAATAACAGGAAATAATTAGGTAGGTACCCAGTATTATTTTTTTATATAGAAAACACTTTTTGTCAAGATTGTATGCTTAGGATTAAGGGTTGAAAAATTCATGAAATTATTGTACGTCTGCTGACACTGCATGCAAGGACTATATGGGGATTCATGTCAGATGCTTTACTGGCCTTTAAATCCAAGAAAACAGTGGACTATCATGAAGAAATGAATGCAGACATTTACGAAGGATGGTTTAAAGAAATGGTGCAATCTCTGGAAGAACAGTTCATAATTATTATGGACAACCCTACATATCACTCCAGATTTAATTTTTTATTATTATAAATTTTTTTATTATAATAAATTTATAAAATACCGATGCAGGCCAATAAAAAACAAGAGATAATTGACTTGCTCCAACGTCATGGCGAAAATGTGGATAGTACTTCATTAAAAGTACAATAAGTGAATATTTTAAAATCGAAAAAAAGCCTCTCTAAAAGATATGTTATCGACAAAATAGCTGCCAAATGTGGTCATTGGGTTCTTCGACTTCCACCATATCATTGCCAGTACAATGCTATACAACTAATATGGGCACAAATCAAAGGACACACCACTTGAAACAATACCCATCCCCTTGTTACGGCAAACAAGATGTTAAATTTATGAAAAAATGCTTGTGCGGAAGTAACTGCCGAAAACAGGGAAAAAGCTGTGAAAAGAACCCAAAATATTATAGCATCGGATTGGGAAATTCATGTGGCATTTGATAATATACAAGAACAGGAACTTATAAATGTTGGGGAGAGCTCATTGAGTGACAGTGACAATTCATCAAATTTTGATTAAAATAAATAAATAAAGATTACCTGTCGTTATAATTATTTTGTTTCATTGTCGAGTACTTACCTATACCTACTTATTTTACAACAGCTCAGAAAATTAAAGAAGTAGGCATTATCAATCAAGAATTTATATGTGTAACATCTTATAATGAAATATAATATTACACTTATATATATTATAGTTCATAAATTTGTAAAAAGTATCCAGCAGTAGTTTAGTTCCTTACATTTTGTAAAAAAACGGGTCTGTTGTTGTGTTACGTTTATTGATATGGCTCCTATAGTAATCATTATGCATAGCACATCACTACCCATCCATGAAGTACAGTATTATTTGTGAGACATTTTAACATAAACAACACAAAATTACATGGGTGACAATCTGTCATCTAGAAAATAAAGAAATGGAAATAGTAAGTGGCTAGAAAATGTGTCTAGCAAATACAAAAATTGATGGGGGGTTTTCAGAAGTCCCTTATATCTTTATTTAGTCACTATATTTTCTAAGGCAGTAATTAACCTAAGACCAAACTTTTATTTTCTACCAAAATATTACTACACTTTGTTCAACATAATATACCTCCATGTGCCTTTTTCCAAATTTTTTCCATCTGCCAATTTCCTGTCCTAGTTACTATAATGGCTCCATCGTCACTCCCAGTAAGTAAATGTGTCCCACTGTTAGTAAAGGCTACTGTATTGATAGTACCATCATGGTTCATAAGTACTGTATGTTCAGTACGAGTCTTCAAATCTATAATTACATACTTGGCATCAGTACCACCTGATGCTAAAAATCTTCCAGAAATCGACACACAACGAATCGATGCCGTGTGGGAATGAGTAGCAAAGGTCTGCTTCAATTGTGTAACCTGTAAAAGAAAACATAATAAAAAAGCATCATCATTTAAAATATTTAAAATGTGTGCACGAACAATTAATATTTTAATTACCTCGTTTTCGGAAACTAAAGAGTATCCAAGTAAAAATCCTTCATATGTACCTAATATCAACTCATCCATGGTTTCGTTTGTTTATTTAATAAATCAAGTAATAAACGACATACTATTCGTTCCCGTCGTATTTGATACAAATTATTATTTTATAACCTCAAAATCACACTCAAAAGTCAAAATCTATAGTAATACACATATTTATCTATGGTCAAAATTGAAAATACTTTATCTCATTCTCACAGACCAATTAGAGTACTACGTTCCGTTAGTTATATTGTTCTGTGGTACTACGCTTTATCTTGCTTTATCTGCACAGAAGTCAGAACCATAGATAAATATGTGTATTACTCAAGGAAGTTACATTCTACCCAGGTCCCGGAATGCTACACGCGCTTTAAAATCGTTCCGAAGAGTACCACGACATGGGTGGAGTGTGTCTCTTTCTACTAAATAAAGCGCCAATCGCCATTTATAAGTGCGGCCATGCGTAGTTTGCAAATTACTACTAAGTAATCCTACTAATTTGAGAAACAGTTTTTGCATTGCATAAGTAATTACGTAATAATTAAAATAAGCACATTTGAGAACTCACTATGGTAATTACAATACATTGTATTCTAATTTATTTATCGACATGTATGACTAAAAAGGATTTAACGATTACCGAATATGTAAAAATCTACCATTTAGATAGTTTTATTTACACTGGCAATTGCAAGAAAGGGACAACATCCACTCTTGTCGTTGTCTTGCTCAGAACGTTTTTCCCCTCTGTTAAGTAAGAAACAAATGTCAACTTTATTTGTTACAAGATAAAGTACATTTTTATTTTTCAAATATTGCTTCGTAACAATTCCAGTTATAGTATATAAGTTCCTTGGTATTACTATAGGTCAGAACGATATAACTTGGATATAACCCACAGAACAATATAACTAACCTGTGGATATAACCTAGTATTGTATATCTCAGTGTTGCCACCTCTATATGTTAAAAAGTCATTAGCGTAAGCTTAAAAAGTCGCTAGATGTCGCTAGCTACGGACAAAGGTCAAAAGTCGCTAGAAGTCGCTAAATTATCCTAAAAAACTCAGCGTTCGGCAGAACACTCAAGTCTCAAATACTTATACAATATCGTAAGTAGTAATATCGAGGATTCCCCTACTCTGTACAAAAGTACGGCATTGGGGAAGCCCCGGCTTAAGCATAAAAGCTGAGTCACACTGTTGGAAACAAGCCCTCTACATGGGTCTCCACCTGCGGCTTACAACAGTGTAAACACTTGTTTGCAACAAAAAATCATCTGAACTTTACAAGCCTCCCACCAAGGTCTCCCGTGTCGGAAGCTTGTTTCCAGCAGTGTGGCTCGGCTATAAGAATTTATGGTAGCGTTCCGGAATTAGATAAATAATAATTCTTTACCTATGAAATTGCCGTTTTTCATGAAATGAATAAAGAGTATTTTTTTTACCATATTTTTTTATTACTCTGACTAAAATTTGTCTCATTCAAAGGCTACAAGTGGAATAAAGACAGACTTGTCAGAATAATATCCGGATTTTGGAACGAAGTTCTGAAATATTAGAGAACAGAGATTTCTGGCCTGAGATATTTCATGGAGGTAGTGAAAATACTTATTGGAACGAAGTTCCTTACGGCAGGCTTGGAGGGGATAGGGATTTTGCTGCGCGACCGAACTGAAAAAAATGTGATAGTAAAACCGTAAGAAAAATGCGTGGAATAAAAGCGTTAAATGAGACGTGCGCAGGCGCGACAGTCGCGTACACAAGCGAGTAGTGCCGTTTAGCCGAAGGAAGTTCGTTCCTACCTGGTGTCCCGCGACACCACATCATTTTTATTTTTTTATTTGAACTCTAGAAGTCGTTAGAATAGTCGCTAGATTTTTTTGTCGCTAGACACATAATTTAAGCCGCTGTAGAAGACGAAATGTCGCTAGATCTAGCGACAAAGTCGCTAAATTGGCATCACTGAATACTCTTTGGATATAACTGGATATAACCAGGCTATGTTTTCTTAGAACTTGCTTGCCGTAACCAAGAATTGGTAATACATAGGTGGCATCTGTTGAGTATCGTCAGAAAACTTTGGTAGAAAATTTGTTGCAGAGTATATGCAAATCAGTACAACAGCCGTTAATCTCAGAAACCTAAGTAAGATTGTCAGAATTCTGAGCTAAGATTTTACACTTTACAGGTACTTAAAAGAACAAAAAATAAATTAGCATTAACTATTCTTTAATACAAAAACAGGGAGAATTTTTATTTGATACTTATAATGAAAATTATGATATATAAACTTATTGCTGTTTTAATGAAAATGTGATTAAAGTTTTATACAATGGTAACACTTAAATATGATGATTGAATTCAATCAAATTATAGTCTTAATATTTTTTATATGATTGTTCCTAGCGATATATTTTATTTGATTTATATAAAAATCGTAGAAAATTATTCTAGATTATCTAATATTCGTCACTCCGATAGACACGCAAGGGATGTACAAAACAAAAATCTAGAAAAATACTACAGATTACAACAACAACAACAACAACTCACTAAGAAATATAACTAATAAACAAACATCTTTTAAAACTCACATAAAAAAAACAATAAAATAGAGTGTACCTAATTACGTACAGTACGCTAGAAATATACTGTTGACTTATATATTAATAAAAAATTAACTTCACTGTTAAATACTTTACTTAATTCGCTAAAGACTAGGTATACGTTACCCGTGAACGCAGAATTGCAATCAAACTAAGCATTAAACGATTAGTCGTGTGTAGTTCGCGAATGAATCCTTCAATTGGACTACTTCAGTTGCGTTTAGTTCATCCTTCACTAGTTCAGTTTCAATTTATCTATATCTCTAGTTCGCGTAGTTCACCGCGAACGAAACGATTACGAGAGTCGAAGATTGCCGATCACGCGCCGATGGGAGTGACGTAGCAGACACAATCTCGGCTCGGCTGAACTTGATACCGGTTAACTATATCACTCGTGCTTTCGAGTACAATGTACATAGGTACATACTTAGGAAGAGCGATAAAATGAATTCTTTAATTATAAGCGTTCATTGCATATTGCGCATGAAGGTAGTTTTAATTTTCAATTAGTATAAATGCAATGCATAAAATGTCATAATGTTTGTTTGAATTTATCTAAAATTAAAAATTACAGTGAAAAATAAAAGTTTAGAAAAATCAGCTTAAAGTTAAGGCCATAAGAAACATTTTGCTGTATTCGGCAATTGTAAACACTATTTTAGTAAGAACTTTTAATCTTTCATTAGTAAAAGTACGAATAAAAAAACGAAAAAAATAGTACAAATAAAAAATATACTTTATTTTAAAATTGTTTTACTATCCCTTCAACGTTTATCTCGTTCGCAGAAATCATAAGATTCATTACACACTACTTAGTTCGATTAACAAACGAAGGAAAATCAATGTACTGAGAAATGATAGCGACTCAAGCCATTGGACTAGATGAACTACTGAACTAAAAGAGTGATATACTTCGCAGTGATCAAAAGATATGTACATATCTTTTCAATTCAGTGACACATTCTGCGCACCTCTATAAACGATGGCCAACCATTTCAGACTACTGAGTATGAGTAAACGAGACGCTACACCGAACAATCTATATTAGTGACAAAGAAAGAGATGTGTGTAGCTCTTGGTCACGAACTACTGACGCGCGACGGGGCGGAAGATGATACTATGATAAAACATCGTTCAAATAACATCGCTTATGAAGAACGATGTATAATCGATGTTTGGGGTTTCAACATCGATGTTTATGAACGATATATCGATGTTTGAAAACATCGATGTATCGTGCATCCCTATGGCCGTGGGCCGAGTTTTAATTTGGCATGTCGATTTACTTCAAAAAAATTCGATCTCTGAATCGAACATACTATAATCGATTCTCGATTAAATCGAGCATTAAAATATCGATTTTCGATTAATCGCGAATTTTTCAAACATGCCTTATATAGATACAGAGCATTATTGATAATAATTCACCGTTAATACAAGTAATATAGGAATTGTAGGAGACCAATCAGGCAGTCTGTCTGTAGTCTAACCTAAATAAGTCAGTCATAAAAAATAAGTTTATTAAATTTTATTAAAGTCAAATAAAAATTCAACAAGAAATCACATTTCCCGGTAATTTAAGTCGAGTGACTTTATAAAAATTAATTTGTTTAATAGCTCGGGATCTAGACGACTCCTTTCGTCACTAGCATTATTTCCTGGAACAGAAAAAAGCCTTTCACATGGAACTGATGTTCTAACTATGCAAAAGCATTCAAGTGAACTAAATGATACGAGAGAAATAATATCTAGGGATTCCCCGTAGTTGAAGTCATAGATTAAACATACTACGTAAAATTCGTATAAACATCTCGTATTTTAAAAAAATATTATCTTTCCATTTAATTCGATTAGAGCTAAAATGAAATAAAAAGAGCTAAAGAGCTAAAAACGATTTTTTGAAGCTGACTAATTGAAAATAGGGCTAAACTTAGCTGTACTACACTGTACTACATTTTCAACACTGGGTTAGAGTAACAGTCACTTGACAGTAGTGACAACTTTTTTTGAAGTGAAAACTTCTTTAGGCGCGTTGGGCGTTTTGGTAGAGGGTAAAATCCTCGGTTCGCGTCACCGACATGCTAATGATAATAGTATATCTATAGCTATGTTTTGCATATAGTTTTAATTACTCTCAACTTAATAGTTCCGTTTTCACTTCTATCGGCAGTCCCACGACTGCTACTGTTTTTTATTAGTAAGTAACGTCATCTTCTACACTGACATTCGAATGCGTTCATAAGTATTTATTTTATGCGTTCAAATTATCATTGCATCCAACAACGACAAAATATTAAAAACTAAAATATCGTAGCCAATTTGGGAATTTTATTGCTAGTTCTTGATTGAATTGAATCGGTCCGATTCGAGGGGTTCATGCATCGATTTTTCGAATTCATCGCATTACAAATCGATCTGAATATCGATTATTTTACTCTAAATAATCGATTTTCGGTTAATCGATTCAGATTGACATGCCTAGTTTGAATTTGACAATGGCGTATGTCAGTTCCAGAGACTTGAAGAAAAAAAATATTTAAGTTTGTTCGTAATTATTGCATTTTTGCAGTAGAGCCTTGTATCTTTTTTATTATATATTACAAAACGAAAGCATTTTATAGTTGTTAGCTCAAGATATTTCATTCTGGTAATTTTAAGATATACGCATTGAATAGCGTGTTGGTCTTATATCGATCTTTGTATGTATATTGCCTGTATTTTTATAATTTACAGGATTCCCAAAAGAGGACATATCTAGACATCTACAAGATGGATTTGGCAGAGACAATGAAAAGTGTTTTGGCTAAAAGTTCTGGCAATTCGACCAGCTCGGCGAGTGGTTCTAACGCTGCAACTCCTCACGGTGCCGAGGGATATGTGACGGAAAAACTGTATATGTTGTTGCAGTTATATTTACAAAATAAGGGATGGAGTCCTAGCATAGAACTGTTACAATGTTTCAGTGATCTCAAAGAATCATCTATGTTACCTAGTGCTGCTTATCTTCAGTAAGTTTGCAAATTTTTGCTAATCTGTACTTTAGCGACCCACGAATTTCGTGGTTCGATGGGGCAAAAGAGAGCAAGGAGGAGGTTTGAAGAATTCCAATTTTTGAGATTTTTGGGACTAGGTGGGAGGGGGTGGGATGCAAAGGAACAAGGCCAATTGTACTCCCTAAATAACCTTATTTAGGAGTAAAATTTTTCTTACGGGAAGAGTGGATGAAAAGGGACTATTCTTTAGCAATCCTTGAGTTTGGTATTCAAACTTATTTTGAAGATATGTTTACTAATTCAATCTAGGTACCAAATTTCAAGTTGTATGTATGTAAATTCAGTTTTTCAAAAAAAAATAATTAAAGAAGTTTTGTTTTTTCCTAAATTGACTGTTCATCATCAAAATCAATTTTACACCAATAAATGGACTCACCATATATTGTTGTAAAAGTGGTTTTGCACAGTAAAAATAACTCAAAATATATTTCATTAGTGGAATTAGTGGAACAATGAAAGAGTAATAAATTAAATCAATATTACTAACTAAATCCAAACAGAATCTTAGTTATTGTCAGTTTACTAAAAGTGTTGTCAAACTATTTTAACCAACTAAACTATGTTGTTTAGTTTGTGTGTAATAAAAGTAAGATTGCTTTATTCATTTAGTTAATTTTTTTCTGAAGAAGTATAAGTAATCTAGCTAAATTGGACATAGTTACACGAAAAGGATCCAACCCACATAAAATAATTTTAAAAATATTGAAGTTTGAAGTTGGATATTTTTTAATTTTTTTAACTTGCCATACATGGGGACTAGTTCTGACACTGAATAAAGTAATAGAGATCTATTTTTGCTTAAATGTTTTTACTGGCCGATAGTATTGATGTTTAGCATCAGTTTGGTCATTGGTGCGCTTAACTCATTTTGGCCATATTGTGGATTTAATCCTTTTCGTTTAACTACGTCCAATTGGTGTACCCTACCCCCACCTCCACCCCCCCATAACCCCGAGATTTGTGGGTCTTTAAAGTACAGTTTTACCTTAATTTTACTCATTTTCGTATTTTTCAATCAATTCAATTGAATATTTTTTTTAGTTTCATAGGTTAGCAAACAAGCATATAGTTTTTCTAAGAGAAAGCAATAACAATCGCTAAGACACCAAAAGATATTAACTGCTCACACCACCAGCCATTTTCGCATTTTTTTCTAAAAACACATGGACCGTTACGCGCACGCGTTTTGAGTCCGTTCCGATGGGCCGTGGTCACAAAAATGGTTTATGAGTTGTTTGGATTGAATCCAATACTGTAAAGCGTATATTTTTTAAGAGGTCTTGAGCACTGCAATACACTGGTGGTAGAATTGTTTAATTTAAATGGCTTAAGCTACAAAATAATTCAGGTGTAACACATCACTTTGAGAAAAATATGACTACTTGTTAGTCGAGGATTTTTAATTCAAAAAGTAAATCGATGACCTATGCTTTTTATATATTTTTTATATAATTGGTAAACATATACATATGGAAAAAAAATAAACAATATATATTATTGTACAAAAATTTTTATTTACATTAATATTAATATCTTTTTTTTCATAATTAATACATAATTTTTTTCGTAAATTTTAAATAATTTATTTCTTTTTCAATTTTACAGCTATGTTAATTTTTTTTTAAATATTGTTTAGGATATTTCGCATTCACATCATATGATTTTTTTGAGATCATAGATATCAACACTAAAATTTACGAAAATAAATAAAAATAGGTACCGTCATACCCAAAGCGCTGATATCATTAAGTTAGTCATTAACAAAATATATGTTTTATTAATTGATATTTACGGTTTTTTGACAAAATTATCTAAACTGTTAGATCTTGAACTAATCTTGATGATAAATAAAGTTTACTTGTTGATTAATATGCCAAACCACTTTTAAATTAACCTGTATCATAAAGTGCAACCAACACATAACACACAGCACGAATCAAAATGGCGAACTAAGTTCTTTTATTTTTTCCCAAGAGCGTATTTGAAAAAAGAAAGCCAATTAGATGTTATTCTATACAATGTTTCGTTCGAAAACGATAAAATACCATAGAATATTGTATTAAAACTGGTAAATAGTGCAAATGTAGTTTTTTTGTATGAAGTTAGCGTTGGTCCCTATAGAGACCATAGTGTATTAACGGCATTTTCTCAGAGGTCTCATTAGTTACCAAAGTGATGTGAGCGGTTAACAGTCTATCTATGTATCAAATCGGGTTATACCACACTATGGGTCATTGTGATGTGGTATTATTATTATATAGAATTCCTTCGGACATGACAATATTGCTTTAATTATTGGTAAATTGTTCTTATGTTCTACTTTTGTGTGTCTGTTTGCTAGGTGGCAAAGGCCTCCTCTATTCTGGCCTTTCTATGGCCCCCATGTTATTCCCGCAACTTGTCTAATGTTGTTCTCCCACCTCCTTTGTGGCCTATCTCTCTTCCTCTTTCCATCTCTTGGGTTATCATAGGATAGTAAATAAGTATATAGTTTTCCTAAGGGAAAGCAATATCCACCACCAAAAACCACAAAAGATATTAACAGTCTATATATGTATCAAAGCAGGTTATACTGCACTTAGACGCACTTTGAGCCATTGTGCATGTGGTATAGTGGCAGATATTAATGGTGCATTATTATTAGTGTGGTTTGGCTGGAACGCCATCTGCTTAAGTTTACCAACTACCTTATCCTCCAAACCAGAACACGACAGTAACAAACACCAACAATATTGTGGCATAAATAGGTAAGGCAGTGGTACTAAACCTGGTTGTGATATTCCAGAAGTCTACCACCTAGTAGCATTATTGTTCCAGAACAGAAATCAATTTTAACAAACAATCTGTGTTTACATTATTTTTACAAGCAAATGATCTGCTAAACACAGATTAATTAGTTGTTAAAATTGATTTGTGTTTCAGAAACCAGCCGTAAGCCTGCTAGTCTTCTCTCTACTTTTACTTGGTGCCTAGCAATAAGCCAGAAAATGTCCTGGATCAACACAGAGTAAAATAAGGCATATTGCTACTTTGCGCTAGAAAGGTTGTAAACACCACTTTGGAGCAAAATGACAAAAATGCAGTCTGGTTCAGTTTTTGAGCTCTATCGATCTGTCATGTCAGAGTTTAAATATTTGCAATAAAAGTAACGTTTACACCCCACTTTTTCTTTCTATTTTGAGCCAATTTCCAGGAAAACCATGATATTTGAGGCAGCTAATCATTAATTTTAAGCAAAAATAGTCATAATCACCATTTGAATTGCACACCATAATGTAAATCAATATCTCCAATTATATTTGGTTTTTACGACCTTTTTAATACAACCCTAGCTAGATAAAAACCAGAATATACGTCATTTAATCATGTACAGCTGCTTTTGTGTTGGTCAGAATAAGTACTAAGTGGTCTTGGCTGCAACCAACTTTTTCCTGAAGAACACTCTTTTTTTTATGGTCCTAACTTTTGCTACCAGGTCGTACGTACATGCCTGTTGATTCTGTACATACAATGGAACATTAGTTCTGCACAAAAGCATCCACAACTTATCAAGTAATCAGCTTAGAATACATTGAATTCATATATTGGAATGAACTTGAGTCAAAAACATTTACCAAAACATGGAACTTAGGAACATCAGAATAGTTACTTTAAATATACAAACCTTGATAATATATTGGTACTTGAATATTCTATAAATGACTGTTATGAAATGTTTATATGATGATATGTTATAGGATTTGAGAAAAACTTTTATAATGCAGTGGGCTGCAAGCTGCAGCTAGTATTAAAATAAAGTTAAAAAAAAGAATTTTGGTATTTTTGGTTTTCTTAGAAATAGAAAATTCGAGAAGTCCAAAACTAAAAAAGATAGTTTTTTTAGCCCTCCTGTAAAGTATGTAAAATGGTGCTTATAACCTTTCTACCACAAAGTAGAGATATGGTACTTTTAGTTCCAGATAAATAGATGTTCAAATAATGTAACATTATAAATCACAAAATCAACAGATATATTAAAACATATTTTCTACCGTTACAATACTCTAATACTCTACATGTTTTAAATCCCTTGGCCCTCAGTAATCCCCCCAGTATAAACCTAATAAAATATGGCAGACAAAATGCACCTTAAAAAGGCAAACAATCACACCAGCCCCCTCAACCAAAAGAAAAAAATAAGTGAAAGTCTGCATAAATATTATAAGATTGACTCTCGAATAATTGTCAAAATACCACTAAGGAGATTGTGTACATATTCATTTCTAAGAACTTTTTGATTCACCCTCATATTTGGGCAAACAGTTTGGTTACCTCAGCAATTGTAAGCATTTCTAATGCCATGTGCATCATTTTGAGCATG
Source organism: Apodemia mormo (assembly GCA_036924255.1). Classification (NCBI taxonomy): domain Eukaryota; kingdom Metazoa; phylum Arthropoda; class Insecta; order Lepidoptera; family Riodinidae; genus Apodemia; species Apodemia mormo. Next base: position 24,289,945 of record JAUPFN010000015.1, on the reverse strand, counting down.
ATACTATAATGCAGATACAAACAACAAGTCATTGCACTTGTTGTTTTGTACTCTGTAGAGGCAGAGTAGTGATCCTCAACTAATAAATCAAACATGAGTATGTTTAGGTTTTTGTTGAGGTTATGTTTAGGTTTTTTTAGGATTAGTTGAAGATCACAACTAAATTTCGTAAGTCCAGTTTGTTTCAATATGCCACAATAGACTGTTTGTTACTGAATGTCTAAGGATGAGTTTGTGTGTCTAATGGTATTTTCACATGTCTAGTTCAAGTAAAATCTGGGACACTCAATGCATGAGGACATTGGCAAAGTTTTCAAACCTAAGTATAAAAGTCAGGACGACTGGACTTTTATAGCAAACATTATCTATTATCATATCATTACATAGTATAAAACAAAGTCGCTTTCTCTGTCTGTCCCTATGTCCCTATGTATGCTTAAATCTTTAAAACTACGCAACGGATTTTGATGCGGTTTTTTTTGATAGACAGATTGATTCTTGGTGAAGGTTTTGGTATATAAACCTTTCCAATATTCTCACGGGAACAAAAGCTACGTGGGTGAAACCGCGGGCAGGTCGCTAGTTGTATAATAAAACTCAATACTAGATACTGATTAACAAATGTTTTTTTTTTCTTGTAATACAAGGAAGGAGACAGCAATAATCGATATGTATAAGGGAAAGTTTTGGACCCCTTTTTTAAGACAATTTTGCCAATGGTGGTGGTGGATGAAATTATACATAGTTCAAGTTTACATTGTGGAGGACTGCAAAAACTTAATATTTTGTAATAAAAGTATTGGAAATACATTATAATAAAAAAATAAACATACATGGTATTATACACACATGCATAGACACTATTTTCTTTAGGTACGGATGTCAGTTGTCAAACTTGAAAGAGATTTTACTGTAGACTCTATGGTCGAATTTTGGCCACAGGCGATCACTAGTATTAGTAGGTAGACTATGAAATGGTTAGGGAATTACTGGTTCATAAAGACATCTTTATCATCTCAATCAATGTTTATCATCAATTTGACCACTTGATTGATAGAGTGGTTAGCAACCTTGACTATGCAATCAATGGGGCTCATTCCCAGTGTTTCTGTTCATTGTCCCAATGTCCCTGAATGTTTGTGTGATGTGTGAGTGCCAAACATTTTTCCAATGAAAAGTTCCTATTAGGCTAATCTGGTTTCTGACTGTAATTTAGATTGATCTCCATTGGTTGAGTGGTCACCGACCCTGACTGTATAATTGATAGGGATCGGGTTTGATTTCCAACAGGGACAGGAATTTGTGTGATGAGCATAGATATTTATATTTCTGGGTTTGGGTGTTTAATATATTTGAGTGTTTATATACTATGTATTTCTGTGTATTAGTATTGATAACTAACCCATATCACAAGCAAATATTTGATTACTTTAGAGTTAGAGTGATTTGTGTAATTAATTAATTTATCAATGTTAATACTGATACATTTTTGTGATCACATACAAAATGACTTCGCCTTGTCAGTAGCATACAGGCAAATGGATATTTTTTAAAGATATATTACAATTAACTTTAATTTTTCCAGAATGATGGCTTCAAGAGTGGGGTTAGATGCACAAGGTAGACTAATATACCGAGAGAATGGCAAAATTATATTACCATATGAACACTTTGCTAATGCAGTAATGTTGAAACATATGAATGGTCCCCACGGGTTACATCTTGGATTAGAAGCTACTGTGAGAGCTGTAAGTAGCAGTACAAGTGGTAGACAGGTGGCTATATTTGATAATAATGGTGCCTGAGGCCACAAATGCATTATAACTGGTTCTGATATCAATTTTTAACATAATTGTGAACAATTTGTTTATATATTTTTGATAATATATAAAATACAATATTTTTTTGTGTAGGTGTCTTTATTTATCTTATATTTTGCAACATCAGGGCTAGGCTTTACTTCAATGCTCACGGCATTAATGTGTCACTAGTTGTAGGTTTGCCTGTAAGCAAATACAATGTGTATAGAATTTTTTAACATATTTTATCCTATTAGATTATATAATTGTAAAGATGTTTGGATGTTTGGTACTTAATCACTTTTCCTGACTTAATGGTTTTACAAGAGACTAGTACACAGGGGACTTCACAGGGATTAACATTAACATGTCATACTTTTTACTCAAGTTAAAAGTGCTGTTGTGAGCAAGTAAGGAAAGAAATGAGTGCTATAGTCTTTGGCCATAGAATAGGAGGTGGTATTGTCATAAATAAATTGCAATCATGGATTGTGTCAGAGTTTTTTTGAAAACAAATTGTCAACTTTAATGAATAATAAACTTCAAAACTTAAAAGATTTGAAGTGTTGGTAGTGAAATCTATAAGAAAGAATTGTTAAAAAATTGTCATTAAATAGCAAACAAGCACATGGTTCTCCATTTGACGGAGCATTGCCCAATGAATAAACATATGCATAATGCACACCATAGGGCTAACTGAAAGTCCCTTATGTAGGGCGTGCCTAAACCATGAAGAAACTCCAGACCACGTGCTGTTTGAGTGCGAGAAATTGAAGTACCTAAGGGCACAGTTTTTCAAAGGAGGCAGTACATTACACAGAGGCAGAGCTGTTTAAGCATCCCTCTAAGGTGCTGGATCTTTGGAATGAGCTGGATTGGCAAGAATAGCCACTATACCTTTACGCACAATGGCCCGTAGTGTGGCTAAGTGCAGTATAGCCCGCTTTGATAGATAGACATGGCTCTCCATCAGGAGAGCCATGTGCTTGTTTTCTATTTAATTGCATCAGAAAGAGAAACCATCGCCTATAGACACCAAAGATGTTAATATTGGTATGTAATAATCTCCGTGTGGTGGGATGGAAATGCCACATGCATAAGTCTACCTGTCCTACCCGCCAAACTGGAACACGACAATGGCAACCATTAGCGCTATTGCGGCAGGAATGGGTAAGGTGGTGATACCAGATACTCGGACGGGATGTTCACTATGGTAGTGACACGTATAGCCAATTTTTACGACCTGATTGTTTATTATTTTATTGTTTGTGTATCCAAAACATGTTTTTTTAGTTTAGACATAGTTACTGGAAAACTTTTTTTGATTTAGTTCATAGGTTAAAAAAATGCACAGTTCAGTTCCATTGCATTCTACCACTTTACCAAGAGTATGACACTTAGGGCAGCAACTATTAAAAAAAAAAAACAATTACAGGTTGTGGAATCATATACAATAGGACGAGATCAATTTGGTATGGAAAAGGAATTTATAGTAGAAGTTGTACAAAATTGTCCTAATCCAGCATGTCGCTACTACAAAAATCAGTTGGAAATGACACAAAAATCGATTCAGCAACATTTATCTCAACAGCCCACATATATTCCAGGTAAAATTAATTATATGTTAGAAGTAATTAAATGTTTATAAAGACTAAAGGTAAAAAAAGTCTATATTATAATGATTGATTAGTGTTCTATATTATTAGCTATTTACTGTTGAGTAGATTGGCAAATCGACTTGTGGAAAATTATCTTTTTCTAGTTGCATGAGTGTGATAATACCTTTAATATTGTCCTTAAAGTGTAATACATTCCCAGTATAAATATTTCTATTGTTGTCAGATGGGAGTAGTTCAAACTTGTCTGACAGTCAAGCAGTAGAACGCCTACTTCGTGGTACGGCACTACCACAAGACTACCAATTGCCCCTTGCACCACACCTAGCTGCCCTCAGTGAGTTGCTCAGTAAAAATCAATATTTGCCACTTCTTTGAAGTATATACATTTTTTGCATTTTACTTTTCTTCTACTGCTACTAAATTATTTTGCATTATATGATATATTATATCTATAAAAATATATAATTTTTAAACGTACATCACTCAAAAACAGCTAAATATTTCAACACGAAACTTGTACCATCATATTTAGCATGTTTCAGATAAGGTTTTTAGCTAAACTTTATTATTATCATTTTGGTGACAACTATTTTATTTCTCAATTCTGTCATTATAAATTTTATTGACTTTTAATAGTTTTTTTTCGAATAGAACAAAAGCTTTCAAGCGAAGCTGTGCAGGTCAGCAAGTGTAAATATATTATGTTTAAAAAAGTATGTTCAGATATTAGTAAATATTTTGACAGTATTTATTATAAAGAATTAATTTTCTTTAATGCTGTTTAATTCTTGTTCATATAAAACATGGAGTTATTGCACTGAGTACACAGTGAAATACAACTGTAGCATAGTGTTTATTATGTATATTACAGTATTTATATATGTATTTCTATGTATTAGTATTGTTGACTAACACTCATAATATAACCAAATATATTGCTTACTTTGGGGTCAGATCAATTCATGTAATTTGTCCAATAATATTTATGAATTTATTTATAGTATTTTGACACAATTTTTTTGTAGACTAAATGCCTAAACATTACAAAGAGTGAGTTTATACAAAATATTTTTGTATGTACAAATCTGTCTGCCTGATGCATTTATGTTTAATGATTCATGAGACTAGATCCATGCCAGCATTAAGAAATAAAATTATCTCATCAAATTTTAGTGATAAAAATTCCTCTCCCGTTGTATGAAGTTTCTTCCAGTTCTACCCAGTGTCAGGACAAAATTAAATTGAGAGTCCATCTGTAAAACGAAAAAAGTTTAGAGTTTAGAAAAAAGTATATAATTTTTTTTTGTTAGCTTTTTTAAAATACTGATAGAGAAGAGCTTGACCACGATCTCGCCTGATGGTAAGCTAAGATGCGGCCTAAGATGGAACACGTTTCCCTAGAAGGTACCTGTTCACTCTTCTCTTGAAAATCCCTAGGTTGTATTCGTCGGAGAACACAGACTCAGGAAACATATTCCAGTCCCTTGCGGTTCAGATCAAGAATGTCAAGTCGAACCTCTTTGTCCGGGTGCGTGGAACTTCCACCGTATGGCGATGCCTTGTATTTATGCGCCTCGACGTTCGATAGAAAAACGGGGATGTCGGAATTAAGACGTACAATTCCGTAGCGCACTCTCCAAAGTCTAAAAGATAAAAGACTGCTAGACTAGCCACTCTGCGGCGATGAGGAAGGCTCTGGAGTTTTTTGCCTACCAGATCATCGTCGTTTATGAGCCTCTTGTCATGCCTCTCTATCCCCACAAACGTCTCCAGCTTAATACCATCAACCAAAATTCTGTGTTTAAAAAATTTTTGTGAATTTGCCCAGTGTCAGGACCAAATAAAATTGAAATTTCCATTTATAAAACAAAAAAAATTTAAAATCTCAAAACATTTTTTTTTTGTATTAGCAAATTACCATAGACCAAATATCTGTCTTTTAAAAATGTCTTTGTTTGTTTTATGAACAGAATATTCAATATGATTTTATTCTGGCACTGGGTAGAATTAATAGGATTTTCAACCAAACTATACCACTATATAAACTTTTAAACTAACGCGTTCTAAAAATATATAAACGGGTCAAAAACGCGTAAATATATGGAACTTACTTGTAAAGCCCGTTTATATATTTTTTAAAATGTACCACTATATTTCTGAATAAAATATTAACATAAAGGAAATTTATTGGAAACGTCTGTAAAACAGTAGAACGGAAGTTATGGACTTGTATGTACCATATTAACTATGAGCCAGAAGCTAGGTTAGGAAGTCTTATGTCATCACATTCATGTCATATAAATGTTGAGACATCAGTAACATGTGTGGTGTATTTAGTTATTCAAAGGCTATCTCTTACTATCAGGAGAGCCAGCCACATACTTATTAGCTCTTGGCAATAATATAAATTCATGTTGCAATTAATAAGAAATTAATGATTGGATGGAACGAACAGAGCATGGATTCTAACTTGAACATTTCAAATTCGTGTGAATATTATGTAGACTAGAATGTTTTTTAATAAGTCCTAAGATGCAGATGGAGTTATAATTTTTTATGTATTGTTTTAAATTAAACTTTAATTCATAGAAGCATAAGTTTTTAATTTAATGTATCAAAATTTCAGCAAATTTGGCAGGTGAAAAGACAGATCGACGCGCGGCAGATAAGTTGACACAACATCAGCAGATGTTATTGCACCAGAACAGGTCCTTGGGTCATCAGTCATCTCTAGACAAATACAGCCATTCACAACAACGGTCATCGGCATCATCACAATCTAGCCTGGAAACAAAGTCCAAACATCACTATGGGGATGAACAAAAATTTACTGATTTTATAAAGTAAGTAAAGTAAGAATGTTTGAGGTTCTGCACGTTTTGCCACCACCTACCTTACAATAACGTCATGCCTCATGCTCGGCTTAGATTATGAGGTCCTGGGTTCGATTCCCAGGTTGCGTAAAATTGTTATTAAAGTTTCTTTGAGTATTTTTTTCGAAAATCCAAAATTAGGAGCAGTTCGGAGTCTGGGTCATTGGTGGGTACCGTGCTTCAGAGAAGCATGTAAAGCTTAAAGCTATAAAACTGTCAGTTTCGCATATGGCTAAAAATAGGCGATAATTGTTATCAAGTTGGTAAAATGCGGCGATGGAGATCACCACTCATCTCGTTAAGTGGCAAAATGGGGTATCAAGGTGAATAGGAAAGTCTATAATGTTTGGTTCGCTCTGCCTACCTCACAAAGCAACTGGCGAGATGATACATGGTAACTATGGCAAGAATTATCACAGTGGAATACACACATATTACAGTGATATGCTTGCCTTTTTCTTTGTTTTATGTCAGTCATGATATATTAGTCATAGTGGGACTATAAATATTTCCTTTACGGTGAACAATATAGCATTCATGATTGCAACATTTATAAAACTGACACCTATTGCAGTTTATTATGTAAAAAAGTATAAATTTTTGTAAATATATATTTCATTATAGCAAGACATCTTTTAAGTTGATATCATCACGTGTTTGGAGGAATGGTTTTAATTGATATCAGCTGGCGCTGAATTTTGCTGAATTTGGCTGTGTGATCCTTGAGGCAATTTTTGCCTCCTCCTACTTCTCTATGAAACCGATTTTTATCGAAGGCTTTTCCGAGTGTATTATTTTTTTATCAACCGACGAAAAAAACGGAGGATATTCTCAATTCGACGCTTATATCTTTTTTAATGTTAGACCACGCATAACTTTAGTAGTCTGATTTTGATAATTCTTTTTTTATTGGAACGAGTATACCCCAAGGAACTTATATACGATAACTAGAATTATTACTAAGCAACATTTGAAAAATAAAAATGTACTTTATTTCGTTACTCATAAATTTGACATTTGTTTCTTACTTAACAGAGGGGAAAAATGTTCTGAGCAAGACAACGACAAGAGTGGATGCTGTCCCTTTCTTGCAATTGCCAGTGTTAATAAAACTATCTGATGGTAGATTTTTATGTATTCGGTAGTTGTTAAATCCCTTTTTCTTCATACACGTCGATAAATACATTAGCATAAAATGTATTGTAATTAGCACAATGAGTTCTAAAATGAGCTTATTTTAATTATTACGTAATTACTTATGCAATGCAAAAACTGTTTCTCAAATAAGTAGAATTACTTGGTAGTAATTTGCAAACTACGCATGGTCGCACTTATATATGGCGATTGGCGCTTTATTTAGTAGAAAGAGATACACTCCACCCATGTCGTGGTACTCTTCGGAACGATTTTGAAGCGCGTGTGAACATTCCGGGTAGAATGTATCTTCCTTGGTATATTATACCCTGATTAATGAAACCGCCCATTGATTTTTTTAAAATTAGGCAATAAGTGTAAGTAAACAAGGGATGATTCATTGTTCTCTCACTGATTTTACTGTATGACCAAGCATAAGTTTTTACAGTGATCCGATTTTGATGATTCTCTTTAATGAATAGAATATTTGTTTCATATAATTTTAGAAATAAATCCTCCCAAAAGTGTACGAAAACAGAGGACGAATGATTTCACTCACTGATTTTAAAGTGTCACACATTTATAACTTTTCGTTGGTTTAATTTTTTGTTAAAATAATACTATTTGATTATGAAACCGACACTTCCTACATAGAATATCGCAAGTATGAAATTGCTGATTTTCACTTTTCTCTATTTTTATGCCTTATTTTATGTATATTATTGGAACGAAGTTCCTTACGGCAGGCTTGGAGGGGATAGGGATTTTGTTACGCGACCGCACTGAAAAAAATGTGATAGTAAAACCGTAAGAAAAAATTCGTGGAAAAAAGTGCGTGGAATAAAACCGTTAAATGAGACGTGCGCAGACGCGACAGTCGCATATACAAGCGGAAACGTTACATTTGTACAGATCACTTTTTTTTGCAATTTGTGTCGATTCTACATTAGCCAAAGGAACTTCGTTCCTACCTGGTGTCCCACGACACCACATCATTTTTTTGCCTTATATTTTTAATGCCTGATAGCAAATTGTAATTATTGGTGTTTGTTTGGTTGTATGATTATCAAAACTTTAAATTTCTGACCTGTAAAGTAGCTGAAATGTTGTTGTTTTTATCGTACAGAGCAAATTTGGAGTCTTTAGAATCTCTATCGAGTGGTGGCGGCAGTACGAGCGGTGCGGGCGGGGGCGGGGGCGGTGGCGCGGGAGCGGGGGCGGGGGCGGGCGCGGGCGCGGCAGGCGGCAGCGGCGGCGGCGGCGGCGGCGCGGGCGGGCAGGAGCGCGTCGTGCGCGCCTTCGGGGAGCTGGCGCGCAACCTGCAGCGGATGCGGCCCTGCGTGCGCCCCGCCATGTGCAAGCCCTACGGCAAGCAGAGCGAGCAGCTGCAGAAAAGTATGGACACACACATACGTACGCACGCACCTGATCCTACGATTCAGACTGACCGGCCTGCATCAACCCAACTCGGACAATATTTTACAATGCGTACAGGAAATTGGAATGTGTTAATAGATATTACAGTTCTTTTTTCCATCACAGTGGCCTGTGTGGTCTAGTGGTGCGGCGTTTGCGTTGACCACATGAGGTCCCGGGTTCGATTCCCGGGTCGGGCAATTTAAAAAAAATATGTGTTTTTTCAGATTTCTGATAAAAACAATGTCGCCAGGGATTGGAAAGTGCCCGGTTGGCGATAGGCTTGCCACCTATCACATTTGTGGGACCTAGTATCTTCGGCCAATCGTGGGTACACTTGTTGTACCTCTGCCTATGGGAATGGGCGTGAAGATACTTTTTTTTTAATTCACGTTACGTGGTGGCTGTACGATCTGAACTACTCCGTATTTGTGCACTACAGCCGGGGGAGCCAGTGGACTGTAGATCTGGTTCTTCTTCGACGCCCCACCAGCCGCAGTGCGTTTTGGTTGAGCCGGATGTGCCCGAGAAATAATCGAGACCACAACTTTTCGTTGCAAAGGCGCTTTATTGTAACGAAATAAATAGCAATAAAGCTAGCACCGTTGCAAATATTCACTAGTCTATGGGAGAGCCAGTACTTGCCCTAACACTGCCCTACTCTAAAGCCGGTACCCTATATGTACTAAAGCCCAGGAACTTGTCTGGGAAACTTATTGAGTCGTAACGAAACTGTAACTTGATCGGAACGGAACTGATTGTATGGCCGCGCTCTCCGATATTTATAGCGCGCGGCCAGACGGGCGGCGGAAATCTACAAAGACAAATGGCGCCGGGTGTGGCGCCACAATGTCTGGGATTTGTTAAAATCCTACTTTTCGTAATCTAATCTTAATAATTTTATCTTAGGTAGCTTCTCCTACCTCTAATTACCTAGTGTGGCCCTCTAGCGAGTGCAACGGTACTATCTTTTTACAAATATATGCAAAACAAAGTACGTAATGCCCTAAGACCTACCGAAATCTAATTACAATGTGTTATTTCTTATTTATATACAAGGATCTAACACAAATAAACTTATACAATAACAAACAAGAGTGTTATATACATTGTACGTTTTTACAGGACCTCGGAAACTCTTACAATTACAGAGTTGTACGCCTTTTCAGGTCGTACTATCCTGTTAACTATCTTTATATTACCGAAAAGTGTCTAAACATATGCCTAAGGCTTATACTTACATTATACATACTATTTACACTTGTAAAACATTTGTTTTAATAAAGAATTTTGCACTTTTCGGATTTTTCGTGATTGCGAGTTTTCGCATATAAATATTATCTCGCAAGAGTCGACTCGTAATGTCGTCAACTGCGTGGAACTCGCTTTATTCGTAATATGCCTAATAGGCAACGATCATAGCTACATAAAGCTTTATTATTTCTATACAACAAAGCTGTATGTAGGTCTTAGGGCAAATAAAAGACGAAAACGAACATTATTTATTACAAAAAACTTACGAACTAAACGAAATATACATTTTATCCTGCCTTACTATCTATTTACATTAATATTTACAATAAAACATGTCTGTGCTGCACAGTATTCCTCTGACGGCATGATCCGGGGTCCGTTCGGTACCGTACAGAACAGCGATGCACCGAGTCGAGTCTTTCAAGTGATATACAGGTGCCGCAGCACGCGTACGGATTCTACATCATGTGTACACCCATTTCAGCGCGGGCCGATGCGAGCCGGTCGGTGTGAATCGTAGCAAACGCGCACGCATGCGATTCACACACACACACACACGCAAGCACGCACGCACGTACGTACGCACGCACGCACGCACACACATACACAAGCATACGTGCAATTATGAAATTCACACACGTATGTAAATATACGTGCATATTTACATACACACGTGCACACATACGCACGCAAAGCCACTGATTTGATTGGAAAATATTTGCTGTGACGTGTAGACGTAAACATTGGATGGTTAAAAATAATTTTAGATGACAAATAGACGAGAACAAATACCCAAACTATCATTCTTATTTTACAGTTCTGCTTGATACGATCCAGCTCGTGCAATCATTACGAAGTTACTTGCCACCTCCTCATATTCAAGTGACGTCATGGAAAAACGACGACAAACTGCGGTAAGTTTACAAATGTCGCATATTGTCTACAATAGTCTGGCATATAATTAGAGTTAAACAGGTTTCTCAATGTATATATATATATATATATATATATATATATATATATATATATATATATATATATATATATATATATATATATATATATATATATATATATATATATATATATATATATATATATATATATATATATATATATATATATGTATCCCACGTGCTTAAAAAAAACCTGTTTAACTCTGGAGATAGACTACATAATATGTGCGAAGTATCATGCATATTTGGCCAGCCTACAAATAGAAGAAAGAAAGAAAGATAAAATAAAATCTTGAAAAGTATTTTTTTAGCGTATCTCCTATACACGTAAAGTGGGAATGTTAATTTTTTCTCGCCTACCCGAAATCGGCATCATTGAATAGGTATTTAAAAAATCTGGTAGGTTTATACAAACTATATTTCAATTAAGGGATCCATTTCTAAAATATTGTTTTAAAGTGTTAATAGAGTCAAGTTTCCACTCTCCCCCCTCTGCCAGCTAAACGGTTGGTTTTGGATAGGTGGAAAAATTCACGGTGGTAGTAGTATATACATATAATGAATTTTAAATGAAAACTATCACAGCTAAGTAGGATTTACAAGTGTATGAGTAATAATATTTGACCAACTTATAAAATCTACTTAAAGAAGTTTTAATAGGCGGTGAACCGTGGATATATCTGTCATTTGCATTAAATGAATTAAAATTTCATAGTATGAAACTATAAAAAAAGCCCTGTTCTTAATCTGCACTATTGAGATGGGCAACTACATCCATACTAATATTATAAATGCGAAAGTAACTCTGTCTGTCTGTCTGTCTGTTACGCTTTCACAGTTAAACCGCTGAACCGATTTGGATAAAATTTGGTACAGATATAGCTTGAGACCCAAGAAAGGACATAGGGTAGTTCTTATCCCGGAAATCCCACGGGAACGGGAACTATGCGGGTTTTTATTTTAGATTTTTTTTCACGCGAACGAAGTCGCGGGCACAGCTAGTAATCCTATATTGCGTGTGGCCCGACACACACTTGGCTGGTTTTTACGTATTTTCAACGTTTGTATATTTATTGTCTTCTGTGTTATCTTCTGTCTTCTTCTTCTTCTGTGTTATGTCTCTTTTGAAGAAAATATTTGCTTTTCTGTCAGACGTTCCGTAAAAGGCGAAGGATTAGCTAAACACGTAATTTTTTTATACCTATTAGCTGGTAGATTTCTGCTACGACTCGCTCGGATTTAATACGAACGTCTTGGTTATTCCTGATACAATAGCGTCAGTGCTTGTCACTGTCGTATTCAGGTTTGAAGAGTAAGTAAGATAACCGAAAAAATTATTCTTGTGGTATTTCGACTCGGCAAATTCGGCAAATTTACAAAGCCTATTAACATTATGATTGTAGTCCATGAGCGATGGTTTTTTTTCTTTCCATCAGGGGAGCCATCAGCTTGTTTGTTGTCTCAACATTTATAAAAAATTAAACTGTGTTTTTGACAGTCAGATACTCGAATCCATATGTTTGATGATTGCTAGATAGAATTATTGCTATCCAAAATTAACAATTCAAAATTTCTGTCCTAAAGAAATAGAACATTAATTATGATGTTATTTTATTTTACTTGCCTACTTTATAAGTAAATTGGCTTCTTGTCTTGTGTGTTTCGTTTTATATATATAATAGTTTTAAAATAGACTAAAGATATTAAAAAAAAACTTATTATCGGCCAAAAAAGGCGTCATCGAGTGAAATATTTCGTTTGGATCGAAAATGCAAAATAAACTAGTCGCTCTCAGTGTAAGTCGAAACTATAAAGATGCTCATGATACATTAACGTTCGTCGATTTGTTGCCTGGAAAAATAACAGGTTATCTATCACTGATTTTGCTAAATTTTCAACGATAATTGCTTATTTCTCGCTGTAACTGGGACTAACATCTATTCTTGTTCTCAGAAAAATTCAAAAAATATATTTTGCTTGACTTGGCTTGATATCAAACCCGGAAACTTTAGATCTGGTCCGTACAGGCTAAATACTTGGCCATAAGACGAATTTCCACCGCCCAGACATTTTAAGCATTTAAATGTAGAAACCATCTAAAATTTATTTCTTATTGTACGTACAGGGTGTAAAGAAACCCCTGTCTGATCTGAAAGAGGTATGGGTAGGTCAATGACATTTTAAGAAAATAAAAATAATAAAATAGTAATAAAATACGAAAAATATCGTAGTTTAAAGTGCCTCATTTTAGTACTAAAATTGAGCAACTTCCCTTTAAATCAAGCAAATATTTTAAAAAGAACACAGGTGATTTTGGTTTTGTACATCCCTTGCGTGTCTTTCGGAATGACGAATATTAGATAAAAAAGAATAATTTTTCACGTTTTTTAAATTAATTAAATAAAACATATAGCTAGGAACAATCATATAAAAATATTGAGACTTTAATTTGATTGACTTCTACCATCATATTTAAGTGTTACCATTGTATAAAACTATAATTACATTTGCATTAAAACAACAATAAGTTTCCATATCATAATTTTCATTATAAGTATCAAATAAAAATTCTCTCTGTTTTTGTACTAAAAAATAATTTAAAGCTTATTTATTTTTTGTTATTTTAAGTATCTATAAAGTGTCTTCGCAAAATCTTAGTGCAGAATTCAGTCAATCTAACTTAGATTTCTGAGATTAGCAGATGTACTAAAAACACTCAATGACAAGATAAATACCTAACTACTATTCTCCAAGTTTAAAAAATATTTATTAAATGCGGATAAGTTAAGGAGTTGATATAGAATCTTACGAAATATATTAAATTTTAAGGTAGTAACCTAAAAAACGATGTATGAAGTCTCGCCCGTGTTCTTTATGTATTAATATCCATAAAAATGACTCAAATATGTTATTATGAAGCTACCAAATAATGCCTTTGACGATCGGATAGGGTTTTCTTTTTACATACTGTAAATGTTAATATTTTCATTTAATATCCATGTATATTTTCAGTTCAAACAGTATGGAGGAATTGGAGAATCGTAAAATTGTAAGTGGCAACTAGCTAGCCGAATGCTTGCCTCGACGGTGTGCTGTCTATTGAACACAAATTATCATCAATGTACAGTCGTACATCTGGAGTAAGAAGTATTCTTGTATTGAAACAAGCTGGGCTTCACATTTAAATATTTTTTGGACTGGACCGTAAGATTTACCTATTTTATAGAAAACGGAAGAGGCGAATGGGTAGATACTGATGTCAGGTCCCAACCCATTTTCTACCTATACATATAATTTATTCATGTGCATTATTAACTTTTTAAAGCATAAGTGCCCGTAATGTCTCTATATAAGTTTTTCAAAATAGAGATGTAGAATTTTTAACGATTTGGGTATTTATATTAACTTATTATTAAACATAGTTTAACATAATACAGTTATCAATCATAATTTGTGGATTTTGTTTGGCTGACATTCAGGATAAAATGTTTTATTTAAACTAAGTTTATGAATAATTCGATATTTAAAATTAGAAATTAATTTATTTTTTGTCAGAATTTGATATTGTCTATGGATAAAGAATGACAACTAGAAAGCTGGTCGGAAAATAAACAATGATTTAATATCGTGTATATTCATAATTTATCATATTTATATATTATTATTATTGTATTGAATAATCTTGTAAATTATATTTTAGATATATGCGCATACGTAAGATCTATAGATATAGTGAATTATGTTGAGTTAATCTGAAAGCTATTACATATTTTATATCAATAATAAATAAGTCGTAATCTCTGTAGGGTACGTAAATGCTTATGAGTTAGTGGATAAGATATATTATGAAGGTCGACAGAAAGAGACTTAAATTAGGTTGTGTGACAAGAGTTAGCGCTTAACATGTTCTTAAATTGTGGTTTGGTTTATTGGAAATTAAACCTTATGTCTTGATGATAAGTGCACTTTGCTAGTTCAAGCGTTAAGTCTTATTATAACTTCAAAGCTTATGTTATAGTTGCTAATGAATGTATGATTTAAAATAAAATATTTCATAGAAGTGGCGCTTGTTACAGATAAATAAGGAATTGATCATTTTATTGAATTGAGGAATATTGTACTTTTTTACAGCTATAAAACTCACATACAAATGCTAGCGAATAATAACATTTACCTTTATGGCAGGCAGTTTGTCAAAGCCCAAACATGTCACTAATATGGTGCAACTAGGTGGAAGAATTCGACAACGTAATGTTAGATGTTAATAAAATTAATACACTATTAAAAAAAACTATTGATTTTGTGTGTCAATTTGTCTCATGAGAAATTTAATAAGAGTTTTAGTTTCTTATTTATCTACTAACAATCTGCTGTATTCAAAAACGTTAAGTGGAATGAAAAAAAATGGGAAGTTATACAAAGTAATATGACAGTAAGCGCCTGTGTGGTGGTAGCAGCGAAGTTACTAGTTTGGAAACACAATAAATATAACTTCCACACACGACTTGCAATACTAGCACAGTACAATTATATTTATTCGAGCTAAGAGCGGTAAAAAGGTAAATGGAAGCTGCGAGCGACCCGTAACATGCTCCCACGGATAATAGAGATAAGGAGGACCAATTCTGGATAAGAAGTATCCCATCAAAAAGCATGCAACTGTGGTCGCGTCGCCATCGTATAAAAACTTTTAAAATGAAAGCGTTAAAAGCTCTTTAAATATCCTGTAAACTGTTAAAATAACGCTACAAACGTTAAATAGTTAAGCTAATCACACTTCACTCCGTCTACAACATAACTTCATATGCTAACACCGTTCTTTACACTTTATTTTCAGTACAGATAGACACTTTTACAACTTTTCCTCTACATAAGTTGGTCCTCTTTTCTTCTACACTACATGATTGCTCCGAGCTACTCAGTCAGTTTACACTGACGCTAAATCTAGGAAGTAGAGACAATCAGGATAATCTCGAAAAATATCGTTGCTGTACTACATCATTTTTAAAGCAGCTCATTTCACATCATACCCTCCGTTACAAAAGCGCCGTTCTGTCTTCCGTATTTAATGTTATTTAATGGATTCTTTTTGAGTTATGCTCCTTGTCTTTACACTATTTTAAATCGTACATTAATAGAACAGCTTGTCTTTGGTTAGACGTATATCTATTTATATTGCCGTTAAAATATAGAGGTTAATTTAATATTTAATATTTATTTAATTTGTTTGGTTCCCTTGGTTACTTTAGGGGAAATTACCAAATGAAAAATAAAATTATTGAGTGAATTTAAAATATGACAATGCGGGTATCCTAAAACATTTGTACTATGTATCATTGGTTCATTATAAATCTAGATGTGTTGTCGAATTGTGGAATGGTATCGTATCGATAGACGTCGTTATTACTACTATTACTATAAAAAAATTGTTAACATAAGCGAGGAATAGACAACCATCTCCTTACGAAGACTTAAAACATATTTATTGTAATAATAAACCATTGAATGCAGACTATTTTGCATAACAGTCACATAAAATATTTAATCCGCCACTAGCTCCAATTTCAGAGTCATTCTGTAATAATCCAAACCCCTTTCATATACCTAACCTTAAATTATCTCCCCTTTGATTTTATATTGCGATAGTTACGAATAATTTCTTATATATTTTTAAATCACAAAATCTATAAAAATTAAATCTGTAGTATATTTTTATTGCTAAAATCATTTCATGTTTCTTTTTTTAGTGTTGTTTTACTGGATTTAAAATTAATTTCAATCTTATTAAAACTGATGAAGATTGACCAACTCACGATACTATGCGTTCCAACTGAGAATAGGACTGTCAGGGCGCCATATTGTTTCGCATTTTGCAAAAATTTAGTTTGTGATAAGTATTGTCGGCAAAAAAATACTAACAAAGAAATTCATTAAAAAATAGTCTTCTAATTGGTAGATTTTCTATTCAGATTCCTTTTCGCCCATGTAAACATGTAACATGTTAAGGTTTAAAAAAGAAAAGAAAATATAAAATTACAAATAGATTTATTATTTTTAGTCAAAATACTTAATCAAATGTGCCTATTAGATTTTAAATCCTCTACACCGCTTGTAACGAATTTGTCGCGGACATATTGATGTATGAATCTTTTTGGTCACATATAATATTACTAAAATTAATTACATTATTACTTATTTATTTAATTAAATAAATAATTAAGTAATAATATGATATGTATAGTATATAAGTAATAATATAGTATGATATGGAACACTAATATTGTTATAATATATAATAAATCAGAATATGAATATGAATATATATAAATCAGATTAGACGAACTTTAGTCAATAAAACTTTTTACAAGTTATTTTGACACGTCAACATTTTTTAAAACTACTACCGGATCGAAAACACGGCCACACAGCCCTATTTTTTTAAACAAAATTTTTTTTCTTGACATTACTAATTTCACACTTATGATATAAAGTTGACAGCAAGTGCGATCCTATTCTTAGTTGTAACGCATAGTACATTTTTTTACGAGGGGCAATCTGTATCATATTTTTATTATTTTCTTGTATCATATATGGCTTTATGTCAGTAATGTCTGTATCTGTTACAATCGTAAGTGCGTTATTTACACTGTGATAGAGTTGTAGGGCGGTGATAGGGCGAAGTGTATAGCGTGGTAGTTTAGTGATTTTTCCAAGTCTTGTAGATTGTATAATGTTTGTATGTAAAAGGAAAGTATTATAGTAATGGTAATTTTTTGCTGTCTGGTATATTTAGGTACATGTATAGCGTGTAATTTCGAAATTGTGTGTTTTAATTATGTAGTAATTATTTTTGATAATATTGGAACACACATACGAAACAATTGTTCATTGTAGACATAGCACATTTCACGCATCACTAGTTATATCACTCGTTATAAAATAATTCACGTGCCACAGTTTCATTGAACCCGTGTGTTATATATGACGCGAGCGTGATTTAACTTCACGCGGGCTAAGCTACTACTTAAGCTTATAATTCGCAGAATTCCATCGTGCGAAAGAGATAAAACAATTACATTTGAGCGATACCGTGCCTCCAGCTAGAAGAGAGAATCGTTTCAGTCTTATGTTATTTCACTTTACTTATCACTTATAAATTGTATTCGTATAAATAACACTATAACAGACGGAACAAATGCACCCACCACAGTGGGTGCATTTTATTCCGTCTGTTGTCACAAAAATAATCCTCACTAATAATATATAACGGTCGTGATTTATCACGCGTGATATAACTGACACAAAACAAATAACTTCACGACGTGATTGTAAAATAAAAGTAGCTATAACTCCCATCCGTAGTTCATTGTGAACAGTACATACAAGTTGGAATAACTGATTTGACTTAGTAATTTGTTAACTCATCTTTAATCATAATTTAGTTGTATCAACAAATTCAACGCAACAATAAAAATTTCAAGCATATCCTAAATTGCGCTTTAACAATTAGTTTTCTAAAGATATCTATATTAATATTATAAATGCGAAAGTTTGGATGTTTGGATGGATGGATATTTGGATGGGTGGATGGATGTTTCTTACTCAATCACGCAAAAACTACTGAACGGATTGGATGAAATTTGACACACAGGTAGATGATGACTTGGAATAGGCTACTTTTATTCCGAAAAAGTTAGATAATCTTGCGGGATTCGTCAAAAACATTTATAATACAGCGGACTGCACGCTGCAGCTAGTATTTTATATAAACAAAAGTTAGGAATCATCTTTTTTCATTAATACAACGTTTCTCAAATCCCTTTTTGATTATTACATGACCATCTACTTTTACAGTGGTGACGTCACCTCAATAACGATTGGCAATATATTAGTGAGCCCGGTGATTATAATTGTTGATAATCATCAAGGTTTTATCTACTTTTGATACGCTTTTCGAAGGCCATAGCCATCAGGTTTAAAACCTTTGTTTCTCCTCTTATGTGGCTTCCTAGTAATATATGGTTAGTATGTAATCAGTAAAATAATATTTTAATTGAAGTTTAGAAGCTAGTTGAAAGAACATCTCCAAATTGCGGTAAATCCAGACATTGACAAGGTGAGCAGGTTTCGATAACAAGTAAGTGTCAAACCCAGCACATTGTTTGAATTTTATTATGCTTCTATGCCGGTATAGCCAAGGCCAAGCCAACAAGTGTAGAATGCTCATAAGAGTCAAGACTAGTGATTTCCGCACACACATATTGCTCGCTGCAGTCTGCTTTGTAAATTTATCTTAGTTTGAATTCTTTAGAGAGAACTTTGAATATTTCGAATGTCGTGTCTGTATTTCAAGTAAAAATATCTTACCCCAGCGCACACATAATTTTTATACATTTAGTCATAATCATATTATCTTTATGTTGTAACGATACGTACAATTTAATCGCTTATCAAATGGACTTTACTTGGTAATTTTTACCCTCGATTACAACACATGTCTTCGAGGCAATCAAACACATAAAAAACAACTCTACATAATATATATCCTTGAACATAGAGTGATAAAGGGAAGTGGTAGAGGTTTATTAATTTTCTTTTATGATTATAATATTAATGTGTATCCAAACGACTTCCAAAAAGGGTCAAATTCTCAATTCGCCTGAACATTGAGTATTAGGAATAATATTTTATACTAGCTGTTGACCGCAACTTCGTCCACGCGGACTTCGTTTACTCCGCATAGCTCCTCCCTCGTAGGTGATAGCGTGATAATATGTAGCCTATATGTTGACCCGACCTGTTAGTAATATTCATGCAAAATTTGAAGTAAATCCACGCAGTAATTTTTAATTTTACCCCAGACATACATACAGACAAACAGACAAAAATTCTGAAAACTATAATTTTTGGTTTCGATATCGATTGTAGATCACGCCCCAAGTATTCTTTTAAAAAATATTCAATGTACAGTTTTTACTTTCCTACGATTATATTATATGTATACAGGGTATAACAAAAATAAGCACTAATACTGAAGGAGCATTCAGGATGTGTGGTTAGCTCTTTAATTATACATTTTTAATAAATAAAAACTATGAAATTTCTGAGAAAATGAATGTCAAAGTTTTTTTTCAAAATGATCTGTGGCAGCCCTGAAGTATAGCACGCAGTAACGTACGCGCACGGTTTACGCAGCTATGAAAGGTCACAATCATATGATAGATGTCAATGAACTGCTAGACGCACAACAAAGTACTAATTACTTGACAGAGTAAATAATGTAGATATTATTTAAAGAGTTTTTTTATATTTTTTTCTACCAGGACTGATGTTGGAATAAACCCATGAGGGTCCTTAGTTTGATTACCAGGCTGGACAATTTGATTCATAGGTAACTTAACTGGGTTTTGATAGCCATAATTATTACATTATGTTAAAAAAAACACTGTCCGACTATTGGTGTCACTCGATAGCATATTACGATCATATTAAAATAATTATTAATTACTATACTCATATTCAATAAAAAAAATCTCATAAAATTTTATTAATCGTAAATACCTACCTAGTAGTCTCATACCTAGTTTACGTAAGGCAAACCTGCGGCTATTAGGCATTTCATGCAGGAAAATCTCCCGCCTGGCAACAAAATTATATCAGCTGTGTACCTAAAATTTATTGTGACCTGGATTATTATTTCTAACTCTGAGTGAAACTATTAGTTTGGTACATACATTCTAAAACAATCGTGGCAAATAATCCAATATAACTAATTAAGGTATCTTTTTGTTATGAAAACACATTACATAAATTACTTCATCACACAATATCCACCTTCAAAGTCAACTATTCACATGTGTTTTCAGTGTAGGTACCTAAATCTATTCCGTGATTCATAGGCATTTTACAATGTATTATCTGGCATGGTTTCAACTTACAAACTGTTTTAATGGCATAATACTTACCTCTAGTACCTACCCTGTTTGCTTCTAACTTCACATAACAAGGTGTCTAAATAGGTAATTAGTTTTTGAGCAGGTAAATCATAGCTATTATCACTTTTTTTACACACAATTCTAAAAACTTAGTAAAACTTTCTCGTTGATAACACGACACTTCGCAAAATAAATATGCATTATCATTAAGAATTAAGACACAACACAACCTTTTATAAGCATTTTTGACAAATAAACCTACGCATTGATTAGCCTAGAAGTCCTTTGATTTGAAGTATTACCGACATCGCGCTAGGCGTCTCAACACCAAGCGCCCGACTTAAGGCCTTGCTCACACACACTACTGAATATTTTCCGCGGGAATTTTAATTGCGCAAATTAATTTTCGTTACATATGAAATTTGACATGGCTAGCACTGCTAAAAAAATGTCAAGAATCGGAATGTTCCCGGTGAGTTGATAGGCTCGTTTGTCACTATCACTACATGGCTGATGGAACTTAGTACCAACCTAAAGTTTGTTTTAGGTGCGCCTCTTCTTACCTTTTTTTATGTTATTGAGATAGGCAAACTAGCAGACGTGCCACCTGATGGTAAGTGGTCGACGTCGCTAATGAACAAAAATGGGATACCTGGGCTGGAACTAGCCCAGGTATTCCATTCATGTGTTAGAGACATAAGATGTTAAGATCCTGAGACATAAGATGTTAAGTCTCGGTGCCAGTAATTACAGTGCCTGTCTTGCCCTTCTCTCCGAAACACAGCAAAGCTATTTCACGGGAGAAATTGGCAAGACCTTTCTAAGTAGTAGTTATTTCAGGAAAAAGATAATTTTTGACTACGTTTTTTTGATTACATTTTAGATCAAAGATTTTATAAAATACTAGCCGTTGCTCGCGGCTTCGCACGCGTGGTTAGAGTTTTTTGTGAATGTCAAAAATAAACCACGCAAGCGAAACCAACGAAAACTATTGCTAATTTTAGCGATTGCCGGGATTACATATCAACCTGTTCATTCATTCAGAAAAATTAATCTTTTTCATCAAAATATTGTTTATCATACTGGAAATGAAAAAGTATTAAGTTAACTTTAAAGCCGCCGCCGGTCGTTTGTACAGGCCTTTAGAACTTACACGTGTTTTGCGGCTTATACAAAGTGCAACGAAACGCTTTGATTGGCGAAAAGACCACTTTCGGAAAGAGACAAGACACTCCCTTTTTTCTGCCATTTTGTTTTTATGTAAAATCATACTAATATGTAGTTCCGTATAGTTTTAGTCAACATTTTTGTCACTTTTATGATAAGAGTGATGCCGGTTTAGGCGTTTCTTCGTAAGGTACTGGGTTCGATTCTCAGTTCGCCTGGTAGAATGGAGGGTAATTCTTCTTAAGGCACTCAAACTAACACGGGAAATGTTTTTTTTTTATTTATGGTGCAAGGGGTCCCACCACCACCTTCGGGACCCAAGACAACCTGACTGCTGTACAATGAAAGAGGTCCTGGCACCGGCTTCCTCCAGAGAGGTTCGGAGGTTAGACGACAGTCGCTACGGCAAACTCAAACTCGTTCCTAGCGCAAGCGTGGAGAATAACCGGAATAAACTCTAAGATGAAGAAGATTATTTTTAAATTTGTTTCACTGAACCCTAATTAGTTCGGAAAAGTACCTAGATAATTGTAAAGGAATTTTTATTTTTTTATTCAGTTGCCGTTTGTCTTTGGAGAGCGTAACTATTGCTATTATTGCCGATTTTTTATGAATCTTACTTAATACCCATTGATTGGAAATCGCGATTTTAAAAATGCCACGTAGAAATAATAATGACCGTCACCTTTACACTAATAGTGAATTTTACGAAATGATGCTATGTGTTGGTGCTGCTAGGAATGGTAGCATTAATGAAGCGAGGGAGATTTACCGACAACGGTTTATTGATGGAAGGCCACCAGCAGAACAACGTCATTTACCTCCGTACTCAGTATTCCGTAACATGTGTTTACGACTTCAGCGTACTGGTTCCTTCCACCGCGAACGAAACGTTGGACGTCCTAATTCAAGAGTAGGTACTGCTATTGAGACTCGAATTCTAAATCATTTTGACGAGAATCCTCGGACCAGCACACGCCGATGCAGTGCTATGTTAAATGTAAACCATATGGTGGTGTGGCGTACTCTGCAGGATGATGGACGACATCCCTACCATTTTTCAAGGACTCAGGAGATAGGACTTGCAGACCATATGCCCAGAATGGACTTTTGTAGGTGGTACCAGAACCGTGCTGAAGCAAATCCCGAATTTGCTTTTAATATTTTATGGACAGATGAGGCTTCTTTCACAAGAAATGGTGTGCTCAATTTGCACAACGAGCATGTGTGGGCACATAATAACCCGCATGCCTCGAGTGAAAGTAGCTTTCAGCACCAGTGGAGAATTAATGTCTGGGCAGGCATCGTTGGGGACTATGTTTTGGGGCCGACTATTTTACCTCAGGGTCTTAACGCTCAAAGGTACCTACAACACCTGAGAGAGGATTTAGAAGAACATCTGGAAAATCTTCCACTGAATGTATACCGTAATATAATTTTTCAGCACGATGGAGCACCCGCTCACTTTGCACGCCCTGTGCGTGATTATTTAAACGATCGATTTGCAGAGTGGATAGGTCGAAGTGGCCCGGTGCCTTGGCCACCTCGTTCTCCAGATCTCACGTGCCTAGACTACTTTTTATGGGGTTATGTGAAAAATAACATTTACTCTGTGGAATGTCATACACGTGAAGAGATGGAAGGTAAAATTAATGCAGCATTTAGGTCCATAACCCCACATATGTTGCATAATGTAAGGTTATCAATGTTACGCAGAACTGCTCTTTGCATTGAGAAGGGTGGTGGTCATTTTGAACCTTACTTATAAATTAATTTGAAGACAGTGTTGTTTTATTATTGCCTGTAAATAGTGAATTTGGATTAATGTATAATAATTAATCAGTGACGAAAGTGATATGTAAAAAATTGCTTATTAAATGTGTGTAAGTACAAGTACGCGGTATTCTTCATGTCTATGTGTGCGTCACGCTATTCATTCAACGTGTTGCTGACGTCACATCACTTCCATCTTCAAGGTAGGGGTGTGAAAATAAACTTTAATTTCTTATTTTACTAAATTTATATGAAACAAAAAATGTGTGCCTTTTGGTATAATATTTTACCAGGTGTTTGTTTAGTTCATGTACACGTATACCCTTGAAAGTTAGTGCTTATTTTTGTTATACCCTGTATAGTTATTTATACATCAGGAAATAAAGTTAGAGATCATACTAGCGTCGATTAAAAAAATGACTGTCTTTAAAAGTCGAGAAAACATTTGTAAGCGTAATAAAACTAGGATACGAATAAAAATAAATAATGTACACGATTACATATTTATTTTATAATGTTGAAAAAAAAAAATAACAGAAACTACCCTGACTATGTTGAAAGTATGTAATTTTAACCAGTCTTTAAATTTTTTGCCATCACGAGAAACCACTTGAATCTGATATTCAGATTTTTGGTTTAGAAAATTACATTACATAATTAACGTAACTCATATTAAAACAATACATATAAATGACGAAGTTCAGGTTGACAATATAATATATTTTTATTGACATGTTTAGTTTATCTATGTGGGCTTTGCAAGAACGAAAAAATTATGAATTTTTAAAAAGAGTGTAATGATGGACAGGTCGTGCCGATACTCGACGTCCAACAGACTGGAAGAAAAGTAATTTTCTAAAAAAATAAGAAAATATTTACGTGGTTTTCGTAATAATTCGAAGCGACGACTTGATATTTCATCAAGTCGTCCGCGTCGCTTCGAATTATTACATTAAATATATATTTTCTAACTAGTCGAAACCATGATGCCACGTGTCATCCCACCAACAACCAAGATACCACTTTCAGCCAGGTTTGGTTTCATACACGGATTAAATGGATATGCCTTTCAAAACAATTTCCTAGTTTGTCAGTGTAGCTTGCATTTAAACACAGAAATAGAAAGTTATATTACTTACCGATGAAATAAAATTACATCAAGGGTTATTTTTAAACTTTGCCATTTGATTCGGTATGATAAAACCGTACAATATGGTGTAATTCTATTTTTTCACAATATAGTATATTTACAAATGTATAACAGTTTTGACAGTGATAGGAGCGTTTGCTCATATGCGCGGCGACACGTTTCCTGCCAATGGCGTGTCTATTAGTATTCACGTAGTCTGTGGTCTCATAGGAGACACCTTCATAATGAGCTCATAAGCCTAATGCTAAATTTAAAATCTAGCTCACAATTTTGCTTGCCCAAAATATCAGTGTCATTGCAATAGCAATCCGAACGTGGTTCACTGCTATTCAGTCATTCTAGAAAAATACAATAGTATAAATATACAAACGCACAAAGAAAAAAATCATATTTGAAATATTATTTAACGAGTTTTGCATTGTCGTTGAGCCTGAAGGCTTTCTTTTATTTACCAATTGGTCGTTATAACGTACAATTCTGTTTTAAATATCTACTAAAACTAGAATATTTTTTTATATTTGTTGCTCCTTACACATTTTTTACCTTGTTATTTCAATTTGTACAGGATTAAAGTAAGTTTTATTTGATTTTACTTTTAGGGTAAAAATGTTTCAACCTTTAGATCCTAGCATCATCATTTGCAACAATCAGTGTTCAAACTAAAAATCAGTGTTTAAGTAAACGGGCTTTATAATTTGTGTAAATTAATTGGGTATATACAGTGCAATAACACATAGTAGTGTTTGTAAAGTGCGATGACGAACTTTATATTTATTTTTATGTAACGTATGTTATTATGTAAATGACAGTTATGTTTTTTTTTTGAGAATAAATTTCTTTAAACCTAAACCTAGCATTATCAAACTAATACACAAAGCTCTTATTAAAAAATTGTTAAGCTCATCACACACGGTTAAGATTCTATAATATTTGATCTTAAGATGCCCTAATGTAAAATATTAGAGTATGTTAACGTATCACACACGGCTAGGATACGATAATATTAGTCTTCGTCGTTGGAGTTCTATATACAGATTTTTGAAATATGTTTTAAGATATTATATTAGGGTATCTTAAGATCAAATATTATAATATCTTAACCATGTGTGATGAGCTTAATACAAGTCTTTGTTAAAAGTGCAATTGTGTTGTCCGCCATATTGGATATAAAATGGTAGCATTTAGGTTATATTGCATTGCAAAAACCCGGATAAATTATTGTTCTGTGTAAGAGAGAAGCTATGCAATGTTGAAGTCGTGATCCATGTCGTTAACTTGTGTGAACTAATTAGTAATATGCGTGTATATTACATATTTTAATGAGCATGTTAAGCTGTCGTCTCGGTTATCACAACAAATAAGCGATAAACGAATATTAGTTATAAATACATACATACTTTTACATATACATAGGTCGTAAAAGGCGACCGAGTGGCTATACGCGTCATTATCATCGTGACTACTAGGTGGTAGAGTTTGCATTGGCTCGACCGGGTCTGGTACCATCGCCTTATTTATTCCTGTCGCAATAGCGTCAGTTCTAGTCACTGTCGTGTTCCAGTTTGGAAGGTAAGGTAGCCGGTAAACTTATGCATGTGGCATTAGACCTCGCCACACGATAGCAACGCACCATTAACATCTTTGGTGTCTTTAGGCGGTGGTTGACTCTATCAGGAGACCCATCTGCTTGTTTGCTATCTCCCATTGCGCCAACCGGCAAGCCGGCGATTTTGGTGCATCTCAACTTCTATTCACTTTCGGTTCATTCTGATCACACCGCAAAAGAGCCTTATATTTATTTTTGTCTTTGTATAATTTTCATTACATAGTTTTGATGAGTCAAGAAATCTTAAGGTTGAAACTTATTTGATATACGTATGCGTGCTTTTGTCATCACAATACCAATAACCGATTTATTGTAAGTGCTTTAGTGCAATAATTAGGCAAAGCCTGTTAAGTTAGTATAAGGGTTTGTAATTCTAAATACTTGTAACAAATAGATGACATATAGGTGAGGTGTTATGCCTTGTGTTAAAAATAAGAAATATTTTTAGTTTTTATTTACTTTATAAAACGTGGCTTTTTATTTTGGCCCTGTTAATGTTTTACACAACTTATATTGATTTTTA
Organism: Apodemia mormo; assembly: GCA_036924255.1. NCBI lineage: Eukaryota > Metazoa > Arthropoda > Insecta > Lepidoptera > Riodinidae > Apodemia > Apodemia mormo. Next base: position 24,262,740 of record JAUPFN010000015.1, on the reverse strand, counting down.
AGTATCGTTTGGAAATTTAAATTAATTTACGGTAAAATAAAATTTTGCATTATCCAAAATAAGTATTGAGGCTATTACATTTTTGTCTAATGCTAATGTATATGTAGTGTTAAGATTTATAACCGGACTACTGTAGAGACTTTTATTGATAAAGTATTAACCGTTATTTGGTGAATCTCTCCGTATTAGAGGAAAAATTCTAGTCAAAATTAATTTACAAAACAACTTCATATGGACATATCTCTAACAATCACTATTATTAGCTAGTTATTGGTAATTTTATGTTGGTGTAATTTCGAAATGTCGGACGGATAGATCTGTATGTATATTTTTACTAAATAGGACTGTATTTGACTGTAAAAATTGGTATTTTGTTTCGTGTGTACATCTACAGATTTTTTTGTTGCTTATATTAATATTATATTTAATAGAAGAACCGTGAGCTATTTCTGTATTTGATATGTATGAAACTATACGGAGATATGCGATTAGGAACGGTTTCGTTAAAAACATGCGATTTCACACGTGACTGTGGGTCGCACTTGTTAGCTCGGAGTTTATGTTGCAATTTCAATTGGTGAATTAATGAGGCACATACCTAATATATAGGTTTAGATACAAATAAATATATGAAATGATTATTTGTACAGACGGTGTATAAGAACAAAAAAATCTAAAACAATGACATTTGTTCCACCCCTGAAATGAACCTTCACGATATCAGCTGAACAGGCTGATTTAGATCAACTAGGTACTTAACATAATCTAAATGGCAACATGAGCTCTTGCAATATAAAAAAAATATATTAAGATATCTTCCAGATTTAAATGTTATTGAACTAAAGTATAGGCGATGTAATTGTGTTTACGTTCAGTCCAACTTAATTCTCACAAATGCAGAAAATACTTCTTCATTTACTTAAGAATTGATCTTGTTGCTAAAAGAAGAGTTTAGCTTGCCCTAATATTAGTTAATTTTTATGTTTTTTTCATTAAATTTTGAATCTACTCCAAAAATAGTTTGAATTAAAGATTTAAATTGTATTTTGACACAGAAATCTCATCTGGCTGTGAATTCAAGATGCGGATAACTTTTCTCTATCCGTGATAGCTGCTTTGTGACAGAGAAATTTAAAAAATATTTTGTAACTATCTGAATAGCATTAACAGAATGCAAAAGCATTTTAATGTAAAAGGTGACATTAAATTTGCTATTTTCCAAGAACTGCTTTATGTGACCTCCGATGGTACCAAAAAGAAATAATTGTGCTGCTTAAGTCTTCTTTTTGTCCGGACTATCGGTGAGTTTTGTCTATTATTCCTTCCCCGTGTTGATCCGGGCTCCTTTGAAGAATAGGCCAACTGCCGTTCTGCCAGGCAGGTCGTAAAAAGCGACTGATTGGTTATGCGAGTCCACCATCGTGGGTACTAGGTGGTAGAATTCTGCATTGTCTCGCCCGGGTCTGGTGTCTGCCTGCCTTACCTATTCCTGCCGCAACAGCGTCAGTGCTTGTCACTGTCGTGTTCCGGTTTGGAGGGTAAGGTAGCCGGTAAACTATACATGTGCCATTAGATCTCGTCACAATATAGCAATGTACCATTAACATCCTTGTGGTGTCTAGGCGATGGTTGACTCTTTCCATCAGGAGACCCATCTGCTTGTGTGTTTTCTTATAAGATATATAAAAAATATTTATTAAACCGGCGTCTTCCTTTCGGTGGCATCGCGGAGGTCACATTAAATAGTTCGCGGGAAATTGGAAATTTAATTTCACTTTTTAGTTATAATTTCCGCAAGGTATCGCCTGAATCAATATAAAAAAATTAACGAAGTAAATGCAGCAACCGACTTCCCATTTCCTATATCTCAGAAATCTTTCATCAGATCCTCCGAAAACAAAATGGGTTCACATGAAGGGTACTCCTTCTCAAAAAAATAAATAAATTCAAAATTGGTTCATAAATGACCGAGATCTGAGATAACATGCATAAAAAAAACACAACCGAATTGAAGTCGTCCTTGAGGGAAATCGGTAGAAAATTCATTTTAATGTGCTCAATGTTTCGGTCACACGTAAATTAAAAATAATTTACGTCTTTAATTCAGACTATAATTTCTAAACCCGTCGAATATCTTATTTATATTTTATTGTCTACTAAACATTTTTAGTTGGTAAGTTTTTGATTTATGTATACGGGTGCGGTCTCCCATTTTTGAATTTTAAGGAAATGTAATTTTATAACAATCTTTAGTGTTTTTATGTTTTATAACATTTGACGTTTGTGTCTTAGTTTGTAGTTATTTTTGATAAATTATGAGTTCCGTTGGTACTTGACCAATTTAAATTCATATAACAAAAAGTATTTGGCATCTTCACCCTGTGATAAAAACTTCCGCAGCTTTTTAAAATTTAAGATCAGCTATTTATTTTTCTAATAGGTACATTTGGCCTTGCCATGTAAATTGTTTGCTAAAAATATGTAAAAATCTTAATAGTTATTAAAACAGTGCTTAGTTTATAATAAATTGATATAATATATACTTGTTTTATTCTATTTACCTATGTGTAAAATGTTTTCATGCAGATACCAAATTTGAACGACACAAATTATTCGTAACCATTGGCCATAACCTATATGTGTATTATTTTTTAATTCACCCTTCCGACATCATTTGAAGGGGCTAAACGTGCCTTTTTTAAAGTGACCGTGTTGGTCAGGGCCTCTTTTGAAGAATGAATTATGCCTTTTGCCAGAAAGTTCGTACGGGGCTAACGATTGGCGTTACATGTCACTACCGTTGTGATTTTTAGATAGGAAAGATCTGTAACGTCTTGCCCGGAATTGATACCTAATCCTGTCGCAGTAATATCAGTGCTTATCACTGTCATGTTCCGCTTTAGAGGTGTATGTACGGTGCTACACTCCAACATACAGATAGCAATGCACCATTGACGTATGCTGTATGCAGCGTTATTGACGAATATGTGATTTATCTGATCATGTTCATTAAATTATAAACAACAGGGGTGATATTGGTCCTAAATAAAACCCTTGCCTTCACCTATTTATTTAGAAATGTCTTCCGCATTTGAAAATAAAAAAAATACTAGAAACAGATATAGTACCTATCATAAAATGTATTTTAAAACAAGCATTTACATTAAATCCAGCCATCTCTTAGCTGTCACATCAGATGCAAGGACTAAGGATCATGATCAGGATCATGATCAGGATCATGATCATCATCATCATCATCATCATCATCATCATCATCACTCACATCAATCTAAGGACCGAAAGGATCTAGTCAAGACTAAATCAATGATTCCAATGCCAATAGCGATTAAATAAAAATACATTTTTAGCGATCTCGACAACGAAGACCTATTGTCAAAAGGCCTCACGCCTACGGCTAAAACGTAGTGATAGTATACTCTCTAACTACGGCGAAACGCGGAACGCAGTACCACGACTTCTAAACTTAGTGAAAAACCAACACTAAGCAGATAACGCGAGCTTTAGTAGTTCAAATTTATTTCTAAATACTGGCTCAACATGTCCTCAAAGTCTGTTGTCAACATTCTGCCAGGCAGTTCGTAAAAGGCGAATGACTGTCTATGCGAGTGACTATCATCGTGACTACTATTGAGTAGAGTTCTGCAACGTCTCGCCCTCTCACCCGGATCTAGGTATGCACGATCGCTCATAAAAAAAACATCGATATCAGTTTTCTAGAGTAAAACATCGATGTTAAAAACGATGAACATCGGAGTTTATGAACGATACATCGATGTCGATTGTGGTCGAAGTTTTTCCACACAAATTACTTGAATATTTTGTTGAGACCGGGGGGAAGATGGTACTATGATAAAACATCGTACATAAAACATTGCTCGTGAAGAACGATGTTTAGGGTTTCGACATCGATGTTTATGAACGACATATCGATGTTTGAAACAATCGATGTATCGTTTGCATCCCTACCCGGGTCTGGTACCACCGCCCGTGTATCATGTACTCGTTATACACTAAACATCACGGAATTGTATTCAGACATATAGTGGACGTAGTTAAACGAAAAGGATCCAATCTACAATATGGTTTAAAATGAGTTAAGTGCCCCAAACTGATGCTAACACCAATACTATTGGCCAGTAAAAACATCAAAGCAGAAATAGCTCTTTATTACTTTATTCAACGTCAGAGCTTGTCCCCATTTATGACACTTTAAAAAATAAAAAAATATCCAACCTCAAACTTCGATATTTCTAAACTGATTTTGTGTGGATTGGATCCTTTTCGTGTAACTACGTCTAAGTATACTTACTGATCACAGAGCTGTCAGCGCTTTTCTAAATAACAGTTCTTAAACTTATTATTATACTAATATAATACATTTATTTAACTTTACATTTCCCGATCTTTTTGAAGTCTTGGTAGTTTTACTGCTGTCAGGCCGTAGAAAGCCACACCACACGACAACGCCAAGCATTGACGCTATTGCGGCAGGAATAGGTAAGGCGGTGATACCCGGGCAGACGTTGCGGAACTCTACCATCACCACGATGGTAGTGACAGGATGGTATAACCAATCAGTCGCCTTTTACGACCTCCTGGCGGAACGGCAGCTGGTCTATTCTTCAGAACCCCCGTGTTAGTCTAACACGGGAGACTTTATATTTTCTGACTGCCAAAGTAACAGTGCTTGTTACTGTCGTGTTCTTTGGAAGATGAGATAACTGAAGTATATCATACCTTATTAATGTGGTGGTAACGCATTTTGCCACTCGGATGACAACGCAGCATTATTATAATTGGTGTCTACAGGCAAGAGTTATTTCTTTCCATAAACATAGCCATGTGCTTGTTTGGTATTTTATGACAAAAAAATGTCAAATACCTATAATAATAAACGAAGTTACATAAAAACAATCCACAATCCACACAAGGTCAATTTAAATATATTGACGTTTGAAGTTTGGAAGATTTCAGATTAGTTTGTATTTTTATTGAAGTGTCGTTATTGATTTTTTTATAGCATAAGATAGTAAACAAGCAGACGGCTCTCCTGATGAAAAGAGAAACCATCGCCTATAGACACCAAAGATGTTAATGGTGCGTTGCTATCCATGTAGCGGAATGGTAATGCCACATGCATAAGTTTACCAGCTACCTTACCTTCCAACCAGAAACACGACAATGACAAGCATAGATGCTATTGCGGCAGGATAATGTGATGGTAAAACATCCCACCACTAGGATGGCAACGTAGCATTTAAGCAGCATAATATTTGTTGTCCACACGCAAAAGTTATCTCTCCATAAATATAGCCATATGCTCGTTTGGTATTTTATGATAGAAAAATGTCACATACCTACGATAATGGACGGAGCAAAAAGGATTCACAATCCACCCAAAATCACTTTAGAGATATTAACGTTTGAAATTTGGAAGATTTCGGATTAGTTTGCATTTTTATTAAAGTGTCGTTGTTGATGAACAAGTTTAAATTACCTACACAAAAATAATTCGGACTCCTTGATTCGTTTTACTTAATCGGTTGGTAATACTGGTTATCAACCAGAAAAGTTGGATTGACTAAGTTATTTTTTTAACATGCCGTACATGTGGACTGGTTCTGTGGTTGAAAAAAGTGATACAAGTGTTTTTTACTGGTCGATAGTATTGATATTTAGCATCAGTTTGGTGCGCCTAACCTTAGAGTAATGCGTTATTATTCTATGCGCCTCTCTCACTTTTGACCGTGTTGTGGATTGGATCTTTAAAAGAATGGATAAATATTTAAAAGCTGATTTGAACGTAGTTAAACGAAAAGCATTTAACTACCTTCAAATCAGCTTTTAAATAATCAGATATTATATACTGAATTTCAATAGAAAACACCCAACTAGACTTAATCGTTATTTATTTAAAATGACACTAAATATACTACGATATAGCATATAAATATTACAAAACATTTAGATAAATGCTAGCACATTTGTAGACTGTAGTCGTTACTGAGTAAATTGAAAAGACACTAATCATTCGATGCTACAGTAGACGATTATATAAATACACATTGAGAAATTCGTTACATATCACTATCACGTCTAAGTTTTAATATACACTGTTAAAATGCACCATATTTTAATGTACGTACAATAATATTAAAAAAGTATATACACTATAAAAAATCGGTCAAGTTCGAGTTAGACTCGTGCACGAAGGGTTCCGTACCCTCATCTATAAAAAACGGCCGTGGCGCGGCGCACCTAGGGAGCCACTCGAGAGCGTCCATCCCCGATCGTGAAAAAATATCACCTTTAAAAACAAAAGGATAGGTCTCACCTAGGACCAACGGCTTAACGTGTCTGAAGCACAGCTAGTGAACGGTGATTAATTAAATTAATCAGCACATGAGAAAATACAACTACGCCACTGATATTGATATTTTATTTAACCTCTTTGAAAGCACAAAGCCGATACAATGGTGATTAAAGCTGAAATTATATATAACGAATGTATAGGTAGGTGCTACGTATTTAGTTTCTATTGTATATCAGCTTTGATAATAATGTATTTTGACTACGTAAAACAATTATTACAAAAGCGTCAAAAAAGTTTTAAAAACTTGGAACCCGAGCACTTAACATTCATAAAAATGTTAAAACTTCAGAATGTAGCCCACATTGGTTATAGTTAGTTTTAATTTATTTTCAAGACGCGTTTTGTTTTATAATTTTAAGATTCGTATTCTGGGGTGTAACTCTGATACTCGACTTGTTTAAATAAAAATAGTTTAAGAAATATTATTACTATGAAGTGATTTGATGGCATTTCTAAAGATAATTCGTAAACGGTCCTAAAAAACTTGTTATATTTATTATTTAGGAGGAGGAATAACAATATAATATGTCTAAATCAATTTATTATTTATTTATTTATTTAATAAATAAATAAAATATTATTACTATGAAGTGATTTGATGGCATTTCTAAAGATAATTCGTAAACGGTCCTAAAAAACTTGTTATATTTATTATTTAGGAGGAGGAATAACAATATAATATGTCTAAATCAATTTATTATTTATTTATTTATTTAATAAATAAATAAAATATTATTACTATGAAGTGATTTGATGGCATTTCTAAAGATAATTCGTAAACGGTCCTAAAAAACTTGTTATATTTATTATTTAGGAGGAGGAATAACAATATAATATGTCTAAATCAAATGTCAATGTCTTACTCTGTGTATTTTTGTAGTTTTTAGCTTCTTATACACAATAACATGAAAATGGAAATTAGTTGTAATATTTTCTATATTCTACACTCTTTGTCGTCGGCACTTGGTGAAACTTTATTTTCATACAATACTGTATTATTGTTGTATGTACTGTAATTTCTTGTACTGTTTCACAATAAGTAAAATTTATTGTGAAACAGTACAAGTGTTTTTTATATAAAATATTGTAGTTGTAATATTAGTTATTTCTATGCTATTTATACTGTCGGTTTTCCAAATAAATAATACTAGTTTTGAGCTAAAAACAAAGACGACGAGCGTTGCTTGAGAAATAAAGTCACAAACGGCATTTTACAAATTATATTTCGATTCATAACTTATTTTTTTAAAAAATAGATTGTTGTTCACTTAATAGTCATTCTGCCTGCTTAGAATATGCAATATTTTATCAAATAAGCGAGCCCTTATAGTAGTTGTATATGATGTATATTTATGATGATGTTTTGTCTAAGATCTCAGAGACAGAACAGTCTTTGTCTACAGAACGACCTTCATCGAGCTGGTTAATGAATGAAAAATATTTTATATCCAATTAAATATTTCAATAAATATGTTTCAAATAATGACTAAAAAATTTAGTTCCAGGTTTTTTCTAAACATTTTACTGGGTTGGTTAACAAATTCCATACCAATCGAAAATATGAAGCCTATAGAACATGCAAACCTTAGGTTGAATACTTTTTGCCGTCACAACTCTTCGGTATAAATAGGTAAAACGATACTAGTTTTGTAGAACCCAAGAGTTGTGACGGGGAAAAATAGTTAACGTAACGTTTGCATATTCTATAGGCTTCATACTTTAGATTGGCATGGAATTTGTGTATTAACCAAATCAGTAAAATGTTTTAAAAATAAATAATTGTTAATTAATCATTTTTTGCACTGAATTTTTATAATCATCTCATCTACAATATATTTATTGTCATATTTAATTAGATATAAAATACTTTTCATCCATTAACCAGCTCGGTGAAGGTCGTTTTATAATCGGATCTTATATTAATACATTTGACATATTCTGGGGGCACAAAAACATTGCTTCGTAGCGAAACGATATCTAAATTCGTCATCGTCTCTGAGATAACGAAAAAAAAATCCTAGCCAATTGGAAACTATTGTTGCGATCGTTGCGTTAAATGGTTTTTCGTTAAGAAAAAGCCAATGTTACTACAAAACAAAACCTAGACAGTGAAATTATATGGTCAAACCGTTACTTTATTTTCGTAACGAACGGTTTCGTAACAAATTATAACATTGTCTATCAACTTGCGCTAACGATGAGAATTGACCACGTGATTTGGCGCGACTTATGTCAATTCAATACATTTTATTCTATTCTAACTTCTTTATCGTTTTGTTATTGTTACTTTGTCTTAGCCTCCTCATTGAATTGTTAAAGTTTGATCGCTAACTCTACTTCAGCGCACGGCCATTGGTCAATTCAAAAAGCACGCGTTTCCCAGGTTTCCTGTAATAAACTTCCATCGCATTTCACGTAATCACTCGCGCAGATTGAAACGGGAAAGAAAACGGGAAGAAAGGTGTTACATATTATAAAAATTTATACATCTTAATAATAAATTATTAAATTTGTACTATTTAAAAAAATAACGTCTTTAGTACAGATGATAAACCCACAGAGTAAGGAAGTAAATAGCAAAACTAACTGTTGGTAGCAATATTTTTTTTTTACACAAGAGAGAAGCGTTATTTATCGATGTCGAGAAAAATCTCATTTATCTTAATTTACATAATTCGACGTAAGTATGTGAACATTATTAGGTATATTGACGTTTTACGTATTAAGTCGAATCATGTGTAACCATAATAGTTACAGCAGGCAAGCAGAAATAACATCTTCACTAAAGAGATTTCTCTTTAGTGAAGATGTTATTTCTGCTTGCCTGGTCGACAAAATATTTTTTAACTTACATATTCTAAGCGGGATGGAGCCTTTATTCAAACTTAAAGCGAAGTTCTCTATTTTCTTTAAATCTATCTCAACTTTTTTCTTTAATATTTTCCTTATAATATTTTTATGCACCTTGGCTAACGCGTTTATCACAAAATAACTTTAATTTCGTCATAAAAATTCTTTTTGTACATCGTATGTCCGTTTTAGTATGTCTCCTATGTTTCTGTACGAAAGCGTTGAAAAATGTATTTTTTATATCAAAAACTAACATTAATAAAAAAGGAACTTCAGTTTAAGTAATCTGGAATGTTTATTTTTGTACTAACGACTATTTTATGTTAGTAGCAGGTTTCACACGGGTAGCATTAATTATCTGTAGCCATATGACACATTACCAAAAATTAAAAATAAATGCTGATCCGATTGTTACTAATCTTCATACGATCACACGCCTGGTGAATCTCAATATTGCCTGAAAATTTTACCAAAATAGATTCATCCATTTTGAAATCCATAACGTCAAAAATAGTTTTTTTTTTTATAATATTATAATATTTACCAGCCAGCCATAAATACCAGCACCAAGTTATGTCTAAAGGATACAGGATACAGTATATAGGATAATATTTTTGTTCCTTAAGAACCTCTTTTTTTCTAAACATGATGCAAGAGCGATAAAATATCAGAAAAAATAAAACTAGTCCATGATTTATCTAAAATTAATACATCCTCCGATCAAAAATAACAAGACCAGCGTTGCTTACAAACTCAGCGCAAAATAATGGCTTGAGATTTATATATACAGAAACAAAAAATATTGCAATTACGCTTTACCGTAGAGATTGTAAAATTTTATTAGGCCCTTAGAAACTACGACTTTAAGCTTATGTCTTTAACGTTTAAAATTGCAAGTCAAGTGCTACTCACAAGGTGCTTTCGTAATGCGACGTGTCCGAAGGACAAAATAAGACCACACAGTTATTCGTGCTCTTATTTCTTTAAGGTGGCGATTTTGAATCTGGCTATTGTTGATCGAAGAATACATATTGCCGTGGCGAGCCAAAACGGAATCTGTTACGTTCAATTTGTGTGACTAGATTCACTTTAGCACGTTGTGTTCTCGTTCTAATGTGAACTAGTCATTACAGAATCTAGCTTAAGATAAGTGTAAATGGATTCCAAGATGGCATGTAGAGCGATGGTATAATGTGGATGCCTGTCCTAGTCTAAATAGCAATTTTAAATAGTAATATTATAAAGTACGAAAAAAGGTAATAATTATGATTTTAGAATTCGTTACGTGGCCTTGTCAGCGTGTTTGAACACATATACGGAGTCGTCAAGCCAGTAATACGCTTGAGCAAAGTCCCCCTCGCAGAGGTAAGGGGCCCTCGTCCAGGAAACTAACTCCAGTCCAATCTCTTCTTGCATGAATTTCACGAATGCCGTCGCTTGCTCTTCGAAGTTGACTCCATGTATCGGCAACCGTTCTTCTGGCTTATGGTCTATTGTCACTGAAATAAATGAAACAACCAAATGAAACATCCGGAAACATTTTGCAAATACATCAACTGCTTTATTGCTAGGCATTTCGGAAAAGGCATGAGAAGACTAATACGTTTCACTAATATCATGTCTACTAATGATAAATATAGTCGTTTTTGAGAACATTTCGATTGGGTTTGGTACCACCGCCTTACCCATCTGCCGCATTAGCGGCGGTGCTTGTCGAGTTGCGGTTTGGAGAGTGAGGCAGCCGGTATACTTATGCATGTGGCATTCAACCCTGCTAAAAGGATGGTAATGCACCATTAACATTTCTGGCGTCTAGAGACGATGGATAGATGGATAGTGAAGACGCCTCTTTTCATCAGAAGCTTTTGCTTGTTTTAGTAACCTAAATACAAAAAAAATATCTGAAATATAACAAATGCGTGTATTATCCCGAAGATATTAACGCGTTAAACCCTTTGACGGCATACGCAATCCGAATGTTTGCGACGATAGCCGATAATAGCCGGTCACGTCTGCATGTATTGCGTCATTGCGCGGAACTTTGTGACAATAGACGCAAGTGCGGCCGCAGTATTATATAATACGTAGGTAGGTAGGTGTAATAGTAGGTACAATCTGATGGCTACCGCACTGTTATCTCTAAGTACGCGCTTATTGGCGTGGCTTTTGTTGCATTTTACAAAATCACTCCCATATATCCTTCCCTGCTAATTTAGTCGTTAGTAAATTTAGCAAAAATGGATTACAATATTTTTCGAATTACCTTCAACATACGGCTTGTAAGGCAACACCAGCGCTAGCAACAGAACGCCGTCGGGGGCTATCGCTTCCTTGGCCTGTTTGAGCATAGTCTTGGGCTTGTTGCAGCGGTCCAGGAGGTTCAGCATACACACGCAATCGAACCGCTGGTCTCGCCACCAGTCTTCTGTGTCCAACAAGCTGGAACAGTAACGAGGTAAAAAATAAATAACTCATCACGCCGGCTTTCGTTCAACGTTCATTTCACTCTTCCTAACACGTATGATAGGAAGAGAGAAACAAACGTTGACAATCAGATTTACCTGTCCGTTGGTTGGTGACAATGTTTGCCATTTCAGAATGGGGATAATAACGAACACAACAAAAAAGGTTTATCCAATTTGATGTAAAGGCACTAAATTGGATAGTTTATTTTTTTTGTCGTGCTGAAGTTTGTTCCGAAGTTAAGCGCGAATATACATGCAATTAAAAATATACATTAAAAATATAGATACATATATATGGATGGTAATAATAGTATGTAGGTCCTCTTCAAACACTGAATATTTCCCCGTGTTGGTTCTCTAGCTCACCTTGAAGAATAGTAGACCACCTGCCATTCTGTCAGGTGGTTCGTAAAATGCGACGATTGACTATACTCGTCTCTACCACTGTGACTACTAGGTGATAGAGTTCCCCTACCTATCACCTAGTAGTACCTACTCCTACCGCAATTACTTCAAGCTAGTCGTTGTCGTATTCTAGTTTGGAGGGTAAGGTAAAAGGTTGATTTATACATAGGGCATTGGAAAGATGTAAAAATGCTTTGCTATCCGTGTGGCGGGATGGTGATGCCACATGCATTAGTCTAACGGCTACCTTACCCTACAAACCGGAACACAACAATGACAAGCACTAACGCTATTGCGGCAGGAATAGGTAAGGTTGCGGTAGCAAATACCCGAGCGAGACAATGCGGAGCTCTACCACTTAGTACTCACGATGGTAGTGACACGAATAGCTAATTGGTCGCCTTTTACGACCTGCCTGGCAGAAGGTCTATTCCCTAAAGTTTATATTAAACTTACGTGTATCCCTTACTGCTGAGAGCTCTCCGCATGCTCCCGGATATCTCGGTGGCATATTTGGCATGGTACAGGTTGGTGAAGCGGCGGCTCACTTCGCCGTCTCCAGCGCCAACGTCGACTAAGGCACTCACTTCGTTGTCTGATGTTTGAGCCTTCCTTGATGCACCCAGTAGTAAGCGAGCTTGTGCTTCTGACAACACAAACATTGAACCCCGGCCAAGCCATCTGAAATGAAAAAAAAAAATGTGGATTTTATTAATAAGTATCTTCACGCCCATATCCCCGAAGAGGTAGGCAGAGGTACAAGTGCACCCACGATTAGCCGAAGATACTTGGTCCACAAATGTGATAGGTGGCAAGCCTATCGCCAACCGGGCACTTTCCAATCCCGGGCAACTTTGTGTTTCTCAGAAAACTGAAAAAACACTTTTTTTTTCTTTAAAGTGCCCGACCCGGGAATCGAACCCGGGACCTCATGTGGTCAACTCCAACGCTGGACCACTAGACCGCAGAGGCGATATAAATTAATAAAAAAATATTATACACAATTCACCAGCACTAAATATTCTTAATGTTACTCATTTGATATATGTAAATAAGCATAATTTTTAAAACTACATTTTATATATAACTATAAAAAAAAACTATTAAAAACACTATCTTAAAAATATGTATACTGTATAATGCATTACGATAAGAGTACAAACAAGGAAATTTTTTGTTGCCAATAGCTACGTCTGTGTTTTTAAATGTACTCACATTTAAGATTTATAGAAATACCGTCTGTACTAAATAATCTCATCTATACAAATAAATAAAATTAAAGTGTCTGTTTGTAATATTAAAATAACCGATTTTAACTGATTGCATATGGACGTATACTGCCCTGTTAATTTAGTCGACCGTAAGTGCATATGGCGCCAACAGAGAAAATTGCGCCCATAAATTTGCACCTTTACTTGACGCTAAAAAAATCTATAAAAGGCATGGAAAAAATGTTAATCTACCTAAGTTTTTTGTAGCGTCAAAAATAAAGGTGCAAATTTTTTGGGTGCGATTTTCTCTGTTCCCGCCAACATGCACTTACGGTCGACTAAATTAGCAGGGAAGTATACACGGTATATATACCAAAATAATATTTTTTACAATTTTTGTCTGTCTGTCCGTCTGTCTGTCTGTTTGTTCCGGCTAATTTCTGGAACGGCTGAACCGATTTTGACGGGACTTTCACTGATAGGTAGCTGATGTAATAGGGAGTAACTTAGGCTAATTTTTTTAGACTCTTTCACACGCGGACGAAGTCGTGGGCACAGCTAGTGTACGATTAAACTCGAACAAGTTTATGTTTACATTAGAACTTCACAAATTGGTGTCTGTCTGTTGGAAACTGTCTGTTGGAAAATAATGTAAAAAATTAAATAAATAAATCAATAATTAAACTTATAATAATACTAACTGAACCTGGCAGACGTTGATCTAGGGCCCGATTCACGTAACAAAATGTCAATCGAGTCGAAGCGTAAATGGCCCTTACACATGTTTTCAACTGACTGCCAAAAAGGAGGAGGTTCTCAATTCGACTGTATGTTTTTATGTTTGTTACCTCAGAACTCACTAATACATGAACCGATTTTGAAAATTTTGTTTTGTTCGAAGGGTTATACTCGCCATGTAGTCTCATTTTAATTGGTGAAGATCTGACGCAGGGTTGCGGAGATATAGGAAATGGGAAGTTCCTGCAGTTTTACTACGTTACAAAATTATACACATTACGCCGCGTCGTAGATGTTCGTAGATGAAGACCACGCGATGTTGTGTTCATGTGTGTAAGAGCCCTAAGCGCTTTCTATTCGATTAAGCTTTTGTTCGTGAATTGGGGGGGCTGACTGTGTTTATTATAACAGCGACATAATGTAGCGTCATCGAAAGCCACTTCTCCATACATTTAATGACAAATCTCATAACTATCGGTCAAATATTGTTTGGGTTTAGCGATTTCATATAGGTATACAAACATCCATTTTAGGTAAACATTAACAGAGTAGGCATATATGTTAAAAATATATTATAACGTAGGCATGGAAATGATTGTTACTTTTAATTTTCATTTGATGACATGAAACAAATAATCACAATGATTTCATACGTGAAATTTCACTCGCAATGATTTTCCACTCAAATTACCCGAACGTCAAATGACCGTTAGCTATTAAAAATAAATTATGTTATATATAACCACTGCCGCTCCTATAAGAATTGGATGATTTCATTAAATCTAAAATTACACAGACCAAATGAAGAGAGATAGCAAAATGTATGAACATGCATTTCATATGAAATTTCACATGCTAAGAGAAAACATTTGTAATTTTCCATGTTTGTAACGAAAAAATTCAGAAACTAATACGCCTAACCTAAAAATTATTTTAACATTAGAAAGTTACGCTACCCAGGTGTAACATAAAGCTACTTTTTTAATGGTGGTTAATATAACGCATAGCGTTAAATTATAGCGCACTATGTACTCAACGTATAGCGTACGCTATTTAGATTCGCATTCGGCGCTATAACATAACGCAACGCTATATACCTAGCATCTAGCGTAAGCCGTAGTTATAACATTATAACCTACGAAGTTACGAACTACGAGATCTAACGAGTAACGTGCTAGACCGAAGATTAGACTAGACGTTATAACATAGTTTATAGTGTTATAGCGCTCAGTCATCGCTCGCTGTATGACGTTGTGATGAGTCCAGTTACACGTTATAAGATAGTCCATAACGTAGCGCGCTAGAAAAATATAGTTTATAGTCTATAACGCGCTATCATAAAATAGTTTATTTGAACAATACTAACTTTTTTACCTGACACAGCAAAAGGAAGTAATGATTTTAAGTCACGCGAACGAAGTCGCCATTAACAGGTAGTCACCGACCACACAACCCATAGACCCCTAATAACAGGCGAATGGCTTCTGTCAACACATCTGACTTATAGTTCCGATGTAAATGTCCATGCATCAATACCCAATCAGTGTCGACCAATCAGATCCTCTGTACATCACTATCTTTCACTGTGGCCTTGAGTAAGCCAATCACGATATTGCAGCTCAGCTCAGCTAGTTGCCAGAATGCATTTAATACGGAAAATTGAACATTAGGCGTCTATGGGCTGTGTGGTTGATGCAGGTAATTGTATAAATTAATAAATTTTTTCCCAGCAGTAATGCACAGATGTATGATTTTATTAAGTTTCAGATAAATATCATCATCACCATCCTTTGTGTTGCGGCGCTGGATTGTGTTGTTGGTTATATTATATCAAATGATGGGACTTGATATCTTTGGTTATTCGTGAGCTGCACCTTTGCCTACCACCTTCAGACATATGGAAGTGATAATATTCTACTTACAAGTTTTGACTTCCAGCTTTACTCGCGTTGTTCTTCTATTTCTTGTGTTTTAAGTACTTTATTTTATTCAGTAGGTACTCTTTGTAACGTGTAGACAAATTTTGGTATGGTAATGCGGAGTGCAAATTATCAGGAACATCTTATTATTATATACATTTAAGAGACCTGCTTGTTTGCCATAAAAATAAAACATAGCTCATTATCTTAGTTAATGAAGACTCATTAACTAAGATAATGAGCTATGTTTTATACAAATTCAAATGTGTATTTGTTGATACTTATTAGTTAAATATTTTATATTAGAATATACTAATTAGATATTGAATTCTATTAATTATTCGTTTACCCCTTTTGATGTTTTTCATGTAATACATTCTGTACACTGAGACAATTTAAGTTAGTATCGTTAGCCATTTTTGAATTTTCTCTTAATTTTTTTGAAACCTCATCGATTTCGAAGGTTATCCCAGACAAATCAAAACTTTTAATAAGGGTTATTTGTGTGCCGGTTACGCATAATTAGCTAGATAGACTTATACATATATTATTACATAGTAGACTTAGATAATCTGTTATTTTGAAATCAAAGACTTAACACACTTCAAATTTATTTAAAGGTACGTATAAATTGGTTATGTTTTGACGAGTCATACAGTAGCATAAGCTTTCTTGACATTGTGAAGACGATAACAATGGCACATTCGCTGGCTACCATTGCCAGTTGTTATTGGTCGATTCACGTAACCCTTGCAATTACAGAGAATAAAGCACAGAGCGAGCTACGGGCAGGCGTTTGGCGTCTAGTGATCAAGTCCAGCAAATTGTGTGCTCGCGGCTAAACCTGAGCCGCCCGCGACGTCTTCATTACGCCGCAGGCTAGGGGCGAAAGTGGATAATGAATAGCAAATTTTGCACTTATTAGTCGGGGCGAACGTCGCAAGAATCGATACGAATCACCTTTAGTAAGGGGATAATCGGCGCAAGGGCCGAGCTCTGTTATTAGCCGTTGTACAATATATCACGCGCGGTATTATCCGCGGCCCCTGGCGTCCGCGCCGCAATTACTCCGACGCGAATGGCGCTCACCGCTCGGTCACAATAGCCTATTAACTCGACCTCATGGTATTTACAATATCTATGACGTGTACACTGGAACTCACGAATCTGGTTTTTAAGCTAAGGAATGACATATCGTCTCGTTGCAAATAACACTGTTTATGTCAATTAGGCCATATTTACAGGAGACTAAACAAGTAAATATTACAAAAACAAAAGAAACCCGACTGCGACCCGATCCGAAAAAACATAAACAATTTGGAAGTTTATGTGGTAAAGATTACTCTCCGTTTTGGTCTGGGTTGAAGAATAGATCTGCTGTTCTGCCAGGCAGGCCGTAATAGGCCAGCGATTGGCTATGCGAGTCACTCCGTCGTGGCTACTAGATGGTAGAGTTCTGCTTCAAATCGCCCGTAATGGTACCACCGTCTTACCTTTTCCTGCAGCAATAGCATCAGTGCTTGTCACTGTCGTATTCTGGTTTGGGGGGTAAGGTAGCCGGTAAATTTACGCCTGTGGCATGTGGCAAGGATAGCAACACGCCACTAACATCTTTGGTTTCTATAGGCGATGCTTGTCTCTTTCCATCAGGAGAAACATATACTTGTTTGTTATTTTATAAAAAATTATATAGCCTATGTCACTGTCACAAATAAAACGAATCTAATAACACCTCTCAAACTTTAAAATCTCTCAAGCCGTTTAGTCTATATTGTGTGCAAAAGAAATATACATACCTACAAATATTTAAAAACGTACGTTCTTAGCACAGTCGGGTAAAAATAGTCTTAATTTTAAATATTAGAAATATTTTAGGTACCTACTTGGAGATAAAGATAATATACCTATTTTCTGGGTATCTGTTGTCGGAGACTTCGTTTGCATTACCCGGGAATATTGCTTCCTTTTGCTCAGTCGCATAAAAAATTAGCCTATGATGATCTAAAGCCATCTTCCCAGTATAACCTTACAAATTATGTTTCATCTTTTAGACGGTTTTAAAGTCTATAGTGGACATAGGTACAATTTTTTTTTGTTTTATGTATCTACGTACATTGGAGATACTAACTGTTACTCGCGGCGTCGACTAATAAAGTCTTCAAATAAGTGTCCAAGTCATAATCATTATAATTAGAAAGTGTATAAAATAAGTAGTCTTTTTATTACTTGACTGGGAGCATTAAAATTAAAAACCATAAAATTGAGTTTAGTAAAATTAACGACATTCTTTATCGTAATAATTAAAAACAAAATCCACTAAATTTTCTAATCTATATATATATATATATATATATATATATATATATATATATATATATATATATATATATATATATATATATATATATATATATATGTCGCATGAAATTGTCAGTACCGTTAGATTATAATTTACCTAAGTGATATTATAATTTAACTGCTAACCTAACCTAACCAAATTATAAAATCCCTAGGTAGATTATAATCTAACGGCTATTGACAATTTCACTGCGACATATATATAAAAATCAATTGCTGTTCGTTAGTCTCGCTAAAATTCGAGAACGGCTGAACCGATTTGGCTAATTTTGGTTTTGAATTAATTGTTGAAGTCCAGGGAAGGTTTAAAAGGTAAGAAAAAAATAAGAGTAGTTAAAAAAGCAGAACAACGTTTACCGGGTCAGCTAGTAAAAAATAAAATAACAGCGCACGTCAAATATTACTTTTATAGACAAATTTTTGAGGCACTGGATTAAATTATTGTAATTTTCGTAGATCTGCCTTTTCTAAAATAATAAAGTAGCTATTAAAGAAATATTAACTACTAACTAACCCGGCCAACGTTGTTTTGCCTTTTTAACTACTCCTATTTTTTTTCTATATTATATATTATTTATAGCAAAAGCTATACAAATTACTTATACTGAATAATTTGGTGGGCAGATTATTCAAAGAACATTACAGTGTTTGCAACATTAAATCTTGATTTAGTGCACTACAGAGCAAGAATATAATTTTTGACAACGGTTTTAACGAAAAACGGTTTAAACGAAGACAATCCCTGCATAGCGCTTCACGGAAATAGGCGTCAGAGTTATCTTTCAAGACGAATACAACTATTGTAATGTACCAAAATATTTTATTTTTTGCATTTTTCAAACAGGATATATGGTCCTAAAGTGCACTATAGAACCAAAATAACGAAAATATTGTTGTTAGATATTAAAAATAATATTAAAAAATTACAAAACATTTTTTTTCACCACTAAACATTTCAATAGAAACCTAAAATATTTATTATATGTGAAATAAGGTAATGTTTAATATACTGATTTTTTTTCCAGTCCGTTACATGAACTCATTTATTTAGAAGAATTATTTTAAAAACACTATTAGTCCTCGAGCGCAATCTTTTGTCGATCAAGTTTTGAACCTGCGATAAATCGAATAATCAAGACTTAATCTTGCAAAAACTGTAAAATCCTTCAAATAATCTGCTCCCATTATTACGATATTGCTTTGAAAAAAAAATTGAAAACATGAAGTTTTCGTTACGAATCGAATACGCGCCCTTAATTGAGATGAAAACTATCCTATAAGACATTAAAATCTATTTTTAACTAACAAATTATCCCGATTAAACGTGAGTATTAATAATTAGTTTGTTTTTAATATCATAAGATAGCAAACAAGCAGATGGGTCTCATAATAGAAAGAGTCAACCATCACCTATAGACACCAAAATTGTTAATGGTGCGTTGCTATTTTGTGTTTACAGATGTTTATTTTTTAATAAACTGCAAATTTTCAACTAATGCCCGGTTCCTATATCAATAAAACGATTCCTTTTAGTTACGAATAGTAACATTTTCTACGAGGCGTAAGCTAAACCTGTTTCTATTAATGTCAAATTACCAAATGGCCCTAGAAACTTGTGGAATAATATGATACGACTCGTTATTATTAAATTGGTTGCTAATGGTTACTGCTACGAATGAATGATCGTTGATTATAGTAACGCCACATAAAGCGATGTTCTTTGCTTAGCGACGATATGTGATAAGTATTTCGTTTATGTTTATGGCGCGTTGCTCTCGTACGAAGCTCGTTTAGGGAGGAAGATGGCAAACCGGTGGCTGCCAATTGATTGCTTTATTGTCCCGTTCGGCGGCGCTGGCGACGTGCTATACATGATACATGAAGAAGACGCGCGGCCGCGACTAATGAGCACCGGTACCGCGTAATTGTCAACCGCCTTTTACACAGGTACCTAGTATCTACCAATACAATATCAAAATCATACACCTTACTCAACTTGGCACTAATGTTTATATATTTGTTATATAACAGGATAGTAACAAGCTGTAATTCTCCTAAAGAAAATATATCTATCCATCGCCTTTAGACATCAGATATGTCAATGATGCGTCGCTATCCAGGAATGGAACGTCAAATGCATGTGATACGTTTACCGGCTGCTACCTTATCCTCCAAACCAGAACACAAAAGGGACAAGCACCGACGATATTACAAGAATAAGTAAGGCAGTGTTACCAAAACTCGGGGGAGATGTTGCAGAACCCTACTAGTTTGTAGGTACGATGTTAGTAACTCTTATAAGATAACAAACAAGCAGATAGTTTTCTTGACAGAAAGAAATAACCATCGCCTATAGATACTAAAGCTATTAATTGTGTTCGAAAACAAATCGGTGTATGTAGAGTGCATAAAATGACCATCTACCTCACTACTAAACCGAAACACGAGTGACAAGCATTGACGCTATTGCAAAAGGATAAGGTCGTGTCATCAAGTAATATAACCCGGGCGCAAGATATTGCAGAACTTTAATATATATAATAAAATCGTAGGAAAGTCAAAACTGTACATTGAATATTTTTTAAAAAGAATAATTGGGGCGTGATCTACAACCGATATCCAAGCCAAAAATATAGTTTTTAGAATTTTTGTCTGTTTGTCTGTTTATCTGTTTGTCTGTATGTATGCCCGGGGTAAACTCAAAAAGTAATGCGTGGATTTACTTCAAATTTTGCATGAATATTACTAACAGATCGGGTCAACATATAGGCTACATATTATCACGCTCTCACCTAGCGGCCTGGTGCTGTGCGGAGTAAACGAAGTCCGCGCGGACGAAGTCGCTGGCAACAGCTAGTCTAATATAAGTAACAATGTGTAACAAATGTGTCGCTAAACACGTTTGGTCATTCGTTTGCTTTTCATGAACTGTTTAGCAATAAGGCTGATGGTCTTACCAGTCGCCAAAAGGGCCAGAACAGGGGGAAGTGCTGCTGGATCTTGTAAAAGACGTGAGAAGTCTGATACGTGACGCAGGCTTCGTGATTACTCATTAAGTGGTAAAGTTCTGCAAGATCTCGACCGGGTTTGGTACCACCACGTTACCTATGCCTGCCGCAATAGCGTCGGCGTTTGTCGCTATCGTGCCCCGGTTTATAGGATAAGGTAACTAGTAAACTTATACATGTGGCATTTTAATCCCGACCCTGCATACGGATAGTACTATGAACATATTTGGTATCTTTACGCGATGGTTATCTTATTTTATCACGACAGCTATCTGCTTGTCTGCTATCCTTTGGAGTGACATACGTAAATAAATATTACTGTATAGTGTACAGTAACTTATTTTTTTTATAATATTTTTTACAAATACAGGGTCACTAATCCTATATTTTCAACAAACAATTTTTGTATATTTGTCGCGCGAGCCAGCGACAGATTTTCATGACCTTAATCCTCTCAGGCAATAACAAAATAACACCTTTAAGGGCATCAGCTGACAATTATTCCACCGAGATACATCCAGCTGACGTATTTATTTATTTACAATATCATGGTAACTGTTATCTGGCAAATTTTCATTTGAGAAGATATGACTGGAAAAAATTTTTTTCAAGATGTTAGTGTGACCAGCTAACGTGTTTTCCACCACTACATACTTTGTTTTCTTCAAGATATTGGACAAGCTATAATTTGACAAATTTTCAATCAGGATGTAATGACTAACATTTATTTTTTTTCGACGCTTCTGCTGCCTAACTCACCCACTTAGCTGCAGCTGACGTTCACGTCGCTTCATGATATAACTCTCTGAAGCTTCACGATACAAGATATTTTCCGAGAGGAAATGATTACAAATTTATATCCCGGGGACTATAGTTGGTTTCTCCGAAATGACTGTAATGATTTTGATTTTTACTATTAAAAAGGATCTAGGTAAGTGTCATCTCCGTAATATATTGTCACATGGAAAAAAAAACATCCGAGCGAAGCTCAGTCGCGCAGTTAGTGGGTATTTAAAAGAGCAATCATAGATTTCTCGTTGGTATCTTTTTCAAGGAACAACCGGTTTTTAGTCTAGTCCAGAATATATTCATCGAAAGTCATTGTTTTGAGGGTCTGAATCAACACTTTTTTTAAGGTTACAAGAATGGATAAAATAAACGTTCATGAATTTGACTTTTAATCAGTCTGAAACAGGCCGAGCAAAGAATAAAATGTTATCGCAGATGTAGAAAACGAAAGACAATAGCTCGTGTGTCGCGTCAGTCGTCACATAGGTAACATGCAAATCGAGTAGAGTTGTGGTTAGGTGGGTGTCGAGTATCTATTTCAATAGCGGTGGCTGCAGCCTGCAACAAGGAATCCGATGCGGTTATCGAGAGGTGAGAGATGTGTGCGCGTGTCGCGGGGGCGGCGGGCTGGTATCGCGATTGCATCGGAGAGCAAACAAACGGGCGGGGTGTCGCGCCCGGGCCGCTCAAATCATATTACCCCTGCCTCACACCCGTCGTACCACACACGTCATTTGAGTGTGCGTCGCTATGGCGACGGCCCGGGCCGTGCATGATATTAGTACGTGTGCGACTCATCTCCTGTTTAAACTTAACAGCCTGCCGCCTCGCCGGGAAATTAAAACCGGCCCCGGACCGGAAGGCGCTCGACCCTAGCCCGTCCTTGTTCCGTATCTCCCTGAACGCGATCTTAGGCTTATATGAAAATTGGATCCTTAGAGGATTAATGTCGGGTTTTATGGATTCTAAATATTATACCTACTTGTATTACGTTCTCCAGTTTGGTAAGTTAATTGAGCTTTAAGATAAAAGTACCTATGTCAATTACTTATTAAAAATTATAGCAAATTCAACATTTCAAGTTTAATAGAAAAATAAAAAAGCAATTTAGTAATATTACGTCATTAATAATTAATGTAGAAGATAGTACAAAGTTTTCATTGGTTTTCATACATAGATTACTAGCTGACCCGCGCAGCTTCGCCCGCGAGAGCGCCCGTTACATGAATGACACACTGAATTAACATGTATTGTGTCACGTTGTTTGCCTGTGATGGACTTCGAAACTACTGATCTGATTTCAATGAAATGTTGTAGATATCTAGGATGTAGTCCAACTTTAAAAAAGGATAGTTTTTTTCCAATGAACCCCCCCAACCCTCAACTAACCTAACATAATATTCAATACATGTAATTTGTATGGCAAAACAATGTTTGCCGAGTCAGCTGGTATTTTATAAATTACTAGCTGTTGCTTGGGACTTCGTCCGCGCGGACTTCGTTTACTAAGCACTGCTCCTCCCCTTTAGGTGATAGCGTGATAATCTGTAGCCTATATGTTGACCCGACCTGTTAGTAATATTCATGCAAAATTTGAAGTAAATACATGCAGTACTTTTTGAGTTTACCCCGGACATACATACAGACAAACATACAAAAATTCTAAAAACTATATATATGGCTTCAATATCGATTGTAGATCACACCCCAAGTATTCCTTAAAAAAAATATTCAATGTACAGTTTTTACTTTCCTACGATTTTATTATATGTATAATATAGATAATATCAGAATAAATATATCTTCACGGCTAAATCGGAAGACAAAGAAAACCGAGTACCATGAGCCATCTCTCACGATTAAGACAGACCTTCTTTGCTTCCTTCACATTAACAACACGTTAGTTCGGAAACTCTTGACACCATACTTGTATAACACCCGATCAAATGGATCATGATACGTAAGCCTTAGCCCCCATAGTTTATATATACCAATATATGTTTTATATCTAGCTGCAAATACTGCCAATTTATTTTAATCAAAATTAAAAAAAATATTTAGTAGTCCCCGTAATATTTATCAGAGAACTTTTTTCTGACTACCGTACTATCGTACATTTAACTTGTGCACATTTAAATTTAATATGTGGTACAGTAGGAACCCGATTATCCCGACGTCAGTTATACGGATTCGCGATTATCCGAACTATCAACACATGAAACCTCTTTGTAAGCTCATGTCAAGACCCAGAAAACAGCTTTCAAATGGTATCAAAATATGAGTGTAACACCATGAGTCTTGTATATTTCATATGACTAAGAAAGGTTTATAACTATCAATGTTGTAAATCGTTTTTTTCCCTAAAGCTCCAAAAGAATTGTAACTTCAAAATGATAAGATACCAAATATGTTATACCAAATTAAACATTTTATTTTAGCACAGCAAACAAGCAATTTCCCCGTGTTGGTTCCGGGCTCCTTTGAAGAATAGGCCAATTGCCGTTCTGCCAGGTAGGTCGTAAAAGGCGACCGATTGGCTTTGCGACCATCACTACCATCGTGGCTACTAGGTGGTAGAGTTCTGCATTGCCTCGCTCGGGTCTGGTACCACCGCCTTACCTATTCCTGCCGCAATAGCATTAGTGCTTGTCACTGTCGTGTTCCGGTTTGGAGATAAGGTAGCCGGTAAACTTACGCATGTGGCATTAGATCTCGCCACTGCTATCTGCAACGCACCATTAACATCTTTAGTGTCTATAGGCGATGTTTGACTCTTTCCATCAGGAGACCCATCTGTTTGTTTGTTATTTTATGATATAAAAAAGCAGATGGCTCTCCTGATAGAAAAAAACAACTACCGCCTACAGACACCAAGGATGTTAATGGTGCGCTGCTATGTGTGTAGCAGGCACATGCTTAAGTTTACTGGCTACCTTATTCAAATCGGGATATGACAGTGACAAGTACTAACGTCATTGTGACAGGAATAGTAAGACAGTGGTGCTAAACCCAGGCGAGACTTTTGCAATTCTACCACCCAGCAGTCGCGATGATAGTGAAACGTTCGAATTATTATTTTTTGTGAATTGCCTTTACCTTTATGAACTGCCTGACAGAATAGCAGATGATTCAAAGGGCCTAGAGACCTGTTGGTCAAAATATTTTCCTGGAAGTAGAGTGTATCCTTTGTGAACTTATAAGTTATTTCGTGATAATGTTAATAATATTTAGGATGTACGTGCCAACAAATGTCTTACCTGTAATTGAAACCGCACATAATAACATCACATAATGGTAATGATGTGATAATGTGTATGTGGAGGAGACAAACTTTTTAGAGTTAAGAATAAATATGCATATTTTCTCCATATATTGTTATCCGGATCTTCAATTATCCGAATGCATTATAACATTATCTAATTAGTCCGGTTAATCGAGTTTCTACTGTATAAATTGATATAAAAATCCCAAGATACACAATCAGTGTCTCAAAAACGTCCTTCAAAAATAAGCGCACAATTTTAAATTGTGCGCTCATTTCAAATAGAATAAATAGCTTCGATCGCGACAGTGTCAATTTTAGTTTTTTCTGTACATTGCTTTGTAAAAACGACTATAAATCTTGCGCTTAAGGTTGGATATGCAAACACATATGTTTTTGCCGCACCTATAACTACTTAAATAAAATTAGCGACAATTTTGAGTGTTTGTTTTGTTTGGGACTGTGCATTTTAGGTTTTTTATATGAATGACTGTATATTAAAAATATTTTTTTATGAAACGGCTGTCAGAATTGCTGTCCGAATAGTCACGCGCTGCAATCTTGCGGATCTCTGGCGAAACAAGTAGAGCTAGCGCAAAACCCGTTACGTTCATTCATATCAGCGATAGATGGAGTGGTTAAGTAAAAAATATATTTTATTGTATTTTTTATAAATTTGAACTTTATTTTATTTTTAACATTTTTGCTCTAGTGGTAGGTAGATCGGAGCATGAAGTATTAGGTATAGGTGGAACTAGCATTCGTATTAATCAATTGAAACAAATATTTACGTTACATCTCTGTCTATGAGGTCTCCCCATCTCTATTTATAGAGCTGTATTAGAAAGAGAGGGTTAGACCTCATAAGATGACAGCAGTATTTGAAATTTGGTTTCAAGTAGGTATTAGAAGTGTTGTCTCCAGATATAAAACAGCTTCATGGATCAGAGTAGTCACGCGTTGCTATATTGCGAAACAAGTAGTAATGACATGTATGTACATAAAGCTAGTTTTTACGTTCATTCATATGAGCGATAGATGGAATGTCAAGTAAAATAAAATATTTTGTTGTATTTTTCATAAATTTTATTTTTTGCTAAAGGGATACATATTATTTTTTTACTTTTATTACATTACGGCTCGCAATAGACAGCCTTGTCACAGACAAAGGAACGGGCATTGGAGTTTTGCCTTTTATTTAAAAAATACAATGCTGCTCTACCACCTAGTAGTCTGATGGTGACACATATAACCAATCGGTTGCCTTTTACGAGTTGCCTTACCGAACGGCTGTTGATCTATTTTTCAAAGGAGCCCGTACGTAAATATATTTTTAGGACACATTTTACATGTTACATTAATGCACAATTCTTTTGGTTTCATTGTATACAAATAAATTACAGTCCATAAAAGCTTTCTGTGCTTCAGTTCACCCTCCACTCGTATGAAGACGTACGCCCTCTATGGATTCCAAAACATTATTATTCTTGTTTAGTGTGACGTATACTTGTAACTTATGTGTTAGTAGTAAGAATTTATATTTTAACTAGATGAAAACCCGGCATAGCTCGGAAGTCTCATAACACGCAATCTTATATACTAACTCAAATAATAAACATTAAAAAGTAGCAACACTGTAGTGACGTCTTCTTTCATCTATTACGTTGGTACAACATTATAGTGTTGAGTATTTTTTAATTTCTACTCTTTTATGAACGAAGAGAAAATAAGTTTCACGATAATCTGCGCTCCGTTCTACGATACCTATGTACGATACTTTAATAAATGTTCACGCCATCTACACCACATATTTGTAACCTTTAAAGAAATATGGCCGATTCGTCTGTCAGCAACGTTGGAATTTTTAATTACTATTTTAACAAAATACTCGACAATCCGAATTTTGCAGATATGTATTGTCGACTCAAAAGTAATATTTTTTTACGCTTTATAATTCAGGTAAGGTTTCGATCGAGTCTACCGTACCCCTTGACGAAATTATTAATATAGATGATTTAGTATTCATTGCTGTGAAGTATGGCCGTATACACCAATGTCAGTGACATTATGTCATTGTAGGTAAGCACTTTCAAGGTAGATGTCAATCCACTTCATTATCCATTGATGTACATTGCACAGATACGACTTAGACCGTGGTCCCACGAACAAATTTTTTTTTTATTAATAACAACCTGAATTTTTGTGAACAGCTTCGTTTCGATGGGACAAACATCTTTTCTATCTTTGAAAAATCTCGAATAAAATAACTAACTAAGGGGTAACTAATAAAGTTATGGGGATTTACAAATTTTGATTCGGTGGAGGAAAAATATTTTTAATATCAATAATTATTTTTCAACTTTAATCGCTTAATTATATTATGAAAAACACGATTAAATTTTTGTTAAACACATTCGATGATTTTTTTGACGAGTCTTTCTTTCTAAAGTTTCGGAATTATGAAATTTTTAAATTGATATTAATCAGTTTAAAAACAACCTAATTTTCTCAAAACAGCTTGTTAATTATTATTGTAATTAAAGGGTAACATTGTCCTACACGTAAAGGGGAAACTTTTCTTAGTCCGACACTCTGAAATTTTCTTTTTTATCTATCTTTATTAGTTACCCGATTCGATATTTTTCGAAGATAGAAAAGATGGTTGCCTCGTCAAAACGAAGCTGTCCACAAAAATTCAGCTTGTTATTAATAACGAAAATTTGTTCCTGAGACCACGGTCTAACTAGTTTATTAGAGTTTCGCAGTCAACAAGGGACGGTTATATTTGTTATCCATGTGACGGGATGTTCATGTAACATGCGTAAGTTAACCGGCTACCTTACCCCCAAAATGGAGCACGAGAATGACAAGCACGGACGCTATTGTTGCAGCAATAACTAATGGCGGTGGTACCAGATCCAAGGGAGACGTTGTAGAACTCTACGACCTAGTCACGATGTTAGTGACTTAAATCACCAATCGTTGGGCTTTTACGAACTGAATGGCAGTATGATAGATGGTCTATTCTTCAAAGGGAGCCCAGACCAACACGGGGAATACAAATACACATAATGTGCCTTTTTGGTCTAACTGCTGGCATTTTTGATGTCAGATCATGTGGTCCTGCGGAATGAGTCTTTCCATAATGAGATTTATTTGCTCGTTTGCCAGAACACAAGTACCGGCAGCTATTGCAGCAAGAATTGGTAATACAATAACCAACACCTATTGAAACGTTGCGGAACTCTACCTATTTAGTAATCACCATTAATGACACGTATTAACCTTCTTTCGTGTTTAAAGAGATGCCTAGCAATAAGTAGTTGATCTATACTTCAAGAAGGGGCTCGGACCAATTCGCAGAAAAATGAATGACGTGAGAGATGTAAGAGTAAGAGTTCTCATGACAGTGTTTTATTTATTTTTATACTACCTGCAGCGTGCAGCCCGCTGCTTTATAAAAAATTTTGGCGAATCCCGCGAGATTACTTAATTTTTCCGGGATAAAAGTAGCCTACATACTATTCCAGATCATCACCTACCTGTGCGCTAAATTTCATTTAAATCCGTTCAGTACTTTTTGCGTGATTTAGTAACGAACATTCATCCATCCAAACATCCATACTTTCGCATTTAAAATTTATATATACATGGGGCACACTAAAAGTTTTGCACTTCTAGCTAATCGGAACTATTTGAATTTCGAATGTTATATTTTTAAAACGTTGCAACCTTTTTAGTAATAAAAAAAAAATAACTAGCGGGAAATGATTTGTCAATTATTTTTTATCACACATCAAAGTTCTACGTACGCAACGAAAATGGAATTAAGTCGAAAAGATTTTAGAGCGATGATTTTTATGATTTTAAAAGTTCTTGTAGCGGCTCAAAACAATCACAAACGCTACAAGAAAAAATAATAAAAAATGGACAAAAATCAATAACAAATTGAAAAAAGGAAATTCAAAATAAAATCCTGAATCGCGATATTACAATTATTTATCTTGTAACACTAATACAAGTTTCAACGTTTATCAAATGGACTTCGGTCCCCAGGCAGTACACCTTGCCTGGCTGGGAAGATCTTCCTTTTCCCTTCCTTGTCTTTCTGTGACGTCATCGACCTCAACAGTAATGACGTCACCTGACAAGCAGCTGGCCCGCTGGTTCCATCACTTTGACCCTTCAGCGGTAGCGACCAGCGGCGCCACATTCTCTTTCTACGCAAGACTGTGCCGCTCGTCTTCAAAATGATTTTGGGAGAGAAGCACCTTGTGGCGATGGATTGCTAAATTTGAGAGAGGTCGAGATTCTTTACATGACGAATTTCGTGAAGGGTGGCCTTCAACTGCCGTCAACGAAAATAATGTGGCTACTGTTACTGAAGTACGACCACGGACATTCTAATACTGTTTATGATATTGTCACAGGAGACGAAACGTGGATTATTGTTTTGAACTCGACAAAAAACAGCAAACTTGTGAATGGGTGTTTGAAAATGAGAACAGGCCAACAAAAGTGAGACAGGCGAGAAACGTTGGTAAAAATTATTCTACCATTTGTTTATCCAGGGTGTTAGAAAATGTTCGTGAAAGACTACCCAAAAGCCGCATTCTCCTACACCATGATAAAGCTTCTTCACACACGGCCAACGAAACAAAGTCATTTTTAGCTTCCGAAAAAGTACATCTCGTCACTCATCCTACGCATAACCCGACCTAGCACCCTGTGATTTCTGTATTTTCCCCAAAATCAAAAATTTGATGAGAGGTTTTACTTTTACCAACTCCGAAGAGGCAGTGATAGCTTTCAATCAGCACGTAGAAAACATGCCTTCAGATCTGTGGTCCTCCTGTTTTAAAAAATGGTTCGATCGCATGAAAAAATGTTTAAAATGTAAAGGAGATTATTTTGAAAGGCAATAAAGATAATATTTTGGTTATAACATGTTGTTTTTTTATGTTACGCAAAACTTATAGTGTGACCTACGTATACTCGTAAATCAATCCCTATTTTCCGTGGCCACGACACGCGTGAATGGCTGGACCGTCTTCACTAATTAAATGTTGTGTTTGTAATTGTCAGGGGAAGATTCTTATAAAAGAAAATATTAAGAAAATTAGAATATTTAAAAATACTTAATCACCATATAAAGTTCAATGCTCTTTCGGCTGCCTGGAAGGACGATCTCGTATACTTATATAAATTACGTGTCACGTTCGGTCCCGGGCTCCTTTGAAGAATGGGCTAACTATTGCATGCGCCCAATTGGCTATACGAGTCACTAACATCGTGGCTACTAGGTGGTAGAGTTCTGCATTGTCTCGCCCGGGTCTGGTACCACTGCCTTACCTATTCCTGCCGCAATAGCGGTTTGGAGGGTAAAGTAGCCGGTAAACTTATGCATGTGGCATAAGACCTCGCCACAAGATATCAACGCACCATTAAAATATTTGGTGTCTATAGGCGATGGTTGACTCTTTCCATCAGGAGACCCATCTGCTTGATTGCTATCTTATAGTATAAAAAAAACGTTTGTCTGCTATGGATTCCTTATATGTATGGCAAAACAACGTTTGCTGGGTCACCTAGTATAATTATAGATTACACCTATAACAGCAACGTCCCAAGTGTTGGTCCGAGCTTCAATTGAAGAATACCTAAAAATAAAAAACCTTTTACCGTTCTGCCAGGCAGGTAAACGATTGGCAATGCGAGTCACTACCATCGTGGCTACTAGGTGGTGAGTTCTGCATTGTCTTGCTCGGGTCTAGTATCTCACTTATTACTGCCGCAATAACGTCAGTGCTTGTCATTGTCATGTTCCGGTTTGGAGGGTAATGTACCCGATAAACTTATGTGTGTGTACATTAGGACTCCGCCAAAAGGACAACAACGCACCATTGACATCTTTGGTGTCTATAGGCGAGGGTTGTGTGTTTCCATCAGGAGAGCCATCTGCTTGTTTGCTGTCTTATGATATAAAAAGGAAACAAACAATTTTTTTTGAGACAAAATTGCCTATAGATACGAGGGATATATTAGTGGCGTGTTGCTATTCGCGTGAAAAGAATCTAAAGTCACAATATCTAAAGTCACACAATTTTGGCAACACGAATAGTTAAAACGGTGGTAACATACTCGCAGGCCGTGGAAATCATTACAGAATTCGTCTATCTACTATTTACGATAATAGTGACAGGATTGACGTCTTACTTAAAATTAGGTCATCTGCCTTATTTTGAAAAAGAGGTCTGGGCCATACCAGCAATGATCCCGAGCGACGAACACCTCCATTAAGCCCCCACCCCCTTCGTGATGCTAAGCTTGACGCTGATGCTCCACTACAATCATTACATTTAATAAAAACGCCGCATTAAGTTGAATTCAATATCACAAGAGACAATTTTAGCGCGGGAGTTAATAAATTTAAACTCTTGCTGAACACTTTACCCGCCCATTTGAAAGGTGTCGCTGTTATATCCCTTCAGGATAGCTATAAGCGACAACATAGTAAGTTATAAGCAACAATATAGTAAAATTATGACAGCAAAAGCAAACAACATTTTTAATATCATTTTGAGATTTTTATTATTTTCAAATTTAATTTCAACGTGGGTTTTAAGTACTTATAATTGAGGGATTTTCGGGGTTGCCTAATACAATTTCCGTGGCTCGGGCGAGTACGCAAATTTGTCGGTAGGTACGAGTAGCTTTATCACGAGAAACAAGCGACAGTCGTTATCAGGTAAAATGCAAAGTGGTGATCATCATTAAACATTCATATTGTCTACCAAAAAAAATTTTAAATAGTAGAAAACTCAAAAATCTATCGACTTTCAGTCCACTCTGTCTATTTCGCAAGGATTCTGGGGTAATGAAGTTTATCCATACTAACATTATAAACGCAAAAGTAACTATGTCTATCTCTTCTTCACGCCTAAACCACTGAACCGATTTAGATGAAATTTGGTACAAAGATAGTTTGAGACCCGACAAAGGACATAGGATATTTTTATCCCGGAAATTCCACGGGAACGGGAACTATGCGGGTAAAACCCCGAGACTTAAAAAATTATCTACGTGGACGAAGACACAGGCACACCTAGTTTAATATAAAAACATTTAATAAACCCGTCACAAATAATATAGAAAACGGTAGGTGTTTTAAAGCTAATAGCGATCGGCGTACATTTCAACGATGTACGAGTGAAAGAGGCAAGGCTACTACTTTTCAAGTTGATGCAACCGATGCTCGACATAACAACGCTTATTGAAAGCACAGCTTTTTATATCACCAGCCACACCACGCAAAAAAGACGTCCCATTCTGACCGCTGCCCGCCAGACGGAGGATTGACAACTACGTAACTGATATTCATCAAAGAGACGTTAATCGCAATATGTGTCTCATTATTATTATACTAGCAGACCGCTGCTTGATTAAACTTTTTTGTAAATCTCATGGGAACAATACATTTTTCGGGATAGTAATAATAATAATAAATTGCTGGACAAATCACACGAATTGATCTAACCTCAAAGCAAATTATTTGCTTGTGATATTGGTGTTAATCAAGATTACTAAAAAATTATCTTCACGCCCGTATCCCCAAAGTGGTAGACAGAGGTATAACAAGTGCTCCCACGATTAGGCGAAGACATTTATTCACATTAATGTGACAGGTGGCAAGCCTATCGCCAGCCGGACACATCCAATCCCAGGCAACGTTGATTTTTTTTTTTAAATTTAAATTTGGATTGCACGACCTGGGAATCAAACCCAGGATCTCATGCGGTCAACGCCGACACCAAAGCACTAGAAATATCTACCCGAAACCAAAAATTTGTGCTTATCGCACAAGTTCTATCCTTTCCCTATCGAGTCGAGTCCCTATCGAGAATCGAACTATTATTATATATCGAGAGTCGCTAAGCATTCTGTAAAAAATATTCTATCTATTAAGTCTGGACTTAGCCTACCGGTACACCAAAGTCAAGTTTATTCAGGTTTTTCAACATAAAGAAGTAACAAACACATACATACACACACACACAATTTTTGCATTCATAATGTTAGCGAGCGAATGGCTAGGGAATGGGTCACTAGTCACCTCTATTTTGACTATTAGGTCGTGCTCGTGAGGTTTCGGTACCATTGAATAACTTATTTTTTCCGCAATGACGTCAGCGTTTGTTGTTGTATTTCTGCTAGGTAAGTAGCCGATAAACTTACGCAGGAATTGTACGATCTAGCCACACCTAAAAGTCCACTATTAATATCTTTTTCGATTTTAGATATAGTTTTGCTTTTTAAGTTTATCTATAGTTAGTTGTATTTCTTGTAGAACCGCAACTATACCTACACAAAAAAACGAAGAAAACCAATC
Source organism: Apodemia mormo (assembly GCA_036924255.1). Lineage (NCBI taxonomy): Eukaryota > Metazoa > Arthropoda > Insecta > Lepidoptera > Riodinidae > Apodemia > Apodemia mormo. The sequence goes on along the minus strand of JAUPFN010000015.1, from coordinate 24,228,952 downwards.
TTCTGTTGACCGTTTCGTATAGCAATTTCGTAAGTTTTTGCGTAAAAACACAAGTAGGTACTACTTGTGTTTTTAACAATAGATAATAATCAATCGCACCATTAAACTTTTGTCAGATGTCACAATCTGACTCATATCTAAATGTACTTTAAAAAAACAGGATTTTTAGCAAAATAATAAACGAAGTAAAACTGGAACAACCAACCTCCAAGCCCTGCATGAGTTTTTCGCCAAATTTATATAAGATCAAACGGGAAATTTAAGAACTAGGTTCTTAAATTTCCCGTTTGATCTTATATAAATTAATATAAGATCAAACGGGAAATTTAAGAACCTAGCTCCCCAATACACATAACAAAACGTCAATTAAGTCGAAGCTCTTAGGGCGCTTACACACATAACCACGAAACGTCGCGTCTTGCTACGACGCGGCATACTGTGTAATAAATGTGTAAGAACCTTAAACGCTTTGATTTGAATGACGTTTTGCTACGTGAATTAGGCTCCAGGCGTCTTTTTTATTTATTATGTTTGGATCGCCAATAGAAACAACACAGACCAGATTTTATATAATACAATACAAGCAAAAAACGTGTTTTTTCAGTTTTCTGATAAACACGAAGTTGCCCGGGATTGGAAAGTGCCGGGGTGGCGATAGGCTCACCACCTATCACATTTGTGGGACCAAGTACCTTCGGCTAATCGTAGGTGCACTTGTCGTACCTCTACCTACCCCTTCGGGGATGCGGCGTGAAGATACTGTTATTTTTTAATACAAGCAATGGCAGTGCCTTCCGAGTTACAGGCAACCACAGCTTATACAGTTAGCTTAAAGTTCGAAGTATAATTAAATTAAATTATACTAAAAGTGAAAAATATAGTGTCAAATAAAAAAATTGAATAAATAATGTCTTTGAGTAATCGTGGAACATACATAAAGAAACTTGAACTATTAACATCTTTGCTGTCTATAGCGATGATTTCTCTTTTCATTTAGAGAGCCATTTGCTTGTTTATTATGCTATGATGAAAATATTCTGACGAATTAAGAACCTCTTATATTTTTCAGGTCAGTTAAAAATAACGAACATCAGTCGATCGAATACTATTTATAAATAAAGCCTTTCTAAATAAGATATGAGTCGCAAAATCACTAATCTATAAATAAAAATATAAAATATGCGGCGGATGATAATGATGTTATCTAGTGTATATAATATAGTATAGTTCAAGAGCCCCTCCCCTATATATGTAGATACCTACACGTTTGCTTTGCTCAAAGACATTGTCGCTTTCAGACACCTCATTAGAGCGTGCGTCCCATGTGAGCCTACTCACCCCACCCTCAGCCAACCCCCTTTCACATACAAAGGAGAGCAATTCTTTTCCTGAATACACAAAGTTGACTGTATAATTGCAACTACTGTTATACTATGCGTGATAAAATTTGAATTTTTCTAAGACTAGCTGTTGCTCGTAGTTTCGCACACGCTGAATTCGAGGAATTTATTTTCGAAAAGTATGTCTACGTTATATTTGCCTCAGGGCTTATTAACAGGTTAATTTTCAAACCTAAATCAGCGCAAGTACATAAGGAGCATTTTGTAAGGTTTAAGGTGTGTAAAGTGTCAGTGTAAAGATGAGAAAAGGCATGCTCCGATGGTTCGGGCATGCTGAAAGAATGGTAGATGAAAGGATAATAAAACAGATATACAGTGGTAATGTACGTACCATGATTAGATTGATCAAGAACTGTTCGAAGGTGGTGTCAAGTTTTCGTAAACGGCGTGTGCGTATGAGTAATGAATATGGAGGAAGCAAAACAAGCCCGCAAAGATCGTGATGCATGGCACTCGGATCATTCTGCCTACCCGGTAAGGGATCTGGCGTGAAGATATTATGTTGCTGTTGTAAAGGTTTGGCTCTACCTTAACCTCGAAAATACCGGCTTCCTTATGGAGCAAAATTATAAGGGTTTGGTTTCAATAAACCAGTTTATAAAGGTTGTCTACAAATATTTGTATGATTTCACGTACTTTGCGTGACGTGCAATGCCACGGTTTTGGCTTAGACCGGCTTATATTACGAAGCTCTCTCATTTCAGATACACTCAAAGCGAAACCTTTTACAAAAAACCGCAAAGTACCTCAAATAACCGGTATTTTTTAAACCGGTTTCAAACCCCGATTTGCCTAGTACTATTATAATGGCAAGTTTCAGTCAGTTGCAGGTAAGATATTTAGAACAAAGATTTCATTAACATAAAAATAATAAGAATATGTATTTTTTATCATCGTAGCCCATTGACGTCTGCTGCTGGCCATCAGTTTTATCTAAACTTCGTGTCAATTCTCTGTGTTGCGTGGAAACCAATGCAGTTTTTTTTTTGAAATGAACTTAAGCAGTTGGTTCAAAGGACCGCTACTGCGAAGCGAATTTAAGTTAAGAGACCGAACCTCGGCTTAGGGCAGTATCTTGACGATTGGTGGGAGAGTAAGTGGCATCAGGATTTCGACTCGCCAACGGCTCTTGACCGGAGTCTCGAGTGTTGACGGGCCAAAACAATGAGCCGAGTCGCAACCAATGCAGTGTTTCCAGCCGTTTTGAAAAATCGTTGTCCATTTGGCAGGAATTGGCATTTGGCAGGCAGTCAATACTGCGTTGACCAGTTCGCAGTCATCAATCGACCTTCCAATTATCTTGCTTTAAGGACCATCGTGTCTTTTGGCCACATGCCCTGTCCTGCCCACTGCTACTTCAGATTGCTAACATCGTTGAACTATGTTTGGCACTTTTGTTCCGCTACTGATTGCGTTATATTCGACTGAATCATATAGAGAATAAATACCAAGTATGGTTATCCTAGCGATACTGAGACGATGAATCATTCTAATCAAAAATCATATTTTCTTCGCATTCATATATTCTTTTACCCTATACCTTAGAAAGTTTATAAACTTTTTAGCTTTGGGTAGTAAACGAGCAGAGGGGTCTTCAATTTCTCTTTTAGTACATGGTTCTTCTACTGTTACATGTAAGGTGGTGAAAACGGGCAAGACGTCACATGTCTTTAACATCCACTAGTTTTGTCCTCAAGGAGTTCGATCCGCCCTCTGAGGGATTTATTGTAAATTAAATTTTGATTGTTGATACTTTGCTATTTGATACAAAGCTTTGTTTTGTTTCGCTGAAGTGTTTACATTTGCGTTGCACATAATTTTCTCAAGTATTGGGTACTTACATTTGACTTGTTTATAATTTCTTTGTCTCTAACGAGCTGCCTGGCAGGAATGTAGATGGTACATTTTTTATAAGAAGCCTGGGTTAACAAAGCATAATGATTATTACAACAAAATATACTAGGTAATAGAGGATTGCTACATCTCGATGGATTTGGACCATCTTACTTTATCCTGCCGTAATAGTGCTTATCAATTTTAAATACATTTTTAAGTATAGTATTCCGATTTAGAGGGTTGGATATACATATTATGGATGATCTGATATCTTTAATTACGTTAATCTCCCCATCAGAAGAATGACGCAATTTGTTTGCTAACTATTACCCATCTTAATTATTAGCATTTAAACACACAAAGCTTTATAACGCTGTTTGTTACTCAGATAGTTTCGTCTGTTTAACATATTTGACATTTGTAGGTATCGGTTGCCTATTATATTACCAGAAGAGCCGCTTACTTATTATCGGGTATTCAATGCTTTATAAAAATAAGGAAAAATCCGGTGTGTAAGGGACCGTCTACCGAAAATTTAAAGCGTAGCTTTGGACCATAATTTTGAGACGGAAACCGTTGGAAATTGTGTAATTTTTGTAACATTCTAGAGTGCTATTTCTAAAAAATAGTAAACTTAAGGAAATACATAAAATAAGCAATGTATTATGCGTCTCACGCCGAGCAAAATAAACAACTGGTTTGAGATTTTTGCGGGCGCTACGAGTCGGAGTACTCATAAAACGCGAATTTGGCATTACCTAAAAAATAAAAAATTGCCATCATAACTAGAACGCGGAACGAAAAAGCCATGTTTTCTTAATTTTTCGAAAGACCATCCCTAAGACGCTGTATATTACGTATATTTGCACTAGAATGTGAGAATGCTGTTCGCTCGTAGGTTCCCTGTAAGATTGAATCTAAACTAATAGTCAAAAAGCTCCACTAAACTATGTTTCGCATACTAATACTTCGCTTGGATAGTTTGGTAGAGTACGACCTCAAACCATCGTAGTATTCTTTTGAATACTTTTTTAAGTAGGTATAATCATATAGCTGTCCCAAAAAAGGTACACATGACAACATTTATAAATATATTACATGTATGGTGAAAGCTGTAAAACAGTAGGTGCAATAAAATCAAATCCTACAAGCACAATAGTGAACTGTCACACAAGTGATACGTGTCGTAACCTCGATGCTCCAGGAGTGATAAACTATAAAAAGCGGATAGTAAAATATGATAAACAATGAGAGCACGGCTAAAGCGTTTTAGTGTTTATGTACCATTTACATTTGATGTAGACGAGACAGTACAGTGGAACGACTCTTAACAGTATAGCTGATGCGTGGCGTGAAAAGAATTAATATTTTTATTAAGTTTTATGCGAGTTTCTTAAGTTTAGGTGTGTTATCTATGAAAGTTGGACCAGCTACTATCAACAGACCTGAATTTTCTCCAAAAATTCAATCGCATAAGAGATACTGAGAACATGCTAGAACGAATCAATCTCGACCAACATTCATGAAACGCATTGTTTTTGGTGATGGTAGACGTGGGCCACGATTTTGACATACAAACTAGTCAACAAGCTTCGGAGTGGCACCTTCTACCGAACCATGACTTTATAACTTTGTCTGGAATATAGGTGACTGATGTGGCGTACAAAGAATTATAATTCTTATTAGTTTTTTTAGTCAAGGTTTGATTAACAAAGCATCCGTTTTTTGGGAAAATGGTGGAAAATCATCGTTGTTAATATAAAAAAGTTCTTAACTATAACTAGCAGCAGTAGTAGAAGAACATAACATTTTTCTAAATATTAATTAGTCACAAAATTATATTAAACTCTAAGACAACAACGAAGAATCGTTACGTAAAAGAATATTATCACGTTGCGATTACGTACGATTTATGTCACTTCTCTAATTAAGACGAATACAGTATGTTAAAATATATCAAGCTGTTTGGTGTGTACGACTTGCCAAATTAAATGAACATTGATACAATATATGTATATAATTTATCAATTACTTATATAAGTAAGTTTACTCTATTGAAAATTAAGTTACACCATCTGTTTCGTTTTCTTTACTTTTTTTAATATCATAAGATAGCAAACAAGCAGATGGCTCTCCCGTGCAATAAGACCACCATTGCCTGTAGACACCAAAGATATTAATGGTGTGTTGCTAATCTTGTGGCAGAGTCTTAGTGCCACATAAGTTTACCGGCTACTTTATCCTCCAAACCGGAACACGACAATGACAAGCACTGGCGCTATTACGGCAGGTATAGGTAAGGCGGTGGTACTAGATGTGAGCGAGACAAGTGGGCGAGCGAGATAGGTGGCAGAACGCTACCACCTAGTAGCCACAATGAAATGGACTCGAATAGCCAATTGTTCGCCTCTTACGAACTGCCTGGTAGAATGGCAGATGGTCTATTCTTCAAGGGAGCCTGGACCAACACGGGAAAATTTGGTGGTTACATGAGGTTGGCTAGTATAGAATACCCTTAAGAGTCATGTTAAACTTTATTACAATTTCACATTTTTTGTACTTCTGCAAATCTATACATATAATAAAATCGTAGGAAAGTCAAAACTGTACATTGAATATTTTTTTAAAAGAATACTTGGGGTGTGATCTACAATCGATATCGAAGCCAAATATATAGTTATTAGAATTTTTGTCTGTTTGTCTGTATGTATGTCCGGGGTAAACTCAAAAAGTACTGCATGTATTTACTTCAAATTTTGCACGAATATTACTAACAGGTATGGTCAACATATAGGCTACATATTATCACGCTATCACCTACGGGGGGAGCTGTGCGGAGTAAACGAAGTCCGCGGACAAAGTCACGGACAACAGCTAGTTAATAAATAAATACGTTTAATATAGGTATATCGCATCAAATTGAGTCAGATGTAGAGGCTTCTGGCGAAGTTTAAAAAATCGATGTTCAAAACTACATGTAGTTACTGTCTACTGTCTAGTGTATTAAAAAACAGCTAGCTTTGCGTAAACGGTACACCAAAGTGAGTCCATAAACTTTTGACACGCACCCGTAAAATATTAACGATACGTACGAGAAAAATGACGACTATCACTGTCGGTTTTCGGTCGCTAGGACGCGCCACAAGTAATGGCAGTGCCGAATATATATGGGACAGAATTACTCCGATTGAATATTTTAGTATGCCAACACGCCCAGTGGTATTTTAATATAAATTACTTTTACACGCGTCTGGAAGGCTGACACGTCTAGCGGTGAACAATTTTCGGCATATGAAGACGAGAAATAAAGATAAATATAGACTATAAGGATAAAAGGAAAATATATTCCATCAGGTATAGAATAATCCATAAATTTACTGCATGTTGATCTCGGTCCCATTTAAAGAATAGAAGATATGCTTTCTTTCGGTATTTTGCAAAACGCAAACGTGTGACTACAAGGTGGGAGATTTCTGCAACTTCTACCTTGGTTTGATATCTGTAGGCGTTCGTTGTTTCTTTTCATCAGGATAATCATTTGCTTGCTGGCTATTATTACATGAAAAACAAATAGGGGGCCCAAGAAGAGATTTTGGGATTTACTCGAGTGCGTCAGATTAACATAGGGGGTTACTCGCATGGTTACCCTATGTTATGTGGCTCTCCGCTTTTATATAGGGGCGGGTAACTAGGACAGGAAAAAAAAAAACAAAATTAAAATAACCGGCTTGTGGGAATTGTCAGATTATATTATTTCGTCATTCTTACTTAATTTCCTCCATAATAAAAGAAACTTCGCACGCTCTCGAAAATGTCAAGATAAAGTTTTCTTTGCACATATGTGACCCTTGAATCGTCAATTTTCTAAAATTTTAGCTGGCAATTAACCCACCATACCTTAATCTGATGCGCTTCAGTGTTTCCATGTAACTGTTTTTTAAACATTTTTTTTATCCGCAGTTTTTTAGCGGTATTGAAATAAAAAACAATATATAACTTTATATTTTTTCTATAATTTAACGCTCGAGACACTCGAGAATCTACCCATTTAGCATTTTGGGCTGCCCTACTATAATGAACAGAGATGTAGCCTAGATTAATAGGAGGTCTATATACAAAACGCTTAAAATTACTTAGGATTATTGTAAATAATTTAATGTAAAATCATGTAACGGGTTTCCTACTTACAAGATCGCTATAAGGTTAGAAATTTGATTAAAAATAGAAGGGTTAGAATATTTTTAATCCACTCCTTGTAAAGTTTAATTTATACATATTTATTTTCTGTGTAAGTCAATTAATCAGTCAGACAAGAAAGCTAAATTAACTAATTTCGTATCTACACTAAGTGGAAGAGTTCGAAAAAAAATTACTATGGCGTAAATTCTGGCTGCAATAAAGTCAATACTGATAACTGTCGCATCTAGCTTGGAGCGTTATCCCAAGACCACCTTCTCGCTCTGGACAATTTTGTGATGATACAACACTGCGGTATGGTCGTGAGAGCTGGGTGAAATAGAATAAACGCGCTTGAAATAAGAGAAGTGATACACGTCAAATTCTTGAAAATTGCGGCAGAGAGAATTGAGAATATTGCTTGATCTTCCCATCGCTGTCTAGGCAGACTTGACTTGTTTTATCCATATAACTCTCTTCATACAATTCGCTGGTTTTGGAGAGTTTTGAGACTGTTCGCTTAATTTGATCATAGTAGGTAGGTAAGTCAGTCTCAATCTCCCTGATCCCATTTATTCACATCTGCATTTTGTCTGTCTGTCTGTCTGTTTTGTTAACCGTTTTATAGATAACAAACAAGAGTATGGTTCTCCTAATGGAAAGGGAACCATCGTCTACAGTCTCCAAAGATGTTAATGTTATGTTGCTATCCGTGTGGTGGGATGGCACTGCCTCATCATAAGTCTACCGCCTACTTTACCCTCCAAACCGCGGATTACGATAAAGACAAGCATTGACGCTATTGCGGCAGCAAATAGTAAGGTGGTGGTACCATACCAATTAGAGCATGATGTCTTTTCTCATTTTTAACCGCCGAAAAGGAGTTCATTATTTTGACATGTATGTACGAATGTGATATTATTGAAATTGGATAATATTTGAGTATGATGATCTATTTCGGACTCCAAGCACGTATACATTTCGTAAGTAAAATTATGTATATCATTGTCCACGAATAGGTATCTCGGGAACTAAAAGCCATGTCAACATAATTTTTTTCTGTATTAAATCAGGTATATTCCAACTTAGGGAGCAGTCAAAGTTCCATCAAAATCGGTTCAGTAGTTTTTGAGATATTCGTCGGTTTAATTTTCCAAATTAAATTTTATTTCTCACACCAATACTTTCTTTCAATTCAAACTTTTCTCTCACTTCAGTATTACGATTTTATTTATTTATTATATTATTATTTTATATATTTACGATTGCGATCTTTAAATTTTTATATTTATAATTATTTATATAGGCGACTAGCGGCTCGTTACGTGCTTCGCTGCGTATCGCCATTTATTGAATTCATTTGTTACAAAAAATGTGATAAATTAATAACCGCTCTACCGATTTTGTGAAAACTTCACATAAACCATGTACTAAATAGTCTGAACAAAGCCTAAACATTTGGTTTGGATAGGTGAGCCCGTTCTTGAGTTATAAAATTACAACGAAAAGTGGCATTGATTTTTATATATATAGATGTGTACATTTATAGTTTATACACAAGGTTTATATGTTTATTTATACATTTGTATTATACACGAGACAAATTTTAAATATCTGTATGTGTTTTGTTTATGACAGTTAAGTATGAAAGGCTGCGTTGTCGCTGATGGATGTATTATGTTTTCGTTTCGGGAACACAATAACCTTTAAAAGGTGTAAACTTGAGTCCCAGACAGACTTTAAAATAACTTCTCGGCGGCAGATAGTTTATTGCTTATTGAGTAGCTCTGACGAAACGCGTTTCCAGAGGTAAAATATTCCGGATTGGAATCTCACTCAATATCGCAATGCCTACGTGACATTGAAATTATCGCTCGGTGGGAGGCGCTTTGGGGCCTGTCGATGAGATGGACTGGACTAAAACAAAATAAGAATCATTGTTTCAAACAATGACTATTGTCGCGAGTCGCAAAGCCCGCGTGCGCGAGGGTTACCAGCTGTGGAAGCTAGGAATTCCCTTTTCAAAGAAACACAGACTGTCTAAATTTTTTAAAGGGTTTTTATAAGCTGGAAAAGTAGGGTAACTACTAACTTGTAAAGTTGTACATGTAGTATTTACATCCTAATCATACGGAAGGATACGTACTCTGTTAACATTTTCGATTCGCCTATCGCCTATAAGGCGATAGTAGTTTGATTTTGTCAAGAGAGCCTAAATTAATGCAAAACTACTATTAATAATATATGTATATAGGTAAGTTCAACTAATGTATTTAGGTAGTTAAATTTTTAAATCATAAGATAGCAAATAAAGTCAATACATGGAAAGGGATAACTATTATTATAGACAAGAAAGATGTTAATGTTGCCTTGATTTTTTTTCACATATAGCGGGGTGCTATTCCCACATGTGTAACTTTACCGGCTACCTAAGAAACAGACAACAGTGACAAGCACTGACGGTAATGTATGCATAAATAAAAATGAACATACCTTTACAGAAATATAAAATCCAATGTTTATGGTTAGGTATGGTTAATCGAAAAATAGATTAAGGAGCTGGCCACAGCAACGAGTCACAAATGTGTAAAAATATCTTTGTATGTTTAATAATAATTATTATTGTATACATACAAGAAGGCTATTGCCAGTTAGCGACTATGATCGTGGATAGGTGGAAAAAGAAACGCAAATAAATAAAATAAAATAAATAAATAAAACATCTCTCCAAAAAAAAAAAACAAATTGGTTTACCCTCAACTCAAAGTAAATTATTTGCTTGGGGCATGGGTGTAAAACCACATTAATACTTAGGAATCTATCTATACATTTAATAAAATCGTAGGAAAGTCAAAACTGTACATATGTAGAATATTTTTTTAAAAGAATACTTGGGGCGTGATCTAAAATCGATATCGAAGCCAAAAATATAGTTTTTAGAATTTTTGTCTGTTTGTCTGTACGTTTGTTTGTCTGTTTGTATGTCCGGGGTAAACTCAAAAAGTACTGCATGGATTTATTTCAAATTTTGCATAAATATTACTAACAGGTCGGGTCAACATATAGGCTACATATTATCACGCTATTACTTAAGGGGGAGGAGCTGTGCGGAGTAAACGAAGTCCGCGCGGACGAAGTAGTGGGCAACAGCTAGTACATCATAAAATACGGAAATATATTTAATAAACTCTCAAAATCAGATATTAGTTGATATTTATTTGTAAAATATTAAAAAATAGCCCAAATACAAGTGAGTATGATAGTCTGACAACCCTGTTGGCGGACGCACAAGCGGTCGCGGCGCAATTCGTTAGCGGAGCGCGCGCGATTGGCCGCCGCGCGGTGGGCGGGGCGCGCGACAAACTGCGCACACGCAAATAGCGCACCCGCACACAAATTAAAACAATAAAATGAAAGTAATATAACAATGTAACCATCCAACAATATCCACTATCGACGTTTAATGGCCGAGTGGAGGCGACGCTGTTTCTATTTATTAAAAGGACCATGTCATCTCATGAAGCGAGAACCACGTTGTAGCACCAAGCTATAAAATTGACATGATAATGTGTACATACTTTAAATACTTACATTCTTTTTGTATATATCAAACGATAGCATACATGATACAAGCATTTGGCTATCCTAATAGAAGCAGATAATCATCGGCTATAGATACAACGACGATGTAATGGAGTGTTGCTACCCTTATGGCGAAGGCATAGTGCCACGTGTTGTTTTATAGACTACCTTAGCATTCAAACTGAACCATGTCACCAATTATTAAACCGTATATTAACGCCCAGAGTTAGAAATACAGATTACTTATAATTAGATTATATTTAAGTGTGATTATCTATTTAGCCGTCAAAGCATGTTATTAAATTTCATAAGTGAATGTATGTTTATCCAGGAATTTCTCAGGAACTTCCCCCTTTTCCCCGTTTGGTCCCGGCTGCTTTGAAGAATAGGCCACCTTCCGTTCTGCCAGGCAGGTCGTATAAGGCGACCGACTGGCTATGCGACTCAGTAGTAACTCGTCTACTAGACATTGTGGCTACTAAGTGGTAGAGGTCTGCATTGTCTTGCCCGGGTCTGATTCCACTGTTTATTCCAGCCGTAACAGCGTCAGTGATTGTCATTGTCGTGTTAGGGTATGTAGGTTAAGATAGCCGGTAAACTTATGCAAGTGGCACCAACACCACGTCCCCTGATATCAATGCACCATTAACAGCTTTGGTATCAATAGGTGATGGTTATCTCTTTTCATCAGGGAGCCATCTGCTTGTTTGCTGATAAAAAAATGAAGCGTAAGAGTACTGGATTTCGTAGTTTTCATGTCGTCATGTTAACTAATTAAAACAAATATCGCTTGTTAGCAGCGGTAGAACCAAAATATGTCGCTATTGCGGCAGGAACAGGTAAGGCGATGGTACCAGACCCGGGCGAGAGAATGCAGAAATTTACAACTTAATAGCCGCGATGATAGTGACTCGCATAGCCAATTGGTCGTCTTTTTTTTAATATCATAAGATAGCAAACAAGCAGATGGGTCTCCTGATGAAAAGAGTCAACGATCGCCTATAAACACCAAAGATGTTAATGGTGCGTTGCTATCTTGTGGCGAGATCTAATGCCATGAGACAATGCAGACTTCTATTACCTATGCCATGATGGTAGTGACTCGTATATCCAATCGATCACCCTTTACGACCTGCCTGGCAGAACGGCAGTTGGCCTATTCTTCAAAGTAACCCCGGACCAACACGGGGGAAATTGAGACCCTCCTCCTTTTTGGAAAGTCGGTTGAAAATAAAACTTATTCATCCTAAATATCCGCCAAACAAAAGCGATGTGCATGATGAACAATTCTTGTATTTTCGTATACTAGCTGTTGCCCGCGACTTCGTTCGCGCGGACTTCGTTTACTCCGCACAGCTCCTCCCCGTAGGTGATAGCGTGATAATATGTAGCCTATATGTTGACCCGACCTGTTAGTAATATTCATGCAAAATTTGAAGTAAATCCATGCAGTACTTTTTGAGTTTACCACGGACATACACTGACTTTCCTACGATTTTATTATGGTTTAAGAGCCCACGACACTAAACCTAGTCCCATAAGACTACCGGATGGTATATACATAGTTAGTTTCGTCGTTAATTGGAGAATACGAATTGGCTATGCTGCAATGCGAAAAACTGGGTGGCGCTATTAAAAAAAAGAAAAAAAGAATGAAAAAAAAATCGAGTTCTGGTACGATAAGACTACCGAATTTCGTTTGTTCCTCGACATAGGGGAGGGGAAGGACTCTACGAAAATGCGGTGCTGCATGTCCCCATGATTGGCCTTATCAGTGGCAGCAGCATTATAAGTGACGCCTTGTACCTACATAGGTATCTAGTACCATCGGACTACCGAACGAACCAAAGCTTAGGAAAGATCATCAATTTCTGTGTAAGAAAAACCACTGCTGCATCTGTGAGCTCATGGTGGTTGCTGCAGCGATTGAAGGTCGCCCACTGCACAGCTTAAATCGGCGTTTATGCTCGGTTTTGAAGGCAATTACCCAGTTTTTTTCGTCTGGTACTGATGGAGTACCCATGCCACGATCAGGTACGAATAATTTGACTGGTCATTAACTGTTTCAACAAATAAAATTACATATTTTATGGGAAATTGTTGGATTTTTCAATCGTTTTCACTAGGATGTTTCAATTTTATGTCCTACTTAGGGATTTATAGGGTTCTGAAGTCAACTGGAAAACCTTATAGTTTCATACGGCCGTCCATTCGTCTATCCGTCCGTTCGTCCGCGCCTTAGCTCAGGATTCTTAATACTAGAAAGCTGTAATTTGGCATTTGTACCTGTACATGTTAGTTATGCCATCAAAAACGGTAAAAAATAAATAAAACGTATATTGTTTAGGGTACCCTCGTTCGTAAAGTTTTCTCGCAAACCCCGTAGTGTAAAGTATCGTTGTATAGAGTTCTTAAACAATATTGCGTGTTGTCACCGTGACTTACTTAGTAAGGCAATACCTCGCTTTCATTATGCAATTTTGGAATGCGTATACTTTTTCACATTATTGATTTTACGGTAACTCTTACCTTTAACAGATATTCTAAGCCAAGACTTAAAATCTAACCAAAAATCTCCAATCAAGTCGTTTAAAATTGACAGATGGTCGCCTCTGTGGTCTAGTGGTCCGGTGTCGAAGTTGATCACATGAGGTCCCGGGTCGGGCTTATTTTTTCAGTTTTCTGACAAAAACATAGTTGCCAGAGATTGGAAAACGTGTCTGATTAGCGATAGGCTGGCCACCTGTCACATTGTGGGACTTAGTATCTTCGGCTAATCGTGGGTGCTCTGGTTGTACCTCTGCCTTTTTATCGGAAATACGAGCGTGAAGATACTTTTCTTAATCTCTATATAAATGCAAAGTTGGTGTGTGTGTTTTGTTACTGGCACTGAAATAGTCGGGTGGATTCGAATGAAATTAAGTATACACGTAGCTCCTTTTCAGATTTTTCATATTTTTATTGATTTTGTCTTTAATTTTGATTATGTGTTTGGCCGAGTTTCCGATCCGGCAGTAGCTTAAAAAAATTTGGGGCGTCAAAATAACTTATAAAAAGTTTTATTGAATAAAACATATCTGATTACTTTAAATGCGATTCACCCTAAAAAACGTATTGTTCCCATGCGATTAAAAAAATATTTCATCACGAAACATGCTACTTGACAGATCTTCAATCCATGCTAGTAAAATTATAAATGCAACTCGATCTGTCTGTAAAGCTTTCACGGCTAAACTGCTAAACTAATTTTAACGAAATTTAGCAAGGAGATAGAGAGAGATAGAAACTCATTCGTGGATACGGGCGTGAAGATACTTTCCATTCGAGTGAAAAAATATCATCTGATCAAACCTGGGTCGCCTAGCTAGTAATATTTTATATAAGTCTATAAATAAACTACAACATCCAATCAATGTTACTTCAAAAAACAAATGCCATTAAGGCTTTCAAGTCTCGTTTGCTTTGTTGGTTGGTAGCGCTCCAGTCCGTAACGAATGTCGTCTCATTTACTAGTGTGTCACATGCAGGCGGTGTTGTTTCACGGCGGACGGGTGGCTGAGGGTGGGACATGACCAATGATGTCACGTTTACGTCATAATAACCAGAAATCTCTATTATATCTTAACAAAACTGTCTTGAATTGTTGCAAATAGGAAAAACTCGTCTTTTGTAAAACAACAACGTGAAAGTATTTTATTTATTTATTTAAATACTTTATATAAAACCCAAAAATGGCACAAAGGCGTAACTTAATGCTATTAAGAATTTTCTCACAGTTTACCTTCCGTGATGCTGAAAGAAAAAGCTTGGGTAGTGCATAATAAATTAATTACAAGCTATCAATAAAAACTAAACACTTGATTCTAAATGATCATAACTATCCTAATTTTTAGGATATACTACAACAAAAGAAGTAAGCTTCATAACAACATTAGTGTAAATAATACATACATTCTATACAATAATTAAATATAGATTGACTACTTACATAGAAGAAAAATATATGTATACATATAAATATATATACACCGATATTCAATATTTATTATAGAAATATGCTTATTACATTTACACACATTAACATAATATAAAATACACACATATACAAAATTAAGTACTCTGACATTTCGTGATCGTACAATGCAGTTTTAAAATTTGATAAAGTAGATGATTCACGCATCTGAGATGAGAGATCGTTCCACAATCTTATCGCAGTAACTGTGAAGGAATTAAAATATGTTGCCCTATTGTGGTCCGGATACATCAGCTTACTAGAATGATGAGACCGCTGAAGCCTACTTTGACTTGAAATGTATTCAAAACGTTATTTCAGATATATTGGAAATGATGGAAGAATATAGGTGATTAGTAATAAATACATACCAATATTACATATTTTTTTTAAATAATTAAATAGTAAAGAAACAGATGGCTCTCCTGATGGAAAGAGAAACCATCGTGTATAAACATCAAATATTTTAACGGTGCGTTGCTATCTATGAGGCGGGATGGTAATACTACATATGCACATAAGTCTACCGGCTACCCTACCCTCTAAACCGGAACAAGAAAATGACAAGCACTGATGCTATTTCGGCAGAAATAGGTAAGGCCGTGGTACCACACACCCAGGCAAGCCGTTGCGGAACTCTACCACCTATATATAGGTAAGTATACCTGTTTTTCTGTCTATAAGCATAAAATAAACCCCTAGTGCTAGGTAATAAATAGGGGCTGAAAGTTTGCATATTTGCTTTAGAGAACACGTAAAGCTCCCCCCCTCCCTTGATGGTCCGGGCTTCCTTTGAAGAATATCATTTGTCTTTGCGTGGTAGAGTTGTGTATTGTATTACCCAGATCTGATACTACCTTACCTATTTCTGCCGCAATAGTGTAGCAACGCAACCATCTGCTTATTTGCTATCTTATGATATAAAAGCTGCTACAAAAAATTGAATTTACAAATAGACACTACAAATTTATATAGTACTAGTGATAAAAAGTATCTTCACGCCCGTATTCCCTAAGAAGTGGGCAGAGGTACAAGTGCATCTACGATTAGACAAAAATACTTAGTCCCATAATGTGATAGGTGGCAAACCCATCCCCATTTGCCTCCGAAGATATAGATCCTGAAAGTATACTGGCCGTTCCACTCCTCTTCTAATGATATTGTGTGACATACGCGATCTCTCTAGTTCGTGCAACCTACAGTGCGACAAAATGTGATCCCTATATTCAGGAGCCTCTTCTCAACTAATAAATTCGAATGGTTCAAACCAAGAACTTTAACCTACTCCGAAAGTGTTAGTGTCCTGTAAGCATCTGTGAGACTACATAATCAGGCTCTACTCATTGAGCTGTAACGCGATCATCTGCACGAGAGAAGAAGCGCCTAAATTCATTTCTGAATCCCAGCGCTCCTTCCACTCGTTAACGGCGTCTTCCCATTCGCCGGCGTAAACTCTCCCCATTTCTCTCTAATAGATTGTCTTTGAGCTGTACTTCCACTCGACCTGCCCAAGAGACTTCAATATCTACTAGAAGAACTACAAGTACTACCGTGCGATACGCCTCGATCAGCAAAATTAATGAAGGCAGTTATGTTTTTAAAAGTTTGCTACGCTTTACTTGCAAGCCGATATGAATTAACGTAAACGTAACTTATTGTCTTTCTTTTATCTGCAACTTCAGGCGAATGGAATATCGTTTTATCTTATTATCTTTAACCCCCGTGAAGGCTCCATTTGAAGAATAGACCATCTGCCATTTTACCAGGCACTTTGTAAAAGGCGACCGTCGTGACTTCTAGGTGGTAGAGTTCCATAATGCCACGCTTGGATGTATATTGTATATTGCACTTGCCTTACATATTCCTGCCAAAATAGCGTTAGTGCTTGTTAGTGTCGAGTTCTGATTTTGGAGGACAAGGTAGCTGGTAGACTTATGCTTGTGGTGTTGCCATCCAGCCAATGGATAGCAACGCATCATTAACATCTTTGGTGTCTATAGACGATGGTTTTCTCTTTCAATCAAAGAGGCATCAGTTTGTTGTCGTTTATAAAAAACGAAAACTCACATTTAAGTAATAACTTTTGCCTGTGACTTAAATATACAGAATTTCATTTTATCTTATGACCTTTAAACAGGGGCAACATTTTTCTTGACTACTAATTGAAATAAAACAAAGTCTACATTTTGCGCCAAGCTCTATCAAGGTGTGAAAACTGCAATAAAATTTAATTCAGCGATTTTTGACATGCGCAACAAATATTGTTTTGTTTTTTCTTATCGTCTTTCCTGCATTTTTGATACATTTCTCTGATGTATTAACACACTGAGTTCTTTTTTCTATTATATCTAAGTAAAATGTCGTGTGGGCTTAATAGTTAAGACATACAAATCCAGATGATTGGAATTTGATTTCCTAAACAGATTATATTAATGTGATAGGAATGAACGTGAAGGAAACGTATTTTAGTGTAATTTAAATTTATGTGACAGTATTAAGCGTCTGTAAGTATAATAAACTAAATATGAATGTAAAATAAATGAAAATTTTAATTTCATAAAACTTATTCACGTGGAGCTTTTTAGGAAATTGAACCAAAACATTTTAAAGGTCATTGGATTTTGTTTACGGAAGTAAAGGTACGATGTTTACCTCAAGCCGGGAAAAGGTTCGCGCTTGTTAAGCGGGGGTAAACATTGGACGTCAAAGCGTGATTGTGAAAAGGATCGTGATTATTACAGTGCGCGTAGTTAGCAGAGGCTTCATTAGACAGTGGTGGCGGGAGGCGGGTGAGCGGCTAGGACGGGAACTCATCTCGGCGGGTGCATTCTAGCTGCGCGCGCAAACAAATTAAAAACGTAAGACGCTCCCTAATCAATAGCCCGACAACGCCGCGGAGCCGAATTAACTCGCCCGAATAAAAAAATGAACAAAATTATATTCGCGCGAGACCTCATTCCCGCCCTCCTGCCGCCCGCCCGAGGAAATTGCTTTTCTTTCAGTGGGCGCGCACACACGGCCGCCGGGCGAGACGCGAGCGCGAGAGGGTTACCTCCGACACACACAATATTATAATTTACGTTTCCTCGTATATTGCGCTGTAAGTAGGTACTTTACCTGGGCGTTTCACGCCTGCTCAGCCCTCGGCTCTCGCTAAATCTGAGCTTTATACGTTCACTTGACGCGACGAGAGCGATATTAGTTTCGAGCCAACTACTTTCCTTCTATGATATATTAACGCTCTAAAAACTACGTACGTTATGTACACTCTCCTTTTTCTGTCCCTTAAAGATGCAATACGCAACAGATTTCTTAGACTATCTTTTCATACAAAACAGTTGTGATTTAGATTTATACTGGGCTTTTTAAATTGAATTTTTATCATTTTACTTTTATTACTATATATACGACGCATCATCTACGATGTAACTATAATATTTTATGTACAATATTTCTTTTTTATCTAAATCCGTTATAAAACATGTAATAGGATGATAATATAATCAATTCATTTCGAAATATGATTGATAGTTCCAGACATGAGCACGCTAAAACAAACAAGCTACATGAATTTATTTTATATACAACTTAAATATAAATAGGTAGACTCCTAGTCTATTCTATAGCTAGTTATGTATACCTACCGTCCAACAGAAGCGGAGTGTTAGAGAATTCTCATTAATCGAATGCCCTGGCCTAATCTACGCGCCAGTCCGCCCAATTAACGCGTGGGCGAAGATCCGCCGCCCAGAGCCGGCCAATGGCGGCCGCGCTGGGATTAATTAAGTAACTTCCCGTCATCCCCCTCCCACCCTCCACCCTTCCGTCCGCGGAGTCTGCGGACACGCCCGGAAAACTAACCACCTAATGAGGGGAGATGACCTCACGTGTTTGTGTGCTTTGTCTGCCTGTGTACGTACAAACTATGTCCGGTCCCGCGTTAGCATTAGCCTTTGTGTACCCGTTATGTATTGTGCTGCGTTCATTTTACCGCTTACATTTTTCATTAGCTTTCATTATGTCGCGGGTATAACCGCAAGCTGGAACATGCACATAATTTGTTATCTTTAGTTTAGATTTAAAGGAACGCTACGTCTGAAAATTGGTCTCCCACTGACCTCTTGCCAGAATTATCTATAGATTTTCGCAAAGCAATCATTCAATATCAGTCATTCAGTCAGTCAACTTTTCCTTTTATATCAGGTTGACTGGTAAAAGATTGTACATTCTAAACACCGTCCGTTCACTACTCGATTCTGATATCGAATATGTAGAAAAATATATACTTAAATTTTGACCAATATCTCCAAAATGTTTAGTACGAACATTCGCGCACGGCGCATAAAAGTTCATTATTTACAAACAGCGATTAACTGAACTGCGACTAGACTCGTTAATACATCGTGCGTTGACCGTACTTTTTGATATTACCACGCTAATTTCGTTGAGATTTACTATGTAGTTAAGCTATATTCTTTTTTATTATACTTTTATTGCTTGCTTATGACGATTATGCTTATTACGATCTAACTATCGTATCCTTCAATATGTACAATTTTGTACCATTCAATCTGTGTATTCAGTTTATAACTTATCAATTAATTTAAAAAAATCAAAGTTGCGCGAAACAGCTACTACAAAATATATAAAAGCGAGCTTTGTTATGCTTTCACACATTGACAACCTAAACTAAACTAATTATGATTGATTTTTTGCACCAAATTAATTCTGTCAATTAAATCTGAGGCTTGAGAAAAAGGAACGCGGTCTTCTGATTGGCTAATTCAAATTCGGTATTTTCTTGCGTGTGTTTACAGGTCATTGGATCGGTCGGTACTATTTTTTTTCGTATTATTATAAGATTTATTAGTCTGACGTGTTGAAAGAGCAATTGGTATGTTATTAGGTCTCTAGTCTGTTTACTCAGTGTTTTCACGTCTTAACTATTTAACATCATGACATTATGAATTCACGTTGTAAGGGATACAGAAAAGATGCTGTCCCCAAAAGCAAAATATCTTTTGATGCTAGCAAAACTATAGACAAAAACTAGCATAATATTATAATTGAGAAAAATTGTCTGTAATTCATTTACAGACAAACCGCTCGGCCACTTGGGATAAAATTTAACGTTAAGATAACTAAAGTTTTTAAGAGCAGCATTGGCCACTTTTTAAAAATCAATACATATAGGATTGAAGCTGGGGAAATATTTATAAACCAAGCTTTTTACTTAGTAACTATATTTAAAATGATTTTATATATAAAAACAAAAGCTCATAAAAGAAGGTTTTCATTTCAGTTTTGATTGCTTTCCTATATTTTACGAGTTTATATTTTAATTACAAAAAAATAACGCAATAAAGAAAGCAATAAACAAGGCAAGTAAAGCCGGAATTAGCACTTACAAGTATAATTTATTTTGCGCAAGCTGTAGGGTGAATATGAGATTCGGCTGGCTTATAGGTTATAGGAGGAAATAGAAATGATTTTTTGTTAAATGTATCTACACTATTGTAAGTAACATAGGCTATAGTTTCTTAAAGATTTTTTTAAAATTTTGAACAAGGCATTATTACAATTTCGCCAAACGGATAACAACCTACCATTAATGGTACGATGTTATCTTCGTCTTTTTGGTGTCTATAGGCAAGATTGTTTCTTTCTATCAGGAGTTAAGCATAAAGCCCTGTTACAGACAGATAGAACAGTCCCAGTAACTGCTAGGTGACACACTTAGGGTACGAATCTTAAAAACGTAGTCTATCTTTTACGACTTTGTTAAAAGAACATTACCAATATCTAACTGAAAATAATTTAGACGACGCACAGCAGAAGCCGCGGGCACCAGCTAACAAGTGAGTCATAATGAACGTCGTCTCGGGCGTGAGTGTACAACTATTTATATACCGGAACCACTTATGATAGATGGGTGGGATTGTTTGTCCACACAACGCGATGATTGAACGAAATCCCGATACCCATTACTACATACATACATCACAGATACATCAGAATGACATAAATAAATTGGTTGAATGCTACCAATACTTATCTTAACATAATGGCGAGTTGGATTAAAATGAGTTCACATATATTCATCATATAATATTTTTACTATCCGTATTGGTCCCACTGGCGGCCACTCGGAAGGGGATAAAAAGGGTCCACGTGAAATCCGGTTAGAGATATCCTGATTAATTACAAAATGTAATACCTTTTAACGAGTATATATGTATATCTATATGACAAAAAAAGCAATCAATCGAAACTTTTAATAAATAAAAAAGTAAAAGTGAAAACAATGTTTTTATTATTATTGTAAAAAAACTTAATTTAAACAAAGTATTGAATTTCATTGAACGTTTTGAAGACAGGTTTATCTGCCTGCCTGCCAGGAAACTTTCTAAAGGTGAACAAAGCCTAAACGTGTTAGAAGCATTGTCGCTACATGGTGGTAGAGTTCTGCAACGTTACGCATGGGTTTATTACCTCCACTTTGCCTATTATCGGAACAGCGTTAGTGCTTGTGTTTCAATATAAAGGGTATAAGGCATAAGGTCTCCAAATAATTTATGTATATGGCATTACATCCCTGCATCACATACAATATATTTGTTGACTATAGGCGATCATATACATCAGACGAGCCATAAGCTTGTATACTATGCCATAACATATGAAAAGCCCTGTAGACTGTCTGATTTTTGTAGAATAAAAACACCATTTAACTATCTAAATAGTATTTTTAATAGGATATAGGAATCATGTTCGGTTCCCTTGCGGGTAGGTTAGAGTGTATCAAACGTCAGAAGTCGCTCAGTTCACCAAGATTCACTGGTTTGTGTACAGTTGGGGAAATGGGTGCTGAGTATTGACCCATCGTCGCAGTTTTTCTTGTAACGACTGTTGCATATTTCTTGCGATATTTGGGATAGATAATTTCTCGATAATAAGATAAACACTACACTTGTATATTTCATTAAAATTTTGTCGGCTTCACGAACTCACGGATAACGGCCCTTTCATTTGGCTGGATTCCAAGGAGTACAGTCGAATAAGTGCATTATAAAAAAGTCGCTCATGCTATATGTATCATTTCATTCAATATTCAGAAAGATTAGTAATATTTAATTCCGTCAATAATGTACTAATAATAATAACCATTTAATTCAGGCAACATGGCCCATATTATAAATACCTTATAGACTAACATACATATTTATGTAATATACTTAAAAACTACACTTTGTCACGTATTGACGGCGACGTAACACGCACTTCATTCCGGAGTCTTCCCCGGAACCTTCGGTAGACTACACCAGTCGGCCCGAATTCCCCCACCTCAAAGGTCGACAGGAGATGCGTCGGTACTCTCGCCACAAAAGAACTAAAGTTGACCTTGCGGCGAGACTACAGACGCTCGACTCTCAAGTGGAGTGACGTCTTCTTACTGATGTATGTAGTCCACGACGTCCTCGACATTCATGGACCAGTACAGACGAGATATGTACAAGGGCGTTACGGGGACCTCGCTCCGCAGACGCAGCTCGGGTACATTTGGCGCGGTGTCGCGATTGCTGTGGGCGGCGGGCTTCTTCTTCCTTCTTCTCTCCACCAGTGTGAAACCCTCCTCATTGCACCCCCTGCTCTCATCTTTGCCAGGTCGACAAGACTCCACCCCACTCTTTGTGGCCTTGGGGCTCTCCTTAGTCTTGCGACTCTTCGTAGCCTTGCGGCTGTCATTGTGCCCATTTTTATTCATCCGCGGGGGAGGTGCGGAGCGACCAGCAACATTCGCAAAGTTTTGCTGAGTCGCCTGTGTACTTGACGTCGGCGCAACCGGGAGGGGAAGCCGGGCGGGGGCGGTAGCGGCGGTGCTTGTTGCTCCATCGGATATTGCTGACGGACTAAACGTGACCGCTTGCGCGCCTCGGCGACGGGTGACGTGCGCGGCATCAGGTGATCTACATATTGAATTAACACTTTTTAAATACGATAATTCAATACGTAGATCATTAATAGTAGACTCTGATGCCTGCAGTCTACCCTTAACTTCGGTCAGCTCTTCCTTAAGGAACCTAATGTCCTTCAGCAGGCAGACGACGTCAACGTGGTCCAGCGTCACGGGCGGCAGCTTGTCTAACTATCTCGCCACAAAAGCCACACCTCATCCGGATCCGTCTGCTTCAACAGGGAAATTATGTCCTGCACGCTACTTTCCGTACCATCTCTTCTTCGTGATGGCATGTTCGCACTCTGGCCGAGCGTCTCACACAGCAGCTGCTTGCCCTTGCAAATCTCCTCACTGGTAAAGAAAGACTTGCACATCTGCATGATGCTGACCTCGTCCATGGTGTCGATGGCATCCTGGATAAACGCCAGCAACTCGTTGGTCACGAGCGCCATGGTCACGTGCAGCAGCAATGTGCCGCGCGATTTACGAAAATATTAATTAATTAATTAATATTTGCTGCGTGTGTAACGCGGAGCACGACCGGTCGCTAGCTCGACACATTACATTACTAATGTAAACGTATTCTTATTTGTATGGATTTAGTTGTTACTAGCTGTTGCCAGCGACTTCGTCCGCGCGGACTTCGTTTACTCCACACAGCTCCTCCCCCGTAGGTGATAGCGTGATAATATGTAGTCTATATGTTGACGCGACCTATTAGTAATATTCATGCAAAATTTGAAGTAAACCCATGCAGTACTTTTTGAGTTAACCCCGGACATACATACAGACAAACAGACAAAAATTCTTAAAACTATATTTTTAGCTTCGATATCGATTGTAGATCACGCCCCAAGTATTCTTTTAAAAAAATATTCAATGTTTTGATTTTCCTGCGATTTTATTATATGTATAGATTCATTCCGTAGATGTTACTCTCTGACGTATAGACAAAAATAGGTTTAATTATATTTATAGAAAATTCAGCTAACTGATTCACCCTGAAATCTCAAACTACTTAACCTATGTAGATAAAACTTGGCAGTGTGGTAATTCATGAGTAAAAGACGTCAACTAATAATGAATTTTGTAAAAGGGTCGTAGTAAGGAGGAATAAGAGCTCTCGCAATATTACATTAAATTCCTTGGTTTTTATATACGAGAACAACAGCGAAACTGAAAATAGCGTTTTTAAAAATGTATCTTGCACACTAATTTAACAGGACTTTATTCTTCTAAATAAAATTTAAATGAGAATCGGGGACTAGTGTGTCTCTTTTTTTATGTTATTTTAAATGATGGTAGACTGCCGTGACGATAGTTTTTGGCGGCAGTGCAATACTATAGGCACAAGTACCATCTCCGCGGTTATAGCCCACTAATAGCAACAAAACATCTTTGATGTCTAGACGGCGGTTATCTCTCATTATCATAGGAATCAACTGCTTATAGGATACATAATATTTAAAAATGTACAACAATAATTAAACCAGATCACTGGATTGGATTAGGTACTGATAAATACCAACGATATGGCATCGAGATTCGATGTACCTAAGATAGAAGTCATCGTTAAAAACCTGAAATGATCATTATAGTTGTACATCAAGCTCTCTACGCGGACGGAATGATCGTAACTACTCCTGCATATGAAACGGCATTAACCCTCAATCTACTATCTTCGCGGGTAAGATCATCTACATTATTCATTATTTCCTTCTATGAATGCTTCTATGTAGCTCAGTTGCTGATAAAGTCACTATTATTCCTATGTGATTAATTACATGGAGGGCAATACCTGAATCATATACTATCAATCTACACATAGTAAAGTGGTTCGACGCAAACATTGCGTAGAGATAAGAATAGATAGTTTAAGCATGCTTAGAATGTTGATTCATCATTATTACTCTAAAACTAATAACCCACGGGTTGGGGTCCATCTAAGATCACCTTTTTAAGATCTTACGTAAGACTATTTTTTGTATGCAATTGCAAATTTACGCTATGTCGAGTTTGGGAAAATTTAGCATATTTAAAAAATTATTAGATAATATACACGGTGAAACGACTTTGAGGACATTGGCTGCAACTGTTATTCTATTGAATTCAAAATTTAAACGAAATGTTTTATATCATAAATAAATTAGAGTTGCCAAATAAAATAGTTAATAAGAGTAAAACACAGGTGTTGATACATTTGTGTATTACTCTTTATTTTATTATCTTTAGCTTTACCAAATAAAATAGTTAAAAAAAGTCAATAAGAGTAATACACAAATGTATCATAACCAAATTAGCGGTGCCAAATAACACAAATGTATCATAACCTTATTAGCGTTGCGCAATAAAATAGTCAAGTGGTCCCGGGCTCCTTTGAAGAATAGGCCAACTGCTGTTCTACCAGGCAGGTCGGAAAAGGCGACCGATTGTCAATATGAGCCACTACTATCGTGGCAACTAGGTAAGTACTAAAATTCTGCATTGACTCGCCCGGGTCTTGGTACCACCGCCTAGCCTTATTCTTGCCGCAATAGCGTCAGTGCTTGTCACTGTCGTGTTTCGGTTTGAAGAGTAAGGTAGTCGGTAAACTTATGCATGTGGCCTTAGACCTCGCCACAAGATAACAACGCACCATTAACATCTTTGGTGCCTATAAACGATGGTTGACTCCATCGGGGGACCCATCTGCTTGTTTGCTATCTTATAATATTAAAAAAAATAGTCAATAAGAGTAATACACAAATGCATCATAACCAAATAAGTGTTCCCAAATAAAATGGTCAATGAGAGTAATATACAAATGTCGCTACTTTACAAATCAAGCTTAAAAGCGAGATAGACGTTGACAGAAACAAGCGTTTTATTTTAGTTTCGCTTTCAATTAGGAATAAAATAAGCAAAAAAATTTGAGGTAAATAGTAAAAACTACAAGTTCAAGAATAAAAAGAGGAAAAAATATAAGACACGGAATAGTAATGTCGACAGAACGTGCACAAAAAATTATCATATCACAAAAATGCACAGCAAAACTATTGGTTGAGTAGTAGTTATAATATATGAATTCCTTGATAACCTTCATTTTATGGGCGACATACGAGTATTAAATATGTAGTCGACTTCATAAATAAGTTAACAGCTATGAAACTTTTATGGGTCATATTCTTTATCATACTTTGAATTTCATCAGACGCCCGTAATGTCAGATATTATTGTTAGTTCCCCTTTCATCACGAGTTATCCAGCGTTCTAGATATCCGGCGAACAATGCGACCAACTGCGTCTTTACACTACGCCTCTTGCTCGCTCATAATGGATGAAGTTTTCAATTTTTTACCTTTTTTGGACCGGACGCTGGGCTGGAAATTCTAAAGCTGTCACGACCGTAATATCGCAATTAAGAAAATAGTTTGAATTTTGTATTATTCTAACATGAATAAGAGTTGGAGTTATTACAAGTTGAGAGATGTGAACAATATCTAGTAACTTCTCTCCAAGTAACTGCACTATTTGGAGATGCTTTTTATGTAATTTAGCAAGTGTTTATTAAAAATAAAAAACATTAAATAATAAATATTATAAATGCGAAAGTTTGGATGTTTGGATGGATGGCTGTTTGGGTGAATGGATATTTGTTTTATATTATTAATTACTAAACGGATTTGAAGGAAATTAGGCACAGAGGTAAATGATGACATGGAATAGACATGAGCTTCTTTTTTATCCCGGAAAAATTAGGTGATCCCGCGGGATTCTCCAAAAACTTTTATAATGCAGAGTGCAATAAAAGCTGTCCATGTGCCTGTCTGTTACGCATTCACGGCTAAACAACCGAGCCAATTTGGATAAAATTTGCAAAATATAGCCTTTTTTATATCATAAGATAGCAAACAAACAGATGGTCACTAGATGGCAAGAGTTAACCATCGCCTACAGACACCAAAATGTTAATAGCGTGTTGCTATACTGTAGTGAGATCTAATGCCATATGCTAAAAGTTTACCGGCTAGCTTAGATTCCAAACCGGAACACGATAAGCACTTACGGAAGAAATAGGTAAGGTGGTGGTACCTTACCTATTTCTATGTAACCGTGCCGTGCCGACCCGTGCGAGACTATGCAGAACTCTACTACCTAGTAGTCAAGAATGTAGTGATTCACATAGCCAATTGGTCGGCTTTTATGACCTGCCTGGCAGAACGGCAGTTGGCCTATTCTTCAAAGGAGCCTGGACCAACACGGAAGTAGTTGAAGACCCAGAGTTAGCTATAGGTTACTTTTTCAAATACGGATGGTGTTTCAAAAAAAAAGGCCTAAGACGCTGAAAAATTGTATGAAAGATTATATCGATGACATGATTCTACTCACGGGCGAAACATCGCGTATTAGTTTCTTATAGGTGTAATAAAATAACACTAACGTTAAGATACGTTGCTATATACAGACTAGGACTTATACAATATCTAACTTGCGATTGATCTCGTTAAAACAGTGTTATTGTTTATCGGTCTTGTAGGTGCAAGCATGGATAGAAGTATATAAATTATTCATTAGGCTCCTTTTGTGAGACCAATATACATAAATTGAGATACGACAGGTCTATTTTTATCCTAGGTATTTTTTTCGCACGAGGTATTTGCTTCGGTTTTTTTTTTATCAGATATTGCATAATTCGTGCAATGGTTATATATTACCAGTAGCGCAATAGTTTCCTTAGAATTGTTTTAGTTTGAAAAATCCCTGCTGTTCATATTCATCATTATCAAGTCTCCTCTAATGACTGCGACTGGTTGTAAGCAACCAGCATCCAGTAAGACCCTGCAAGTTTGACCAGTTCCATCTGCTGGGCGGCCGTTCTACGCGACAATTACCGGAACGGTTCTCCACCCGAAATTTCTCCCCCATTGGCCATCTGTTATTTGAGTTATGTGCCTCGCCTATTGCCATTTCAGTATATTAACCTGCTTGCCTTTGTCATTGACTTTCGTTTGTCTGCGGATCTCCTCGTTTTTAAGTCGATCTCGTAGAGAAACCTCTAGCAAAGCGCGCATTGTAGCTCGCTGAATGACCCCGGGTCTTCTTCAGAGCACCACAGTCAGAGACCACGTCTCGGCAACGCAGGTCATCACTGGTAACACGCACTGTTTGAAGACTTTTGTATTTAGGTTTTAAAATATCCTTAATGAGAAGACTTGACGTAGCTTCCCGAACGCTGCCTAGCCGAGTTGGATTCGCCGAGTGATTTCTTTCTCGAAGTTGGACCTGTCTAGTAGGACTGTTTGTCCTAGTTGCACATAATCGTCAACTCAAAAATCGAGTCTCCAATCGACATTGTTGTCGGCGGTACATGGAATTTTGACATGACATTCGTTTTGTCCATGTCTATTTGAAGACCCTACTGCTCTATATGGTTGAGATTTTGATGCGTTGGTATATTTGTAATGCTTTATACTCTTGTATTATTTAAAAGACTGGGTCGACTTTTCAACATCTTGAAAAACTTTAAAAAATAACAAAGAAAAATTTCGACCCACAAGGATTGAACCTGCGACATTCCCTGAAGCTGGGACGCTGTACCACTGAGCTAGTGTCAACAGGCTCAAAGTGGCGAAATTCTTCTTTGCTATATGATCGATTACGTCGATTGTACTGATCGCTTGGTATACATAGGTATGTGTAACTAGTTTAATGAGTTCATCGTTACAGATGTGTTTCGAATTATTTTTGTGTTTTTGGAACTCACCCCGTGTTTGGGAAAACTTGAAAATCTTTAAAAATAACAAAGAAAAATTTTGACACTCAAGGATTGCGACATTCAAATTAGGGAATGTGGTGTCAAGGTGGTATCTTCGGCCTACTACTGAGTTTGTGCTGCGTTGGTACGGCCTCGGACACCTTTTGAAAAATAGCCCATCTGTAATTCTGCCAGATAGTTCGTAAAATGCGAACGATTGGCTATATGCGTGTCAGTACCATCGTAACTGCTAGGTGACGTCTCGTCCGGGGTTTGGTACCACCGCCATATCCTTCCAGCTGCAACAGCGTCAATGCTTGTCACTTGACCGATTTGGAGAGTAAGGTAGCTGTTAAACTTATGCACGTGGCATTACCATCCCGCCACACGGACATCAATGCACTATTGATATCTTTCATGCCTATAGGTGATGATTGTTTCTTTCCATCAGAAGAGCCATTTGTTTGTTTGCTATCTTATAAAAAAATTGTAAGCCGGTTGACCTTGCCATCTCTGAAATTTTTCCACTTATTTGAGATATTTTTACTGAAAGATGCGAAAATTACAATCTAAGCATATTTTTTTCAGAATTCAAAAATCTTGTTTATTATAAATGTTAGTATTTTATAATAATAATAATAATAATTCACGGGACAAATTACACTTACTGATCTAACCCCAAAGTAAGCAAATTATTTGCTTGTGTTATGGGTGTTAGTCAACGATACTAATACATAGAAATACATATATAAATACTAGAATATATATAATAAACACCCAAACCCGGAAATACAAACATTTATGCTCATCACACAAATGCTTGTCCCCGTCGGGGATCTAATCCGAGCCTCGTTGATTGCGTAGTCAGGGTCTCTAACCACTCGACCAACGGGGCTTTATATATTTTGAAAAGGTGGCTTTCAAATGGCACTCAGTGCAATAGGCTTGTGTCCACTTAAAATGAATCCGATATATTATAATTTTTAATGATTAACTATGATACGGAGATAACAAAAAACTAAAATATTAAAAAAAAATAATTAGAGAACATTTTTAGGATATAAATTCTGCAGCAAAAGACAATAAGTCACGTGATATTGAACGCAAACATGAAGCGTTACGTCACGCCATGGTAAAACGTCAGTTTAATGTTGTAATTTTTATAGAAACTACAGAGTATGTAATGCAGCCATTAGGACGCCATACTAACAGTCCAGATGAAAATTTTAATTTTAATGTTAAAATGCGAATTGTTTATAATAAATGTACCTTATTTAACAAGTATAAATAGTATCTAATATACATACTATAAAATAATAATATAAATAGTACCTAATACGGTAAATTATTATTAAACAGTTTTTTAAATGTAGTCAGCCTATTTTGAGCTCTAAAATGCAGGTGCCTTAGCTAAAAAATAAATTTGTTGAAAAATGTCGAAGTACCTACTTAATGTCAAAAAAAACTTTTTTCAAAAATTTTTGTTTGTGAGTAATCCGAAATGTTTCATTCGATTTTGATCCAATTTACAGTATTTAACGCAGTTTGTAATCAAATATTAGTCTGAAAGTTACTTTAAACATATGAAGTATGAAAAACTGTAACTTTTGTAAACTTGATTTGATTTTGAATTTTGATAAGGCATTGAATACAGTTTTTTAATTATTAAAATATTGTATTAAGTCAAAACATGATTGGTTGAAAAATCTCGAAAATATGTCAAAAACATTTTTTTTTATAATTTTTTTGTCAACGATAATTCCCGATCGGATAAACCGATTTTGATGCATTTGTGGCATTTGACGCAGTATTTAAGGAAAAGAGCTGATACTATATGAGATTAAATTTTGTTATCAATTGGTACATTAAACTGGAAGTTATTTAAAAAAAAACATTGTTTTGCTGGATTTTCTGGGCCGAATAGGATTAGATTTTCAGGAAGTCGATGTTTATTGCACTATTGCCAATACCACTAACCACGTTTCGTTAAGCCGTTTAAAAATTATGAGATGTTTACATACACACATATACACACAAACATTTTGAAGTCATCGTGAAAGTAGGAGGAAAAGGTTCCTAGGACCTCAAAACGTGACGATCTGGTGAAAATTCGATTTTCGTAAATCAGGGTCAAATCAGTTACTTCTTTAATTTACTTACATAGCAGGTAGTTAAAAAAATAAACCAAAAAAACTATTAACGTTTTAATAAGCCTGAGACTTATCACGGGATCATACGATCTGAGTCGAAAATGTTATCTATTAGACCAAAAGGCAGCATTAAGAATGTTTTCATGAAATAGTCTTTGAAGTAATGGCACTATGAAGTAAAAAAAAAACGGCCAAATATAATCGTCGGCACGGGTATGCAGGGGTGCCAAAATAACTAATAGTTTTCGCGGGGGCGTGTTAGCATTTTTCTTCTGGCGGTGACGGCCGGGGGTGGGGAAGGAGGCTGGAGGCAGACTTCAGTCGCTCCGTGGATCATTTACACTTCATCGGCTCTTTTAATAGCTCAATAGTATTTACTATAACTGCCACTTTTATTGCTTTTTTGTTTTGACTATATTTTCATATATTTTTTGTGATTTTGTGATATCCGCGGGAGCGTCGTTACTTTTGGTCATCGATTTATGTCGTAAAGGGAATATTTAAAGGGAAAATTTTGGTAGGATGTCCAAAATTTTCTTTTCTGCAAAGACAATATTTTTACAAAAGCTTTCTCTTAATCCACATAACCGTGGAAAACCCAGTTGGTCCAGTGGTAAGTGACATTAACCACGCAATATATGGGATTGCGTTTGATTCCTGATAGGAATACTGTATATGGGTGTATATTAAATTAATATGAGTTTTTATATGTGTTAGTATCGTTGGCTAACATCCATAACACCAGCAAAATTATTTTATCATTATTATTATCCCACTTTACACGGAGTGAGAAATCTTGATTTATACTCCATCTCTCAGATCTCAAATATTTTTGTATGTAATTTGCCAAAAGCCAATTATTTTCTTATTGATGTTAATATTTTTTTATATCATAAGATAGCAAACAAGCAGATGGGTCTCATGATGGAAAGAGTCAACCATCGCCTATAGACACCAAATATGTTAATGATCGTTGCTATCTTATAGCGAGGTCTAATAGATGCATAAGTTTACCGGCTACCATACCCTCCAAACCGGAACACTACAGCAACTAGCACAGAAATAGGTAAGGCGGTGGTACCAGACCCGGGTGAGACAATGCAGAACACTACCACCTAGTAAATAATGTTAAAATTTAAATCTTTTTAATATTTCCAATACATACTATGTTTAAATTAATGGATGTTTATTAACAAGCTAAATAGACTGATGATAGAGTTGTTATAGACTGATGAGAGAGGATTGTTAGGAATTCATGGACATAAGCAGGCGATAAGTCCTGGTAAAATTTGAGGGATGCTTTTATCCGGTAGTTGAAGTAAATGCGGCGTATGTGGTGAAATCTTTTAAATATCACTACATAGTATAAAACAAAGTCGCCTTCCCTGTCTGTCCTTATGTCCCTATGTATGCTTAAATCTTTAAAACTACGCAACGGATTTTGATGCGGTTTGTTTTAATAGATAGATTCGATTCTTCAGGAAGATTTTAGTATATAAACCTTTCCGATATTACTACGGGAACAAAAGCTACGCGGGTGAAACCGCGAGCAGGTCGCTAGTTGATAATAAAATTAAAAAATACATGGTCGCAGCCACATCATCACTGGGATATCTCATAGCAATAGAAAATTGAGCAACTAATGCACGTATAATTAGCTATTGGCGTAGAGCCCAATAATCTGAACCGCTTTCTCCGTGTTGTTCCGGGTCCCCTTCGAAGAATAGACCATGTGCCGTTCTGCCAAGCAGCTCGTATAACAGGCGAACGATTGAGTCACTAATATTGTGTCTATTAGATAGTAGAGTTCTGCATTGTCTCGCCTGGGTCTGTTACCATTTACCTTAATCCCCGCCGCAATAGCGTCAGTGCTTACTGCTTGTGGTTGTCATATTTTGGTTTGGAGGTTAGGGTCGCCGGTAAACTTATGCATGTGGCATTAAGACCCCGCGACAAGGATAGCAACGTACCATTGACATCTTTGGTGTTTATAGACGATGGTTGTCTCTATCCACCAGGAAAGCCTCGTTTCCTATCTTTAAAAAAATAACCTTTCGATAAACCATGCACATAGCTAATCGATTCCCATAAACAGACAGGTGCCCAACCTATTCATAAATCATCCACACGTTCCTAGTCTCAGACAAGTCGGGTTTTCGAATCCAAAACCTTATCGGCTTTACTATGCAACCGGTTGATACTGCTAGATCTTTTCGGTGACAATAGCTGTATCGGAAAATAATATAGCGATTAACCTGGTTTATTCAAATAACTTCGCTCGTTTTGTATTTGGGGAAACGCGAATTGAATTGAGTTGCTGAGATCAAGAATAAAATGGCTCGTTTAGGCAAATAGTGGCGCATTTAAGGTCGTAGCAAGGTGCGTGAAAAGTCCATTTACAACGCGGGGAGGCGACGCGAGCGTAAACTCAATTCTTTCCACCTACATCTGTTTTACGTTCCAATGAATAGCTGCATGCAAATAAACCTACGTTATTGTTCCTTTGAAGGGTCCATTCGGTGCTTTCAGTTTTTATTGAAGTCAAAAGAGAGAAAAAGATTTATCTGCAATAACAATGTGAAGGAATAACAAATGAATACTAAACACTTGGATTGTGAAGACTGTACTATTCTTGTGTTTGGGAGGTCGTGGATATTGAATATAGTTGGTTAAAAAACCATATACCAACCAAAAATAGTTGATGTCAATTTGGCATGTGTCGTATTAGAAATTAGCGGCACTATTTCTATCATAGTCTGATCAACAAATTAAAAAACGTGTTAAGTCCTTAAAATATGAGGGATGTATCATTCGCTTTGGAATAATTGAAGAATGTATCCGATGGATTTCAGCACGTAAAAAATTGCAATTGTTAATAATTTAACAAATCAAGCTAAAGAAAAAAAGACATTTTCTTTTTTTAGTGTTCCGTACTTATTAAGGAAAAAAACGGAACCCATATAGGATCACCTTGTTGTCCGTCTGTTTGTCTGTCAAGACCATTCTTCTCAGGAACGCGTAATTATTAAACGCGTAAAGTTGAAATTATATCAAATACTCGGGTCTATGGTCCTTCTCAGCTGTGCAAAAATCAAACTTGCAAGTCAACGCGATCAAAAGATATGACCATTTTATACGGTACTTTTCGTTGACTTAGAATTATAAAATTTGGTAAAAAGCAATGTCTTGCAGCACATGTAAAGGAAAAAAATCTGAAAACTGTAAACTTTTAGTTACATCACAAAAAAAAAACGCGATTAAGAGATATAATCGTTTATGTCACATATTTTGCGATTTCACAAGAGAATCAAAATTTATACGGTACATTCCGTTGACTTTGAATCTTGAAATACCTCTGGGTAAGGTTTCCTAGTTTGTACGAAACCCTCGGTATTGCACTTGACCGTTTTTTCGATAAGTCCGAAATTTTAATTTCAAGAATATTAGAGATTAAACTAGACTAAAACAAATGCTAATCATTATTTCGAATCGATTGAGCCGTATCTCATACTTTAGGACAGTTATATACCGTCTCCCAAAAAGGGTTATCAATTCGGCTGTATGTTTTTTTTGTTAGTCACCTCAGAACTAGGTCATTTGTGAACCGATTTTGAAAATTCTTTTTTGCAATGAGAGGCCCATTTTAATTTGGAGAAGATCCCCGTGTTGGTCCCGGGCTTCTTTGAAGAATAGGCTAACTGCTGTTCTGCCAGACAGGTCGTAAAAGGCGACCGATTGGCGATACGAATCACTACCATCGTGACTACTAGGTGGTAGAGTTCTGCATCGTATCGCTCGGGTCAGGTATCAGCGCCTTACCTATTCCTGCTGCAGTAGCGTCAGTGCTTGTCACTGTCGTGTTCCGGTTTGGAGGGTAAGGTAGCCGGTAAACTTATGCAAGTGACTTTAGACCTCGCCACAAGATAGCAACGCACCATTAACATCTTTGGTGTCTATAGGCGATGGTTGACTCTTTCCATCAGGAGACCCATCTGCTTGTTTGCTATTTTATGATATAAAAAAAAATCTGATACAGGATTCCAAAGACGCAGAGAATGGGAAGCCGGTTGCTGCAGTTTCACTGCGTTACAAAATTATTAAATTTGTTGATCAGACTATCAGTAATAGTATCGTTGATTGCAGAATATTAGAACATGGCTTGAAAGACAAGCGCTATAGCGGCAAGTTAGTTAATATCATGTATGAATGTGTCAATAAAATACATGGTTGTACTTGTAACCAGAAGAGAACAAAACGTACCGTGATCAAATGGAAGAGGTGTTGTTAAGAGTTTACAAAACCTGCGTGATTGTATGAAACTAGTTTTGAATGTGGAGGAAACAAGGCATGTTCACTTAGACTGCGACAGATAGCACTAGGTTTTATCTACGTACGCTGAAAGAGATTAGGCGTGCAGATATGTACTTACCTATCTATATATATTGTCTATATTATGTGTGAAACTAATAAATATGCATGATTATTTCCAAATATGTACACAGTACATAACATCGGTACTACTTCTATTAAAAGGTAAATAAATATGTGAATAATTTACCGCCTTTAAGTGTCAAGGAATGAGGAGGTTCGGAAAATCGCAACCCTTTCGTCTTAATTACCACGCCTCGTTTCAGGGAGAAGCTGCCATTGGTGGATAGCCTTGCCGCTCTATCGCCCCGCGTTTTAATTGGTCGCGCGTAATTAACGCCGTGTAATCACCAACCGCGTCGTTCGAGGGGACGACGTTCTAATTTAAATTTTTAATTAACAGCGTAAAAGATTTTTCAGGTCTCGGATTGGTTGGACATTTTCTATTTACATAAACTCAATACCTATTGTTTTTGTGCGGAACCGTTTGTTGTTGTTGTAGAATGATAGTGAATTGCATTGTTATTGAAAATAATATTGTTGTTAGTATTAATGGACGTTTCTAACAGTAACTTTCTTTCGTATTGCGTGTAAAAACATATTGTAGTATTATTTAAAAATACTTATTTAATAAACTTTGATTATTTACATTTTTTGTCAGATAAGTTTTCGTATGCTAGGATTTTTTATTTTTTCTCTTTATCAGACAAAAGCATTTTTCGAACTGTTTATTAAATTATCTTGTAAATAAATACAAACTAAGAATGTATCCACCAAAAAAATTGTAAACTCGCCAAAAGGACTCTCGCGAAGTTTCAAATAGGTATGTATTGATTATTTAACAAAACGCATTCGATTCCATGGACTAGAGAAGTCGGTGAAAAAATAAAATATCGAAAATAATAATGGTATGCTACTTTTATATTCGAAATAAAAAATGGATATCGTTGTGAACTTTTTTTTATAAGATAGAACGTTACTAGACGCTCCGGTTCAACACAAGTTTACCGGCTAGTGAAATGGGTGGTGATCTTCATTTTACAGATCTGTAATAACTGTCACACGGTACTTGCCTTGCGATAACTGGAACCGTAAAGCTTTTATACGCTGTGTAACACTATCACCAGATTCTGTTCTGTTTCTTTTTTCTCGAAATAAGCCCGACAACGTTTTTTTTTGCCAGACCCGGGGTTGGATCACGTTCACGACCTTATGATCTATTTATTTATACACTAGCTGTTGCCCACGACTTCGTCCGCGCGGACTTCGTTTACTTCGCACAGCTCCTCCCCCGTAGGTGATAGCGTGTAGCTGTTAGTAACATTCATGCAAAATTTGAAGTAAATCCATGCAGTACTTTTTGAGTTTACCCCGGACGTACATACAGACAAAAAGACTGACAGACAAAAATTCTAAAAAAAATATATTTTTGTCTTGGTTATCGATTGTAGATCACGCCACAAGTATTCTTTAAAAAAAATATTCAATGTATAGTTTTGACTTTCCTACAATTTTATTATATGTATACAGATTACTAACTGCACCCGTCAGGCTACTGCATTATAAAAGTTTTTGGTGAATCCCGCGGAAACAACTTAGTTTTCTGGGATAAAAAATATCCTATGTTCTAATCCAGGTCATCATCTACATGATGTGTGTCAAATGTCACACAAATCGCTTCAGCAATTTTTGCGCGATGGAGTAACTAACATCCCGCCATACATGCATCCAAACAAACTTTTTCATCTATTTATTAATATAGATTTCATAGGATAGCAAACAAGCAGATTACCAAAGATGTAAATGGTGCGATGTTATTAGTGTGCTGGGTGTTAAAATGCCTAATGCATAAGTTTACCGACTATGTTACCTACACGACAGCGAAAAGCACTAACGCTATTGCGGAAGAAATAGCTAAGGCGGTGGTACCAAGACGCGTTCAAGACGTTGCAGAACTCTACCACCTAGTTAATAGTCACTATATTAGTACACGTATTAAGCCTCGATTACACTTTGATTAGTGCGAGTGCGAGTGTTTAATGCAGGTGCTTAGTATTAAGCAAAAAATACGCGAAGACAGCCGTTGATCAGTGCGAGTAATTAGTAATCAGTACAAGTGAATACATACACTCGCGCTTATCAACGGCTGTCTTGACGTATTTTTTGCTTAATACTAAGCATCTGCATTAAACACTCGCATTCACACTAATCAAAGTGTAATCGGGGCTTAGTCTCTCTCATCTGTAACAAGATACAAGTATTAAGGTAGTTGATCTATTTTTAAAAAGGGACCCAGATCACGAGGTAACTACATGAAATAATATAATCTCCAAATTACAAACTAAGACTAAATCAGTGAACGTCTGTGTGGTATGAAGATATTTCATTATGAGAGTATCTAATGTATTCGTAGTAACCAAGAGCTGAGCCAACATAAAATAGATTTGCAAATTGCATTCGACAAACTGTAGCATGAATAATACGCAATATGATTAGAATGTTCGAGGAGAGCTCTCATATGAATTACATAAATGGCTGGGCATCTTGAATTTACAAGTTAATTTGAAGTTTATATTATTCTAATCGGTTTGAAAACGTTTCCCAGATATATTCATATCATCAATTGCAATGCTATATGAAAATATGTATTTATTTCGATATCTGTAAACAAATATGCCGATTCTTTGGCTGAGTAGGCAGAATAAACTGAATACTAGACTCAGGTTCGTTACACGAAGGAGGGGTAACAGGGGGGAGGGTGATGACAAACAGATATCATCGTCGCATCTATAGTATCTGTAGCATGTACTGTAGTATCAGATTATTATTATTACCATCTCCGTTTTTCTATTTACCGTCGAGGCGCACAGATTCTAGGCATAGCCATGGTGGACGTTCTACGTACCCGGATAAAGCGGC
The DNA here is from genome assembly GCA_036924255.1 of Apodemia mormo. Taxonomy (NCBI): domain Eukaryota; kingdom Metazoa; phylum Arthropoda; class Insecta; order Lepidoptera; family Riodinidae; genus Apodemia; species Apodemia mormo. The sequence goes on along the minus strand of JAUPFN010000015.1, from coordinate 24,190,818 downwards.
TCGACTCGACATTCTTAATCCGAACCGCAAGGGGCTGGAATATGCTTTCTGAGTCTGTGTTTCCCGACGAGTAAAACCTGGTAATCTTCAAGAGTTCAAGAGAAGAGTGAACAGGTACCTTCTAGGGGAGTGCGTTCCATCTTAGCTTACCATCAGGCGAGATCGTAGTCATTTTTTTTATATCGTAAGATAGCAAACAAGCAGATGGGTCTCCTGATGGAAAGAGTCAACCATTGCTTATAGACATCAAAGGTGTTAATGGTGCGTTGCTATGTTGTGGCGAGGTCTAAAGCCACATGCATGCAAAGTTTACCGGCTACCTTACACTCCCAACCGGAACGCGACAGTGACAAGCACTGACGCTATTGCGGCAGGAATAGGTAAGGCGGTGGTAACTGACCCGGGCGAGACAGTGCAGAACTCTACCACCCAGTAGTCACGATGGTAGTGACTCATACAGTTAATCCGTCGCCTTCTACGACCTGCCTGGCAGAAAAGCAGTTGGCCTATTATTCAAAGGAGGTCGGGACTAACTCTGGGAACACAACACACGGGGGTCAAGCGCTTCCCTATCAATACTTAATAAAAAAATAATAGATTAACCTCGTTGTTAATCTGCAAGATAGTCTATGGTGTCGTACCTACAGATTACGGGTAGTATCTTATAATATACTTTATCAGCTAAATCGCTAAACCAATTTTAAGGAAACTTGGTCACTTGGACACGGGGTCAAACAAATGCTTAACTTTTTTTAACATCAACCCATAAGGGGCTGAAAATTTGTATGAAAAACTATATCGACGACATGTTACTCTACTCGCGAAGCTTTGCGGGTCAGCTAGTTATGTTCTAAAAATTTGCTTGTAGGAGTTTTAGCTTTAACAAAATAGAGAAAATAAAAATATAACGACGCTGTTTTCCTTGCAGTTATAATGACGCAGTTCTCTTAGCTGTTCTGTTTAGATACCTAGGGCATACCCGAGAGAGACGCAGAGTACTTACCTAAACAGAAAGTCAATAGACGTACAAGCTTATCACAATTCACCAGTTTTTCAGTTGGTGAGAGAGGAGGTGATAGCCATCGCCATATTTTAACTCTAGCGATTACTCACTTATTTCCTTCAGATAAACGGAACTGACAGCTTAACGTGCTTATCCGACTCCCCTAATCTGAGATGCTATAAAGCTTTTTTCTTGAAATACTCCACAATCTTATCCGACCACAGGATACAACCCAGGACCTCACGATCTAAGGCAAAAATCGAAACCTAAACCAAGGTAGTCTGTGATAAAACGCAGTTTGTAATAAAACCGAGCAAAACTAGAAAGGATTGCTAGAATTGCACGAGTTTGCAGCGTCGCGACCGACATTGAGTGACGCGGCCAGCCGCGAGCTCCTCCTTAATAAGGTAAATGAGATGCGGCCTGTCCGTGCGCATCGTTTCACGAACTTAAATTCGCACTGAGCTAAGGTCCTTAGTACTAAGTACGCATCTCGCATATCATAAGCCATTACGCTGCTTTGATAAATAAAAATATCACGCAGAAGTAGGTTGATAACTGACTCGGCTTAGGTTTTTACTACATATATTATCCGACTGTGCGCGTCCGTTCGCGATCTTAAATTCCCACTAAAACTAAAGTCCTGTACGCAGCTAGCTCATACGTGACAGGCCATAACAGCTTCTCTTATGAATATCACACAGAAGACTATTACAATCTCAACTCAGGTTTTCTCTATATATAAAGTAAAAGTGCCAAGACGTCCGAAAACAGTCGAAATCCTAGAAAGCATTTTATACCTGTCAATCAAATGCAAACAGATAGTGACATTAGTAGTAGCTTAGTATTAAATTAATTTATTTTCACTTAAATCTTTCAGGATTAAGGCTACATTCACGCGAAGAAGTGTGTATAAAGTTCAGCTTAGGATTTATGTTAAGGGATTTCTTCTATGTCCGGGCCTCGTATGAAGAAATAACTATCTTCTTTACTAGGTCTTACGAATTACCAAGCTGCAAGAATCGACACGAAACTCAGCTGGAAGAGCGTTGTCTAGCTTTAAGGCTTGATGGTTGCCGGTCCAGCCGTAGACGTGTTAACATTCTTCTTTGTTTAAAAAAAAATCAAGTTTTACTTAGCACGGAATCAGTGCTTAAACGCGTATATAGTTTAAACGAATTTCAAATTTGCCGTTTGGAACCCCTTCATATGTACCTACCAAAGCCGATGACCTTAGAACAATTAGGTAGATCATAACATATGACTATTAATAAAGGCCCTAAATATTTGTAATTATCATAGTCAAAGGGCAGCGGTGTCGCTCATGGACCTAGCTATAAACGTACATATCTAAACTATAATGTAATTAAATTTGATTCGGAATGTTTATAATTTTTCAAATCATAAAGGCATTAATACTCTGCTTCTGTTCAACATCCTGTCCTTATCAAATATACATATACCTGCTGCATTATTATATTTTTTTCATAAAAATAGCAAACATGCAGATGGTTCTCCCAAAAAAAAAATAGCTATAGTCGATAGACCGTAAAGATGTTAATGGTGCGTTGCAATGCGTGTGGCAAGGAACGGGCTCAGATTATAACCTACCCCTAATCCTAAAATATTTTTCAAATATATTTTACAAGTATGACTCACGCGCCATATAAGTATTCTAAGTTAATTATACTATGCCTCGAACCTTCCCGTAAGGCCCCAGTTAAACTTTGATTAGTGCAAGTGCAGGTGTTTAATCCTGCATTAAACACCCGCACTTGCACTAATCAAAGTTTAACTGCTTAGTATTAAGCAAAAATATGTGAAGTTAGTCGTTGATTAGTGCGAGTGATTAGTAATCAGCGTAACAAAGTGAATAGACGCTGATTACTAATCCGCTCACACTAATCAAGTTTTAAGCTGATAAATGTTTAACCCCCGACGTCAAAAAGGGAGTTATAAGTTTAAGCACTATGTATGTGTGTGTGCGCGTGTTAACTTTTAAACGGGTGAACCGATTTAGAAGCGCTGTTTATCTGAATCGATTTTGATAATACATATCTAAGAACCACCGCTAGAAGTCCAGCTTTCTAACGGTGGTTCTTAGATATATTATGATAGGTATATTAGTTTGATCAAAATTGGTTCCACAGTTTCAAGATCATTTCAGAATTTAATATTTTGTTACTTCAATAACATTGTTAAACTTTGACGTAATGCTGCGGGAATCCAATTCCAAGATCATCAGCTATTTTCATGTTAACTCTGCAAATGACGTACATGAGGCAAGAACGTGGTCTTATGACAGGAAAATTGACGCAGCTTTTTTTTATTTCTACTTTAGAGTTTTCTAGGTTAGGTTAGGTTCTCTCTGCCTACCCCGTAAGGGATCTGGCGTGAAGATATGTATGTACTTTAGAGTCATTATTTCAATCGAATGATCGGTATAATTATAATATAAACGGTACAGTGTACACATATAAAAGGTATAATTAATACAAACAAATATAGATTTTATATTTATATACTATATATAAGAATTGCATATTAATACTGCCTCGTGGTCTAGGGTATAACCTATTCGGCTCAGATCGCGAGGACTTGGGATCGATCAAAAATTTTTTGGTAAAATCACAAATTTGTACCACAGAAACACATAAATAAATATAAATATTCATGGGAAAAAATACACTTACTGATTTAACCCCAAAGAAAGCAAATTATTTGCTTGTGTTATGGGCCATCCATAAATTACGTCACACGAATTTCATGATTTTTTGACCTCTCATCCGTCCTTGCCACAGCTGGTCACATTTGTGTTGTCCTCACCTCCCTAGAGTGATGTCACATATTTTACAATTTTACATTAGAACAATAATCTCATTTGATTATTTTTTATTTATAGAGGTAGCTTTTAAAATTTTGTGTTGAGAGGTAGCTTTAAAAACTTAGATATAAAATATTATATTTTGAAAAAATGTGATATCACAAAATTTTAAACCCCTCCCTACCCCTTGTCACACAATGTCACACTTCGTCGACCCCCTCCCTCCCCCTTAACATGTGACGTAATTTATGGATGGCCTCTTATGGGTGTTAGTTAAGTCAACGATACTAATACATAGAAAAACATATCGCTCATTTGGTGGAACATTGGCGTATTTACAGATTTACGTATTTTACAGTATATTTTTTAAATGAGTTTATGGTCTTATTATGTCAATACATGCTTATTTTTTTATTTAAACAATATTAATAGTATTTTAGTATCATTAAAACTTAATTTTTTATCATAATCAATCAATCAATCAATCAAGCAAATTTACTTCGATTTAAAAATAAAACACATTTCCGCCGATGTTCCACGAAATGAGCGACATATAAATACTAGAATATACTTAATAAACACCCAAACCTAGAACTACAAACATTTATGTTCATCACACAAGCTTGTCCCCGTCGGGGATCGAACCCAAGCACCGTGGATTGCGTAGGCGGGGTCGCTAACCACTCGACCAACGGGGCGATTTATAGATAGAAAATATTATAACATTCATTTTATACTGAACTTAATCAATTACAAAACATTTATCGCAGAATGCGATGAGCATCGTAGTTTGCTGATTTGCCACATTGATATAAGGCAAAGACAGATTGCGTCCAGGCAACTGCACAAGGAATGCATGACCGATCGGCTGCGGAGGAAAAAGCGTTCGGTCAGTGAATGAAGCGATTAGCGCTGAATGGTCTGCCGGCACGCGGAACCAAGCGGCTGGCACGAAACACGAAGCCACGCAGAGCTTTGTCTCAGCGCGCTTTGACCCGTGCCCCGAGCAAAAAGTAAAACCGCTAAAAACAACAAAAAACACACGAAACTCTGTTTAATTGGGTAAAAAATTGAGCTGTTGAAAGTAGAAAATTATTTAGAGTAACTTTGAAATGTGTTTGATGTAAATGTTATCTTTTTTGTGCTAATATTATAAATCTAACTACCCGTGAACTTTGTCCACTGGTAAGTTACAATTTTTGAAAAATCCTTTCATATTCCTCCTCTAATATGTCATTTAGAAAATTCCATACAATATTTTGCACTCATTTCACCGTTTTAGAGAATAAGTTTTGAAAAATCCTTTCTTATTCTTTGACTATATCGCAAGAACAACCCCTGTAAAAAATTTAGCATTTTTGGTTCAAGGGTTTTTTATGTCATAAGATAACAAACAAGCAGATGCGTCTCCTGATGAAAAGAGTCAACCATCGCCAAAAGACACCAAAGATGTTGATGGTACGTTGCTATCTTGTGGCGAGGTCTTAGGATGGAGGGTTTAGGATGGGCGTTGATATCGCAGTTAGTGAGCCAGTAAAAGTCCTGACCTGTCCTTTTTATATATTTTACAGATTAATTATTATTACTGACGCAAGTTTGTGAATGTTCTTGTGTAATATTTTTATTAATCCTTCACCCTAAAATAGCTAGATGAATTGTGATGAAATTTGGTATAAAAGTATTCGTAATAAGTCACATCACACCTGTTTAGGGGACTGTCCCTGCAAATATGTATGTATCCGCGGAATAGTTTTTTTTTAAATTTGTATCTGACATGAAATTTATTGCAGTAAGAGGTTCGGTGTAAAACTAGTCAATTTTTATAAATTTTGGAACACTCGAACACCAATGAGTGTTTGAGGTTTCCAAAATTTACAATTACATATAGAAATTAATGAAAAAAATATAATAATGCAGCAGGTAACTGTTTGATAAGGATAGGATGTTGAATATAATCAGAGTATTAACGACTGTATGATGTGAAAAATTATAAACATTCCTAATCAATTTTAATTACATTATAGTTTAGATATGTACGTTTATAATAGTCTCGTAGCCCTTAAGATGCCGTAAAGGCGAAACCAGTTGGCGATATTAATAAGACTAATGATCGCATGTGGCCGAAAATCGACCATAAATTTCAAAATAAAATCTCTTTGTACTTTGACAAGTGACGTAAGCCGAAAAGAAAATAGTTTAGTATACCTACACGTGTGTATGATACCATGTACCTATGTCACATGATTGTAGTGTGTGTAATATTTATTTTTATTAATTATATTTATTTCTAATTAATTTTATTTAATAATATTAGGTTTCTGCACTCCCCGTAACGTAAACTTTAACGGTACAAAATTTCATACTCAACCGTTCGCGCAAATGTCTTAAAAGGGAGTCCGAAATTTTCCCTTCACGAATTAATATATAGATATAAAGTCATTTGTAAAACAGTACAAGTGTAACAAAATTAAAAATGGAGTTTCACTCAGTGGCGACGATAAAATGTGTAAAATATATTTAATTGCACCTTTCTCTAATGTTGAAAAGTTAAGAATGAAATGGAACGCCGGTCTACATTACGGTTTACAAACAAATCGTACACGAGCCACACCGAAACGCGTCCGCTAACCCACCGTGAAATAACAAACGGCTCACAATAAGCTACCACTGTTACGTATCACTGTTAAGTAACACGTATATTTCATTGCCCACGATTCGATTCTCAATTTCAAAACATCGATTTGTATAGATGATTAATTATAAGAACGTAATTCGTTTTTCTTTTAATGGTATGGAAATAAAAATAACTTTTAATGATAAAATATAAACTAGTATTTATATGTGTATTTTTATGTATTAGTATCATTGACTGACACCCATAACGCAAGCAAATAATTTGCTCACTTTGAGGTTAGATCAGTAAAGTGTAACTTGTTCCGTGAATATTTATTATTTATCGTTATGATGAGTTTCCTTTGTCAGGAACTGTGAATGTTGAGTGCTCGGACCAAAATGGGGTGAACTGACCCCGAGTTGGTCTGGGACCCATTTAAAGAATAAGCCATCTGCCATTCTGATAGACAGTTCGTAAAAGGCGAACGATTGGCTAAACGTGACACTACCATTGCCACTATTAGGTGGTAGAGTTCTGCAACGCCTCGCCCGGGTCTGGTACCACCGCTCTAACTTATTCTGCCGCAATAGCGTTAGTGCTTGTTAACCATCCCGGCACACGGATAGCAACGCAGATTTAACATCTTTGGTGTCTATACTCTATAGGCTGTAGGCGTAGTAAAGACTTTTTACCATAACCTCAAAATTTTTGATATGCATATATCCCATTTTAAAATTCTTTCGTTTCCCCAAAAAATAAGTTTTATAAAACTGCGAAGAAATAATCTTTAAAATACATGGTATAAAATGCGTGCGCGTCGTGAAAGACTGCGTTAGAACGAAATTTTTATTTTGTTTTTCTATCTTTCTCCTCTTTGCCCACTCCTCTGTCTCCCACATTCCCCCTCCTTCCACCCTTACGCCAGCTTTAACCCCTAATTCTGCCATCTATCTGCCTCTTTCCCTTCTTACGCCCCTTTACCTCCTTTTCCACTCTTTTCCCCTTTTCCCACTCATTCCATTCATTTTCCCCTCTTCCTCCCTTCTGCCCCTATACCATCCCCTCTCCTTAGCCCCTTACCTGACAGATGGCCCTTTTTAAACAATTATTACATTTTTTTTCATCATCAGGAGACCCATCTGTTTGTTTGCTATCTTATAAAACGGCTCTTCTTTTCGAATGAAAAAAAATTTTTTTTTGATGCTTTGCAAAAATACTTAAGAAATTGAAAAATCGATAATTTTTCACATTTTTCTTTTATACAAATAAAAAAAATTGGAGTGTCTCTTTGTAATATTAAAATAACCGCTTTTTACTAAATGCATAGGGATGTATACACGGTACATATATCAAAATAATATTTTTTATAACTTTTGTCTGTCTGTTTGTTCCGGATAATCTCTGGAATGGCTCGACCGATTTTGCCGGGACTTTCACTGGAAGATAGCTGATATGGTAGGGAGTAACTTAGGCTACGTTTTTAAACTAAAAAACTAAGTCGGGAGCTCAGGTAGTTTTCAATAATAATTGAAATTTCTAAAAAGATTATTTTCCTGAGAAAATGTTTATAAAACGATTACCCCAATGCAATCGGCGGGAAAAACAAATAAAATAATACACTTACATTTTTAATTTGACGTTTATTATTTATACAATGTCGCTGTAAACATTCCATTTTGCAATTTGACGAGTTGTGGAAAAATATAAAAAATAAACGGAAGTCACGTAAAGTATTCATTTTCTATGCAGATTTTCCCACAGATTCACTTTACGTTATTATGATTTTTAATTTATTGAGTTTTCTCATTTCAGCATGAGAGCTAACTGCTTATTTGGATAAAAATCGCTTATTTCAGCGTAGTAGGAACCAAAAAAAATTTTTTTTTCTTAATAAGTCTTACATATTCTTTAAATGAGAAAAGTTCCCTTCTGAAATAGTTATGCAGCTGCCCCCCGTTGTTTTTCCGGTGTTGGTCCCGGGCTTCTTTGAAGAATAGGCCAATTGCCGTTCTGTCAAGCAGGTCGTAAAAGGCGACCGACTGGCTATGCGAGTCACTACCATCGTGGCTACTAGGTGGTAGAGTTCTGCATTGTCTCACTCAAGTCTGGTACCACCGCCTTACCTATTCCTGCCGCAACAGCGTCAGTGCTTGTCGCTGTCGTCGACACGTCGCTGTTGTAGCCGGTAAACTTATGCATGTGGCATTAGTACCGCCACAATATAGCATCGCACCATTAACATTTTTGGTGTCTATAGGCGATCCGATTCAGATACTACATTCAGATTGTGTGTATATATATATATATATATATATATATATATATATATATATATATATATATATATATCCGGTCCGGTCCGGTATAAGCAGTCCGGTCCCGGTGAACGCAATTGCAACATTATTTGTGTTATTCATTAAAGTTGCACTACATATTTGTTTTATATCACACTAGCGACCTGCCCGCGGTTTCACCCGCGTAGCTTTTGTTCCCGTGGGAATATCAGAAAGATTTATATTTTATATATTAAAACCTTCCTCAAGAATCTATCTATTAAAAAAAACCGCATCAAAATCCGTTGCGTAGTTTTAAAGATTTAAGCATACATAGGGACATAGGGACAGACATCGAAAGCGACTTTGTTTTATACTATGTAGTGATGTCAAATTAAACATATTTTATATTACATGCATAATATGATATAATATATGACATATTGAAATTCGATGAATGAATTTAGTCTATGACTAAACTATAAAATCTCTTCTAAGTTTGACAATAAGACTTTAAACATAAACAAAATAATATACATAATATGTGTATATTTTTATGTATGTCAATAAATAATATGGTGTGTAATGTTTATTTTTATTAATTCCTTCAAAATTCCTTTATAGTGTAATAACAGTAGTAAGCTTTATCAATTTCTAAATATTTCTTTCCAGAGTAATATCAGTAGTAGGTAAGTGTTTCGATTAAAAAAAATCATTATTTTTAAATCAATTATAATTAAGTTCATTTTTAAGATTGTTGGGTAGTTTACTATATTTTTGTGGACATGAGTTGTGGCTCGCAACTATGTAGTTTTAAATTCGATGTAATTTTAAATTAATTTCGTTCGATATACAAAATGTTTTTTATGTGATTTTGACATAGATCGTGGTCCCAGGAACAAACTTTTTTAATTAATAATAACAAGTTGATTTTTTGTGAACAGCTTCGTTTTGACGAGACGCCCGTCTTTTCTATCTTTGAACAAACTCGAATCGGGTAACTAACTGATAAGATAGATTAAAAAGAAAACTTAATAGTGTCGGACTAAGCAAAGTTTCCACTTTACGTGTAGGGCAAAGTAACCCTTGGATTATAATAACAATTAACAAGCTGTTGTGAGAAAATTAAGATTGTTTTTCTTATCATAATTTCGAATCTTTAGAGTGGAGAATTCGTCAGAAAAATCATCGAATGTGTAGGACAAAAGTTTTTTCTTGTTTTTCGTAAAATAATCAAGCGATTAAAGCAAAAACATATTTATTGTTATTAATACAATATTTTTCTCTTACCGAATTAAAATGTTCGAAGCCTTTATTAGTTACCCGATTCGAGGTTTTTTGAAGATAGAAAAGATTTACGTCTCGTCAAAACGAAGCTGTTCATATAAATTCAGCTTGTTATTAATAAAAAAAGTTTGTTTCTGGGAACACGGTCTTACATACTTTTTACACATAAAGGCTCAGTTAACGATTTAAAGTTGCTAAAATGTGGTTTATACGTTACGTTGTATTGTGTGTTAGGTACAATATGGATACATTCCAGTTTAAAACATTAAATATAATCATGACGGTTTCCTTTCACCTTGATTCGCTGAGATTAATTTGCAATTTGACGATTCACCGGTTAGTGTCGACTGGTGAGATTAATGGTAAACACCCTCACTCCATCACATAATCATATCACTCACATCTTTTATTACATTTTATGCCGCTTCGCTTGAAAAAAATAGAACTAAATGGATCGATTTGACTAATTTTTGGTGTTCAGACATGTTTAGAGACTAAATTTCTAGCCGCTCGACTAAAATACTAGTCCAGTCGGAACAAGGTTTTAGTTCCTACATTTATTTTAATTTATATATTTTCTATAACTGATTTTTTAGCAATTTACAATTGCATTATTTGTCGTTTGTTTACAATAGGTATTTTATTTTCAAAATGACGACCATAAGTAGACCATATCTTTTTTGTGCCTACGTCGAATAATTGGATTTGATTTGTTTTGAGGACTTTAAATAGCAGTTTTATACGTTTAAGCATGGGAAATAATTACAAGCGACCAAACCTAGCGAAAGCCATACAAAGTCAAAACTAGTAAATGAAATAGCTATGGAATTTCAATATGTTCACTGTGCATAGTCGACTGGATACGACAGGGCTGCGCAGCAGGAGTACGGCGAGGTGGTCGGATGCCGCTCATATCGCTCATCATGACTCACGTGCGTAATGCACTGCATAAGCACTACTTACCTTAGTGTTGCAAGATGACTGATTATTTTTTCCATAAACAATCGAAATGAGCATTGTTATGTATCAAAGAAAACAAAACTATATATGAGGTTGTCAGTTTTGATTCGGTTGACCAACCAACTAACCTAAAGTTAGTTGGTTGGCGCCTCAATAACATCTTCGACCTTCAGCGACTATAGGCAACGGATGTCTTCCGCCACAAGAAGAGCTTTTTAAAAATCTTTATATTATTTTTTACAATTCTTAAATACTTAAATTAAATAAAAAAATATATTAACATTATTTTTTAAATTAATTTAAGACCAATATAGTACACTAGCAAACAGACATATTATGAGTCTCCTAAAGAAACTATAAATTTATTCCCAATAGACCCAAAAAAAGCTCTTCCGCGTGGCGTCACCCTTTTAAACCGGAATAGGATAGAGAGTCGGTATTGTGACCTCGAAAAGGTAAGGCGATGGTACCCAAACAAAACGTTGCAGAACACTATTACACCGCACGAAGCGTCATTTAACTATAGCCTAATAACTTTTGATATAATCATCATGTCGTTCGTCGTATCTTACAATAATATAAAAATATAGATGTGCGTACCTATATATTTGTAATAACAAGTGTTATAAAAGTATTACTTATATTTAGTAAGTGGCGAAAATTTGGAAGACAAAGAAAGCAAATGTAAAAAATATAAAAAGTAAATTACAAGCAAATTGATATATTCAATTTACATGGTCCTAACAATAGTGTGGTGTTAAAAGTCTAATGTTGGCATCATATGCCAAATACATTTTACCAAATAAAACTGGGAAAACAGAAAAAAAAATTGAATGATATTGTTACGATCCGCAACGAATAAAATTGAAGTAAAATATAAAACCTAAAAAATCCTACTTTAAAATCTTTTTATACATCGCTAAGTTTTTCCGAACTTTTCGAATCCCCAAATTTGGAGGTTTCCGCCAACCTGGTATCCCTGAGTCAGCTCGCTTCTTGTGTAACCTTAGCCGCAGTAACGCGGTCGCGCCATAACATAATTAAAAATGATTTAAAGCATTCGCTCCGGCTGCTTTGTTTCGCGCGTTATGTTTCACTTGTACGCGTCGCCATCGCACACCTCTATTTTTAACGCGTCCACTCTTAATTCTGTCACAGTTTTTATAACCCTTTTGTATTTATTAATGCCTTTTTGGCTCCAGTAGCTCTACGGTTCTTGGAAGGCGATTTTTAAGCATTTCTTCAGGTCGCCACCGAGTCCATGTGTTAATGAGGCGTCCTATTTCGGCGCCGTTACTTTTCAAACATATGACTAATTAAGAACGTGCATAATTTTATTTTGATTCCAAAAATAACAATCTATTTCTACAGTTAGTAGATTGATGCAATGACATTTATGTTACTTTCTTGACAGAAAGTGCAAATAAGGTCGAGGATGGAAGAATGTTAAGTTAGTAAGAGCCTATTTACTCTTGCTTTAAAAATACTCAAATTATAAATATTAAGACCACTTCCATAAATACGTATTAAAATTAAACAATGGGTGTATTAAGAGTTTAAGAGACGTTAAGTTTAATAAGTATGAAAAGGATTAACTTCGGCTTGTTGACGCTACGCGGCTGGTTATCGGGTTTCGCGAGTCGTTTTCAATTGGCAAGCATGTCCTGACCGCCGAAAAACATTTCGTCACGGGTCATCATGCATGGACGTTGACGACTCTCTACAATTCGATATTGGCATCACCTTTCAAATCTAAATCGTATTCCAAACAATTGAGTGTAAGTATAAAATGTATTTGCGAACTTGCAAATTAACTTTAAAGTAAAACTTTAAAGTTTAACTTCAAACTTTAAAGTTTTATTTTTCTTACAAGGTGTTATTTTAATGAATAAAAGTGCTTAGAATTATAAATTGTATTACACACTCACTTTTTTTTTTCGGAAAATGTATTTAAATATGTAAATAAACAATGCCAGGAAATTAAATTAGAAAAGAGTAAAGTCATTAACGAGATAGAATAGAAATAAGATAGATAGAAATAAAAAAATATAGATGTGTAATAAAAAAATAGAGGAAGGTGAGCTTTTGTTAATGGATTTTGCATCAAATCGTTTTTATAACACACAGTAGCAAACAATCAGATAACTTCTACTGAGAAAAGACAATCATCGCTTATATAAACACCAAAGATATTAGTAGTGTGTCGCTATCCGTTTAGCAGGACGATAATACCACATAAATAAGTTTACCAGCTTTCTTATCCTGCAAACAGGAATACGACAAGCATTAATGAAATAATTATTAAAAATATAAATAATATGGTGCAAATCGGGCGAGACTTTGTGGGACTCCACCACCTGATAGTCATGAGTGCAGTGCCACGTTAAGGGTTAAGCTAATCGTTCGTCTTTAACAAACTGCCTGAAAAAGGAAATCATCTACAAGAAAACAATCCGGAACCTCTTTGGAGAATATATCAACTGTTGATCCGCTAGGAACCTCGTAAAAGTGAGAAGTAGAAAGTAAAGAAAGCTGACAAGTATCACTAACATCATAATTACTAAGTAGAGGGTAGAGTTCTGCAACGTTTCACCTGGGCTTGGTACAAACACCTTACCTATTCTTACCATTATAGCGTTAGTGCTTGTTCTGTTACGGTTTGGAGGTAAGGTGGCCGGTACACTTATGTAAGTGGCATTCCACATTGTATGCTTACCACACAGATAAAATACACCATTAACATCTTTGTTGTCTATAGGTGACGGTTATTTCTACCAGAAGAACCATCTGTGTGATTACTACCGTGTGATATAAAAAAAATACTATTTGGGGGAATCAAGGATGCTTACGTACTTAAAACTAAAGAAGCTTGATAGTAAGTACCAGTAGTCTGCAAACAACAGCATATTTCTGTCGATTACTGTTGATCGAGTTACATGAAATCTCTCAGAAGAATGATATTTTAAAGACAAACTTATAAAAAAAAATTACGCCTATATCCCTGAAAAGGTAGGCAGAAGTACAACCAGTGAACCCACGACTAGCCGAAGATATGATAGATGTGTGATATATGGCATCTATAATGTGATAGATGGCATGCTTATCGTCAACCGGGCACTTATCAATTCTGAGCAACTTTTTTTTAAATCAGAAAATCTGGGAATCGACCTCAAGACCTCATGTAATCAACACAGACATCAGACCACTAGACGACAGAGGCAACTAATTAAAAAATTGCAAAGCGCTAAAGCACATGTCTGATATGTGAATGTTTCACATTAAAAAGTAATTAAAAGCAGAGCCAAAAGGGGAGAATATACTTAATTAATTAATAAAAAAGAAGTGGCCAGTCGTGAGATAGAAAATTTCAATTAATCTCGCGAGAGCAACAGAGCGAATAGTCGGCGTGCAGCGGCGCTCCATCTCTGTTAATTAGTTTTTTATATGCAGCGGGGAGGGGCGCTCGACGCCATCAAATTACGATGAGTCGGCCTTTCGGCTACCGGCGCCGCACTGATAATAATTATACACTCGTTACTACCGTGCAGCTTCGGCGGCACAACGACGTGACCACTATGAACCATAGGAATGAAATGATCAAGCCGGTCATCGTTATTATAATCAAACACTACAAACGCATGTTTGGTATGCTTACGTTTGAAAATCTACCTTTGTAGGAGCCTCTGAGATTTAATTTTTAAGAATTGTTTATCGAAATGGGATTATGAGGTGATATTTTAAATTTAAACTAATCTATATGACGCTTAATTAATTAAACTAAATATTATGTTTATTGCTTTTCAAAATAATCTCCTTTAAATTTATTAATAAACAATAATAAACATTTTTTTATGCGATCGAACCATTTTTTAAAACAGGAGGACCACAAATCTGAAGGCATGTTTTCTACGTGCTGATTGAACGGAATACCAACTCTTCGGAGTTGGTAAAAGTAAAACCTCTCATCAAATCTTTGATTTAGGGGAAAATACAGAAATCACAGGGTGCTAGGTCGGGGCTATGCGCAAGATGAGTGAGGAGATGTACTTTTTCGGAAGCTAAAAATGACTGTTTTTTGGCCGTGTGTGAAGAAGCGTTATCATGGTGTAGGAGAATGCGGCTTTTGGGTCGTCTTTCACGAACTTTTTCTAACACCCTGGGTAAACAAATGATAGAATACCACTCGGCATTAACACTCTTTTGATCTTCAAGTGGAATTGTACAGATGGGACCCGTAGCTGAGAAAAAAAACGCGATCATTTTTTTACCTGTACCTGTCTCACTTTTGTTGGCCTGTTCTCATTTTCAAACATCCATTTACAAGATGGCTGTTTTATATAAATCCACGTTTCGTCTCCTGTGACAATGTCATAAACAGCATTAGGATGTCCGTGGTCGTACTTCAGTAGCATCTGTGAGCACCATTCCACGCGAGCCCGCTTCTGCTGCGCTGTTAGTTCATGAGGGATCCAACGACAACAAAGTTTCCGAACTTTCAATTCTTCGTGTAAAATTTTCTGAATTTGGCTCATATCAATTCCCAATAATCCTCGAATTGTCTCATAGGTAATCCGGGAGGTTTCTTCACTTCTTAACAGTAGCCACATTATTTTTGTTGACGGCAGTTGAAGGCCGCCCTTTACGATATTCGTCATGTAAAGAAAGTCGACCTTTCTCAAATTCAGCAAACCATCGCCTCACGGTGCTCAATCAAGGTGCTTCTCTCCCAAAAGCATTTTGAAGACAAGCGGCACAGTCTTCATCGCTCTAAAATCTTTTTCGACTTAATTCTATTTTCGTTGCGTACGTAGCTAGCGTAGTTGCGTAGTAACTTTGATGTGTGATAAAAAAAACAATTGACAAATCATTTCCCGCCAATTGTTTTTTTTTTATTACTAAGAAGGTTGCAACGTTTTAAAAATATAACATTCGAAATTCAAATAGTTTCGATTAGCTAGAAGTGCAAAACTTTTAGTGTGCCCCATGTATTCCAGGTTATCATATACCTGTGTGCAACATTTCATTCAAATCCGTAACGAAAATCCGGACTTTCGCATTCATATATAAAACTCGAACCGATTTCGCTCATTTTGGTTTTGAATTAATTGTTGAAGTCCAGGGAAGGTTTAAAAGGTGAGAAAATGTAGAAAAAAAAACTAGGTAATATAGTAACCGGCCGTAACTGGATTTTTAGCCGAAACCCACACATCAGCATCGTTGTATTTCCGAAACCGAAACCGTAACATTTAAGACTGCATTTTTATCTTATTATATTTTTATTGACAACAGTAGGGTTAACAAATTCGAGGGGGAGGGGGGAGCAGCTACACCTCCCTGCCCCCCCCCCTTTCGGTACGTGTTCGAAGAGATACATCCTTCCATCACTTATGCAAAATTAGCCACAAGCCCTGTTGATGCATTCATAACTAATAATTAAAAATTTGAAACCAGTACAACTGCCGTTTGAATAATTTTATTTACAATGCAGTTTAAAACAGCGTCTACGATATAAAAACAGTACAGAACATAGATCATCTATAGACAACAGAGGTGCTTGTTGCAATGTCGCGAGCTTACATGTGAACGAGATGTTATGACCCAAATTGTTAATTTTGTCAGTTACCGGAACACGATATAGACAAAATCTGACGCTATGCCGCAGAAAAGGGTAAGGTAAAGCTACTTAACTCGAGCGAGACTAAAGAACTCTACCAAATATTAGTCACGATGGTAGTGACATGTTTAATCTTCATTCGTCTCTTACTATCTGGTGAGAACTCAAAAAGGTATATTTTTCAAAAGCAATCCGGTGCCGAATTTTGCTAGACAGACACTAAGGAATAACTATCGAAGACACACTGATTCACCGACTTATTTGTTAGCGAGATGGGTGGAGATCTCTATTGCTGCATTTCGCGATCTTAATGACTATCGCTTTGTTATCGTAGCTGAGATTAATATTTTAACGGTCTCGTAGGAAGATGTAATCGAGGGCAAAAAAATTTGTTTGCCAGACCCTAGATTCTAAAGTGAAACCTGACGATCATAAGAGAAACTGTTATGGTGAAATTTGTTTTTTAGCAAATATGATGAATTAAAGATTTGTCACTTTTTGATAATAAAATAACATCACGACTGTTATTCTCGTATAGATATGCTGAAATTAGAAATATTGTGGACTCAAAACAACCGATAGTGTTGCCAATAATATCAGCTTAGGTTTCAGTCTTATGTTGGCAAATTGATAAACTGTATAAAAATATCCTCTAGATATTTAGTAGTTAGTTTTTACTCTATTAGTTACTTTTTAGTTAGTTACTTTATTCACTGTAAATATCATCAAAGTGGTTCCTTTGCGGGTAGGCAAGCGAAAACACGTTTCAGGTTCACCATAATTCATCGGTTTGTCGACAGGTGAGATTGGGGTGATTTTCATCACCGCATTTTCCAACTTTAACTTATCGATTATTTATCGCTTATTATTTCTGATAATTAGGAAGAATATATTTACTTGTTGTGTCAAGATTTCGAGAGTTAACACACAACCACCAGGCTCTATGCTGCTACTGTCATTTTTATAGATAGAAAAGTCTAATAAATACTTGCTCTAACTTGAAAAAGAAACCAGGCTTGCTACTAGACAAACGAGGTAAAACTTTATTCTAATACCTATTAAATAAATCCTCCGAAATGCAAATCGTCTCAAGAATTCATGAACCTGCAATGTCTCCCAACTATTCGACAATTTTTCAACACGAAATAGCTTAGCGATAAGGATATTTGCAACATTCAACTCATTTCAATAAGTTAGAAATTCGATCAAAATAAAAAATCCATAAAAATTAAGCTTATATATAAAATACCGCCGATGTGCACTATATATGCCATCATAATGAATAGAAATCAATACGTTATCGACTTTTTCTAATCCGTCCGCGTTAAGAACATAGAATCGGGCATTGCTTTAAGTATCGACGATAAATTCCATCGATAAAATCGGCGACAGCCACGGCGCGCCTGGTAATTTCTTAACGACAGCGTAACCCCGGTGGCGACGGACGCGTGCGCGTACGCATTTTATTTTTCTCAGATCAAGAGGCCGACTCGGAAATAATCGTCATCCACTCAGCATAGATGGTAATCAAGTCGTCTATTACGAGGCTTAATGTAACTTTTTTGGGCAATGACTCGGAATGAGAGATCGATTTGTGTTACAACTTACATGTGTACTTTTATCAAATGTTTTTAGATAGCCGGGTTCGGGGTATGTAAATTAATATAAATGAACTTTTGTTTTTAGGTAGATATCATTATTTATTAACTTTGAATTTAAATTATATACTTAACAAATAAATTAGTCTTTTGTTACATTTTAATATATTCTTGTATCCACTGTGTGAGAGCATTAGTGACTTGTGTGACAGGTTCTTACTGAACCTACTTCAGGCACCGTTTTCACGCAAAAATTTTTAAAATAAAATTACAGCTTATATTTTAACACAAGCTGTATTTTTATTTAAAAATACAAGCTGTTTTCTTATAAGCTTTTAACTTTAAGATGTAATTTTTGAGATGAACTGAATGAAGAAAAATAATTAATATTAATCAGTTTTATTACAGACTTAAATTTAAAATGCATTAATATTCTGAACCAGAAAAACCGGTATGTAATAGATTTACCTGAAGCTTCCGCAAATTTTAAGCAAAGTTCTCTTCCTCTCCGACACAGTAGTAAGTTTAACGCATTTTCGATCAAATTTTAAAATAATCAAATTTAAAGTGGTCCTGCTACGCACTAATTGTACGTAGTAACTTGAGCACCAGTTTTCATACTTTAAGAAGATCATTTGTATCCATGACGAGGCAAACAGAGGCACAACTATGTACTAGTTGTACCCATACCATGAGTACCCAACGGTATTACGCCCTGTGATGTATGCAGGTGGCCAAGTTAGAGCTTTAGTGAATATGGGAATAATTCTTCGACGCTACGAAAAACATAATATTTACAAACAATCTGTACCTGTATTGCTCGTCTGTTGTGTCTTTTAAACATTATATACATAAATTACTAAAAATCAATACAAAATTAGAAACCGGACTGAAATGTAAATGGTGTTGAAAAATTCCCTTTCTTCCTTACATCATAGGTATTATCATGTTTAGCTATTATTACTATAATTATCTCCAATTAGTTATTTTTAAAATAAATTTGTCGAAATTTTCGACATGCTTGCCTCCTAACACATCTTAAGACTTCAACATAACTAACTATTGGTTAATCTTGTTTTTATGGGTTTATTGGACCCACCTCTACATACGCATATGGAAATAACGGCTATAAGAGTACTTTTTTAACATGAAGCTAGGTTAAAGAACGGTTGTTTATTTTTTGTCGTAGTTTGATGGAATCTAACAAACACATTATTATTTTTAATTATAATTTTGAAGCGTGATTAATGTTTATTGTAAATGCCTTAGGAAAAATATATTAACATTTATAATATTTGTGGAATTGGTAGACTGAAAAAATAGTCTGCAGAGCATGATTGCAGCGCCACCTGATGAGTCTAATTATGAATTTAAATCATTTAGAGTCTCACTCAAACATGCATAAAAACTTAATAAAACCGATCAAGCCTAGGAAGGTACTGACATACACACGTATGTACAGCAGAATTATATATAAAGATTATAATGTTGCATTATTATAAACAGATTAATATAAACAAAACAGACACTGTAGCTGCTGTCTTTGTTGTGCTTCCCTTCAATGAGATTAAATGAGCATTACTAAAAATTGATGGTAACGGTGTAGGGTTGACACCCCTTTTTGTATATATTTCAGATAAAATTAGTATTATTAATAATAATGTAGGTTATGTCAAATACAGAAAAGGGAATAATTATAAATAGTTTTGAAAATCTAAAAGTGAACGCCTCAAAAGATTAGTATCTTCAGGCCTGTATGTCTGAAGCTGTAGGTAGAGGTACAACAACGGCACCTACGATTAGCCGAAGCAAACCTAACACCAACCGGGCAATTATCCAATCACGGGCAACATATCTTTTAATAAATAACTCCTTTTATCAGAAAACTCAACAAACAGGTTTCGTAACTGTCTTTAAATGAGGGATTCAAATTCAATTTAAACGAAATCTATGGTCTAAATTATTAGATTGCCATAAATAAAATCTATAAATAAAATAAAATCATTTAAAAAATCAAGGCAGCATAGCCTTCTGTGCCTTCATAGCCTGTACCGTGGGGACGAAATTATTATTGTCATTAAAGTTCATTTTGACATGTTATAAAATATGAAGAATTAATGAACATTGATCAATTTAGAAACAGAAAAAAATATGCATTTTTATCAATTATAATTAAGCTATACGGAATTACACAGCCATTTATTTAAAAATTAGCCAAAAGTATTGGAACTATTAAGTATATTTATATATGTGATATTATATCACTTATAAGTGATTTTAAGAGAAAGATAAAAATTAACGAATTAGAGGAATCAGTCAAAAAATCATATCATATTAAAAAAGACATATCCTATTACGTTTGTACTGTTGGCGCTTTCGAACGCGTATGAATAAAATCGCAAATTGTTACGGGTTTTATCACTTCCACGTTTTTGACAGTTAACGTTTGAATAAGTATTGTTACTCAGCTCAATGGGATGGGATAGGCATACCTATACCCAGTCCATAAAAACTGCATACAAATCAGGCACTCTGTATATAGATACAAATAGATGCTTAAATGGTTTGTTCAAACTGCTGTCACATTGGTTGAGTAGCTAAATTCTTTTTAATCTTTCTAACCTGATTATGATAACTCAAAGTAGTAGAACTTTGCGATGAATAATCCTGATCCTATCACTATAGCGTTATATTATAGGTAGCTTAAACAACTTGTTCTTGTCCTGACGTCTGTGATTGTTGAGTTCCATTCATTTGTGTCAACGTTGGCTAGAATCAAAAATCGTCCAAGTGCGAGTCGGACTGCTGCATAAAGGTTTACGTACCATCATCTATAAAAAAGCAGCAAAATATCACGTCGGTTGTATGGGAGGCCCCCCCCCTTAAATATTTATTCTGTTTTTAGTATTTGTTGTTACAGCAACAATCAAACAAAAAATCAAAGCTTTGCTCTTTATAATATTAGTTAAGACTAGTTTAGATAGATTTCAAAAGCTGTTAGATTTTCGACAGCCCTAGAATATTTAACTCACGTAACTGTTACTACGCGCAGCTATGTTACATTATCTTTAATTAAAAACTCGGAGGCCATCTCTAGATTAGTCGGTGCGGATACAAAAAGGGTTACGAGGGATCAGACGAAACAGCTTCTTGATTCGTCACGAATCACAGCTTTATTTTTATTTGAAGGAACCTTTGTTAGAGCTAACCGAATTTGCTGTTCAATAAAAACAGGCTAATTAAGAAATGTTCGAGCCGCCGTTAAAAGTTTTAGCGATCTTATGGCCCCAAATCCGAATATCTGCTTAAATTTTATTGCGTCAAAATATTTCATTAGGCAGTTCTTGAGAATTGCTACGTTGTGCCGATTATTTTAATATATTTTGTTTATCCGCCATATAAAATAATTTATGGTAATACCTTTTAATGGGATAATTTTCACCGAATTTTGCCACATAATTCTATTGAAATTTTTTACATTGTAAATGCTAGCAGAAATATGTGGCATCGTTTGATTTATTTAGGATAAATGCTTCTCTTGCAAATCAGCCTTTTACAACGACTAAAAAGTGGGAGTTATAAATTTTGGCGAATACGGATATGGGTACTATCACCCGAGTCGCCAACTTCATCAGTGAAAGATTTCGGTCCACTTTGGCTTCTAAGTAATTTTCATATAACTTTTTCCCATGCGTCCAGGATCGCTTAGGTAAAACTTGGATAGAAATAGATCATTGTGTTGCAGTTTCTCACTAGCCACGGTAATTTTAAAGCTAAATTATTTTCGTAAATTAGTTCCTTCTCCTTTTTGCGAGTGCTCTACATTAAACTGTAAATATGAACAAACTGCACATCACATTCTTTGGGAGCGTTCATTCATTTCAAAACGAACGTCGCCAAATGCATGATAGTATCCAATGTATATCCGGTGTAATTTATTACTCCGACCTTAAGCAAAATTAAGTAGGGCATTCTGGTAGGTCCCTAATTTCCAAACTTTCGTGGTGCAATAGCAATCACGCTTAACCTGAGTGTAAAAGTCTCATTTCGTAGCATTTTTATGCTTTTAACATTTTGCTGTCTCCTGCTAAAAAGGGAGGGAAACAGGATGTATTTTTCTACTCCTCCTATGTACTTCTGATTAATTTCGTTGTGGGATCCAAGACAGCTTAGCTTTTCCCCAGGGCACCCTGAGCTTGTAACTCAGAAGTCACCGGGACGGTTGCCGCTGTTGATTCTGGTTTACAGAAGTTACAGTGGTGGGAACGAGAGGTGGGCCCATTGCCCTATTATTATTCTAAGTAATTTTATTTTATAGGATAGCAAAAACGTAGATGGTTCTCCTGATAGAAATAACCATCGCCTACAGAAACATCAACTATAGACAACAATGGTGCGTAACTATCTGTGTGGTGATGCAGATCACGATAGCGACAAGCAGCGATGCTAATGCGGCAGAAATATGTAAGGCGGTGGTACCAAGTCCTGGTGATTTTCAATTATATACCAATTTTTTTTTTAATTCTTAGACGATTATAAAAAGTTATTGCTTTAAAAATGTACGAATACACTATCATCACCCCGTTAGATAAGTCATATTTGTACCAAATTATTTTTTTACATCTGTTTTAGGAATTACTTATACTTAGGAGGATACTTTTCTCTAGTTTTGGCGAATTTACGTATTTCAGAATAGTGGAAACCTTGCAAAATGCATATACGACTTGGGAATAAAACCTGTGATCGTTTCTTGTGACGCCTCTTCGCGAGACAAATAAAGCCAAAATAAAATTTCTAGTAATTATACTTAAACATAATATACAATACCTTATGTGGGAATTTTCTTGATTCGTTATTGATTGGCGAGTTTAAATATCCTAGCATTATTATATTTTATTATTATATTATTATATCTAAGCATTATTATTTTTAACTTCCCGCTACGTGTGTAGTGTGTAGATAAGGAAGTTACTGATTTTGCCCTGCTTTTTGAAATCGAGTTTTCACCAGATCTTCACGTTTTGAGGTCCTAGCAACCTTTTCCGACTATTTTCACAATGAAGTCAGTATGTATGTATGTATGTATGTATGTATGTATGTATGTATGTATGTGTGTGTGTGTGTGTGTGTGTGTATGTAAACATCTCATAACTTTTGAACGACTTGACCGATCGAAACGCAGTTGCATTGCGATGGCATTCAATTGGATTCTACTCAACTTAGACTACCTAAAAATGTTGACCAATTCGGCCCAGAAAATTTTTATTAATTTTAAAAATACTTTGAAAAAAATGTTGGTGTAGGTTTGGTCCAAATTAATGTAACGATTAAGTACAAAATCTAATCAGCTCTTTTCCTCAAAAAACTGCATCGAAATCGGTTTAGCCGTTCGGGAGTTACTGTTGACGAAAATTTTTGAAAAAAGTGTTTTTTCGACCTAACTTCGAAGTTTTTAAATCAATCATTTTTTGATCTTCTACAATATTTTAGTACTTAAGAAATTACGTCAAATATCGTTTCAAAAATTAAAATCAAATTAAATTTTCAAAAGTTACAGCTTTAAAATATTATAATTACGTTGTTTACAGCAAACTTCATTATTTTTAAAATAACTTTCAGGCTAAATAATTGCTTTATTTAAGAGTCTAGTCAGATTTTATACTTAAAAAACTGCGTCAAATACCGTAAAATGGATTAAAATCGGTTGATTCGTTCAGAATTTATTACTGATGCAAATTTTTGAAAAAGTTTTTTTGACATTTCTTCGACATTTTTTAACCTATTGATTTTTTTAACTAAATAACAAAACTTAGAGCTCAAAAATTGCTTTGAACGCCTTTCAAAAGATCAAAACCGATTATCATTTTGAAAATATACATCTTTTCAAACAGTAAAATACTATTATTTTTTACAAACTTCAGTTTTTTTACTCTTTGAGTTCAAAAATTCATGCTTTTCAGTTTTCAGTTTTTGCTTCGTTGTGCTTAAAATAGCTCAATTTAGCGGGAAGTTTCAGGGATAGTCTGTAGGGTCAACCGATAGCAGCTCGTTATTGGCGTCAATATTATTGTTATTTCAAGGCGGTAAATAGTCTTGTTTTGCACTAAGATAGAATGGGATATATTGTAGTTACTAACGATCAATTATTATGATATGGGAAAAACAAAAAACGAAATTATTTATTTTGAAAGCTAAGGGTTCATAATATTTTTAGGATATAACTTCGGCAAAAGTAGACATTAAGTCACGTGAAAGTAAAAGAAAATCTGGAGGTGTTACGTCACACCGTGGTGAAACGTTATATTGTTAATAACAGAGTATGTAATATATGTATCACCACGGAATTATGTCATTTTGACGTCACGACTGCCCAGAGCGTTTTCGCGGTAACTAAATTAAAATTTTAAAACGTGAAATATTATTATAAATGTTAGATATTTAAACAAACAGTATTTGGGTTAATAAACCTAATAGGGTAAAGTATTAAAAAGTTTCTTTTGCTATTATCGCCTATTTTTAGCGCCTATTTATAACCGGGACCAACATCTTCTCCGAGGGACAGGAGTGATAACACAACACCAGCCAGACCCTCTGCTGCTTTATTATAAGTGTACGATATTTAAAAAAAATCTGTAAACTGGTTGACTCTGCAGGTCATTCCTGAAACTTCCCGCCAAATTGAGGTATTTTAAACTCAAAGGAATGAAAACTATACCTAAGTATAAATTTTTTTCAAAGTGCAATCTGTTCTCAAAGTTACGTCGAAAAAGCACTTTTTTCAAAACTTTTCGTCAACGATAACTCGCGAATGGATAAATCGATTTCGATGCAATTTATGCCATTTAAGGAAAAGAGCTGATAAGAATTTATACTTAATCGGTAAATTAATCTAGAAGTTATATTAAAAAATACTGTTATGCCAAAACTTTTTGAGGTTTTTTAAAATTTCTCAAAATCTCCTAGGCCGAATTGGTTCAAATTTTCCGGAAGTCTAAGTTGAGCGGAATCCAACCGCGTTTCGATCGGTCAAGCCGTTCAAATGTTATAAGGTTTTCACATACACACACGTATAGATACATACAGACTTGCTGATGTCATCGTGAAAATAGTCGGAACAGGTTCCTAGGACCTTAAAACGTGAAGATCTGGTGAAAACTTGATGGTCACTGATGACATACATAGCGGGAAGTTAAAATATTTTTTAATTAATATACCTAATAAGGTAAAATATAAAACAGTTTTTAAAATTTAGCCAATTGCTGAGGCATTTTGTCTATTTTTGTGGCAATTATGTCAAGACTTTCGTCTCATGTCACTTCTGTATCGCGTGTGTGGTTTGTTATTTCTTAATACTGAATCGGCTGATCGAAATCTGATGGAATATAATGATACAAGCAGTATATATCCATAATTAACATAAGAAATAATTTGTACCAGCTTTGGATTTACATAAGACGTGATTAAATCAAGCAGTTGCTGTCTCCATTCCAAACATCACAATAAGCCACTGTTATATTGTACATGCCAATTGCATTAAGAAGAGAAATACCTATTAAACCAGTTTTACTTTCAATGTCGTTTAACAGATAAATAGAAAATTACCGGTGTTGTTATACATAATTGGTGTATTGGAAACAATTTGTATTTTACTAGGCAGTGTGACAAATACAGATAGCTATCATAATAAACGATCCCGTTGGAAGTGTCACTTACAGGTTTATGATATTATCGATACGTAAATTGTAAATGCGATTTTAATAAAATATTCATGGAATAGTTGCCTCCCGTGGTTTTGTTTGGTTTAAACGATCGAGGCATTGCGCTTGAACTCAAATATAAATTAAAGCATGCTTCTTGGCAGTATAAGTGACGAATCAAACTCAATTGTGATTAAGAATACTAAGGGTCTGAAAGTTTCTTTTTTATATCATAGGATAACAAACAAGCAGATGGCTTCCGATAGAAAAATAAACCATTGCCTATAGACACCAAATATGTTAATGATGCGTTGCTATACTTGTGGCGGTGTAGTAATGCCACATGCGTGAATCTATCGGTTACCTGATCCTCCAAACTAGACCACGATAGCGACAAATACAGAGGAATAGGTAAGGTGGTGGTACCCGACCAGAATGAAACGTTGCAGAACTCTACCATTCAGTAGTCAAAGTGGTAGTGACACGTTCGCTGCTTACAAACTGCTTGGTAGAATGAAAAATGGTTTATTCCTTAAAGGGGGACCGGAATAACACGGTGCTTATGTGGCTATAATATCAGTACATTTCTAGTGAGATCTTTCATTGTTAAGGGTAAAATCCGTCGCAAATCGAATTTTAAGAAGCTGCTTTACAATCTTCTGGGATCAATATCACTTTCTTATCAACCCTTTCTTATAAGGGAATGCCTCTTTCGGCATGTGTTCTCCTGTTAATAATAATGTTCCTCAAAAATCCATACTAATAATTACTATATAACAATCGAAATCCGACCATGGACTAAACTATAAAATCTCTTTTTATTTTGTCAACAGAATTTAGCCATAAAGATAATGTTATACATTATCTTTATGGCTAAATTTTGGCGTGTTTTAAAAAAAAACGTTGTACCACAAGTTTTTCCTCTACGTATTAAAATAAAAAAAACATATAGATAACATAATATATCCATACTTAATAGTATAAATGCGAAAGTAACCTTGTCTATCTTTTCTTCACGCCTAAACTACTGAACCGATTTGGATGAAGTTTAGTTTAGACAGAGACCCGAGAAAGTACAAAAGATAGTTTTATCTCGGAAATCCCGTAGTAACGGGAACTATGCGGGTATACTCCCGATACTGTCTTTTAAACCACGGTAATAAGGAGTAAAATAGGCTACTTTTATATTATGAATTTTTCCACGCGACGTCGCGGGCACAGCTAGTAGATTATAATATTATATTTATTAATTAGTAACACTTGTACTGTTTCACAATAAGGCAAATATATTTAATTTCTAACCGGTTTCACTTACAAAAGCATCCTTAGTTTTTTTTTACAGTTACTAAATGTTTACAGTTACTACTAATTACAGGGTTACTATATAATTCATATAATGTGAAACAGTGCAAGTGTTATTATTAATTATAAATATATCGCCGTGTTGGTCCCGGCCTCCTTTGTAGAATAGGCCAACTGCCGTTCTGCCAGGCAGGTCGTAAAAGGCGAAGGCTATCGAGTCACTACCATCGTGGCTACTAGGTGGTAGAGTTCTGCATTGTCTCGCCGGGGTCTGGTACCACCGCCTTACCTATTCCTGCCGCAATAGCGTCAGTGCTTGTCGCTGTCGTGTTCCGGTTTGGAGGGTAAGGTAGCCGGTAAACTTATGCATGTGGCATTAGACCTCGCCACAAGATAGCAACGCACCATTAACATCTTTGGTGTCTATAGGCGATGGTTGACTCTTTCCATCAGGAGACCCATTTGCTTGTTTGCTATCTTATGATATAAAAAAAAAATTGTATTAAAATGGAGTTTCACCAAGTGCCGACGATAAATAGTGTAGAATATAGTAGATTATAAATGTATAATAAAAGTCTGTCTGTCTATCACGCTTTCACGTCTAATCGATTTTGATAAAATTTGGCAATGAGATAGTTAAACAGCCGGGGTCAACATAGAGTACTTTTTTAAAAAATCAACCTCTAAAGAATTGAAATAAGCGGTATAAGTTTGTGATGACATGCAGGAGAAGACATACAGTTGGTTAAAAAATTATAACTGAAATTATTTACAAACATAGTAGTATAACAACGATTATAAATCTTTGAAACACATGAGCCGTGAACTTATAACTAAAAGCGGATCGGTCGTTATTCTCCATGGGTTGTCCCAATATTAATTTCTGTCACAGCTTTAATTGCCCATCTCGCGCTTAAGCTTTTAATAAATTCGAGGACAGCTAGTCGGCCGCCACCAAAAAATATCCGAGCGGGGTCCGCGAACAAAAAAGGTCAGATTTTAATTTATAAGAGACAGGACAAACGATTAATAATTTATTTGTATCCCCGATTTCTTGCGGTCGGAGCGTTAAAAACAACCGTTAAAACCGTCGACTTTGTATAGCTCGCGCTTAGTCCGAAATGCCAATTGCGGGTAGACACAAGTATACAGCGAATTGGAATGTCGCTTTAAAAAACCTCGCAAATAAATAAATCGCGTCGCACGCACCGGCCGGCAAAAAAATAACCGCCATATTCGATTCTTTAATGTGATTTTAAAAAAATAGAAGTAAGCGAAGGCAGGCTTCGATTGAAAATGAATGAGGGCGAGCGCGATAGTGGAAATTAGCATTGAGCCTGGATTCAGGAGCGGTCTTTGTGCGATCATATCGAGGTGTATTCTTTGCGCTTTTTACGGTGGTGAAGCACCCGGCGTGTTTTTTTCAGTCCCTATTACGAGTTTACCGCTCTTTTTTATTTTAAATACGTAATTACTGGGAGATAATCAGAATAATTAATGAGATATTACTAGGTGGTAGAGTTCTGCATTATCTCACGCAGGTCTGGCACCACCGCCTTACCTATTCCTGCCGCAATAGCGTCAGTGCTTGTCACTGTCGTGTTCCGGCTTGGAGGGTAAGGTAAACTTATGCATGTGGCATTACACCTCGCCACAAGATAGCACCGCACAATTAGCATCTTTGGTGTCTATAGGCGATAGTTTTGGACTTTTTTTATATCATAGTGTTCTTGGCTGAACGATGGACCGTTTGTTACCTTAGATCGCACAGTAAGACACCCTGGTGTAGTTCCTGTATAAAGTCAGTATGCTAGGAAACACTAATACTGTCGTATTCATGTGCAGCGTGGTGGTGCGAGGAAGTCACAAATTAGGGATTTGTCGGGTCAAGGAATCGATTTATCAAATTTCCAGGTCCAAGAAGAAAAGCTCGGTTCCCAAGATATGGGTATGTGGAAAACCGAGCAAAACTCGGTCAACCAGGTACAAAAAAAATATTATATATTCTATAGGAATCGATTTATCAAGTTCCAAGTTCCAAGAAAAGATCGGTTTCAAAAATATCTGAAAAACCGAGCGAAGCTCGGTCAACCAGATATTTTAGTTAATAATGTCTCATGAAAGTTTTAATAATCTATATATTAATATGTGAAGGAAAAACTTTGGACCTCTTTTTAAGATAATTGCGTGAACGGTGGGTGTGGAAACAAATTCGTTTGCTACGTATCACGTCTTAACTTCTATACCGACCATTATGAAATTTTGCAACCACGTTGCCAGGGGTACAGAAAAGGATCTATGGTAATTTTTGTCCAAAAATGTACTGTTCCCAATATAAAATAACTTTAACAGAGCGAAATTGCGGACAAAATCTAGTAAATAAATAAACGACTTTGATTTATACTGTTTAGAGATTTGATAACTAAATATCTATTCAAGAGATACTAAAAGGTTGTTATTAGCGGCCGCGATCCAATCACTTGCTTATAAATTAACGATTACGCACATATCGAATAATAAAGGCAACAATGGGATTGAATGCAGATGAGTGGTAAGGCGCGGGCGAACCGATCGACATTTGTATGCGATATCTAAGAGCACAATTGGATGCCGGCGCGACTCTTCGCGCTAATGGTACACTATCGAACGATCGCCGCTTGAGAAGTGGAGACCGCCTCGGAATAGGGACCACACGGCTGTACTACAATAAATAAATACAATGCCCAGCTAAACACTCAAACCCGCTATATCTGCACTTGAAGGAGGCTATTAAAATATATTCGATATCGTGAATAAGATTTCAATGATAACAACATATCTATATTTTCTTGTCTATGTATGATTGAATATTTTTATACACAAGCGATCGTCCTCTGGTCGAATTTCGACAAGAAACTAAACAATAAAATCTCTTCTGTTTGACAACAGACTCTAACCATAAGCATAATAGTATACATGTGTGTATATTATTATGTATATCGAAGTAATGTAGTGTGTGTAATCAATAATATCCCAAACCAAGCACATCTAAATGTGTAAATACTCCTGTAAAATCAGTACACGCTAAAAAAGTATTTTTGGAAATTCCCCGTTGTTAGTCCAGACTCCTTTGTAGAAATCACCAACTGCCGTTCTGCCAGGCAGATCGTAGAAGGCGACCAATGAGGCAAGAGGCTATATGTTTCACTACCGTCGGGCCTATTAGGTGGTAGAGTTCCGTAACGTCTCGCCCGAGTTGGATGCCACCGCCTATATCTATTGCAATACTGTCGGTATTTGCTTTTATGGGTTTTTTACGAGTAAATTATCTCACACATAAAAAAGACTATCCTAGTCTCTCTAGACTCTAGTAGTCTATTCTTCACCAACAAGTAGTAGACTACAACTGCCATCGTGGCTCTGGTCGAGGCTTTCCCTGCTACGGTAAAATTCTTGGCACCATATCGGCTGATACCGCGATTTGAATATGACAGTACGGTTTCCTGGTAAAAGATTGGACAAACTGATTGGAGGTATTCAGTAATGATTCTGATACCAAATATGTAAGAAAATAGGCACTTAAATTTTGACCTTATTATGTATCAAAAATATAAAATACGGACACCCACGTATAAATATCAGTGTAGTAAATGTCAATTGTCAACAACAGTCATAGTTTCGTCCTGTCGCCTGCTCGTTGACTATATTTTTACTATAATATTACTACACTAATTGAGTTTTAAGTTAAGCAATATTCTTTTTTTATTATATTTTTAATTGGTTACATTTGACCATTAACTGTCCTCTAATATACGTAGTCTTTTACCAGTCAACCTGTATATATCTCTTCATATTTTAAGAAAAATAGGTTTTGGCTTCTGAGGGGAAGGGAATAAAGAATATTTTTAATTGATTGAGGTTTTTATGTTATTGGGGTTCTACTGTATTACATTCTGAAGATGATGTCAATAGTATAGATAGATGAAAAGAACAGATATGATATAGTGGTATTTTAAGTTAAAAGAAGCGGAAACTATACCTTAGCATAGACTTTTGAACTCAAGTTCAAAAACTTTTAATTTTGTAAAAAAGATGTATATTTTCTTAATGATGATCGATTGTGATCTTTTGTATAGCATTTAACGTAATTTTTGAGTTCTAAATTGTTTCATTACTATAGGTAGCTAAAAAATCGATAGGTTAAAAAATGTCGAAGAAAATATGTCAGTAAAACTATTTTCAAACATTTTCGTCATTGGTTAATCCCGAACGAATCAACCGATTTTAATCCGATTTACGGCATTTTTTTAAGTAGAAGAGCTGACTAGATTTTTAAATACAGAAATCGGTATATTAGCCTGAAAGTTATTTTAGAAATATGATGAAGTAAGTTTGCTGTGAACAAGGTAAATTTAATATTCTAAAAGCTGTGACTTTTAGAAATTTGATTCGATGTAGTTTTTTAAGTATCTACTAAAATATTGCCGTAGTTATAAAAAATGGTTGGAAAATTTCGAATTTATGTCGAAAAAATACTTTTTAAACTTTTCAACAACGATAAATTCAAATATGATGAAATTTACGGCATTGGGCGCAAATTGTTGAAGAATAGAGCGGATTTAATTTGTATTCGACTGGAACATTAATAAAAAAAATATCTTTTCGACGAATTTTTTTAAATTTCTAAAATCTCCTAGGCCGCATCGGTTCTGATTAACAGGAAATCTATGTTAAGCGTAACCCAAAGCTATCAACCGCGTTTCAATCGGTCAAGCCGTTCAAAAGTATTAATATGTTTACACACACACACACACACACTCACACACACACATACACACACACGCACAGCGCACACACGCGCACACACGTGCACACACGCACACACACACACACGCACACACATGCACACACACACGCACACACAGCTCGCGCGCGCACGTTTGCGCACGATTTTCTAAAATCGGGGCAAAGTCAGTAGCTTCCTTATCTACATACGTAGCGGGAAGTTACTAAATTACTCACAAAACACAAATACTTACTGTGGTTTTATCAATAAATAGTACTTTTACTGTAGTTTTATCAATTAGTAAAAAGTAATTAACAGTAGGTACCTGAATATCTATTGATACGTACTGTTAATTACTTTTTATAATTACCCCATATTCAGCTTAAATAATAACCTTATATAAAAGATTAAGGCTTTATAGTTTTTAAATGTTAAATTGGGTAAGAAAATCATTAAAATGTTTTTAAAACAGTAATTAAGAAATATCAAAATCATATTTTTCCACAGACTGGAATGGAATTAAAGACCTTAATAATAAACGCAAGAGTGCAGACCGATACAGTCGGTTTGCTTCATAACATTAAACGCGGATAAGTAAGTACATCACTAAGAATTGCGATTAAAATGTGCTTGAGCTTTCTTTGTCAGATTTATTTACAAGCAACTACTGAAAAAAATAGTTCATAAAATATTATGATTGGACGTACTTAAAAAATATTCGTGTTTAAGACTTAAGTGCAATAAATATCACTCAAGTTTCTAAACTGACTTTCATGATGTTCTAAAGAATACTAGTTGAGATAAATCTCGAACAAAATTAGCGTTATCGAGTATTTTTAAACCATGGCATTCTAAAATACTTTTTTTTAGCATATACCAATTTCACAGAAGTAAGGCACCTATGCTTGGATTGGAATACATCACATAATACTTATTGCCAAGCCCTTAGAGCGATATGGCGTGAATATTAGAATATTTTGAATAATAAAATCGCTGGAAAAATTACGTGAACTGATTTAGTGAAAAGAAAATAAATTATTTAATTGTAATGCGGGTGTTAGTCAATTTACCGCCAAACCCAGAAATACTTAAATAAATACTTTATGCTAGTTATATGAATGCTTATCCCTGTGAGAAATCAAATATCGTTACGGAAATTCTTGGCCCTGTCGGGAATCGAATTCAGGCCCCATCGATGCAGTCAGAGTCACTAACAATTAACTTCATAACTCTCTTGATATTGAAAGTATATATATATATATATATATATATATATATATATACCGATATCGAGTCGAATAATCGAAAACTTACAAGAGACCTTTTTTGTAGAGCGTCATATTCTCTACAAGAATCAGCTATAATCTTAGCCGTACTGCAAGCCACTCGGAAGTGATAAAATTCTAAAGTTTATAAAAAATTTTGCCTGTGTTATTTAGATAGGAAATAAAAATTCGCAGTGCGCGACCCTTAAATATTAATATTAAGAGCTCAGATTTTTACAGGCGTTTTTTTACACCTTTCCGAAGGTTTTTGAGTTACAGTATCAAAAAAAAAATTAGTCGATTTTTTTGAATCAGCCTAATATATATATATATATATATATATATATATATATATATATATATATATATATATATATATATATATATATATATATATATATATATATATATATACAGTATATATATTTGAATAAATTTACAACCATATCAAAATAATTCTCTATAAAGGCTTTACTCGTATGCCCAACAATTTAAAAAGGTCGAAGTAATTAAAATGTCCAAACAGTGATTACATTTAATGTGAGGACCTTTAATAATCGTGTTTATTAATTACAACCCGTAAGTTATGGACGTGAGGTGAACTTTGAGCGGAGCCGTAAAACATGTGTCTAACCTGTTTCGGATAATAACAATCGCAAACTGCCACGAAGAATCATGACCAATCTCCAACTTGAGAAGCGACTTTTTAACCAAACTTAATTATAAAGAGATTTGTTTAAACAGATTACTGCAAGTTTATCGATATAAAAAAAAGAATTTTGCTTTCTGTCGACTAGCCTACACCTCTCTTTCTATTTTTAGACCGATGATGATAAAATATAAGAATCCTGAATCAGAAGAATTGAGGTCCATTATGTCCTACAACCGAATAGACCAATCACTACACCACCTAAGACTTAACTGCTTTCTTTCATGTAGTTAAGTGTCTTTCATAAAAAATGAAACTCATAAAATGAAGGCTAGTGTGCGAATGACAACGTCACATAGAGTTCGGCGATTCCTTGTCTCGGTTCAGTGTCGCTATCGTGCCTATTTTTGACACTATAAAGTCAGAGGTGACTGATCGAAACACGTCAGTTTCAGTTAGACTTGGGTAGAAAGGTAGCCGGTCAACTTAGGCTAGTAACTTAACATCCCTACCGGCTGTTACTATTAGGTAATCGGTCGCGTGTTTCATGTTACTTTACCCAATAATAAAGCTGAAGAAATTCTTCAATTTCGAAAGGAAAATTCTGTTTTTAATGTTTGAAGTTTTTTTCAATACGATAGAACCTTAACGGTTTTCAAAGTCGTACCTTGTTAAGTTTTACAATGCTTGCCACTACCCTTTTAAAGTGCGTATGCGAAATTCAAATTTTCTTCAATTACTCCGCTTATACTATTTCACTTTTCTGTGGACACTTTTAAATATATTCACGGACCTCCAATATTTAGCGGACCTCTATTTGGTAATCCCTGCAATAGGTCATTTATTGAGATTTTGCCGTACATGTAGTAAGATAAAGATAACAGGCGAAGTTGCAGGCAATTTCTAGTTGGTATATATGCGGTGTGTTGATGAATTGTCATGTAATAAAACTATCTGGCTGTTATGAAATACTTATCGAACTGCCAATTGATTTTGACAGTTGTTGTTCTCGTTAACATGTCAATGAGACATTCGAAGGATGCGTTGATTGAAACGTGTTGGTAATAATTGTTGATAAAACATTAATGAATAGTGAAACATTCATAATTGGTTAAACATTAACGATCGGTGAAACATTAATGATAAATCTATATATAAAAATTAAATGCTTTTAGTTGGTAAGCTCTTTACTATTGTAGAACGTAACAAGTTAGATTTTTTAAAGTCGAAATAATGACTATTGCTAGTTTCTTGTGATAATCGGGACCGACAACATTACCTCGAATAAGCGTCTAAGCAAAGTAATGTTCTACATTACAACGTTGTCACCTGACATCGAGCACGTAGATTTTGATTTTAAAGGAAAAACCCAAAAAAGTCTTAATAATATTCTTGCCAGACCCGAAGATCAAGTAAGGACCTAATGACCTGAGCCATTTCAGCAAACTGGTAGACCACGAAGCACCATTTCCTATGGAAAGAGGAAATGGTGCGTTGCTATCTTGTGGCGGGGTCTAATGCTACATGCATAAGTTTACCGGCAACCTTACCCTCTAAACCGGAACACGACAGGTACCAGACCCGGGCGAGACAATGCAGAACTCTACCACCTAGCAGCCACGATGGTAGTGACTCGCGTAGCCAATCGGTCGCCATTTACGACCTGCCTGGCAGAACGGCAGTTGGTCTATTCTTCAAAGGAGCCCGGATCTAACACGGGAAAAACATTTTTCATTTTGTTATTTATTCATTATTAATAATTTTGTTACACCATTGAAAAAACACGTGTACTTTAATTTCACTTCACAACATATTTTCAGTATATATATATATATATATATATATATATATATATATATATATATATATATATATATATATATATATATATATATATATATATATATATATATATATATATATATATACTGAAAATATATATATCACTCAAGCGGAAACATTCCGAGATATCGCGTCCGTGAGAGGTGTCTATGTGTGCGTTGCTCGAATATCACATGCATGTAGATTGACTACTGTTAGTCTCCAGTATACTGTGACGTAATATACTGATACATATATCCTGATGATGCTTAAAAGTGAAACCGGTGGAGTGATATATACTAAAAATATGTTGTGAAGTGGAATTAAAGTACATGTGCTTAGTCACTTGTATAATAAAAAAAAGTATCTTCACGCCCATATCCCCCGAGGGGTAGGCAGAGGTACAACAAGTGCACCCACGATTAGCCGAAGATACTTGGTCCCACAAATATGATAGGTGGCAAGCCTATCGCCAACCGGGCACTTTCCAATCCCGGGCAACTTTGTGTTTCTTAGAAAACTGAAAAACACTTTTTTTAAGTGCCCGACCCGGGAATCGAACCCAGGACCTCATGTGGTCAACTCCAAAGCTGGACCACTAGACCACAGAGGCGATTAATCTATACATATAATAAAATCGTAGGAAAGTCAAAACTGTACATTGAATATTTTTTAAAAGAATACTTGGGGCGTGATCTACAATCGATACCGAAGCCAAACATATAGTTTTTAGAATTTTTGTCGTGTGTGCGGAGTGCACAGCTCCTCCCCCGTAGGTGATAGCGTGATAATATGTAGCCTATATGTTGACCCGACCTATTAGTAATATTCATGCAAAATTTGAAGTAAATCCATGCAGTACTTTTTGAGTTTACCCCACACATACATACAGACAAACAGACAAACGGACAAACGGACAAACAGACAAACTAGTCACGAGATCGGTATTCTTATACTCAAATACCGTCGTGAAATTTGTTACAGACCAGTGGTATGAACTCGCCATGGTATGGTTTTAGCAGTATACTTTTGAACCCTCTTTAAAAAGTTTAAGTCATGAATGAATATTACTAATAGGTCGGGTCAACATATAGGCTACATATTATCACGCTATCACCTACGGGGGAGGAGCTGTGCGGAGTAAACGAAGTCCGCGCGGACGAAGTCGCAGGCAACAGCTAGTGTATAATAATAATGGAATTTCACCAAGAGCCGATGATGAAAAGTACAGAACATAACTAATATTGTAAATGCGAAAGTCTGTCTGTCTGTTACGCTTTCACGGCTAAACCGCTGAACCGCTTTTCATGAAATTTGGTATGGATATAGTTGAAGATGCGGGTTCAAACATAGGCTAATTTTTTTTTTTCAAAAATCAGTCCCAGGAGGGCTGAAATAGAGGATGAAATTTTTATTAAAAGCTATTTGGACGACTTATTAATATACTCGCGGGCGAAGCTGCGCGGGTCAGCTAGTATTTATATATTTTGTATCACGGTACGAACACGGTATAAACCATAACCTCAACTAATCCCATTCAAACAAATACAAATCCGAGTCCGGTAATTTGAGGTCATTGAAAATAAATTAATTTGAACATTTACACCGGAAAAGTCAATAGCATTTGAAGCGAGCGCTCATTGAGTCATTTATCCTAACTATAGGCGCAATGATTAATATCCCGGATATTTTGCTTAAGGGGAGCGAAAGTTACATTTCAAATGTTTCCTGGGTTACAATTTCTATGCCCGATACATTTTGTTAAGAATTCTTTTTACATCAAAAGATAGCAAACTAGCTGGTGGCTCTTATGATGAAAGGTGACAATTATTCCCTATAGATACTAAGATGATAATGGTGTGTTGTTAGCCTAGACGGGACGGTCATGCCACGTGCAAAAGTTTACCGGTTGTTAACCGGTAAACCGTAACCCAGACATACACACTGACGCTATTGCGGCAGGAATAGGTTTTTCTGTCATTTTTAAGCTATTAACCATTTTAAGCCACGCTCAAGGCCCGCGATAGAAGCTGGGCGCTTCTATCGCGGGCCTTGAGCGTGGAGACCGAATCCAGAAATTCCGTAACGAAAAAACCTAACACCCCCCCACTCCGACCGGCACAGCGGTGATACTTTTTAGTTTTTCCATCTATCGATAAATACCAGAACTTTTAATGACTTTTTGAAATATCACGCTTGTCTCTTTAGTTCAGGAATTCGCCTTTAGATGGCATTGGTTGTATTGGAAAACTACCGTAATCAGTTGTTTGTGAGAAAGTATATAGGTATATAGGTATTTATCATCTACGTACAACAGTGAATATCTGTACTCGTATAATTTGTGTACAAAGTGTTTTAAATATTAATAAACAAAGAAAAAAAATACTGCATAAATAAAATAAATATATAATTGTAATTGCATATGTTGATAAAAAATGCTATGCAATAGCTTTACCACGGCAGTCTCCGAGTGCCACACGTCTTTTGTTTTCAACCGATTTCTAAAACAAAGAGGTTATCAGTGCTCAATTCGGGTGTTTTTTTAAAATATTTATATTAGTTAGTTCAGAATTCGTGATTTCATGCATCGATTTTAAAATATATTTTTTGTTCGGGAGTGTTCGGGAGGATATGATCCGTGTGGTCCCATTTTAATTTAGTGAAGATCTGATGCAGTGTTCCGGAGTTACAGGAAATAGGAAGTCGGTTGCTACGGTTTTACCACAGTATACTGGAGACTTACATTAGTCAATCTACATACATGTGATATTCGAGCAGCGCACACATAGACACCTCTCACGGACGCGATATCTCGGAATGGTTCGGGACAGTTTGTTCCGCACCAATCCGAGATATCGCGTCCGTGAGAGGTGTCTATGTGTGCTATGCTCCAATATTACTTGTATGTGACATTGACTTCTGTAAGTCTCTAAGTATTCAGTGGTTTTACTGTGTAAAAAAAATAATAATCCCCACTTACTAATATTATAAATGCTAGTGTGAGTTTATTTGTTACGCTTTCACGCGAAAACTACTAAGTCGATCATCATGAATCTTTGTACACATACACTTGGAGGTATTAGAAGTAACATAGGAAACTTTTTGTTTTAAAAAAACTTATTTAGCGGCTTAATGCGAGCGAAGCAGCGGCTAAAAGCTAGTATATAATAAGATAGCAAATATGATGGCTTTGCTGATGAAAAGAGATAAATATTGCCTATAGACACTAAAGATGTTAATGGTGCGTTGATGTAAACTGGAACATGACACAGAAAAACATTGACGCTATTGCGGTAGGAATAAGTAAGGCGGTGGTACCAGATCCGGGCGAGACAATGCAGAACTCTACAACCTAGTAGCCACGATGGTAGTGACTCCTATAGCCAATCGGTGCCCTCTTACGAGCTGCCTGGCAGAACGGCAGATGGTCTATTCTTCAGAGGGAGCCTGGACCAATACACGGGCAATTCTGTTTTGTAAATTGAATCCTACTCATCTATATTATTATATAATATTATAAATGCCAAAGTTTGGATGGATGGATGTTTGTTACTCAATTACGCAAAAACTACGGAACGGATTTGGATGAAATTTGGCACACAGGTAGGTGATGACCTGGAATAGCACATAGGCTACTTTTATCCCGGAAAAAACAGTTTTTCCTGCGAGATTCACAACTTTTATAATGCAGCGGGTTACCGCTGCAGCTAGTATTATAAATGCGAAAGTATGTTTGGATGGATGTTTGTTACTTTTCCATGTAAAAACG
Source organism: Apodemia mormo (assembly GCA_036924255.1). Lineage (NCBI taxonomy): Eukaryota > Metazoa > Arthropoda > Insecta > Lepidoptera > Riodinidae > Apodemia > Apodemia mormo. The sequence goes on along the minus strand of JAUPFN010000015.1, from coordinate 24,151,377 downwards.
ACTGAACCGAGTTGGATGAAATTTGGCACACATAGATAAATGACCTGGTATAGCACATAGGATACTTTTTATCCGGAAAAAATAAGCTAATCCCGTCGGATTCACCAAAAACTTTTATAATGCAGTGGATTGTAAAGCGCAGTTAATGTTTTATAACGGAAGCCACTAAATTTAAAGATGTTTTTCACTATAAAGGCGAATGGGATGTACAAAAATTAAAATAAATTTAGGTTTTGTCTTTGAACGAATAAATTAGTACGTTAGCGGCTGTGAAGCGATGGGTGCGGGGATCTTTGGTCGACAAGTAGTAAGTGATAAATAAAGCGTAATTGAGAGACGGAAACAGCCAATGAGTAAATCTCGTCCGTCAATTTATTTAAATTATTTATTAGTGCTCGGCTATAGACACCCGTACCCATGATCGTTTTCAGTGCACGTTCGCAGAGTGCGCTCCGGACGCATCCAGTGATGTTTAACTCTATCGACATCGATGCTCTAGATTATTAATTACTAGCGATCGCCTGTGGCCGAAATTCGACCATAGACTAAACAACAAAATCTCTTTTAAGTGTGAAAATTGACTTTAGTCGTAAATAGTAGGTATATTACATATATTATCACGTATGTCACACGTATGTTGTGTGTGTAATATTTATTTCCATTAATTTAGTGTATTTCTAATGCATGCTATTTAAAAATATTAAATTTCTGCAGTCTTCTGCAATGTAAACTTTAACTTTGCCAAATTTTATACTCTACCGTTCGCGCAACTGTCCTAAAAAGGGGTATAAAGCTGTTTCTTCGCGTATTAATATATAGACTAGGTAAATTCAAAAAACGCGTCACAACACTTAATTTTCAAAGTAAATTCAGTGAAACAAGGATGGGTTAACATTAATTAGATGTACTGGGCTTCAGTTGATACTGCACCATTCAATTTTAAAATAATTTTCTATTTACAAAATTCCAATAATAAATATACATTAATAATTCTAACTCTTCTTTCTTTCTGTTTTAGTCACGCGGATCGAATCATTTAAGATCATAGGTGTCATAGGCCTTAGTTTCTTCTTATCAAGATAATCATCTCCCTTTTTTATATCGGACCCTATAAAAAAATTGATGCATCATATAAATTTAGCAGTTCTTGTTATAAAACAGATATAACACACATGTTTTGATAATAATGCTAAATTGAAACGCCTAACTATATACTATCGATAGTAAAAATGAATATATCGACAAGTATGAATTGGGTCTCATATGCCTACACTAGTGAGAACTCGAATTAGTTAATTTGTGCAGATACGACACAATAGATGAGGAAATAATATACATGTACTTATATCGGCCAGGAGATCGTAATTGGCGTAATTGGACGAATCTGGACGCACTTAATAATGTTTCATTGTCGTGATTCAAAAGCCAATTCATTGTGTAGAAGAACTGATTCAGGCAAACAAAAGATTTCGTTTTTATCAACGTGGATTGATTATATTGGAATAGATGAATTTGACTTTTACACTTTGAATTTTTTCTATAATGATTTGTTAATAGACTTTTTGTTTTTTCCGTTCTAGTTGCGAAAATGAGTAAAGTCTGAGTAGAGTAATTGTTAGAGGGGTATTTTTTAAACTTCACAAAATAATTAATTTTACTTGGCAAGTTGTTGAAAGTTAGCTTCGTGTTAATCTAGTTGGTCCATATAAAATTGACCAGGAAGCCTCTTAACAAGTAGTTCAAAGGGACGAACAATGGCTACATGTATTTATATCATTATGATCACTATAGAGACGTGATTGAGGTTTTCACTGAGGTACTATACCCAGACAGTACCTCTACAAGAAAGCAGGACCGCTTTTGCGGTAAACTTAACGAGTGCATTGCGCAATGCAACATGGATCATTTCGGAGATGAATTTCGCAGCATATTTGCGTCAGTATGGTCGGGTTCCTTAAGATTAATTATTATAATATCTTAACTCTAAACTCACCCATTTATATCTGTTATAGTCCAGAAATGCTTGAGGACGGCTTTCGCTAACAAATACCAGATCTGCGTCCACACCCATGACGACTTGTCGATGGATGCCGATAGAAACTCTTTAGTCTCTTCATCAGGATGCAGCTGCACGAATTTCTTTTGTAAATCTGGACTAAGCTGATTCTTGTCGACTTCATACCACTGCAAAAAAAAGAAAAAGTAGTTCCTTAAATGATATTTTTTTCAGGACAACACAAAATTGAAGACGATATCGTTTAAAGTCACCAACAAACTTCATTGTGCATCCAATTTAAGCCTCGTGAGCACGTTTGTATTTTTGTTTTATCTTTCAGGCTAGGATGTAGCAAAAACTGACTTAATGGTGACACAATCAGATGATGCGGAGGAAAACGATAATAAACATTTTCATTTGAATACGCCTTTATCATTGGGACGCAAGGACTTAGTACATTTTCGTCTGTGCCTTAGTTCATTGTCGTCTGTGGTTTATTCAATGGACGCAAGATGCACTACTGACAGGAAAAAATCCTGTTGTGACTAAATTAAAATGTTCCTTACTATCAAATCCCGCTAATCGGTTCATCACACATAACTAAACGAATGGCAAACTAATAAATAGGAAGGATTATTAAAAAAAACACCAAAAGATTAAAATATACCAGTGTTTAAGAGAATGAATATACATGTACAATGATAAAGGTATTCATATAGAAGGGCTTTGCTACAATTCCTCTCTGCATTAAGTTTACTTAATTAATGCAGAGAGGCATAGAGTCTAAACTATGAAAACCTGCAATTCAGGACTTAACGTTTCCCACCCTCTTTACAATATGTAAATGTTATACATATATTCAATTTAGTGTATGGTGAAGTGTATGTATATGTGCGTGTTTGTGTATGTATTAATAGTCTCGTAACATTTTTAGTGTGTTAAAAATGTTACGAGAAGAGAAATGATTACAATCAAATACCTTTATTGGCCAATTGAAAGAAAACTAATTAGAGTAATTTCAAACAAATAGCAATTATGATTTAACAGTCAATAAAAAGAGTAATGAAGTGCAAATAAGAGAATGGAGTATGAAAGGTGAGGCTCGTCACCCGTTGTGTGTTTAAGTCAGCCGCCGCGGCCCTACAAAGGGCAATGCGGCGACTGTTAATTTCACGCTGCCTCGAATTAACATTTCTTTACGCCACAGAATAATAACGAATTAAAAAAACTTCTCGCCTCTACATGTAACCGTAATGACGGCAGGCGGGGAGCGAGGACGCAAACTCATCTGGCCAACTTAATTAATGCTGGATCTGTCTTTTTATTAAGATCGATGTTTGAATAAAAATGTTCTTATGCTACTGACTTTGTTTGATTTCAAGTAAATAGATGTAATTAGGTAAGGTATTTTTAATTATTTCCCAGCTGCGGCAGGAACAGGTAGGGCGGTGGTACCAGATCGGGGCGAGACATTGCAAAACTCTACTACCTAATAATCACGATAGTCGTATCAGTATTATCATGACTATTAGGTTTTTTTTATAGAAGAGGGGGCAAGCGAGCAGGAGGTGCACCTAATGGTAGTAGGTTTAGTAGTAGTAGTAGTAGGTAGTAGAATTTGGCCAATCGTCCGCCTTTTAGAACTACCTAGCAGAATGACGGCTATGCTGTATTCTTCAAAAGGGGTCCGGACCAGCACGGCTTGTCCAACTATATTCTATAATATATTTATATGTAAAGCGAAAGTTTCAGGGGCCTAATTTAGGTAATCAAGCGGGAAAAAAGTTGAAGCGTTTAAGACACTTACACGTTTTCTTACATATTATGCCGCGTCGTAGCACGTCTCGACCTTCTATCGTGTTTATGTGTATGAAAGCCCTAAGCGCATTGACTCAATTACGTGAATTGGGGGCAGATCTCTTTTTAAGAAATTGCGCGCCCGCAGTAATGGGATATTTGGCACAATGTTTTATATGAAGTACAGAATTTTAAAATACACTTTGACCACTATATGATCACTGGTATGTCTCAACTGTCGAATCGCATAAAAAATTGTCATAGAAGTTTTTTTAATAAATATAACATGGCATTTATATTTATTTGAAGAATCGCACAAAAAAGTAGTCATAAGTATAAATAAATAAATAAAATACATAATATTTATGGGACATATTACACTTATTGATCTAACCCTAAAGTAAGCAAAAAATCGCACAAAAAGTAGTCAGTATTTTTAATATCAATAAATAAATCAAATAAATCATATTCACGGGACAAATTACACTTATTGATCTAACACCAAAGTAAGCAAATTATTTTCTTGTGTTATGGGTGTTAGTCAACGATACTAATACATAGATAAATACTAGAATATATTTAATAAACACCCAAACCCGGAAATACAAACATTTATGCTCATCACACAAATGCTTGTCCCCGTTGGGGATCGAACCCGAGCCCTATCGATTGCGTAATCAAGGTCGCTAACCACGCGACCAACAGGGCGGTCAAATATCACATGGCAGATTTATATGAAGAAGTACTGAAATTAATTATTTATTTCGATCACTACATGATCATTAGTATGTTTCAGCTGTCGACTCACATGAAAAAGTAGTCGTTGAAACGAACTAATTTGTTCAGAATCAGCAGTAGAATGGATAGCAATAGCTTTTGTTTTACAGTATGCTATATTTTATACAAAAGTATCATCACGTCCCCCTTACGGGCTAGGTAGAGTTAACCGAATGTCTACAGACATTCCGGTTCACCACGGAGTGGATATCAAATACATCTAGCGATAACTGAGATCGACGGCTTTATGTGCTCATTCGACAATCGTCAAGATACTGCCCTAAGCCGAGGTTCGGTCTCACAGGAGACATCCTTAGGATGGGCTCTATGCTCACTTAACTTAAATTCTGGCTGAGCACTTTGCTCACCCCAAAAACCCGGTTTTGCAGTAGCGGTCATTTGGACCACTGCTTAAGTTATTTCGAAAAAAAAAGTGCTCATCCGAAGCACGGAAGTGGTAAGACACCACGCGCTAGACTCCTAACTACTACTACTGAGATTTTGGATTTTCGAGAAATACCTCGAAAAAACCTCAATAACACTTTTGTCCGACCCTGGAACCGAACCCGGGACCACATGATCTGAGGCGATTAGGCTAATCATTATAAAATTTTGTATGTAAAATTATGTTTTTTTTCTACCTAATTGTTCTTCTCTTGAATCACCAAAATTCTTAACATTGAACCATAGTGTGATGGGAAATGTTATCATCACATGTTTAATAATACGTACCGGGTGTGCAAAATTGGTCAGGTGTATTGACGCGAAGGGTGACACTAATTTTGCGACGTTATTGATACACTAAGTCTACAGATAACTCAGAGCATTTGTCATTTCCGTTTTATTTTATGTTTTATTAATTTGTTTACGTAATAATATAATTAAGGCATTTCGGCATTCGTATCAAGTAAGAAACACCGTGTATTTTTATACTAGCCGAACCAGCGAACTTCGTGCCGCCTTAAGACAGACTAAATGTTTGACAGCTATGAACTATTTTTATACGAAAATAAAAGTGTTTTTGTAATTTTCCTCGCAAGTTTTACATTTTTTCTTTCCAAACCATCTTGGAACTTCATCAAATATTTAAACTTGGTCTATCGTTTCTCGAGTTTTGCGCTAAGCAACACATTTAGTAATTAATTTTTATTTATATAAATTTATTACTAGCTGAACCTCGCAAATCTCTATGTTCTGTGCTCGCAGCCTCAACAACGAGTAAATTAGCATGCCGTCGATAGTTTTCATACAAATTTTCATCCCCTACTTGATATTTGTTAAAAAAATGATACCATGTTTCAACACGGATCTTCAACTATTTGCTTGGCAAACTTCATCAAAATAGGTCGAGCGGTTCAGCCGTGAAAGCGTGACAAACGAACAAACCCACTTTGGCATTTATAATATTTTAGGATGTAATATCTTTATATAAATCGTTTCCTGGATTTCCCTTGGCGCCTAAGTACCTACTAAAGAGTCCACTTTGATTAAATAGTTAATACATAATTTTAAATTTAAATATCCCCGTGCTAAATCTAAAAATCAAACTTATTACTAAATTTATCGTCCTTTATCAGTGAAGTAATAGTACGAGTATGAGTAAAATTTACTACATCTTTATCCTTACACCATTTTCTATTCGAAATACATCTGACAGTCGTTGAATTAATCGTTATAGAAACTAAATAAACGGTAATTATTCCAACTTCGTGATGAGGTGAGTAAAAGAAACCAATAATTCTTAAATATGGAATAATGTCTATCTATACATATAATAAAATCGTAGGAAAGTCAAAACTGTACATTGAATATTTTTTTAAAAGAATACTTGGGACGTGATCTACAATCGATATCGAAGCCAAAAATATAGTTTTTAGAATTTTTGTCTGTTTGTCTGTATGTATGTCCGGGATAAACTCAAAAAGTACTGCATGGATTTACTTCAAATTTTGCATAAATATTAATAACAGGTCGGGTCAACACACAGGCTACATATTATCATGCTATTACCTACGGGGAAGGAGCTGTGCGGAGGAAACGAAGCCCACGCGGACGAAGTCGCAGGCAACAGCTAGTTTTAAATAAAGGAGAAACATTATTCCACGGGTAGGTCCGGGCTCCTTTGAAGAATAGGCCAACTGCCGTTCTGCCACGCAAGTCGTAAAATGTGACCGATTGGCTATGCGAGCTACTAATATCATAGCTAATAGGTGGTAGAGTTCTGCATTGTCGCGCCCGGGTTAGGTACCACCTCCTTACCTGTCGCAATAGCGTCAGTTCCGGTTTGGAGGGTTAAATGTAGCCGGTAAATTTATACATGTTGCTTAGACCTCGCTACAAGATAGCATACACCATTAACATCTTTGGTGTATATAGGCGATGGTTGACTCTTTCCATCAGGAGACTCATCTGCTTGTTTGCTATCTTATGATATAAAAAATAAAAAAAATTTGACAAACTTTATACCTATAAATCATTCCGTACAGGCAAGACATAAGTAAATAATATGACTCCTATATTTCTTTATCAAAGGTGTCCACAATCATGATTAGCAAACATTATTAAGAAACATAATGTGACTAATATAGATCAATGCAATCGACAAATCGGCCACAGTCCGGGCACATCCAGTGTGGCACATATAAGGATACGTTTTCCTTAATTAAAATTTGTTTACTTAAATTAAGAAACATAATGTGACTGATATGGACTGATATCAATGCAATCGACAAATCGTGCACATCCAGTGTAACACCTATAAGCCATATCATAATAATAAGATACGTTTTCCGTAATTAAAATTTATTCCTAATACCAGCTTAAATTCATTGTTAGACAACATTATTCGACCAAAAACCGATCTGGGTAATTTTAATGAAAGCAACCTACGTCTGAATAACATTTACGTAAATAACTTTACTTTTGTATGACGCAAACAACTTACGAGCAAGACGAAATATTAAATTATTTTTAATACCAACTTAAATATTAATTTTGACAACTAAAATCACTTTCAGGCAATATCATCCGACCAAAAAAGGATCTTGGTAATTTTGACGAAAGCACCCAGAGCCCAAATTACCATTTTGTTTAAAATTTACTGTTGTTTTGAATAAAACAAAACCTTACAAGCAAGGCGAAGTATCTATAAAAAGGTTCAGACATAAATATTTACCATGGATTACTGATGGCGCATAACGCTGGTGATTATGCAATGCATCGTCTTTACATCTAAAATAACCTGCAACGGAACTATAGGAGCAGAGGCGAATCCTCCAGACGGAATACAAATCGTGGAAAATTTTGAATGTCGTCATTGAATAAATAGGTGTTCTCGAAATTACGTATTCTTGTGGATACGATCGGGATATTTTAATTATGTTTATGTGCAACTAGGTTTTGAGTAGTATTTTAAACAGCAAACGGTAAACCTATAAACTCATATACCATACTAATCTTATTTAATACTAGCTGTTGCCCACGACTTCGTCCGCGCGGACTTCGTTTACTCCGCACAGCACCTCCCCTGTAGATGATAGCGTGATAATATGTAGCCTATATGCTGGCCCGACCTATTAGTAATATTCATGCAAAATTGGAAGTAAATCCATGCAGTACTTTATGAGTTTACCCCGGACACACATACAGACAAACAAACAGACAAAAATTCTAAAAACTATATTTTTGGCTTCGATATCGATTGTAGGTCAAGTATTCTTTTAAAAAAATATTCAATGTACAGTTTTGACTTTCCTACGATTTTATTATATGTATAGATTATTATTTATGCGAAAGTTCGTTAAGGTGAATGGATGGATTTTTGTAGTCCTTTTACGTAAAAACGGCTAAATAGATTTGGATGAAATTAGGCACACATGTAGATGATGACTTGGAATAGCACATAGGATACTTTTTTATTCCAGAAGAATGTTGTTCCCGTGAGATTGGCCAAAACTTTTACGATGCAGCAGTCTGCAGGGTGCAGCTAGTATTGCTAAAGTCTTTGTTTGTCGGTTACGATTTCACGGCTAAACCACCGAACCGATTTTGATGAAACTTGGCTTGTAGATAGTTGAAGATCCGTGGTCAAACATAGGCAATTTTTTTCAAAAATCCATCTTTAAGGGGCGGAAATAGGGGATGAAAGTTTTCATAAAAAACTATATCGAAGACATGTTAATTTGCTCGTGGCCGAAGCTGCGCGGGTCAGCTGGTGAAAAATCCACCCTTAAGGGGCGGAAATAGGGGATGAAAGTTTTTATAAAAAGCTATATCGAAGACATATTAATTTGCTCGTGGTCGAAGCTGCGCGGGTCAGTTAGTGCAGTACATATACAGGCCGATACCGAAGAGCGTATTTTTCATACCCCTAAAGATAGGGGTTGTCCATCCCTAACATTTTTTAAACATCTTTTTTTTATTTTTATTTTTTTATAATGTGGAATTAAAAAATACATACAACCAACCCCAATTTTTTAATTCAATAATTTATATGTTTGCCGGGTCAGCTAGTAACTTATACTACATAAGTACCACAAACCAGAACATGTAATACAAGTGAGATATATCGGAATAGTTTCAGTTCTTATGATAAAAAACCTGATATTTATGATTTATTTGACCCTTTGACCACTATATAAAAGCCGGTAACCCATATATATCCAGAAAATAAACAGCCATCACTCGGCCTCCATAACTCCGCATACTGAATAAAGCATACTCAATTTGTCTTTCTTAACAGGTAGATTTTAAAATACGGTATATTTTTATTCATACAAGTCTAGCTTTACACGAGTAGAAATTGAATCTTAAACGTGGTACTCATAAATAATCGAACCGGGTGCCTCTATTCTACATACGTTTTGTTCAAAAACAACAACGCGGAAGTCATATTCTTAATAGATACTGTAAATCAAGATTTCAATTTATTGAAATATACGTTGTCCAGCTCCTTCTATTATCTTGAGATGCATGAATTTTAAGTTGACCAATTAAAATTCTGGTTTGCGAAAACAACAGCGGCGACAATATTAGTTTTTCTTATGTCACATAACTATACAAGTTACAAGTATTAGCGAATGGTTCTGTTGATGGGAAGGTTTATGGTGCTTTGTTATCTGTCTGCGGGAGGGAGAGGAAGGATATAATGCCATATGTAGAAGAAAGAGGAGCACAATGGTGACAATCAGTAGGTATAATAGTATACATGACAGTGATAAGTAGTACTAGTTGTAGATATATGAATCATACTGTATACACCAACTATGTAAGCAAAAAAATAGTTGTCCCGTCGATAAAAGAAGAAGGAAAATGATCGCCTCTGTGAATTAGTGGTCTGATGTCGGTGTTAATCATATGAGGTCCCGGGTGCGATTCCCGGGTCGGGCAATTCAAAATGTGTGTTTTTCAGTTTCCTAATAAGGGGCCGTCCATAAATTACGTCACACGAATTTCATGATTTTTGACCCCTCCCCCGTCCGTGTCACAGCTGGTCACATTTGTGAGACCCCCCTACCTTGTGTGATGTCACATATTTTACATTTTTCCTTTGGAATAATGATCTCATTCGATTATTTTTTTATTTGTACAGGTAGATTTTTAAATTTAGTGTTGTAATACTTAGATATAAAATATTACATTTTGAAAAAATGTGATGTCACAAAATTTGGGACCCCCCTACCCCTTGTCACATAATGTCACACTACGTCGACCCCCTCCCTCCCCCTTAACATGTGACGTAATTTATGGATGGCCCCTAATAACAACGTTGCCCGGAATTGGGTAAGTGCCCGGCCCAGGCTTGCCACCTACATCTATCATTTTTTGGGATTAAGTATCTGCGGCTAATTATGGGTGTACTTATTGTACATCTGCCTATATATTTAGGGATACAGCCGTGAAGAGACTCTTTTTTTTAAGAAAATGAATTTTGGTACTATTTAACCTATGTATCAACCCAGTCAGCCTATACTAAAATTATGTTTTTTCTCTTCTAACAATGGGACATATTTAGGGATCCGTACCTAAAAGGTAAAAATAGAACCCTATTACTAAGCCTCCACTCTCTGTCTGTCCATCTGTCTATCTGTCACCAGGCTGTATCTCATTAACCGTGATAGCTGTAATTTCAGGAATCAGGAAAATGATTCCTGAAATTGCAGCGTTGAAATCAAAAATACCTCGAATTGATTACCTTCTTTTGGGATATCAGTTGAAAGTGAAAACCAGGAAAGCAAATAGTTCTGAAGAACAGAACTAATAGAACGTGGTCCCAGGAACAAACTTTTTTTTGATTGATAACAAGCTGAATTTTTGTGTACAGCTTCGTTTTGACGAGACGCAAATCTTTTTTATTTTTGAAAAATCTTGATTATTTTATGATAAAACATGAAAAAACTTTTGTCCTACACATTCGATGGTTTTTCTGAGTCCTCCACTCTAAAGTTTCGGAATTATGAGATTTTCAAATTGATATTAATCAATTTAAAAACAACCTAATTTTCTCACAACAGCTTGTTAATATTATTGTAATTTAAGGGTTACTTTCGAAGATAGAAAAGTTGGACGTCACGTCAAAACGAAGCTGTTCACAAAAAATTCAGCTTGTTATTGATAAAAAAAAGTTTCTTTTTGGGACCACTGTCTTTAAACGTAGCCCTTATTACAATAATTTTCCTAATAACAACCTAATTTTCTCACAACAGCTTGTTAATTATTATTATAATTCAAAGGTTGCTTTGTCCTACACGCAAAGTGGAAACTTTTCTTAGTCCGATACTCTAAAGTTTTCTTTTTTATCTATCTTTCTTAGTTACCCGATTCGAGATTGTTCGAAGATAGAAAATATTGGCGTCTCGTCAAAACGAAGCTGTTCACAAAAACTCACCTTGTTATTAATCAAAACAAAGTTTGTTCCTGTACCACTGTCTATAATTGCCTGCGATTCAAACATGACCTAACATGTTAAATTAATAAAAATAAAATTGTATTCAAAACCAACCACATGACTAAGCTCAAATATGAAACAATTCCTCCAATGGAGAATATCTGAATACCTTCATTATACTTGGTTGACTTGTTAGGGCTCAGATCAAGAGGTGCACTGCTAAAACGAATGGTAGGATGCAGATCCTTTATCCATCGGTCATTCGCCTCCGGGCTAATGAATCAAACTCGTGTGAGTATTGTCAATACCGAGCGAAATATTATCGTTGAATGTACTAAGCCCGAACAATGCGGGATTAAGTCCTATTTAAGTGTGAAATAAATGGCGAGGAGCGGCGGCTGGAGGCTGACTTTAAAACTGAATAGCCATAGTAAATGATTAATGATTTAATGTAGGACCTACTGTAATAAAATCACTTTTGCGATATAATTGCACTTCACAAGATTAACAATGTTATTATTCAACGTGCATTAAATAAAATATCTTCACGCCCGTATCCCCGGAGAGGTAGGCAGATGTACAAGTGCCGCCACGATTAGCCGTAGACGCTTAGGTACGGCCGGTTTTCGAAACGTAAATTAATTTTAACAAGCAATTAATATGAGTTTAACATAATTTTTACAAGATTAGCTGTTAAACACAGATTGCTTGTTAAAATTAATTTGCGTTTTGGAAACCGACCGTTAGTCCCACACAATATGGTAACCGCGCTAACCCCGATAAGAAAGCATATTATTTGCTCGTGATGATTGCATACATTATGATACTACTATATAGAAACACATATATGTGTAAAAATACATCATATTTAAGTAAAATCCTAATCCTACAAATAAAAATATCTATGGTTAACACACGAATCTCTCTAATCTCTAAAAAACTCCGACAGAGACGTTCGTTATGAGTTTAAACCTCGTCCTGAACGGTGTTGTCACTCGTCAGGTGAATACGCTAACTATTCGACTAATAATCAGGATGAGAATTACTCTATGACTTTCAAATATTTTCAGAATTCAAACTCTGAAGTTTGGACTATTTATAACATTTTACTTGTGATTTATCTACACAGAACTAAATAACTTTATTAGATCGAACTGAAATTTGCTCAGTCCTCAGCTTCTTATCTTCAATCTTATGATCAGTGAATCAGCTAAGTATTAAACCAATAATAATAAATTAAGTCAAGAATATAAATTGATGATCGTAGTTTGTTGAGGGATTTTCACGACTTAGACGAAGATGAGACAAACCGAATTCTTGCAAATAAATAATTTGGACTTCGCAATTTAAAGTGAAAAACAAGTTGATCGAGGGTAGATAAGACTTATCTCCCACTGTCGGTCACCTGTCGCCACTTTTTCCGGCCGCCGCAGTTTTGTCACACCCACGGTCCATGCTACTGGATCGAAATGACCTCGTGTGTTTCTAATTATACAAAACAGTTAAAAAAGAGCTCACTAAACTCAGTTTACAGCTTTTGTCGGAAGAACAGACAACACACATTTTGAAGTACGTGCATTATTTCTTTTTTAAATTGACTTCAAAAGAGCTTCTATGTCCGCGTTATATGAATGCTTTTTATACAGGATAGCAAACAATCATATCATTCTTCTGATAGAATGAGATAATCATGGTCTCTAGACGTTAAAGATGATAATTGTGTTATTCGTGGACGAGAGTGTAATGCAACATGCATAAATATATCGGCTAGCTAGCACTTTAGATTCGGTCACGACAGTGACAAGCATTGACGCTATTGCGGCTGGAATAGGTAAGGCGATGGAACCAAACCCGAGCAAAACGTTGCAGAACTGAACCTAGTAGTCACGATGGTAGTGATACGCTTGGCCAATCGTTCACCTTTTACGAAATATCTGGCAAAATGTAAGATTATCTATCCTTTTAAGGGGGCCTGAGCCAATACGGAATAATATTTTCCACCATTCGTTAGTTTCTTAAAGGAACAAGCATTGTGAACCGAATGTCATTAGACGCTAAGGCCCACCAAGATTCATCAGGTCAACTGGCAAGAATATTCCAAAATCCTCTCAGTTCCACTAACTATATGTATACCAAATCAATGGGTTGAATTACATTCACGAACTCCACTTGTTTGATCCGAGTGAAAATTGTATAAAAAAAAAGATTATTACTAAGAACTGGTTTGATGACATCTGATAAGAATATTGTTTTTTATAGTAGCATATTTTTTATCTCCCCAAGAAGGGATTTAAGTATTTAGTCGAGCGCGTCAGATTAACATGGAAAGGGTACCTCGCATACTGTTTAGAGGCTCTTCACCAATTTAAGCCCTTTATATAGAGGTATTATTAACTAGGCCAGACAAAAAAATGTGTAAACGGTTGACCCTACGGGCCATCCCTGAAACTTCCCACTAAATTAAGGTATTTTAAAACCAATAGAGTAAAAAATATTAAGCATTCATATAACGCGGACTATGTCCGCGTTATATGAATGCTTTTTATACAGGATAGCAAACAATCATATCATTCTTCTGATAGAATGAGATAATCATGGTCTCTAGACGTTAAAGATGATAATTGTGTTATTCGTGGACGAGAGTGTAATGCAACATGCATAAATATATCGGCTAGCTAGCACTTTAGATTCGGTCACGACAGTGACAAGCATTGACGCTATTGCGGCTGGAATAGGTAAGGCGATGGAACCAAACCCGAGCAAAACGTTGCAGAACTGAACCTAGTAGTCACGATGGTAGTGATACGCTTGGCCAATCGTTCACCTTTTACGAAATACCTGGCAAAATGTAAGATTATCTATCCTTTTAAGGGGGCCTGAGCCAATACGGAATAATATTTTCCACCATTCGTTAGTTTCTTAAAGGAACAAGCATTGTGAACCGAATGTCATTAGACGCTAAGGCCCACCAAGATTCATCAGGTCAACTGGCAAGAATATTCCAAAATCCTCTCAGTTCCACTAACTATATGTATACCAAATCAATGGGTTGAATTACATTCACGAACTCCACTTGTTTGATCCGAGTGAAAATTGTATAAAAAAAAAGATTATTACTAAGAACTGGTTTGATGACATCTGATAAGAATATTGTTTTTTATAGTAGCATATTTTTTATCTCCCCAAGAAGGGATTTAAGTATTTAGTCGAGCGCGTCAGATTAACATGGAAAGGGTACCTCGCATACTGTTTAGAGGCTCTTCACCAATTTAAGCCCTTTATATAGAGGTATTATTAACTAGGCTAGACAAAAAAATGTGTAAACGGTTGACCCTACGGGCCATCCCTGAAACTTCCCACTAAATTAAGGTATTTTAAAACCAATAGAGTAAAAAATATAAGCATAGATTTTTCAGTTCAAACATCTATTTTGTTAACAATGGCAGTATATTAATTTTTGAAAAGCTGTATATTTTGAAAAAGATGATGGCATTCAACTCAATTTTTGAAACTTAAAATTTTGCTTAAGCTAAATAACCTATTGGTTGAAAAATTTCGATGCAATGTCAAGAAACATTTTATTTTTAATTTTCTTCATTTTTTCTTTGATTTTGATTAAATTAAAGGTATTTGACGCAGTTTTTAAAGGAGAAAAGCTGATAAGATTTTTAAGTCAATCGGTGAATTAACTTGAAAGTTATTTAAAAAAATAAGTAAGTTCGCTAAAAGCAACGTAATTTTAATATTTAAAAAGCTATAAGTTTTGAGAATTAGATTCGATTTTTGAAACGGCATTTGACGAAGTTTTGTTAGTACTAAAATATCGTAGAATACCAAAAAATGATTGGTTGAAAAATTTGGAAGCCACGTCGAAAAAACGCTTTTTCCAAATTTTTTTGTCAACGATTACTCCCAAAAGGATAAACCGATTTTGATGCAAATTATATATGTTTTTTGAGGAATAGAGCTGATTAGTTTTTGTACTCAATCGGTACATAAATCTGGAAGTTATATTAAAAAATACTGCTTCGCCAAAATTTTCTTTGGTGTTTTTCCAAAATTTCTCAAAATCTCATGGACCGAACTGGTTCAAATTTTCAGGAAGTCTAAGTTGAGCGGAATCCAATCGAATGTTCGTTCGATCGATCGGTTCAGCCGTTCAAAAGTTATGAGATGTTTACATACACACACATACAGACATACTGACGTCATCGTGAAAATAGCCGGAAAAGGTTCCAAAGACTTCAAAATGTGGACATCTGGTGAAAACTCGATTTTCGAAAATCGGGGTAAAATCAGTAACTTCCTAGTAATCTACATACGTAGTGGGAAGTTAACAAAATTCCGATACTTTCGGCTTCTGGAAATTGTCAGATTATATTTTTTTCGTTATTCTTACATTATTTTATCTAAAATAAAAGGAATTTCAGACGCCCTCGAGAATGTCGAGACAACATTTTCTTTGCAACTTTTTCACCCTCCCACTGCCTTACGATACAATTGAATCGTCAGATTTTCTAAATTTTACCTGGCAATTAACTCACCATACCTTAATCTGACGCATTTCACTGTTTCCATGTCACTGTAATTTTTTACATTGAAATGAAAAATATTTTATAACCTTTTATTTTTCCTATAATATAATGTACAAAATCCAATAGGCCCCTACGACGCCCGAGTAACTACACATTTAGCATCTTAGGCTACCCTACAATTAGTATTGTTCTTATATTATTAAAATATGTGACTAAATAGAAGAAGAAATAGATTCGATATTTTTTGCTTAAATCTTAAACCCTGCTAGACTAAATCCGACTCGAACTCGCTTTTATTTCTTTATTACCGTATTCTGATAGAATTATTCTCAAAAATATGTCACGAATCTTTCTGTGCAAGTTCTGTCAACAAACACAGGTCATACTTAGTCAGTCCTTCATCGTTGTTTTACTGAAAATTCCAACAAATTTGAAGCGATAAGTCGTAAAATTAATTTCGTCCTATAACGCATTACAAGTCAAAATTTCAAGCAATAAAAAACTGGCATAATAAAAAACTAATATAATTTAAATTTTGTAAAGTAATAACATACACGGTGTACGCTAGATGAAGTCTGTAAAACATTGTATGTTCAAACTAAGTGGCGCATAGGATCCCGGCGGATTTGCCAGTAAGCGGCTCGGCAGCTTGTTTGCCGGGCGCTCCATTAAAATGGGATCAGCTACATGCAGATTGCCTGGACTGGCTGCAACGCACGAGTATGGGCTAAAATAGAGCTTAAACTAATATATTATGAGTCGTTTTAAATAAAATGATGATATCGTTTAGATATGTTTACTTTAAATTTACAGGACTATGTATGTGAAAATATTGTTTGTCAGTGAGTTTCACTCTATTTCCACGCACCAAAAAAGTCACTGGTAGGAGGGATTTTTGCGTAGAATTTATTGACTTTGTCTTACACTTAAATGACTGCCTCTCGTCTAGTGGTTGGATTATTCGCCTAGATGGCGAACTCTTGGGTTTAACCCCCGGGCCGAAGAAGTTATTTTGGATTAATCCTCGAAAACCGAATCTACTAAGATCCGCGACTGTATTCAACATCCCCGTACCCTGGATGAGCATGTTATGTTGTTGGCCCACCGGGCACTTATTCAATCCCGGATAACGTTGTTTTCATTAGGGAACTGAAAAAACACATTTTTGATTTGCCTGACCCGGGAATTGAACCCGGGACCTAATGTGGTCAACACTGACAGCAGACCACTAGACCACAGAGTCGTTTTTTTATTATATAAACATCTTATGTAGGATACGAATTGTAAGTATCCATCCCACACATACATATTTTTTCACTAAATGGGGGAGGGAGGTCCAGACCCTCTTATCCCTTATGTACCTAGGCCCATGGCCTCGCTCTTAGCAAGAAACAAATGATAGTAGTTATCGGGTCGGTAAAATACGGCGATGGCGATCACCATCATGTCAACCAGAAAACTTAGAAGCTGTCCTGCGAAGCTTCGATCGCGAGTAGAACAATATTTCATATATAATTTTATAAGTAACTTTCATTTTTTTAGCTCCCTTCCCTATTTTACCTCCTTAGACGTAGATACCGAACTATATTTAATAAGCACCCAAAATAAGAAGTACAAACATTGCAAACTTCTGTTGGTTAACGCACAAATGCCTATCCATGTCGGGAATCAAACCCGAGTTTGGCGTATTGATTTTGATTGACCGCGTAGTTAGGATCGCTAACCACTCGACCAACGGTACGATTCTGCAATTTATGTGGCAAGGCATAAGGATATAATGCAACGTGTATAAGTTTACAGGCTATATCTAATCTAATACCTTTAAACGAGCAATTCTTGTATATATATAATTGGGATCTCGGAATCGGCTCTAACGATTTTCATGAAAGTCAAAATTAGGGGTTTTTCGGGTTCAAGGTTCCAGGTCCAAGAAAAGCTCGGTTCCCAAGACATGGGTATGTGAAAAACCGAGCAGAGCTCGGTCAACCAGATATTAGCTCTTTAAACTAGAACCAAACAGTGATAAGCATTAACGCTACTGCGATTGGAAACGATTACAAGATAGAAATCCCCAAATTGCAGTCACGGAAGTAGTACAGTTTTAGACTTTCCATGCCATTTACGATCTGCCTGGCGAAAAAGGGCCCAGATCAACACGGGGAAACCCTTTTATATAACAACCATATAACTCAAGTCGGTTATATATTAGTGGGTACCACAGGTAGGAACTAAGTACTTAAGTACAAGAGACTGCATGTAGAATGTGTTTGAAAGTCTTAATAAAATATTAAAATGAATTACGCCGTAGAACAATTGATTTTCATTATTACTCATCGAGGGTCTTGAATATAAAACGTCCTAACTGAATTTTATAGGATTAATTGATTTATGATTATACTTGTAGAGAGCAGTTGTGTGTCAAAGACTAGATAAAAACAGTAGCTATATTGCCCGAATCTCTGTTACACTACATACCTAAGTTATGTTTATACAAATATAATAAAGAAGCAAAGATTGCATGTGAATTTGTAGGAAGTAATCTCTGGAACTAGTAAACCGATTTTGAAAATTCTTTATTCGTCGTCGTCAAGTCGGGAGTTAAGCGGTTTAAACCGCGGGAAACGGTTAATTGCACATAAAGTTGTTGACACTAAAAATAACTTATAATGACGAAAAACTTTTTAATAATTTAAAATTTTAAAACGCCCGATACATTCCTTTATTATCAGGCAACCTTCCTGCTTCATGTTCATCATTTGCAGAAGAAAAGATTGAAAGAGCTGCAATATCAGGTCAATATTACCATGACATTGCATTAGCATTGGCGGAGGAAAATACCAAATTTCATATCAATTAACTCAGTATTTAAGTTCTTCGCTTTATGCCTTTCATCACGATGAGAAGAGCTGATGATATTAAAACGGCTGACCAGATTTTATTGAACCATAGCTAAACCACTATCTAAACAGACATGGCTTTCGATTGAAAATCGTCGTAGCTAATATATTGTACTAGCTGTTGTCATATTATACTAGCGTTCTTTATATTGTACTAGCTGTTGCCAGCGACTTCGTCTGCGCGGACTTCGTTTACTCCGCACAGCACCTGGTCGCTAGGTGATAGCGTAATAATATGTAGCCTATATGTTGACTCGACCTGTTAGTAATATTCATGCAAAATTTGAAGTAAATCCATGCAGTACTTTTTGAGTTTACCCCGGACATACATACAGACAAACAGAAAAACAGACGAAAAATTCTAAAAACTATATTTTTGGCTTCGATATCGACTGTAGATCACGCCCCAAGTATTCTTTTAAAAAAATATTCAATGTACAGTTTTGCCTTTCATACGATTTTATTATATGTATAAGATTGGGGATCATTACGAAAAGGGCTTTTAAAATTCATGCCCTCAATGGGTGCAATAGAGGGACACATACAAGTATGGAAACAAAAATATACCAGCGTACAACTAGTTAGTAATAATTTGGCAATATAAATAAACTTTTGGTGCATGCCAAGAACGCCGTGATCAATGATAGTCGCGAACGTCTTTTTAACTTCTAATATGTTTATAAGAACTACTATACTTACTAACTCTGCAATAATGGTGTTACATTCTGATAAGTTAAGCAGTTAATCATATTGCAAATAATTTTGTTATTTGATATTGTATATAATAATTATCTATTGGAATTTGTATAAAAAATGAGACTAAAATTAAGATGCGATGTAGCTGTTACAGCCCTTGTGGCTATCAGTTATTGTTATTTCCAATGACCTTCAAGGTCATTGGTTATTTCGAAAAATATGTGGACTGAGTAATATAAAGTTAAATATGTTAAAAATGCCTTGTTTTTATACTATTTTAACGTGGTGTTTTCTGTTATTATTGGGGTTGCCACCCGTATTTTATAGCAAAGTATTGAAATTTATTTTGGGTAAACGTAGTTTATTTTTTTAAATTTTTTATTTTTTATAGTAGAGGGGGCAAACGAGCAGATGTTGCACTTGATGGTAAGTGATCACCGCCGCACATGGACATCCGCAATACCGGGGGTATTGCAGCTGCGTTGTCGGCCTTTTAAGAATGAATAAGTTCGTTTCTTGAAGGTCCATAAGTCGTATCCATTCGGAAACACTCCCAAGGTTAAAAACTTATACTTTTTGAAGGCAATTAGATACGTACGTAAGAATACTTTATTTTATATTGTATGGTACCTACTTTAACAAGCTTTTAATTGTTTGCTAATAGAAATAAAAAACGAACACCATTTAATAATTTTTAAAATCATTTCAGTCAACTCTAATTTTCATTATATCAAAATAAAACGCCATGGAATATATATATATATATATATATATATATATATATATATATATATATATATATATATATATATATATATATATATATATATATATATATATATATATATATATATATATATATATATATATATATATATATATATATATTTGGTAGAAATTATATTAACTTTAACCAAAATATTTTTGCGATATATTTCATATCGGGATAGTTTGAACTTTGAAATAACAGTCTGTGATATTTCCTTATCTATGACTTCACGAGGTGCCGGAGGGCCACCGTTGCGTAATTGTTTTAAGCTCGTCTTTTAATTGTTCTATCGAGGGATAGGATTTATGTGCCGACGTGACCTCCAGCTATAATGCCATTTAGATTCATTTGCACTATTATTTCCGCGACGTCGTACCGGAGGAATTCGCTCCCAACAATAGAAAATTTAATCAAAAGCAATTGTCAATTGTAATAACACTATACTACACTATATATTAAGGTTTGTGAATTAATTATTGTTGTTGCAGAAATAATTTATACTTTATTTGCTTGAATGTGGTTGTATTTGCAGAATAAAATTATTTTACTAATGTACATCCAACCATTTAATTAAAATTTGAAAAACATTATTAGTCAGTAGTTATATATTAATTAGTATTGATTCAGAGTTCATTGAGTTTAGAGCATGCGGTTTCGTAACTGTTTTGTAGAGGATAGCCGTCCGTTCAGTCTTACTCGTAAATATCATTATTTATTTTCATATATCTTAATAAGTTACAGGACGATGAACCCAAATTAAATATAGATTTATGTCGATAGAAAAGTAAGCATCCCTTATTATTCATATTTCTTTAACCTAACACAACTTAAAATGAATCAAGTCAGAATCAACCTTTATAAGAATCTTTTAATATTTGTTTGACGAAGTAGATAAATTTTATCAAACTTATGTACTAGATTTAGGCCTTTATGATAAAAATAAACCCTAATTGTATTTTTCATATACGAGAAAATCGCAAGAACACTTTTAGTTACTTTTTTATTTAGAAAGAAAAAGTGATAAGAGATAAATGAGACATAGTGATTATTATTGCTTGGCTAAACGTGTCACTACCATCGTGACTACTCATGGTAGAATATGTTAGTAACTTAATTAATTTTTAACCATTTGTAACACCAATATTCTTCCAAACAAATATTTTCATTTTATTTCATTTCACTCGGTGATAGAGTTCCGCATCGTTTCGCCGAGTATATGTTGCCATCGCCTCACCTATTCCTATATTTTTTATTCGTAAGTTACCCGGTAGACTTTAGCAAGTGGCGTTGCCGCCGTACGGATAGCAACGCACAATTACAATTTTTTTGTATATAGGCGATGGTTTCTCTTTCCATCAGATATCTAATTACTTTTCTATTACTTTAACTGAACACAATAACATTAAAAAAAACTGTTAGCCGGTGGACCCTGCAGGCCATCCCTGAAACTTCCCAATAAAATAAAGTTGTTTTAAGCTTAAAGAAGTAAAAACTATACCTAACATAGATTTTTTCTGAGTTCAAAATCTAATAATCCCAGGCGAATCAACCGATTTTAATCCGATTTACGGTATTTGACGTTGTTTTTTTGAGTAGAAAAGCTGACTAATTATAAAATCGGTTTATTGGCTTGAAAGTAATTTTAAAATATGAAGCAAATTTGCTGTGAACGACATAATTTTAATATTT
This sequence comes from Apodemia mormo, assembly GCA_036924255.1. Taxonomy (NCBI): domain Eukaryota; kingdom Metazoa; phylum Arthropoda; class Insecta; order Lepidoptera; family Riodinidae; genus Apodemia; species Apodemia mormo. Next base: position 24,129,335 of record JAUPFN010000015.1, on the reverse strand, counting down.
AAAAAGTTGATTCGATTTTAATTTTTTAAACAGCATTGACATAGTTTTTATGTACTAAAATAATGCAGATGATCATAAAATGATTAGTTGAAAAATTTCAGTTATGTTGAAAAAACACTTTTCAAAATTTTTCGTCAACAATTCTCTCTCACCAACCCCTGAACAGATAAATCGATTTTGATACAATTTACAACATTGGATGTAGTTTTTTAAGAAATAGAGCTCATCATATTTTGTACTTAAGGGGTGCATTCATCTGTATTTATTACTTTCGCATTTATAATATTAGTATAGATTTACTAAATATTATCTTGATACTTTAAAAAGCCCCAACTTTTTAAAGTTCGAAGTAAACTAGGAACCTTTATAGTTTCGCTATGTCCGTCCGTCCCTTCAGTCTAGTTCAAAAATTCTTAGTACTAGAAAGCTGTAATTTGGCATGAATATATATTAAATACGGCAACAAAGTGGTAACGTTAAATATATTTAAAAAAAACTACATGTAAAATGGGGATGCTAATTTTTTTTCTCGTGTATCCCATAGTGTTGCTACTATGGGTCTGTGCAAATGTCTGTCAAGTGTATTGCCGACGTGGCTCGCCCCGCCTATAGTAGCAAGTCCGGCGGTCATGTCTGCGGGCTTTTCCGCAGGCATGTCCATCTAGTGAATTCCCCGTTTTACACACACAAACATACATACATACAGACATACTGACGTCATTGTAAAAATAGTTGGAAAAGGTCCTTAGGATCTCAAAACGCGGAGATCTCGTAAAAATTCGATTTTTATGAGATCTCCGCGTTTCGATCGATTCGAGTTCATAGCGGGAAGTTAAAAATTAAATGTACAGACTTACACTACAGATTTATAAAACAGTATAGCTTGATGTATCAGTAAAATTGTCCCTAACATTGAACCTCAACCGATGTTGAAATCAAAAATTCCTCCGCGGCAAAGGTAGGTATCAATTAAATGAACTCACGCCACAGTCATTGTTCGGGTCCGAATAACGACCGCCGGTTATATTGTCTGTTAAAATTACCATTGACAAAAAGTATACACGTTTTCGGATCCGAAGCCTCAATAATTAAAATGTTGATTAGGTAGAAGGAAATCTGTTAAGATTTGTTTAGGCACCCGTTATATCTCTGGTTAAGCATTTAACTATTTACGCCGTGTTGGTCCCGGCCTCCTTTGAAGAATAGGCCAACTGCTGTTCTGCCAGGCAGGTCGTAAAAGGCGACCGATTGGCTATCGAGTCACTACCATCGTGGCAACTAGGTGGTAGAGTTCTGCATTGTCTCGCCCGGATCTGGTACCACCGCCTTACCTATTCCTGCCGCAATAGCGTCAGTGCTTGTCGCTGTCGTGTTCCGGTTTGGAGGGTAAGGTAGCCGGTAAACTTATGCATGTGGCATTAGACCTCGCCACGAGATAGCAACGCACCATTAACATCTTTGGTGTCTATAGGCGATGGTTGACTCTTTCCATCAGGAGACCCATCTGCTTGTTTGCTATCTTATGATATAAAAAAAAAAAAAAACTATTCACTTTCCCATTTATTGTGCTATTTATTAGCTTAGTAGCCGCTGTCGTATTTATTTATTTAACTACATAGGATAGTAAACAAGCAGATGACTCTCGTGATGGAAAAAGACAACCATTGCCTATAGACGCCAAAAATATTAATTTTTCATAGCTAATTGTGTGGCGGGTTCGGAATGCCACATGCAAAACTACCTTACCTTACCCTTAAAACTGAAACACGACAGCGACAACGGTGACTCTACTGCGACTGGGAAAGATAACTTATGCAGTTTACCGTGTACTTTACCCTTCAAGCCGGAAAATGACGGCGAAAGCACCCAGTACCCACGCGCGACGCTATTGCCGGAATAGTAAGGCGATAATACTAAACGCATTTTCATTGACTCACTTTTTATTATCATTATTAGCGATTGCAAATATATAATAATTCAAAAGCAAATGGAAAAATTGCTAGAAAAATAATAAAATCAACACTTTTATTTTCCCATAGAAATAGTTCCTAGCTGTCAAACATTAAACGAATTTAAATCTATTTAAATCTATAAGGCAGTACTAAGTTCGATAGTTCAGCTAGTATTTGTATTATATAAAAATATTAGGTTTCTGTAGTCCTCCGCAATGTAAACTTTAATTGTGCAAAGTTTCATACTCCTCCGCTCGCGTAATTGTTGTAAAACGGGGTACAAAGTTTTTGCTTCACGTATCAATATATAGATTACCTATTTATGTACTTTCTTCTAAAAAATAGATAAATATCATCTGAAGATAAATGAAACTGAAGCTGTTAATAGAAATAAAAAAGAATTGGAGAGAGACGCGAGTGGTTGGACGGTATTTTTATGGGCTGTACTCGTCCCAAAAAGCGTTGACGACACATACCTGTCGGGCCGATGTTTTTGCAACGACAACTTTCATTAGACATCCCGCCGTTGGGACAGAGGCGATTCCTTACAATAAATGAGTTATCCTTTTACATTCAATGTGGCAGTCGTTTTATAGGTCAATACGGTAGTAATTTTTAAAAAAGAGAAGCTATTCTATTATGGATATTATCACTGTCGTGTTTCGTTTTGGAGGGTAAGGTAGCTGGTAAACTTAGCCGCGGCAGATCCTTAGTATCTGGAATTACATCCATGCCACGTGGATGGCAACGCGCCAATAACATCTTTGATATTCCTAAGTTGGTGTTCTAGTGATAATGAGTCGTCGCAGTAATCTACTAATTAGGAAATAGTAATGCTACTTTTATAATCATGTCTTTTGTGCCTGATATCACAGTAACATTCATACTTTTTTTTTAATTTATAGACGATAGTTTCTTTCTTTCTACTTTCTATCAGGAGATCCATCTTTTTGCGGTGTGGAGGTGATGATGGTGGTAATGATGATGTAATAGCACATGCATAAGTTTTTTCTAACCCTTTAAACCACCAAATGACATTAGTAAGCACTGGTGGTAACTCGATGAATCATTAATGAATTTTATTAACTTACTAGCTGTTGCCTGCGACTTCGTTCGCGCGGACTTCGTTTACTCCGTACAGCTCCTCCCTCGTAGGTGATAGCGTGATAATATGTAGCCTATATGTTGACCCGACCTGTTAGTAATATTCATGCAAAATTTGAAGTAAATCCATGCAGTACTTTTTGAGTTTACCTCGGACATACATTGTCTTTCCTACGATTTTATTATATGTATATCTTTTAAAGTTCTAGTCCTCATAATAAAAAAAATAAGTCGCAGACCATCCGATTAATTTGACTACGGATTTCTTACATTATATACGGATGTTCTTTGGTGTTCCTTGTTTTCTTCACAGACATAGCTCTCCTCATGCAAACCCGCTGGTTTCGAGGATTTTTGAGACTGCATCCGAACAATTTGACCATTTTACGTCAAGCAGTTTTGATCTTACTCGGTATCTACAATCATCTACAATCGCATTGTATACTTATATTTTTTTCTCAATTTTCATTCATCTGATATTTTTCTACACGTCCGATCCGAAGTATCTTTCTTATTTTTACATCAATGCTTCCATAGTTATTCACTTTCACTTTAGTACGCACCACGAACGCAGTTTGTGAGTTTTTACTATATTTTACATATTTTTTATAATCGCCTTCAATCGTCAGTTGATTAATTTAACATCTAATAGATTAACGTTGATAGATCAGTTACGTTTTTTGGGGCTTCGTATCCCAATGGCGAACAACGCAACCCTTATAATTTCGTCATGTTCATCTGTTTACACATATGTACGTCCACCCGTCTTATTGTATGTCACAGTCATTTTACTCAGAGACTTATGGGTACTGTATGGATAATATTTGAAAAATAGGTATATTTTATGAACCGCTACAAAATTATGCAGTACGATTTTTAAAAATAAAATTATTGAGGGTAGCAAGTAGAAGTTGTAAAATTAAGAGCAAGAAGCATAGCCGTGTACTCCACACGGCTATATTGGATAGGTCTTTGTAAATGATATGGAGGTTTCTAATATATCGCGCGACTTCGTTCGCGTGGGAAAATTTCAAAAATAAAATCCGCATAGTTTCCGTTCCCGTGGGATTTTTGGGATAAAAACTATCCTATGTCCTTTCTCGGGCCCTTTCTTTTATATCTGTACCAATTTCACTCAAATCGGTTTAGTGGTTTAGGCTTGAAGAAGAGACAGACAGAAAGAGTTACTTTCGCATTTACAATATTAATATGGATTTTGCCAATATTTTATGAGATATTGGTGTCTAAATTGATAAAAAGTCTCCCTCTCTAACTTTCTTCTCAAGTGAAAAATTGTAAAAAAGTTGTTTTTTTTCATATATAACTATCCATACTTCCATACTAATATTATAAATGGGAAAGTCTGTCTGTCTGTCTGTCCGTCTGTTACGCTTTCACGGCTAAACCGCTGGACCGATTTTCATGAAATTTGGCATGGATATAGTTGAAGATCCGGGGTCAAACATAGGCTAATTTTTTTTCAAAAATCAGTCCCTGGAGGGCTGAAATAGGGGATGAAATTTTTATTAAAAGCTATTTGGATGACTTATTAATATACTCGCGGGCGACGCTGCGCGGGTCAGCTAATATATTATAAAGTTTACAGCAGAATGTTAAGTAGCCTAAGCAAATGGTCTCAAGCGTAAGTTTGCAAGTAACTTATGTATTTTTTTTAATTACTGGTAGTATGCAAACTTATAAATCAAATCTCACAAGTTTAAAAGTGTTATCATAATATATTAGCGATCGACCTGTGGTCGAATTTCGATCTAAGACTAAACAATAAAATCTCTATCAATATTATCATGAATGTCAAGTGAATGTATTGTGTGTAATGTTTATTTTTAATTATATCCCGTATTTCTAAGCATATTATTTAAAAATATTAGGTTTCTGCAGTCCCCCGCAATGTAAAAATTCATTATTCATCGTATCGCGTAATTGTTGCAAAAAGGGGCAAAAAGTTTTTGCTTTACGTGTTAATATAAGCTATTACAATCAGCGCCAGTCCTATGCAACTCCCTTAGATTAGCTTTGGTTAACAAAGTATAAGTTTTTCGCTGACTGTACTTAGCTATTTCAATCAAGATTAATACTTCAAGAGTCTCTCGTATACTTGTTTATAATATAAGTTGCAAGTAAACTTTTCAGTTCTTTTAAACATACACATCAAATACAAAGCAGAACGTTTTTTTGTTTAGATTTATATTCTGTGGCTCTTAGGAAATAAAATAATCACAGCAGCGTTGATTTGCATACAATGGTAAAATAATTTTACGCGCGTTTCGCCGCGTTTAATTTTGCTTTTTATTCGACTTTTCGTGTCCTATCTATGAATCAAACGGACTCGAGGAGGCATTTAAGTGTTAACTTTTTTGAAAGTTAAATGTGTCGGGTATATATTTATTTTGGATTTGCAGATTGGGAGTTTTTTAAGTTTTCTATTTGTTTTTAAGATATTGTAGTCTCAATTATTTAATTTAGCAACTATTTAATTTAGTAATAAATTATTTTATTACTAAATTCATAAATAAATAAAAAGTAAAAAAAAAGATAAATAAGTAAAATTTAGCAACTTTAGTAAGCAACTATTTAATTATTTTTCATTATATCTGTCGGGTATTAGTACTTCGTTAATGCCTTACACTTAAAATCTTGCGAACTAATGTTAAAAATAGGAAAGATTTGATTTTTTATTTGTTTGTTACGATTTAACTCAAAAACTAATCGACTGATTTTAAAAATTCTTTTACCTTTAGATAGCTACATTAGCCTGGAGTAACACTCTGGCTATTTTTTTACCCGACTGAACAAAGGGAGGTAGTGATGGTCACGCGAACGAAGTCGCGGGTAATTGCTAGTATAAGATAGAAAACAAGTAGATGGCTCTCCTGATGGAAAGAGAAAACTATCGCTTGTAGACACTATAGCGGTTCAAGCAATCTACAAATGCTACCAATAAAAAAAATGGAAAAAAATGAAATTCAAAAATAAAATCCTGTGTCGCGATATCACAATTATCTATCTTGAACACACTATACATAAGTTCCAACGCTTCTCAAATGGATTCGGTCCCCAGGCAGTACACCTTGCCTGGCTGGGAAGATCTTCCTTTTCCCCTTCCTTGTCCTTGTGTGACGTCATCAACCTCCACAGTTATGACATCACCTGACAAGAGGTTGGCCCGCTGGTTCCATCATCATGACCCTTCAGTGGTGCCACCGACATGATCCTTCTCCCTTCTACGTCCTTCCGTGTCGTCATCAACCTTCACAGTGATGACGTCATCCCGACGTGGTCATCACCCACTAACAGCCATGAACTCGCCACAGTGGTGACCCTTGACACAACAACACGCATCAGTTTTCTGATCATCAGCGTTAATATACCCCCCTCCGCTTGCAATAGCATCAGCTAGCTTCACAAGCCAAGTACGCCTCATTTACCCTTTTAGGAATCCACTTAGAACTACCCACGTTCACTGGATCTCCATGCAGCAAATTCCGTCCCGCTCGTTCCGACTCATTGCGAACCACAGCGGAGCGAACTCGTCCCGACTCACCGAGGACCGCGCATATTCTGGTCGTCTCGACTCATCAAAGACTCGAGCACTCGAGGCACATACGCTTCACTGGCACTACTAGATCGATCTTCGGTCTTGGGGGAGAGTACTGTAGCGGTTCAAGCAATTTACAAACGCTACCAAAAAAATAATAGTAAAAAATGAAAAAAAAAAGGAAATTCAAAAATAAAATCCTGAATCGCGATATCACAATTGTTTATCTTGTACACACTATATACAAGTTTTAATGCTTCTCAAATGGACTTCAGTCCCCAGGCAGTACACCTTGCCTGACTGGGAAGATCTTCCTGTTCCCCTTTCTTGTTCTTTTGTGACATCATCAACCTCCACAGTTATGATATCACCTGACAAGAGATTGGCCCGCTGCGCCGTGACTAGTGTAATCTGAGAGCCAGATGACTTTTTCAACTTTATCACGATATTGCTTGGAGGGGAGTAGTTTGTACTTCAACACTTACTATTTGGAAGAGATTATGCAGTATATGATTTAAATAGGAATCGGGGTATAGTATAGACATTGAATTACACAAGAAGTATGAGAAATACGTACTATATCAAGACAAATTTTTGGAATGAGTGTCGAAACTCGAGACCTTTGATTATAGTGTTTCCGCTTCATAGTCCATTATAGATAGGGTTTCATTACCTCAATAAGTACAACACTATCAATAAACTGCAATACAATCGATAGCATCGATAATATTCATGATTAAAAAATAAACTATCAAAAATATCGACAGTATTTTACAATTACGGCAAACTCTGATGTAGTTAGTCAAAGATCCGCTTCCCTGACCATTTTTAATTTTTAATTGCTAGATGTTGGTCGAAATTTCTAGAACGGAATAAAAAAGTTCTGTTTTTTATAGTAGCTTTTTCATATGAACTTTTAAACTAACGCGCTCTACTATCATTTTTACAATTTTTTTCCCATTTTTAAAAATATATAATATGCATTATTAGTTTTAAATAAAATATGCGGTTTTTAATCTGTTTTTTATTTTATTAATTGAATGAATTGTCAGAGGTGGGGTTTGGAACCCAGGACCTCGTCCTTCTAAACCGTACTTGTTACCTCTAGGTCATTAAAATGATTTATTTATTGTGAAAATTCAATTAATTCTTTTACAAAACAATCCGATTAATTACAAATAAAACGCAGTGAAATTAAACACATTTCAGTATCAATTATTATTAAATAAATAATCATTCTTTATCGTATGTAAAATGCTTTTTTTGCAAATTAATTAGTGCTCAGCTTACACTGAATAAATTTTAGCGTACTAATATTAGTTCAATGAGACCTTTCAACGCATCAAAGTAAATCATTGATGCAGTAGACTGCGTGGCGAGGTCGCGAGGTTCACGGCCATGCCATAGCAGCCGCTTCGGCGCCACGGCTTACGAATGCAAACACACGTTCACTTGACACTTGTACTAGGTATGTAAGATTATCTATCGTCTACTACACTTTATGGCAGCTTATACTTCTATGAAGACTCTATCTACAATTTATTATATCTGGTTCGGGACAGTCTTATGATTTTGGTTTTTGTTTTACAATACACATTAGGCAATTAATGTGCGATTCCTATATCAGTAACACGATCCGTTTTAGTTACGAGTAGTAACATTTTCTACAAGGCGCAAGCTAAAGCTGTTCCTATAAGGGCTAAATTACCAAATGTCCAAACAACTTGGGGAACATTTTGTTATTAAATTGGTTGCCAAACTGGTTGGTTGGTAAATTGGTTGTTAAAACTGCTAGAAAAGACGATCTTTGATTATAACCTATAGGAGTAATGCATATTTTATTATTAAAATGCATTTCCTATAGGTTTCACAATAAAAACTGTAAAACTATAAACTGTAAACTGGTTGACTCTGCAGGTCATTCCTAAAACTTCTCGCTAATTTTAAGCTCAAAGGAGCTAAAACTATACCTAAGCAAAGTTTTTTTTGCAAAGTTCAAAAATATAATATATGTTATGTTATAAATGACAGCAATTTCATTCTTGAAAAGCTGTATATTTTGGAAACAATGATCGATTTTGATCTTTCGAATGGCATTCAACGCAATCTTTGAGCTCTAAAATGTTTTCTTAACTACATAATTTGCAGGCTGAAAAATGTCGAAGTAATATCAAAGGATTTTTTTTTCAAAAATTGTCGTTATTGATAAATCCCAAATAAATCAACCGATTTTGGTCCAATTTACGGTATCTGACGCAGTTTTTTTAGAGAAAAAAAAGGCTAATTACATTTTTAGGTCTATGGGAATATTAGCCTGAAAGCTATTTTAAAAATATTAACCAAATTTTCCGTCAACAACAAAATATTAATATGTATTTAAAAAGCTGTAACTTTTGAATACTTGATTCCATTTTGATTTTGGAAACTGCATTTGACGTAGATTTTTTAAGTAAGAAAAATCATTAGTTAAAAATCTCGAAGTTATGTCAAAAAAACACTTCAAAATTATTCGTCAACGATTATTCCCGTACGGATAAACCAATTATGATACAATTTATGCTTTGGACGCAGTTCTTTGAGGAAGAGCTGATTAGATTTTGTAATTAATCGGTACGTTAATGTGGAAGTTTTAAAAAAAGACTGTTTAACCAATTTTTTTTAAGGTTTTTTCAATATGTCTTCTGGGCCGAATTAGTTTAAATTTTCAGTGAGTCTATGTTGAGTGGAATCCAATCGACCGCGTTTCGATCGGTCAAGCGGTTCAAAAGTTATGAGATGTTTACATACACACATACACACGCACACACACACACACACATACAAACATACAGTAAAAACACTTTTAAATTAACCTGTATCATAAACTGCAACGAACACAAAGCACACAGCACAGATTAAAATGGCGGACTAATTTCTTTTATTTATCCCCAAGAGCATACTTGAAAAAAGAGTTCAACTTCATGTTATTTTGTATGATGTTTCGTTCGGAAACGATTAAATACTGTACTAAAAATAGTAAAGAGCGAAATTTTTTTTGATTGATTCCGTTCTTATAGAGACCATAACGTAGAAACGGCGGGTAAACAAGCACATGGTTCTCCTGATGGAGACATCAAAAGCCTACTAGTAGCAAAAAATTTTATGGCCTCTCGAGTTAGGGTTCGCATAAATACGTGGGACGGTAGCCGGTAACCTAATGTAATGGCGTTACCACACCACCACACGATAACGCACCATTAATATCTTTGGTGTCTATAGGCGATGGTTGACTTTTCCATCAAGACAGATATTTGCTTTTCTTTGCCTAACAATACCAGTAAAAAAAACCCAAAACACAAAAATTGTAACGTTCAATACAAATTGTCGAAGGCAAATTGTTTGCCTTGCAAGCATTGACGCTTTATGGCATGCTTCTCATTACAAGATGGTGGTATCAAACCCAGGCGATACATTAAGAGTCTATTTATCGTTTTGATTTATTGACTTCGAAGTATAAGGACGAGTATTAGTTGATAATGGTAACAGGCTAACTGTTAAAAATATTCTATTTGTTACCCGCAACTTCATGTGACCCCAATAGCATTACTTGCTTTGAGGAACTCAGATAAAAACACAGCATTCTACTGATGGAAGTATTTTTTAAATTGGTTGAGTAGTTTTTCACTTTTTTTATTACAAACAAAAAATCTCTTTATAATATTATGTAGAATGTAGCTAGGGCCTTACGTAATATGAGACTAGCGCGCCTATATCCAAACCAAAACGAAAAAAAACAACAACTTTTATAGTTTTATACTAATATTATAAATTCGAAAGTCTTTGTGCCTCTGTAATGCTATCACGGCTTAACAGCGGAATCAATTTCCGGCTTTCTAATTATCACGGTTTATGAGATACAACCTAGTGACTGACAGACAGACAGACAGCGGAGGTTTAGTAATAGGGTTCCATTTTACCTTTTAGGCACGGAACCCTAAAAACGTACTGTGTATCTTTTACTGTAGCTTTCCCAAAATATTAGTCCTTTGTTCCTCAACGTTCTTGTCACTGTAAATTATTTAATATTACTTAAATAATGAGAAATGCTATTTTCGTGAATATTGCGATTTTAAGTTTTTTATATCTAAGCAAATAAATCGAATGTAAAAGAAAAATCAAATGGTGGGAAATCAAATGAATCCCATTTTTCCGGCAAGTACGCGAACCGGTGAACGAAAATCTATCTATGTCGATGACGCGAACGGTGGAGAACGAAAGGTCGGCAAACATTTTTCTTTATTTTCTGCATCGCCTTGAAATATCATTAATATTCACGCAACTAATTTTTGTTTATTTATTTAACACTTTATTATACACAAAAAAAGAATACATAACAGAAAATAACAAACAACAAAATAACAAAATGCCGTGTTGGTCCCGGCCTCCTTTGAAGAATAGGCCAACTGCCGTTCTACCAGGCAGGTCGTAAAAGGCGACCGATTGGCTATCGAGTCACTAACATCGTGGCTACTAGGTGGTAGAGTTCTGCATTGTCTCGCCCGGGTCTAGTACCACCGCCTTACCTATTCCTGCCGCAATAACGTCAATGCTTGTCGCTGTCGTGTTCCGGTTTGGAGGGTAAGGTAGCCGGTAAACTTATGCATGTGGCATTAGACCTCGCCACAAGATAGCAACGCACCATTAACATCTTTGGTGTCTATAGGCGATGGTTGACTCTTTCCATCAGGAGACCCATCTGCTTGTTTGCTATCTTATGATATAAAAAAAAAACAAACGAAAACAGTACAAAAGCCAAACTTATGCCTAATAAGAAATGTCTAATGGCAGTGAATGGCAGTGAGAGCAGAACAGGCAGACAGTGTTCAATTTAATTGAAACAAAAAAAACTAACTCTAATAATGAATTATATAAAAAAATGTGTAAATGATTGACCCTACGGGTCATCCCTGAAACTTCCCACTAAATTAAGGTATTTTGAGCTCAAAAGAGTAAAAAATATAAGCATAGATTTTTCAGTTCAAACATATATTTTGTTAAAAATGGCAGTATATTAATTTTTGAAAAGCCATATATTTGAAAACGATGATGGCATTCAACTCAATTTTTGAGATTTAAATTACTTTAGCTAAATAATCGATAGGTTGAAAATTTTCGATGCTATGCAAAAAAAAATAATTTTTTTCATTGATAAATCCCAAACCAATTGACCGATTTTGATGAAATTAACGGTATCTGACGCAAATTTTAAAGGAGAAAAGCTGATAAGATTGTTAAGTCAATAGGTGAATTAACTTGAAAGTTATTTAAAAAAATTAAGTAAGTTTGCTAAAAGCAACGTAATTTTGATATTTGAATAGCTATAAGTTTTGAGAATTAAATTCAATTTTGATTTTTAAAACTAAAATATCGTAGAATACTAAAAAATGATTGATTGAAAAATTTCGAAGCTATGCCGATAAAATACTTTTTTCAAAATCGTCAACGATTACTCCCAAACGGATAGACCGATTTTGATGCAATTTATGTATTAGACGTAGTTTTTTGAGAAATAGAACTGATTAGTTTTTGTACTCAATTGGTACATAAAAAAAAAGTTTCGTCAACATTTTTTTGGTGTTTCTTCAATCTCCAGGACCGAATCGGTTCAAATTTTCAGGAAATCTAAGTTGATTGGAATCCAATCGAATGCCATCAACCCATCGACATAGAATCATCAACCACGTTTCGATTCGATCGGTTCAGCCATTCAAAGTTATGAGATGTTTACATACACACATACACACACATACATACATACAGACATACTGACGTCATCGTGAAAATAGTCGGAAAAGATTCCTAGGACCGCAAAGGTGGACATCTGGTGAAAACTCGATTTTCGAAAATCGGGGTAAAATCAGTAACTTCCTTATCTACATACGTAGTGGGAAGTTAAAAATACAAATAGTTTAGTTTCGTAGAGGCTAATTCTAATTTCCAGGTAATCACAATAAAAAGAAATTTAGTTATTTTAACCAGACGATAAGTCTCAATTGTTATTTAAATGAGCAAAGTGAAGTAGGTACTGTTACGGATATGATGTGGGAGCAAGTTCCAGAGTTTTATAGCAGTGACTGTAAAATAGTGAGAAAAAATACTGGATCTTGGATGGGAATACGTAAAAGGGTGGAAACTGACGGACCACATGGAAATTAGGTGGATTAATAAACTTAAAGGTAATTTGTGTTAAAGGATTAAACAGAATGTTATACAGGAGACAAAGAACATGAGTGTTTCTTTCGCAAACGTATTGGGAGCAATTTAAGTTGAGCTCTGTAAAGGAGAAATGGTCATATTTGCGCAAGCCAAAGATAAATCGAATACAAACAAAGATTTTGTAATCGCTCTAGTAGTAGGGGAACCCAATAGGGGATTTTTGGATTTACTCGAGCGCGTCAGATTAACAGAGGGGAGGTACCTCGCATACTGTTGAGGCTCTCCACCAAATATACAACCTTTATATAGAGGAGCAAAAAAAAAAACATAATTCCAATAACTTCTTGTGAAAATTGCCAGATTATATTTTTTTTCGTCATTCTTACATCATTTAGGCTGCAATAAAAGAAAATTCAGACGCGCTCGAGAATGTCAAAACAACGTTTTCTTTGCAACTTTGTGATTTCCACTCCCTCACGCCACACTTGAATCGGCAGATTTTCTAAATTTTAGGTGGCAATTAACTCGCCATACCTTAATATGACGCGATTTAGTGTTTCTATGTCACAATTTTTTTTTAAAACATTTATTTATCTGTAGATTTTTTCTCCACCATTGAAATGAAAAACATTAATAACCTTTTATTTTTCCTATATTTTAAACTACAAAATCCAATAGGTTCCTACGACACTGGAGTAACTACCCAATTATCATCTACGGCTATATGTTACTACTATAGTTATATGTTTCTTTTTTGAAATTAAAAATTTTACTCTTAGGTTAAAATATTATTTTAAAACGAAAGTAAATTGATTACGGTCAAATAATATTATTTTTTATGCAGCCTGAATGTTGCCAATCGATATTTTCTGTAAGATTAGTAGAATATATTTGTATCCTAAGAATTTATTTTTCGTAGTAAAATAATTTTTAACTTAAGTATACTTTCAAAATGTACCAACAATATTAAGAAAAATATGTTTTAAATTATAAGATGTAAAATATTTTTATAATAAAGCTTGAGCTGGGGTTGGGTACGGCACATTCGTACTTTAGAGCACTAGTACAAGTATATACAATTCACAGTGACGTTTAGGAGACTAGACTGATGTATACATAATTTTTTACCCTCTTATGAATTTGCTACCAATTATCTATCTCTATTAGTCTGACTTAAGTATTTTACAAAAATCCATGTTGATAAAACTGTATTTGTATCGTACGATGGTATGACTCGTACAGAAAAAGCAATATCTTTTAATGTACTTTGTGGACTGCACCCTGCGTAGACATCATTTAAATACTGTTACTTTGCTTACTTTCTGCTACGATTTGTGTTTATGTGATATTTCAATTGCAGTGAAATGTGGAAATCCACGCAGATTTTGTGCGTAATATATTATGTCAAAATTGTCTACAGATACTCTATTTTCGAATTAAGTATTGAATTGTTATATTGCTTACTATCGTCAAAAAGGTAACCTTTAAGACATTTAAAATGAAAATTCTCTAAGTTCTGGATATCATGGAAGAAAACTCTTGTTTATCAATGCTCAGAAATATATTCTGTATTTTTTTTTTAATATTTCTTATTATAAGATGCTAGTCAGCTATTGTGATGTATGAGAGTTTACCGACGTTTTTTGATCAATTCGAGCTTACATGGTGAAAAAGCGCAGAAAAATAATATTTTTATAGAACATGCATTACATTAAATTAATAAAAATAAACTTTGAGCACACTATCAATCATTTGACACACATCATAATAGGTATAGAATATACACAAATACTATTTTGTTTATGGTTAAAGTCTGTTAGGAAACTAATGCCAAATTTCTATATCAGAAAAACATTTCGTTTTAGTTACGAACAATAACATTTTTTACGAGACGTAAGCTAAAACTGTTACTATAAATATCAAATTACCAAATGTCCAAACAACTTGTGAAACACGTCGTTGTTATCAAAGAACATGGGCAAGACTTCGTTTTTTTTAGTTATTAGTTAGTTTTTTAGTTATTACCTTAAAGTTATATATTCCTTAAGATTCTACATCAACTGCTTATTAATTTTTTTTAACTTGGGGAATAGTAGCTTAATAAAGTTGGAATTTAGGTAAGGTGAAGGTAATAAACAAATAGTTCTCCATTCTCAGACATTTAAACTAGATTGACAGGATTCTGAGCTAAGATTTTGCGAAGACACTTTATAGGTACTTAAAAGAACAATAAAATAAATTAACATTAACTTTTTTAAAACAGGGAGAATTTTTATGTGATACTTATAATGAAAATTATGTTGTATAAACTTAAGCTGTTTTAATGAAAATGTAATTAAAGTTTTATACAATGGTCACACTTAAATAGGATGATAGAAATCAATCAAATTATAGCCTCAATATTTTTTTTTATGATTGTTCCTAGCGATATATTTTATTTAATTGATTTAAAAATCGTATAAAATTATTCTAGTTTATCTAATATTCATCACACTGAAAGACACACAAGGGATGTACAAAACCAAAATGGCCTGCGTTCTTTGTTGCTTATCGTTACTGTTACAATGCTCAATAATCAAGGAACCGTCATTTGTAGCAGTAACCATGAGATATATACCTAATAGAAATTTATTGTTTAGTCTATGGCCGAATTTGAATTTGGAATTCCTAATTAAACAACAACAAGATATTTGAGATCCAGTGGCTAGTTTTCCAAAACGCAATTTCATATATGCAAGGATATCCTAATTCATATTACATAATGTAGATCGTATATAATATAAAAAACTCATATAACTAAGCATTTATATTCAAAGCAAACATCATTCATAAATTCAGCACACAAAAGTGCGACATCTAAGTAGCAACAAAGGGGATGACTTTTCCCGCAAAAAGATGATCTTTAATCTGATTAAATCTCCATCACGGCTGACGTCTGACCGTGAAAGATTAATGAATATTTGTGCGAGGATTCCCGAGTTGGGCTGGCACGTAGCCCTGTCATAATCATATTAGCTGCGACCGGAGACTGGCCGGCACGCACGCACGCAATGAATACGAACCTACTCAGTAGCTCATGCGACGAAGACGGCTTTGACGATATTCACACGGAAATTATGTGGTAAGCACTTATATTAAGCATTTAAAAAAGAAGATATGGCCAATTGCACTAACATTGTCTTAGCTTTGAATAATCTTAAATAGTATGCAGTCACTTCTTGTCTTAAATGAAAAGAATGTGAAAACATGTCACTAAAGAGTGTCCTAAGTTAAGACAAGATTAGCGCAATTAGCCAAAATAAATATTAATGGGCAAATCATACGAATCGATTTAACCATAAAGTAAGCAAATTACGTCAAAATTACGGCAATGCCACAACACTCGACCAACGGGTCTATCGTGTGTATCAAACATGTATAAGTTGACGTTCTGTTTTAGTTGAAAGTCACAAAGACGTCACACCACAACCAGAACACAATTGCCTGCTGAAATTTCGATCAAGTCACACCACAACCAGAACACAATCGCCTGCTGAAATTTCGATTTTTACCACAACTTTAGGAACCACCACCTTATAGCGTCAATGCTAGTTGTTGTCGAATCTTGTTTTGGAGGGTAAGGTAGCCGTTAAACTTTTATTTTAACCGTTAAAGTTTAACGGCTAACTCTACCACATAAATAGCAACGCACCATTCACATTTTGGTGTCTACAAGCGATGGTTATTTCATTCAATCACAAGAACCATCTGCTGTTTGCTACTTTATGAAATAAAATAAAGAAAAAGGATAACTCTGAAAAAATCTTAATAATAGTTTCGAACCGAAGATTGGCGAAAAGCCTTGTGTGATCTAAGCCGAATAGGCTAACCACTAGACCACAAGCCTTACTTAATTTATTTCACACGCGATAAGTTAAATATATAACATGTGCCAAAACACTAACAGCTAAGAAATTGATACGATAAAACGACGAATCTTACAATCGTTTTTCATAGCGAATATCACAATTGGCATTTTGCATTTTGAAAGCACAATAAACACACTCGTAAAAGGACCGATTGAGGTTTCGTAAGAAATTAAACGTGAGAACTTATTGTTTCATACAGGCGAAGGCAAAACGAAAATAGTCGCGGCTTAACCAGCTCTCAAGTCGTTTTCGACCTGCTTTCGTGAACATAAATCTCAAATAAAAAGAGTATGAGCGAATATTGAAAAGTTACTCTTTATTATTTACAGTGCAAACGTTCAACCGGTATTTGTGTGTTTTACAGTAAATTACGTATTGTGAGCGTATAGACGAATTACATGTGATATCGATAAATATTTATTCAGGGGTTTAATGCTATATATACTATAATACTTTAACGTTCAAAATACGCTTATGATAAGAAAATTTGAACTCTATATCTTATATAATACGGGAAGCGATAAACTTCAGATCCCTTTTAGGGAATATTGCGCGCACGGAGCGATGTGAAATCAAATTTTATATGGAAAAGAAAAGCAAATTTAAAATTGTCTACTTGCTATCAAATTGCACCTACTGGCGATCAAAGTTTACTATTAAACGATAACGGATCCTTTATCGTACTACTAGATGCAGGCAGAAGTTCCATCCGTACGTTGTTCTACAAAAAAATCGAACAAAACGGTTTGACAACTCTTTTTTGTTTCATGTCGTCAAGATTCGGAACGAACTGCCTGCGTCTATTGTTCCTGACAAATATAGTCCTGAAGCCTATAAGAGTAGATTGAATAGGTTTCTTTTGGATGGGCGTGTACCACCTTCGTCTTCATCGACACTTTCCATCAGGTGAGATAGAAGACACACGCCTATTCCAATTAAAATAAAATAAAGACCCCGTATTAGTCTTGGTACATTTTCTTGCGTGTTTAGTTACACTTCTTTTGGCGCGTCAGGAAAAAATGAGGGTAAATTTTTACTATGCGCGCGGACACCCTTATGTTAGATGAATAAACTTTACTAATTTATTTTATTTAAATAAATTTTAATTAACTAGACAATGCGTTATAATAAAACTTTCTTTCAATGTATTAAATGACTTTTTTTCTATTATTAGTGTCGTATTCTCTACAAACATAGGATAACGTGAAGGATAAAATTTTTGGAAAGATTTTATCTTGTTACGTCAAAGAAGTTTTTCTTACGTGTAGACATAAGTACACACACACGTTTTTGGTCTGTTTAATTGTCCTTAAAGTGTTACAAAGCTTTTGATTCACGTATTAATATATAGATAGATGAAACTCTTTTGATTGAATTGCAAAAGGTTATTAATTATTTAATCGACGTAGATACCACCACGGCGCATTAATGATTCAAACACAAACAATGCGTGTCGGCGGATATTATCCGCTCCTATCATAAACGGAACACCATCATCTGATCTTATAAGAAATTCATGTTCATCTTACATTTCGGCGCCCCTCTTAATTTCGCGTGAGCTTCTTCTAGGTTCGTGTAAAAACTTCGGGTGCCTTTTTATGACTTTTACTGCGGTATAATTGGGAGGGGCGAGCGTTTGTGTCCCCGAGGTGACATAAATACACCCCCCATACTCCACGTTTTCAACTACTCCCGGCTTAATCTCATGTAAGCTTTCACGATAAGAAACAAATATAGTACCAACTACTTGAAACACACGCACGCTTAGTACAAGAAATTCTGCGCTTAAATATAAATTCGTATATTCGCGTATTACTTTCATTGATGGAAAATATGTTAATATTGGTGCCTTGCTATGTCTTTGGTGATGTGCGTCATGCATAAGTTTACCAGCTACCTTGTCCTCCAAACCAGAACACGACAATTACAAGCACTGATGCTATTGCGGGAGGAAGAAATAATGAAGCGATAGGTAGCACTGCCTTATTTTTTCTTTCCCGGATTCTTTTCAGAACTCTATCACCTAGTAGGCACAATGTATGTTACACGTTACACCAATCGTTCTGCTTATAAATGACTGGTAAAAAGGCTGATCATCTATTCTTCAAAGTAGGGACCAACACCATCTTATTACAGATATTCAGTAAGTACTTCTACACATTTATATTTCTAATATTACTATTACTATTTCTGCTTTCATTACTAACAAATTGCATAAACTTGCAATCGTCATGTACACCGAAAGTGGCAGTGGCCAGAAATTTTCCGAAAGAAGTCATAAGTGATCTGTTGAATCGACTACGTGCGACTGTTTGGGCCAGATACTGCTAATCGCTCAGTCGCTTGTTGCTGCCATTTTTAATATGAATTGAGCAAGTTTTTAATCAGTCCGATTTTAATCATTTATACATTTTTAACGCACTAAGACTGCAGCAACTGACATTCCATTACCTGTATCTCCGGAAACCTGCATCATATCTTCCTCAAATTAAAATGGGACTACACAGGGAGAATAACTTCTCAAACGGAAAATAATTTTCAAAATTGATTCATAAATGACCGAGTTTTGTGGGAGCAAACATAAAATAACACATACAGCCAAATTGATAACCTTTTGGGAAGTCGGTTTAGAAGTTAAAAAAAGACAGCAATCACTACAGAAAAAGTTGTATAAATAACCTAATAATATCTACTACAACCTTATTTCGTCATATTCCTAGAAGCCATTATAATTTTATACAACAAACAATTCCCGTGAGGCAAAACACTAAGAAAACTATTCAGGGAGTATATTGGAATTTTAAGAAGCAGTATTGCCCGATAGTTTTCAATATCAAAGAAAACCATAGCCTTCGAGAGACAGTCACCAAATGCGATTCAATTTTAGAGGCAGAAGTGATGCGCGAGGCGTAGCGGGCGTCGTGTACATGTATTTGCAAATTCCGAATTGCTTTCAATATGTAGAGGTACGACTCGTCTGTCGATCTTCTCCGATATCGCACTTAGACGTCACAGAGGCGTCGCCATAATACAGCGGCATCGTCGTATAGAACCTTTTTGACCGACACTACATGATAGATGAGCCTCACAAAAAACATATCCGTAATTGAGATTTCTATTACTAAAATTGATCGCGACCGATCAGTTTTTTCGTGTTTGTTTACATAATGTGAGTGGCGACAGTGCGCTATCGCTTTTCGGAAGCGCCAGCGGACGTCAATTTGTATATTGTCATTATTAAAGATGGTGTGGAAAGTTTGGGTGCGTTCATCAATCATGAAAATGACGGGTGGCCGGTCTGATATCGCGCCTAATACGTATTGATTTCCCACTTAGCGTTTTTCTTGGGAACTGTGGCGCTCCACCCTTCCGTCCGGTGCTCGGCTAACGAGCTGTTTGTCTTCCACTCCGGTGTACGGACACCATTCCCTAACTAATCCGCACTCTTTGATTCAACAGGGCGCGTAAATCGAAGGTGACAATTAAGTCAACGGATCGAACGAGAAATTATGGTAGTGATTGAGAATAGTATGAGATTTTATCTGTTTGATTTATTTCCAATTATCATAGATTGGTTTCATCGATACAGATTTCATTACTTATAAATAACGTTGGAAGAAATCTAAGATTAAAACTTTCTAATTAATTTCATAAATATTTTTTCTGGTAAATTATAACTTCTTAGATTCTAATACGAGTAACACAACTAATTAACCTACAAAAGAAAACTTCACGGAAACTAGGACGCCAGAAAGTTAGTATAGATACTGTAGTAAATACACATTTATATATATATATATATATATATATATATATATATATATATATATATATATATATATATATATATATATAGCAATGCACCATTAACACCTTTGGTGTCTATAGGCGATGGTGGACTCTCCATCAGGAGACCCATCTGCTTGTTTGCTATCTTATGACATAAAAACATATTATTACGGCATTGATTTTTACCAAATTTTATTCATTATCGTTTTTAAATAGCGATAGCCGACTAGCAGTTTAACAAGATAGTTTGAGGCACAGACTACTATTACTGCTATTGTACCAGGTACTATGTACTACTATGATTTTTATAGACAAAGAAACTTAAGAATCGAACACGAAACCTCATTGACATAATAAGTCTAAAAGTCCCAATGAACGGCAAATGCTTATTCCGTAACTAAGGATTGACCTTGCCAATAATAAGCCCATCAGTGTACCCAAGTGCACTGTTACTTCGCAGGTGCGAATAGACTTCGGTCACGTAGGTCTCTTAAGACCAATTATTTTCCAGCTTCCCGTTTCAACTTCGGTAAAAAATATCTCCAAAAATTCAAGCTATAGAATCGTAATTGCGTAATATAATAAGTTCTTAGATAGTGTAACATTTACGTAAATGCTGAAGAAAAAGATTGCGTCACCGAGGTCCCCCGTGGGGGTGGGAAGCGAGAACAATGGTTTCGGTTCACACGTGTGGAGGATTATTTGCATTCGGAAATAAAGAGAGGAATGATAAAAGAAAGGCGCGAGTGAGGTCCCACCGCCTTGGGGTGGGGTGTGGGAATAAGGCGGAGGGTGGAGTGGAGGCGCCTCAGGGGGGAGGGGGCTCGTTACGCGAACAATGGAGAAATAATGTACAGATTGCAGTGAGCGATGCGCCCAGCGCGTCTCAGGTGTCTTAGTAGTGTGCGGACATCACGCCTTCTTACTTACACGATGTATTTACTTTGTGGTAGATGCATTCAATAGACAATATAAATATTATTTTAATATGTTCTGCAAAGGTTGTATTCATCAAATCACTGAAATCGAATCGCTGGTAGCGATTTGATATTTTTTTATATTACAGAATAACAATCAAATGCTTCTTCTGATTGAAAGAGACAAACAACGCCTATATCCATCAAAGATGTTAATGGTGGGTTGTAATTCGTGAACCGGGGATGTAATGTAACATGCATTAGTTTATCGGGTACAATACGCTCTAAGCCATAATCGGCAGCGACAGCACTGATGCTATTGCGGCAGGAATAGGTAAGGCCGTGGAACGTATTGGTCCGCGCCACCTTTAAAGAATAGACCATTCTGCCAGGTAGTTCGTAAAAAACGAACGATTGGCTATTGGTCACTATCATCGTTATTACTAGGTGGTATATTTCTGCATTGTCTCGCCCAGATATATGGTACCAACGCCTTACCTATTTCTGTCGTAATAGCGTCAAGACTCGTCATTGTCGTGTTCCGGTTTGGAGGTTAATGTTGTAAGACTTATACATGTGACATTGCCATCTCGCCACACGGATAGCAATGCATAAATAACATATAATTAGTGTTTATAGGCTTCTCTTTCCATTAGAAGTTTACTTATTAAGTTTACGTACTTGTTTGCTATCTAATGATATAAAAATGAAATCTGGGCGTAATGGTGCAAAATCTCATCTACAATGAAACCGTATTCTTTTAATAAAATTAGTTAAATAAATATATAAAATTAGTTAAATAAATATATATAATTAGTTAAATAAATATGTAGGGCTTGTCCTGGCAATTTTTTCATATTTCCTGAGCTAATTTTCATAATTATGTGTCCTTAAAAAGACTAAGCAGACTATTCAAAATTCTACGAATTTTCGATTCGACGCGGTGTACTAATGAATGGTTTCCCATGGGATCCCTGGAAGAGGACCTTAAAGAGGGTCTCAAAAAAGGGCGAGCAGAAGTTAAAAATGTCACGACCGTTATGTTTACTAGGTGGTCGGTACACCACCTCACATTTTCATGTGCCAATAGAGCCCGTTCCTGTCGCCAAAAAACTTATACGACATTTGATCCCCGGCTCACCGATGACAACGCATCATCTACATCAACACTGTCAATAGATGCTGATTAACTCATTCTATCAGGAGGAGCATTTGCTTATCTGCTATCCTACATTAGCAAGAAAACTTCAGTGAATCCTGTGTAGAATAGTTCTGAATCATGCAGCTCAGGTTAACCACTGCCATACTTACTCCTACATCAATAACGCTATTGATGTAGAAATAAGTATGGCAGTACTCATCACTATCGCGTTCGTTATTATCGTGTTCGTTGCTATCGTGTAAAAGGGTGCATGCAGCTACATGCATATAATTTAAATCATTGTTATTCAATCTTTTTCAAGACACGACCCCCTTAGCATGGTACAAAACATTGCGACCCATTGCCACCTAACTTACATTAAAAAAATCAAATGCATATTTGAATTTTTCTTTATTATCAAGTAAATATTTTAAAGGCCTCACGACCCCCCGGGAGGCCGCGACCCACACTTTGAAACACACTAATTTAGGTAATAAAAATAAGTGGACAAATTAGGCGAATTCTTCTAACCCTAAAAGGAAGCAAATAATTTGCTTGTGATAAGCATAAATACATATATAAATAATTATTTATATTTATATATTTAATGAAATCCCAAATTTATATAGCATATAATTAATTATTTAATGAAATCCCAATCCCAGAAATGCAAACATCTATGCTCATCACACAAATGTCCCTGTCGGGGAACCCGAGCCCCATTGACTGCGTAGTCAGGGTCGCTAAACATTCGACCAACGGGGTGGGGATAGAAGTGATAGTTAATTCTTTCCATCCAGAGAATCATATTCCCCGTGTTGGTTCCGGGCTCCTTTGAAGAATAGACCAACTGCCGTTCTGCCAGGCAGGTCGTAAAAGGCGACCGATTGGCTATGCGAGTCACTACCATCGTGGTTACTAGGTGGTAGAGTTCTCCATTGTCTCGCCCGGGTCTGGTACCACCGCCTTACCTATTCCTGCCGCAATAGCGTCAGTCCTTGTCGCTGTCGTGTTCCGGTTTGGAGGGTAAGGTAGCCGGTTAACTTATGCATGTGGCATTAGACCTCGCCACAAGATAGCAACGCACCATTAACACCTTTGGTGTCTATAGGCGATGGTTGACTCTTTCCAACAGGAGACCCATCTACTTGTTTGCTATTATTTTATTTATTTATTGAAAGGTACAACTACAGAAAACAATTTTTTACATTTACATAATTCTTAAAGTAGTTTCACAATAAAATTGAATTCCAACAGGTGTTGCACACATCGTTGATACAGAATTTAGAAATAATGAAAAAATAGGTAAAAAATAGGGGAACATAGATGATACATTTTTTACGTTACTTAAGTTACGTACGTTACTTAAGTACGTTACGTTACTTACGTTGTAAGAAACGCCTTTGGACCGCCTCTAATGTGGATTTTGTACTGAGGATACCATATGACTGAGTTGTAGTCTAAAATACTTCTAACTAGTGTAAAGTACAGAATCAATACACTAGCTGGCTTCCGAAATGATTTTGATGTCCTTATTATAAAACCCATAGTTTTATTAACCCTAGAAATGATATTTTCATAATGATATGTATAACTTAATTTTGAGTCCAACCACACACCAAGATCCTTAACCAGGTTTTTACGATTTATTTTATAATTGTTAATTGTGTAGGAAAACTGTAATGGAAATTTCTTTTTTGTAAAAGTTATAAGACAACATTTCGAGATATTTAAAGACATACCATTATTCACACACCAATAATGGACCTTGTCAATATCATTTTTAAAAAGTACAGCATCTTGAATACTTTTAACTTCATGGTATATTTTAATATCGTCTGCATAAGCAATACTCTTACACGTCAAAGATTCTAAAAGGTCATTAATAAACATAATAAATAGAAGAGGCCCTAGATTTGAGCCCTGTGGAATTCCAGATGTAGATTCATAAAGATCCGAATCATAGCCATAGACTGCCACTAATTGACTTCTTCGAGATAGATAAGAAATAAGCCATCTGAGAAGAACTCCGTGTATTCCAGGACTACGAGCCTTATAACACAAAATATGATGGTCTACTTTGTCGAAAGCCTTAGAAAAATCGATGTAAAGTGAATCTACTTGTACATGCCTGTTAAAAGCTAAATTAAGATTGTGAACATAAGATAGAAGATTAGTTGTGGTGGAACGTCCCGAGACAAAACCGTGCTGTTTTTCACTAATAATTGGCTTGAAGTGATGGTATAAATGTTTGTAAACTAAGCTTTCAAAATTTTAACAAAATAACTGAGTTAGCATACTCAGTTATTTCGGTCTATAATTTGTCACATCTGATTTTTTTCCAGATTTATATATAGGTACAATTTTAGCAATTTTCCAATGTTGAGGGAAAATACCTGTTTTTTTACTGACATTATAAATTAAACAAAGAGGCTTCGCCAACGCCGGACTACAATTTTTAATAAATATGGGTGGTACTCCATCCGGCCCAGCACCTTTATTAACATCAACAGAATTAACAGCCTCTACAACGTTACAACGTCTTGTTCTGTTATAGTAATGAAAGAGATACTTCTATCTGATTCTGCAAAGTTGGGTATATAACTAGTTGCATATATATATATATATATATATATATATATATATATATATATATATATATATATATATATCTTATAAGATAAAAAAAATCTTTTAAAAGGTTTGGTGAAACGTGTCACTAGATTCATAACTATTGTTGTAGGTTGTAGAGTTTTGATTTGTAATGAAATTTGTCGTCAGCAAACCTCTATAAGATTTCATATCCAAACTAGAATCGAACCAGGAATCTCATGAACTTAACCGAAACTACTTCGATTCAAAATATAAATGTTCGTTACAAATGGTATTATATTCCCGTGTTGTCCTGGCTTTGGGTAATCATCTGATAGGCATTTACCACATTTGACAGGCATTTTAAGTTTTAGACAAGCGGGTGGCTGGCGCTGGTCAGAGACAGGCATTTTATAATTTTGCCCCTTTTCGCGCAAAATTGTAAAATACCTGTCGATAACGCACAAGTAAAGATGTTAATGGTGCGTTGCTATCCGTATGGCGAGGTGGCAATGCCACTTGCATAAGTCTTCCAGCTACCTTACCCTTCAAACTGGAACACGGCAGTGACAACATTGACGTTATTGCGGCAGGAATAGGTAAGCCGGTGGTACTAAATACCCGGGCGAGACGTTACGAAACTCTACCTACCTACCTACCTAGTAGTCACGATGTTAGTGGCTCACACAGCCAGTCAGTCGCCTTTTACGACCTGCCTGGCAGAACGGCAGTTGGTCTGTTTTTTAAAGGAGCCCGGATCAACATGGGGGAGACAGGACTAACACAGGGGGAGATCAGACCACACGAGAGCCCCTTTTGAAGAATACGTAGGTCACACTATAAGTTTTCCGTAACTTAAAAGAACAACATGTTATAACCAAAATATTATGTTTATTGTTTTTCAAAATAATCTCAAATTTTAAAAATTTTTTCATGCGATCGAACCATTTTTTAAAACAGGAGGACCACAGATCTGAAGGCATGTTTTCTACGTGCTGATTTGGCTCATACCAATCTCCAATAGTTCTCGAATTGTCTCATAGGTAATCCGGGGTTTTTTTTCAATTAACCGCTTAACAGTAGCCACATTATTTTCGTTGATGGCAGTTGAAGGCCGCCCTTCACGAAATTCATCAGGTAAAGAAACTCGACTTAAATTTAGCAAACCATCGCCTCACGGTGCTCAAACAAGGTGTTTCTCTCCCAAAAGCATTTTGAAGACGAGCGGCACAGTGTTGCGGAGAAAGAGAACTTTTAAAATCATAAAAAATCATCGCCCTAAAATCTTTTCGACTTAATTAATTCCATTGTTGTTGCGTACGCAGAACTTTGATGTGTGATAAAAAACCGATTGAAAAATCATTTCCGGCTAATTGTTTTTTTTTATTACAAAGAAGGTTGCAACGTTTTAAAAATATAACATTCGAAATCCAAATAGTTCCGACTAGCTAGAAGTGCAAGACTTTTAGTGTGCCCCATGTACACCATCTGCTATCCTACCAGGCAGTTCGTAAAAGGCAAACGATTGGCTATCAAATCACTGCCATCTTTTCTACCAAAGGGGTAGAGTTATGCAAGTTCTCGCGCAGGTCTGGGACCAACTTACACGTTGCTTCGCAATTGCGTCAATGCTTCTCACTGTTTTATTTTCACTGTTTTAAAGAAAGTCGGCAAAAATGTATCTTTATTTTCTGTATTGTCTTGAAATATCAATATTTATGCGATTCTTTTTAGGGTTCCGTACCTGGAAGGTAAAACAGGTCCCTATTACTAAGCCTCCGCTGTCTGTTTGTCTGTCTGTTACCAGGCTGTATCTCATAAACCGTGATAGCAAGAAAGCTGAAATTTTCACAAATTATAAATAAATAAATATTCACGGGACAAATTACACTTACTGATCTAACCCCAAAGTAAGCAAATCATTTGCTTTTGTTATGAATGTAAGTCAACGATACTAATCACCCGGCCACACGAACCGGCGGCGGCGGCGGCGGCGACGGCGCGGCGCGCAAGGCGAAATTCGCGCGGCGCGGATTTTGAGGCCACGGGATCCTGCGGTCATCACCGCGACCAGTATAGTCAGAGACCAAGATCACTTTTTTAACATAAAGTTAATCAATATTGCTTGGAGAGGAGTGGTTTTGTACTTTAACACTTACTATTTAGAAGGGAATATGTAGTACATGATTTAAATAAGAATCGGAGAATAGAAAGACGTTAAATGTATGAGAAATACATACTATATTAAGACAATTTTTGGGAATGAGTGTCAAAACTAGAAACCTTTGATTTATAGTATTGCCGCTTGATAGTCTATTATTGATAGTTTCCGTACCTTAGTAAATACAACTCTATCAATAAACAGCAATACAATCGATAGCATCGATAATATTCATGATTAAAAAAATAAACTATCAAAAGTATCGATACTATCGATAGTATTGCTATTTAATATTGCATTAATCACAATTACTTACTGTCGATAGTATCGATACTATCATAACTATCGATAGTCAACTTTATTCTAATACTGACCGATGCTATCGATTGTACAAATTACCGATAGTATCGAATCGATACTATCGATTGATATTTGCAATATTGCATCGATAAATGCAATATTGTTTAACAATACTATTGATAGAATCGATACTTTGTCTATGTCCAACGATTGATACTATCGACACAATCGATAATTTATTTACTTGCAGCATTCAATACTATCGATAAAACTATCGATTTTTTTTGGCGACACCACTATAATCATATTCTTATAAATATTCAACATTGTGGGAAGAAAGAAAAATTGTATCTCTGGATTTTGTTCATACTTATGATGTGGTGAACAGACTTACAAATTACTGGCCTAGTAAGTATTTGAAAATAAAGTTAAAATGTTCATACCAATCAATCAACTAAACCGTTGTAGTTGCCTAGTTGGTTCCTAGACTATAGTGGCGGCCTCGGCGCATGCGCAGTGTTGATTCATACATTTGTTTCACTCACTCGCCGCGTCCCTCGCCCTGCACGCGATTCGCTCGGCAAATTTCGTCGGTCACCTCGCCGGTCGCCACGCCGCGTGGCATGTTAGTACTTTCCCATACATTTGTTTCAGACGCCAGACGCTTCGCCGTTCGCGCCACACGAAAAATCACAGGCGCGAATTTTCTGTGGCCAGGCCGTAGTACATAGAAATACATGTATAAATACTGCAATATCTATACATATAATAAAATCGTAGGAAAGTCAAAACTGTACATTAAATATTTTTTAAAAGAATACTTGGGGCGTGATCTACAATCGATATCGAAGCCAAAAATATAGTTTTTAGAATTTTTGTCTGTTTGTCTGTTGTATGTCCGGGGTAAACTCAAAAAGTACTACATGGATTTACTTCAAATTTTGCATGAATATTACTAACAGGTCGGGTCAACATATAGGCTACATATTATCACGCTATCACCTAAGGGGGAGAAGCTGTGCGGAGTAAACGAAGTCCGCGCGGATGAAATTGTGGGCAACAGCTAGTATTTAATAAACACCCAAACCCAGAAATACAAACATTTATGCTCATCGCACAAATGCTTGTCCCCGTTGGGGATCGAACCGAAGCCCCGCCGATTGCGTAGTTAGGGTCGGTAACCACTCGATCAACGGGGTAGTCTATTATATGTTTCCGTTGCTGCTATAACAAATACTAAACATTAAAAAAAATGAAAATATTAAGAGGGTCTCCCCACACAATAAAAGTGTATTTTTCGTATTTTTTTTAAAGATGATGGTACGGAACCCTTCGTGCGCGAGTCCGACTCGCACTTGGCCGGTTTTATATATCAAATGAAAATATTATTTTAAAAGGAAGTAAACTGACTACTATCAAAAAACATTCTGTTTAATGCAGTAAACGAAATGTTGCCATTCTATATTTTCGCTAAGATTAGTAGAATATTTTTGTATTCTAAGTATTTTTTATTTTTCTAAATAAAATTATTTCAATCAGTATGCTTTTAAAAAATTACTAAAAATATTGAGAAAAGTATATTTAAAATGATTAGATTTAATAACATAAAAACATAAAAATGTGATTAAGCAAACCAGTTTTTTTCGTTTGTTTCGGTGCCTCACCTTAACGCAGCGCACGCCAGGAAAGCTCTCAAAAGGAAAAAATATCCCCGTTTAGACCACATTTTTCGTTTATATTCCTGTCCTGTTGTCCGTAGCGTGATGTTATATAGCCTATAACCTTCCTAGATAAACAGGCTATCCTCACATCACTCAAAAAAATTATTCAAATCGGTTCAGCAGTTTTCAAGATTAGCACGTACAAAACCAACCAAACAAATAAACTCTACAATTTTATAATATTAAGTATAGATTTTTCAATTAAGGACGCTAGTCAGATATTATGAGATATTATGATGTATGAGAGTTTGCCGACGTTCTTTAGTACTGTCCAGGTCTCCGAAAATATCTGGATACCTAAGTTTTCGCGCAGAACTCGGAGATGAAAGTTTGTCTTAACTATAACAATTTAAATGCATTATAATCACTACATAGTATAAAAAAAGTCGCTTTCTCTGTCTCTATGTCCTTATGTATGCTTAAATCTTTAAAACTACGCAACGGATTTTGATGCGGTTTTTTTTAATAAATAGATTGATTCCTGAGGAAGGTTTAAGTGTATAAACCTTTCCGATATTCCCACGGGAACAAAAGCTACGTGGGTGAAACCGCGGGCAGGTCGCTAGTATTTTATATTATAAAAAGTTAGCTTCATTATGTTTGAATTCACAAAATTCATAAACTAGCAAATGAATTGACTTGATATTTGTTTACAATAGCTATAGACCAAGAGAGTGTTTTTATATGCTGTTTATTCCAATTTTCCTATGTAACTGGAGAGACGAGTCCCGGAGTGAGATATAACTAAGCCACAGAAGGGTTCAGCTAGAAAATGTAAAACTTATGACCTGACTAAATTTTTCTCCGCGTCATTCCGTACTACTTTAGAAGAACGTTTGTCTATTTATCGGGCACCTTACAGGACGTAAATAAAGTGAAACATCACGAGTAAAAGGTGGATGCACATCACAATATATTGTTGTATACCACTGCATTATGACGCGTATAAGGCAAATCATTTGTAAATGATGCTCCATTGGAAGAAGCAATAATACAATCACCCCATCCTTGCGTGACACCGAAAACGTCCTCGCTCATAAGTATAAATTAATCCATTTAGAACTGCCGCCCGGCACCGGCCGCGGCCGCCGATTAACGGAAGCGTCTACTTAACTAATTTATCCCCGGGTGGTTTTAACAGAATGGATAGCAGTGATTACGTCTGATCACACAATCGTGTGACCAAACCACTTGTCTTATATTTGCATATAATATGTCTTTCTTTGAATGCGATAAAAAATTATGAAGACCAAAGCACTTAATAATCTTTAAATCGACGGGTCCTACGTAAGTTGTAACCTAAAAAATGCGACTTTTGTTTTATTTATAAAAATGATTTTTATAGATATTTTAATAACGCCAGATCCCTTTCGGGGTAGGCAGAGAGAACCGATTAGAATCATTACACTATCACATATGTAATAGTCATGTGTGTTGTATATTGTCGTTTATTTTTGGTGCACAATAAAGAGTTAGTGTATTGTATTGTATGTATTTAATAATTTATTATTAACTAGCTGACTCGCGCAGCTCCACCCGCGAGTAGATTAACATGTCGTCGATATAGTTTTCATACAAATTTCAGCCCCTTAGAGGTTGACTTCTTTTTTAAACATCAGCCTATGTTTGAGCCCGGATCTTCAACTATTTCCATGCCAAATTCCATGAAGATTGGTCAAGCAATTAAGCCGTGAAAGCGTAAATGGCAGACAGACAGACAGACATTCGCATTTATAATATTAGTATGGATTTAAGAGAGCACAGCCATGTCCGTGTATCATAAGATAGGTCTTTGTAAATGATATGGAGATTTAATAGATTCAGGCCTTAGGGTCTTTAGTCGTTTCGCACCACGAGCGGTTCGGACCGCGGTGTGAATTGTCCAAGAGCTCTTTTGGCATTAGTTGTTTCGGACCGCAATGGCGAGCGGTGAGAATCGCCCAATCACTTATTGTATTGGGTTGATTCACACCGCTGTGCAGTAGGGAACAGTATTCTTTTAAATAATAAAATAAATAAGAAAAGAGCATATGATCGTTTCACCTCGTGGTCCGAATAGACCCATTCCAAAAAATACCTTGGGCGATTCGTACCGCTGCATCAATGCGGTGCGAAACGACTAATGCCAAAAGAGCTCTCGGGCAATTCATACCGCGGCGGTCCGAACCGTCCGCGGTGCGAAACGACTAAAGACCTTTAGTTTGCGAAAATCCATAATTTAAAGAAAAAAATGTGGTATTTAATTTACAAAATATCCGCGAAACCTTATATGGACATGCTGTGTTGGAACTGAAACGAAAGGTAGTGTAGGGAATGGGGTAAACTTATGCAGGGCTTGAAAATTAGAGACCACTGCATCACAATGGTCCACGTCCAGCACACTTTCTTCCACGTCAGTGGTAAGCCACACACAAATTGTGTACTCAAGGCACGTTTCACTTCGCAACCGAAGCATCTTCATGGGAGTCGAATAGCACTTCACTCTATGAAGGGTGAAGCATTGAATTTTGTCCCCCCTCTATCTTCTGAATTTTCGAGTGAAAAAATGTGTAAAAAATGGGAGTATCGAATTCAACAAAACCTTGAAAACCAAATGAAAATCCATTTGAACAAATTCGAACGTGTAGTAGATTGGGATAATTTTAATACTTGCATACAATATTTCATTACCTGTACATGTGTCCCAGAACTCAACGTCAAGCCGAAACGGGGTGACAGGATAGATCATAACCATCACGAGAAAAATCAGAAAAAAAATCTATCCCATGCAGTTTGAAAATTATGGGCATTTTAAGAAAAACCTAGAAATTTGGTCTAACTGTACCATTTTTCGGTTATTGTGGTTAATTTTTATTATTTTTGTTCATTTAAACTTTGGAACCGTAACCCTAAATAACATCTCGAGAATCACAGTCTAAAATAATGACACAATTACCCCAAGTTTCCTAGAATTTAGACTATTTGTTAAACTATGAATTTAAAATTTTCAAACTTTGTCGACTTTGAAACACCCTCCTTTAAAAAAAATGTACTAGAGTGCCTTGGCAAGTGCCATTAAGAGTTGGCGCATTTAATCAGGATTGTAAAATGGTACAATACTTGTTAGTTTCATACTAAAAAAAACGAGTAAAAAATAAAAACCTCAAGTAACCCGATTTTTGCTAACCCATTTTACTCAGTTAAAATGTTTTTTATTCGCACAAGCCTTTAGTAGATTCTTTATTTTACGGCAAAATGATGAGAGAGATGGATAGTGGACATGTTTGCCATGAGCGAGCGAGACAGATAGTGACGCCACGCAGTGAGACGGAGATGCGTCGTTTAAACGAGTGCGAATGAAACAGATACAGACGCCATACCAAGCAAATAGCTACGCTGCCAGTCTGACACCAGTTAGTACATTTCGCTCATTCGTCTACTGCGCACCTTTCCGTATTCGCTTGTGTTAATTTAGTACTGACAACTTTGGCTTTTCTTTTTGGACTTGGATTTTTGTGAATTGGACTTGTTGATTACATACCGGCAACTTTGGCTTCTTTCTTTTGGAATTGGACTTTTGTGTTGACATCCTTGTCATCACTATGCCTACGCGCTACACTTCACAAGAATATGCGAACATGCATCTCATTTATGGGGAATGCAGATGCAATGCAAGTGCCGCCGCTAGACTTTATCGTGAAAGATATCCAAATTTAGAGCGCTATCCGGATCACCGCGTGTTTGTTAATGTGCACCGTTCACTCACAGAGGGCGGCCATTTTTCGAATCAAATACGGGCTGGAGGTAGACCTCGCTTTCCTTACGAAGAAGAAGTGTTGGAAGAGGTCGCAGATGACCCAAGTATTTCCGTTCGTGGAATTGAAGAAAGAACGGGAATACCCAAAAGCACAGCACATCGTATTTTACAAAGAGCTGAAATGCATCCGTTTCACGTACAACGAGTTCAAAGTCTTCTCCCTCGAGATTATCCTGAAAGGATTTCATTTTGTAGAACAATGCTACAGAGGCATAATGAAAATCCCCAATTCATCCAAAAAATTCTCTGGTCAGATGAATCTACATTTAAAAAAGATGGCTACATAAACATACACAATTTTCATGAGTGGCATGTGGAGAATCCACATTTAATGCGAGAAGACCGATCCCAATATCGCTTTAAAGTTAACCTGTGGACAGGAATTTTAAACGGCAAAATTGTTGGGCCTTTTGAGCTGCCTGAGAATTTGAATGGCACGAATTATCTAAATTTTTTACGAGAAAATTTACCAAGTTTGTTAGAGGACGTACCACTAACAGATCGTCGCCACATATGGTATCAACAAGATGGCTGCCCAGCGCATTACGCAGTGCAAGTAAGAGATTTCCTTGACCAAGTTTATCCGGGAAGGTGGATTGGACGTTCAGGCACTATCTCGTGGCCAGCCCGTTCCCCAGATTTAAATCCCCTGGATTTTTTTTATTGGGGCGTTCTCAAAGAAAAAGTTTATTCTAAGCCCATTGAGAGCGTAGCCGAGCTGCGTGAACGAATTTCTCAAGCTGCTGAGGACATCAACTCTCGAGGATATGCCCGGCTAATAAGTAGATCTTTTTTAAGAAGATGTAGGGCGTGTGTTGAAGCTGATGGTAAACAATTTGAACATTTGTTATAATAAAAAATGTTATTTTCAAATCTGACTTTTATTCCAATAAACCTAAACAAAACAAGGTCAACATATTTCATTATTTTATTAGTATTTTGTTGCTTTGGTAAAAGTGGCGTCACTATCTGTCTCGCTCGCTCATGGCAAACATGTCCACTATCCATATCTCTCATCATTTTACCGTAAAATAAAAACCTACCAAGGGCTTGTGCGAATAAAAAACATTTTAACTGAGTAAAATGGGTTAGCAAAAATCGAGTTACTTGAGGTTTTTATTTTTTACTCGTTTTTTTTAGTATGAAACTAACAAGTATTGTACCATTTTACAATCCTGATTAAATGCGCCAACTCTTAATGGCACTTGCCAAGGCACTCTAGTACATTTTTTTTTAAAGGAGGGTGTTTCAAAGTCGACAAAGTTTGAAAATTTTAAATTCATAGTTTAACAAATAGTCTAAATTCTAGGAAACTTGGGGTAATTGTGTCATTATTTTAGACTGTGATTCTCGAGATGTTATTTAGGGTTACGGTTCCAAAGTTTAAATGAACAAAAATAATAAAAATTAACCACAATAACCGAAAAATGGTACAGTTAGACCAAATTTCTAAGTTTTTCTTAAAATGCCCATAATTTTCAAACTGCATGGGATAGATTTTTTTTCTGATTTTTCTCGTGATGGTTATGATCTATCCTGTCACCCCGTTTCGGCTTGACGTTGAGTTCTGGGACACCCTGTATATATATATATATATATATATATATACATATATATATATATATATATATATATATATATATATATATATATATATATATATATATATATATATGTGACGTATGATTCACGACTCGCGTTTGTAATACTAAAGAAGGAGATTCGAGACAAAAATTGAAAAGATGGATTGCTGTAAAAGTGTGGATGTAATGATTAAAAAGTGTCATTTGGTTCGATGACAAAACAGATATACAATGTGAATGTGGCAGGATGTAGGAATTAAAAATACCTACCGAAAAAGTCAAGATCAACATGATTAGATTGAACGGATGCTGGCCGAAGGTGGTGTCAAGATTTGCCGTAAACGTGTTTACATGACGAGTTATAAATATGATTAAAGCAACGAAAATCTGAATACATTAAAATGACACTAAGTTTTCTCTCCTATCTTAGAATTCTCTATCTTATACCCTTAGGTACCTAACGATGAGATATGTCTGTAAGTACATGAGACACTATGTATTGTATCTGTAACGTTTGTTTATTAGTTCAGAATAATCTTAAAATTCACCAAACCGTTGTTGAAAATTCTTTCAGTGGTGCATAACTTATGCCCTCTCTTCGGACAAAGGCTACATTTTATCCTGTTTTATACAAAGGGGTGACTACAATTGGGGTTGAAATAATGAGTTGAAAAAAATGTTGCTGGCTGGGCCGTTTGCGAGACAAACGCTGACTCAACTTAAACAAACAAAATAAAAAACAAAACTTATATAACGGGTACGAGAAGTATAAAAGGTCTGAAAAAGGTTATTTTTAAATAAGTTTATTTTATAACATAAGATAGCAAACAAGCAAGTTGTTCAAAACGAAAATTACAACACTCATCTACAGACACCATGGAAGGTACTTTGCTTATCTGTATGGCGGGATGATAATGCAAGAAGCATGGAAATTCTAAATTATATCTGTATTTGATATTTTGAAATTACATAATAAGATATTTCTTAGCTTAAATTTTATCTTATAAGTAAAAAATACATTCACATTATAGTGAGTTTTTTTTATTAGCAATCAAATAACTTTTTGCGAAATTTATTTAAAGGTAATGATTTAAGACTATCAGGAATATGATTGTAAATATAAATTGCCATGCAATTTACATTTTATGTATGAATATTGAATTTTTGGCGAGAAACATGTAATTTTCAACGATTTCTAAAATATGGGTTCCCTAATATTTCGGCATTTGTTTTAAACAAATTATATTGATGTTTTTTACAAATGCGCATACTGCCAAGATGTACAAATATGGTACAGGTAGTATTTTGAGAGCTTTGAATAGTGGTTTGCCAGACTGTAGCTGGCTATATTATAGTTTTAATACATTTTTAGACTACTGAATTTCCTCAAATAGGGATTCCATATTGTAAAATAGATTAAACCATAGGCTTTCTTCGGAGGCACTCCGCCATAATTTTCTCGCACAGCCCCCAGAGGGGTTCACCCAAAAAGGGTTTTTTCAAAAAAAAAAAAAGATATCACAGTTGGCCAATCTCGGGTGCACTGGTTACATCTCTAACTCTGTCAGGATCTGGTCTGTGCCATGCGCTAAAAAAAAAGAAATTTGCATTTGAAGAATATGCATTGGTTGATCAGGTAATACAAATGCAAATTATATACTGTTTATAGTTTGTTTAAGAATGAAAATAGGGGGGAAACCAGGACTGGCAATGGCCAAAATGGTCGGAAGTACCTTTTTTCATATTTTCAAATGAAAAATATTTATTTGCAAAAATATGGGTTTCAAAAGTTATTAAAATAATTTAATCAAAAGTAACCAGCATATTCTACCATGGTATGGGAGGCAAATATTTAAAAATATCTTTAACTATATAGCATATTATTGTATAATATGCTATATAGTTAAAGAATTTATATACTACTTATTTACACATTTCTAGATATTATTTACGTTAGTAATTATGTATTGGATTGAAATTTTATCAAATTATTTTCATTTAAGTACATTGAAATACTATTATAAATTTTATTAACCAATCAAAGAAATATTTTATTTTCTACATGCACCTTTGTCAAGTCGATTTTTTATTTTTGGACAGCAAAATATAAGGCTCATATCATAGACACCAAAGATGTAAATAATATTCTTCCATCATTTGGTCAGGTGTGTGATATCACACGCATATTCGACATTGCACTGATACTTATGCAACCGCAAGTTGTAAGAACATGTTGGGTGAAATGGAGAAAATCACACCTAATATTTACATTTTTATTGAGTTTCAAAAAATCTATAAGAAATATTGAAAAAAAATTTAACTTTCTTAAATACTTAAATATTGCTTTGAATATTACGATAATTTTAATCAATATTGAGAAGCAAATTTCCTACAAAAATGCCAAATATTTTTATATGTGTGGTATTCTTTTCGATCAAATGAGAAATATACTGACAACCATAAACCAGTACTTTCGGTCCCTACGTTAGGAAACGTTAGGTCCTGGAACAATTGAACTAGGGTGTTCAGTATGGATGTATGGTCACTGCGTAATCACATTTTACGCAGTGAAAAATGTGTTCATATAAACAAACAAAAACTTGTTTGAAATATAAAAAAATACTTATAAAAAATAACAAAAATCCTTACAACTGAATAAAAAAAATGTGTAAACGGTTGACCCTACGGGCCATACCTGAAACTTCACATTGATTTTTCAGTTATTAGTTAAAGCAGCATATTAATTTTTGAAAAGCTGTATATTTTGAAAACGATGACGGCAGTCAATTCAATTTTTGAGATCTAAAATATTGCTTAATCTTAATAATCGATAGGTTGAAAAAGTTCGATGCAATATCAAAAAACATTTTATTTTTCTTCATTGATAAATCCCAAACAAATTGACCGATTTTGATTAAATTAACGGTATTTGACGCAGTTTTTAAAGGAGAAAAGCTGATAAGATTTTTAAGTCAATCGGTGAATTATCTTGAAAGTTATTTTAAAAAAAATTAGTAAGTTTGCTAAAAGCTACGTTATTCTAATATTTTGAAAAGCTATAAGTTTTGAGAATTAGATTCGATTTTGATTTTTGAAACGGCATCTGACGTAGTTTTCTTAGTACTAAAATATCGTAAAATACCAAAAAATGATTGGTTGAAAAATTTCGAAGCTATGTCGAAAAAACACTTTCAAAATTTTTCGTCAACGATTACTCCCAAACGGATAAACCGATTTTGATGCAATTTATGTATTAGACGTAGTTTTTTGAGGAATAGAGCTGATTAGTTTTTGTTCTCATTCGGTACATAAATCTGGATGTTATAGGGGGCGTCCATAAACTACGTGAGGTATTTTTTAAATTTTTTGTCCCTCCCTCCCCCCCTGGTGGGATGTTGTGAGATTTTGTTCAACTCCCTCCCCCATCCCCCAATCTCACGTGAGATTTTTGAAAATGTGGGTTTCTTAAATATGTAAACGTGTTGGATTGTTATTGTAAAAAGAAAAAAAAATTGTTTCGTGCTTTTATTTACGAGTTAAGAATTAAGACTGTGTAACGTCGAAGTATGAATGAAATTATTTTCTTTCGAACGAATTAGTGAATAATCTTTATCGTATTATGATTACACTTAAGATTAAATCTTAGCATGTACAATCTATATAATTGAGCAAAATTTTTATTTGTTTCGATCAAAAAATAAATTGCGTGATATTTGCCGAGACTCCCCCTCTCTCCAACGTAAGATTGGATGAAATTTGACTCAACCCCCTCTCCCCCTTAAACATCTCACGTAATTTGTGGACGCCCCCATACTAAAAAAATACTGTTTCGCCAAAATTTTTTTGGTGTTTTTTCAAAATTTCTCAAAATCTCTTAGACCAAATCGGTTAAAATTTTTAGGAAATGTAAGTTGAGCGGAATCCAATCGAATGCCATCAACGTTTCGATCGGTCCAGCCGTTCAAAAGTTATGAGATGTTTACATACACACGTTCACACACCCACACACATACATATACATGCAGACATACTGACGTCATCGTGAAAATCGTTGCAAAAGGTTCCTAAGAACTCAAAACGTGGACATCTGGTGAAAACTCGATTTTCGAAAATCGGGGTAAAATCAGTAACTTCCGTTATCTACATACTTAGTGGGAAGTTAAAAATATTAAATTCCTTCAGTAACACAGACCACATACCCCATTGGGGTATGTGGTCTGTGTTCAGTAACAAACATGAATCTTGACCAAACATTTGGACCAAACTTGAATCTTGAAACAAGCTACAAAAACCATTAGCAAAAAGGAATATATATATATATATATATATATATATATATATATATATATATATATATATATATATATTAGGGATGGGCCGAAATTCGTTTTACATTCGGTTTAACCGAATTTCGGCAGCTTGAACCGAACTTCGACATTCGGCCGAAATTCGGTTTAAATGCCGAACATTCGGCACTAGAAGAAAGTATCTTCTTGCACTAATTTGCTTGAAATCTATGCTAATGTTATAAAGAGGAAAAATTTGTATTCTATATTTTTATATATTGTCATCTAAACTCAAAAACTACTAAACCGATTTGAAAAAATCTTTCACCTTTCTTTAACGAGTAACATAGGCTATACTATACTTTCGAAAAAAACAGTCGACCTAGCAGGCCATCCCTGAAACATCCCGCTAAATAAAAAAAACATAAAAACAAAAGTGAAAAAACTTCAGCATAGATTTTTGAGTTCGAAGAGTTCAAAAAATATGTAAAACGGTTGACCCTGCAGGTCATCCCTGAAACTTTCTGCTAGATCTTTATCTATATCTTAGCACATTACAGATTTTTTCAGAGTTCAAAAATCATAAATTTGTTACAAATATTCGTTAGTACATAGAAGTCGTTGTAAATGACAGTAATTTCAAAATTTTTGAAATGCTATATATTTTAAAAACGATGATTGATTTTGGTCTTCCGAATGGCATTCAACGCAATTTTTGACCTCTAAAATGTTTTCATAGCTACGTAATTTACAGACTCAGAAACGTGGAAACAATATCAAAAAAGTTTTTTTTGAATTTTCGATATTACTGAATCCCAAATAAATCAACCGATTTTGATGCAATTTGATTATTTGACGCAATTTATAGAAAGAAAAGCTGATTAGACTTTTAAGTCAATCGGTATATTAGTCTGAAAGTCATTTTAAACATGCTAAGTTTGCTGTAAACAACAAAATATTAATATTTGAAAAGCCGTAACTTTTGAAAACTTGATTTAATTTTGATCTGTGAAACTGTATTTGAAAAAAATTCGAATTTATGTCGAAAAAACACTTTTTCCAAATTTTTTCGTCAACGATAACTTCCGAACGGATTAACCGATTATGATACAATTTATGAATTAGGCGCAGTTTTTTAAAAAGAGCTGATAAAATTTTATACTCAATCGATACATTAATCTGTAAATTATATTAAAAAAATACGTTTCGTCAATTTTTTTTGCAATTTTTTCAAAATTTATCAAAATATTCTAGTCCGAATTGGTTAAAATTGTTGGAAGCAAAATTCAGGTCAAGCCGTTCAAAAGTTATGAAATATTTATATACAATATACATACATACATACATACACCATACACTCTCTCATATATACAGACATACTGACGTCATCGCGAAAATAGTTAGAAAATGTTCCATACGTAGCGGGAAGTTGAAAATCAAAAGTATGATATAAATGAAGATGCATATATTTTAAAACATGATGATTTAGATCTTTTTAATTGCATTCAATGCAATTTTTACCTGTGAATAGTTTAAGTAGCTCCAAAATCGGTAGTTTAAAAAATGTCGAAGAAAAGGTAAAAAAATATGTAAGTCAGTTGACCCTGCAGGCTATCCTTGAAACGTCCCGCTAAATTGAGGTATTTAGGCTCAAAGGAACAAAAGCTATAGTTTTTGTTAGCAGTTTTTTTCAAGGTTCAAAATCCTGACTATTGTTATAAATGACAGCAATTTCAGTTTTAAAAAGCTGTATATTTTGAAAACGATGATCGGTTTTCATCCTTCAAATGGCATTCAACGAAATGTTTGAGGTCTAAAATGTTTTTGAGCTACATTCTCGATGACAACTAGATTTTCAAAAATCGGAGCAAAATCAGTAACTTCCTTATAACCTACCTAAGTAGCATAAAGTTAAAAATAAAAATCCATGCCTAAATTGGAACAATGTAACTCAATGTATCAAAATTTTGCTGTTACATCATTAATTCACGTGCGTTGCGAAACCCATTAACGATATCCTATATATCCATATTAAAATTATAAATGGGAAAGTGTATCTGTTTGCTTGTCCGTCTTTCATGGCAAAACGGAGCGACGAATTGACGTGATTTTTTAAGTGGAGATAGTTGAAGGGATGGAGTGACATAGGATACTTTTTATCTCTTACTTTACGCGAGCGAAGCCGCGGACAATATAATAGCTAGTAGTAAATAGTAAAATAGGTAAATAGCTAGTATAAAATAATTAAATTTTAAGCAAATTCGTAAAAAAGTCACGACGTGTCGCTTTTAAGAAAGCGCCTCAAAATTAAACCGAAGTTCGGCCGAAATTCGGCCGAATTTTGTATTTTCACCGAATGTTCGGCCGAAGTTCGAATTCGGTTCAAACCACATTCGGCCCATCACTAATATATATATATATATATATATATATATATATATATATATATATATAAATTATATATGTTCTTTATTTTATAAAAACAAAATTTGAAGAAAATACGAAATCAGAAAAAATATTGTTTCATTAAGACTTCTATGTACCCACCTATTAATGACAAGGATGCACGCTACGCCACTTCCGTTCCACTAAAGTGCAGTCCGTGGACTGCACGTACTGAGCTCAATGAATGCAACGCGTAAGCGCTATGAAATTCACGGCGGTTACGATCTTTTGGTCGCGAATATATATTATACTCTATTATATGTCGCAGCGCTTCTTAATTTTGAGTTTAGTTGGACGATGTTTTATTTTTTCGAGTGTTAACGAAATGGAACACGACTTGTACTTAGTATAGCTTCTCTAGTACCTATGTTGTTTCACCTGATGGTAAAACGAATCTGCTGACATAAAGTTATGTCTGGATTCAAAATATTTTAACGTTATCGCCTGTGCAGCTATTTCTGTACTATTTACTATCTACGTTTATTAAAAAAAAAAAAGGAAGCACAATTTGTATTTTGGCTTGCACCGTTATTAAGACAAAGTATGACGTTCTTAAGTACGATATTGTTCTCTAATCTCGTAGGTACTGACAAAAGTCAACAGTATGTGCTCTTATGCTGTAATAATAAGGATTAATCAAAATTGTTTAAATAGTTTGATAAATATAATACGAGTAAGTGTAACGGCACATACAGTGCATTTTTCTAGGATTTACATCCACTGCCAATGCCAAAATTATACGCAGTTGACTTGCTTGTTGGAAGTCAATGTATATACACACATTATTTAGAAAATGAATTTGTTCATCATGTTCTCGATGTGCTGATTCCATAAATGGTCTTAGCTCGTTATGACAAAAAACTGGACTTACGGTCGAATAAATTAGCAGGGCAGCAAAATAAAATAAATTTATTTTACTTTGGTCGAGGACACGCACAAGCTTACCGGCTATTTACCCTCTAATCAGGAACCCGACAGTGAAACTGGAGAAATTCAGGCAGAAATATACAATGCGATGGTTCTAAACAAGGGCAAAATGTAAAATCTACTGTCTCGTAATCCCGACGACCTTATTAAATATTTCTTACATGTTTACTGCAGTTAATAATTTAAATGTAGTACATTTTTTCTTATAAAATATTGCATCCTATCTTTATAAAAATTAATGTTTGTCTGGTAGGCATTAAAATAAAACATATACGACTGCATTTTTTGCTGTTTTGAGCACGAC
Source organism: Apodemia mormo (assembly GCA_036924255.1). Classification (NCBI taxonomy): domain Eukaryota; kingdom Metazoa; phylum Arthropoda; class Insecta; order Lepidoptera; family Riodinidae; genus Apodemia; species Apodemia mormo. The sequence goes on along the minus strand of JAUPFN010000015.1, from coordinate 24,086,658 downwards.
GGGAAAGCTTTTGAAGTCACTGGTCAGAAAAGGAAGGATTACAGTAAACAGAACCACGGCTAACAACTAGTGAATATCCAATTACTATACATAGTTAAGATATTTGTAATCCTGTAAGCATGCGACATTTTAATAACATTGATCAAATAGAACAAAAGTATGTGGACCGAGCACTCGACAGAGATGAAAGTTAAAAGGGTCGCGGGGAGGCTGGGGGTGGAGCGGGTTGAACGTCTTATTCCCTCCACAATTCAGAGGTATTTCGTGTTTTTCATACGCAAATATATCCTCGTTACTACCGCGCACGTGAGCCGCGATTGCATATACGTCGCAAATGAAAAGCCTAAATTGGATGATATTAGGAAAAGTTTCTCCCAAAGTGTTATGCTATCCAAATTTTTTCCCCAACAACCATTTGATACATTTATTGACACAGCACACAAAATTATTTTTGTTTATTAATAAACTAAAAATGACATGATTTTACAAAATGAAAAGTACTATAATGACTAGTGTTAAATCTTTGCAGTTTAATAAATCCACTACAGTTTAAAAATCACGCAATTGATGGCATTTATAGTTTTGGGAGTTATATAATATGTATAAAACAGGTATACAATACGTAATATATCGTTAATTCACACAAATGCGAATTGGCAAAATAGAATATAAACGGATGCTATCTTGTTATATACAATAGGGCTTCATTAATTCCTGTTGGGCGATAATAAAAATAAGTTAACGGCTTCTAGCAAAACAAGAAAATTATAGATGATCTTACTGAATTCGGACAATATGAAAATTAAAGATTGCCACATTCTGATTTCATTTTAATGGGAAATATATTGTGACAAGTAGAATAAAAAATAATCATCCAAAAAAACGTATGCTAAAGAAAGAAAAGAAAGAAGAAGAAAAGCTTCTAGATTATATTATAAGCTACTATCATTATTGTCGGTTATAATCAGGGCAATAAAAACCAACCCATGAAATTTAAAATAAAAATTATGTAAAGTTCAAAATAAATGTGTGCAGTTCATTACATGATAATATAGGCCAATGACTATTGGACCAGAATTATGCAAAAAAAAAATCTCAAATCGATTTGCCAGATCCAGAGATAAGCGCGTTCAATAAATCGTAGTATTGATAAACCTAAGTCTCCTCATATAAGGCCTTATTATACACACATTCCCAACAATACAGGTACAATTACATTTACAAATTGTACCTACTGTCATTTACATTAACATCTGAACGGAAAACAAATTTGAATCTTACTTTTACTTCTTTCCGATACTGTTGGATTATTCTATGGAGGGTAGCTAATTACGTAAGCTACAGCCGAGGGATAAAAAAAAAACAAGTTTTACAGGTACTTTACTTTACTCATTATATTAAAAATATAAATTGAAACAATACTGTTCGATGCTAGATACAGATGTTAATTGAATGTTACAAAAAATAAATAAATTATTAATCTCTAAATTGCTGATTAAGATTATTGCATGAAACTCGTTTGACTGAGGTAATGATGCCATCGGTTTGATGCGCGGCGTCAGCGGTCTTCATATGCGTTAGGGAAGGGATGTAACAAACTGGTAAACAATTTGGCATCACAATTTTTTTATATCATAAGATTGCAAACAAGCAGATGGCTCTCAAGATGGAAAGAAAATAACCTTCGCCTATAGACACCAAAGATGTTGGTGCATTGCTATCTTTGTGGCAAGGTTTTAACCGATTCAATGCGGTGGTCCTTTTAGCAAACTTTTGTGCCTGGCGGCGAACAAATATTTCGTGGCACCTCTGGGGTGCCAAGCGCCAGGGACTTTGATGGCTCCTCTGGGCTGCCATTCGCCATAAATTGTAACTTATCGCCTTTTTTTGTTTCCACTAGTTATATGTTTAGTTGCCACCCGAAATTGAACGTAAGCGGTTTAACAGTTTGTTTAGTGCGTTTAAAAGTGACGATCTACGTTTATTAACGGAAAGACGGAAATGGAAGATAATTGACATATTTCTATCAGGCGTTGTAAACCTTTTTGTGGGTTTTGATAGGCAGCAGGCAGGCAAATAAATTGATTTAAAGTGTTATAATAGACCAAGATACCTTTTAAATTATATACAGCGCTACGCGCTACATATGATACCTTCGTAATCATCTATATGCGTGTTCTTTTAAAAGAAAAACATAACATTGCCTAAGACACCAAAGACGTTAATGGTGTGTTGTTATCCATGTGGCAGGATGGTAATGTCGCATGCATAAGTCTACCGGCTACCTTACCTATCAAATGACAAACAATAACAAATATTGAAGCTATTGTGGTAGTGTTAGGTAAGGCGTGGTACCAGACCCGGGCGAGCTGTTTAAATCTAGTTAGTAGGCACTAGTAGTTAGTAGGCACGATGGTAGTGTTATGGATAGCCAATTGTTTCTCTTTTACCAACTGCCTGGTAGAATGGCAGATGGTCCATTTTTAAAGGGGGCTCAGATAACGTAGGGGGAAGAAAATGTGAATATTTGTGTGGCAAACAAAGCTATTTTTATTCTAAAGCAGTTTTAAGTATTATCATACAAATATTATTTATTATGCAAATGTTTGTAAGGATGGATGGATGAATAGATAGATCGATGTTTGGTACTCTTGCGCTCAAAAACGGCTGAACCGATTTAGATGAAATTTGGCACACATATAGATACACCTGGAACAGCACAAAGGAAACTTTTGTGCTGTTCCAGGTCTATCTATACTTTTACTTCGGAAATATAAGTAGTTCCAGTGGGATTCGCCAAAAACTTTTGTGATGCAGTGGGCTGCGCAACTAGTTTCTCATAAAGAACACAGGCGATTTTGGTTTTGTACATCCTTTGCGTGTCTTTCAGAGTGACGAATGTCAGATAAACTAGAATAATTTTCTACGTTTTTTAATTTAATTAAATAAAATATACCACTAGGAACAATCACATAAAAATATTGAGATTTTAATTTAATTCACTTTTACCATCATATTTAAGTGTTACCATTGTACAAAACTACTAGCTGTTGCCAGCGACTTCGTCCGCGCGGAGTTCGTTTACTCCACACAGCCCCTTCCCCGTAGGTGATAGCGTGATAATATGTAGCCTATATGTTGACCCGACCTATTAGTAATATTCATGCAAAATTTGAAGTAAATCCATGCAGTACTTTTTGAGATTACCCCGGACATACATACAGACAAACAGACAAGAATTCTAAAAACTATATTTTTGGCTTTGGTATCGATTGTAGATCACGCCCCAAGTATTCTTTTAAAAAAATATTCAATGTAAGTTTTGACTTTCCTACGATTTTATTATATGTATAGATAATTATATTTACATTAAAGCAGCAATAATTTTTATATATCATAATTTTTATGATAAGTATCAAATAAATATTCTCCCTGTTTTCGTAGTAAAGAATAGTTTAATGCTAATTTATTCTTTGTTCTTTTAAGTATCTATAAAGGGTCTTCGCAAAATCTTAGCTCAGCATTCTGTCAATCTAACTTAGATTTCTGAGATTAGCAGCTGTTGTGCTGAAGACACCCAATGACAAGATGACCAAACCTATCCACAGACTACTAAGGAGAGAACTGATTGTTTATGTTAACCTTACCTAAATTCCAACTTTATTTAGCTACTATATTCCTTAACTTTAAAAAGTATTTATTAAATGCGGATGAGTTAAAGAGTTGATATGGAATCTTAAGGAATACATTTAACTTTAAGACAAAAACTAAAAAAACGATGCATTAAGTCTTGCCCGTGTTCTTTCGATGTTACTTTTGAGGATATCTATACAAAGTAATAATTAAGATTATTGTAGGCTCTCTGTTATATGCATAAAACATAAATGGACTATTTTGAAGATGGGCACAATACCTTGTCATGAATATACTACAATCCATTTTTGTTTTTCAAAAATGTACTCCTATTTAATATGGTACATCTGACTACGAAGACTGTACGTTGGGCTTATTTTAAAATGATGTTCATTTTCACTTGGATTTTTGTTTCACTCTGGTTTTTTGATGTGTTTATTGGCAGAATTTCCAAACTTGCTACGTAGTATATATTATAGTACAATATTTTAATAAAAATTTTCGATTTCATATTTCCCCATGAGCTGCTAACATATATCATAATAATATTCACGGGACAAATTACACCGACTGATCTAACCCCAAAGTAAGCAAATTATTTGCTTGTGTTATGGGTGTTAGTCCACGATATTAATACATAGAAATACATATATAAATACTTTTACATATATAATAAATACTTTACATACATAATAAATACTTTTACATATATCATAAACATCCAAACACGGAAATACAAACATTTACCCCTATTGAACCCGACCCCCTCCGATTGCATAGTTAAGGTCCCTAACCACTCGACCAACTGGAAGATATATATACAATATGTTACCATCCCTGCCACCTGGATCACAATACACCATTTATATCTCTGGTGTCTATTTATTGTTTGATAGATTTTTAGTTTACAAGGGTACATACCGTAAGTTACAATATTATTTCTTCCAATGCAAATTAATTTTCTACGACTCTAATTTAGCTAATAATCATTCTTCACTATACATTATATGATTGGTGTTATCGAAAGCTACGCTGTATCCATTATTAAGTGTGAAGTATTAAAAAAAAATTAATTTAACAATGTTAATAATACAACAGTGTCAAATGTAGTATTTGGAAGATCAAACTGAACGTCCCAAATGTAATATTAAAAGGAAATATATTTTAGATTTTAATATGAATCAGCAATGATATGAATGCTTTTACTAAATGGTAGATAGAGATTTAATTGTATAAGTGGACAATACATATCTTGTACTAAAGCGACAAGTTGTAATATGTAAAATTAAGATTTATATAAATTAAAAGGTATAGGAAAGAATCATGTAGTTTAATTTATGCAATGAAGTATGTATGATCCCTTAAGATAGGGAAATATATGGGGTTATAATTAAAAAAGAAAGACTGATGTGCCGTAAGGTGTAAGAGCATGGTACAAGTCATTAAGGCAAGAAATTTTTAATAGGGCGCCTCCCACCATATTCACATCAGCTTATGGTTGCACACAGGATAGCCAAACGGCAAGTATTGAAGCATCTAATCATAAGGGAGGGCGAGGTATCACTTATCAGATAAGGAGAAAGAAAAAATAGCTGGTTGGAAGGATGGCTTGTGTATTCTTCTTTTTACAACCTCAGTGACAACATAGCAACTTATAAAACGGCGATAGGAACCTAACTTTTATGATTAGTAATCAATACCTATTCACATTGACTTCAGGGATCATACAAATTAATACTTAAATAAGAAGAATGTTATAACATCTTCGCTTTGTAAACTCTTAACTGAGACATTTCATCAAAGGTGAATCTTCATATTAATTTAAATATTGTAATAACAAATATTATCTTACGTCTTCTGGACATTAATGTGAAATTTACATGATGGGATTGATTGCACTTCTGCTGTCACAACACTATTGATGCAAAGGTTTGTTCTAATGCGCAATTAATAATTTAGCAATGAACAGATGTGAACCATAAATACTTTAGTAATTGGTTTGTAATAAATATTATTCAGTTTGTAATTCGACTTGCATTTATGTTTTATGTTGAAATAGACTGTAAGCACATAACAATATTGTGAGATGTTTATAAGTATTCGCGGCAATTTTATTGTTTTTACGCCACTTGAGCCATCATGACACCACTATAATTTTTTTTTGTTTAATATATTCGTAAATTACTCATTTTTTTGGGGTTTAAAATGAATAGCGTCGCTTTACGTGGCGCGACCATTTTCGAAACGCCACAAAAAAGAGACCAGACTCCATAAATAAACAAAGTGACAGTCATTAGTTAATACATGGGCACATCAATATTTTTTCCTATGGCAATAAATATAAGGCAATCAAAGGTACGTTCACCCTACTGTGTTTCATTTCACATTTATTTATTACTAGCTGACCCGCGCAGCTTCATCCGCGAGTATATTAATAAGTTGTCCAAATAGCTTTTAATAAAAATTTCATCCCCTATTTCAGCCCTCCAGGGACTGATTTTTTTTTTTAAAAAATAGCCTAAGTTTGACCCAGGATCTTCAACTATATCCATACCAAATTTCATGAAAATCGGTCCAGCGGTTTAGCAGTGAAAGCGTAACAGACAGACTTTCGCATTTATAATATTAGTATGGAGTATGGATTTTCGAGAATGTAAGTTAAAAAAAATCTTAATTTACGAAAAAAATGTTTATATGAATTGACTATTCGATTGTAGGGAACGCGAAATAAACGCATTACAAGTGATGATATTTTTAAAGCCTATATGCTTTTTAGATCAATAGAATAAATTTCATCTTACGCAATCAAGTACAGTAATTCATTTTTGTCAGTTGTAATACACTGAATATTATTATCACCTTATCTCAAAGAACACTCAGCTCCTTTAGGTAAAACAAATAATCCAGTAGGATTAACAAAAATTATGTTATCTTTATTGACTGCAAAATGATGGATGCAATATTCTTCTAAACTTTCAACTATAGCACACTTGTTGTTTGTGTATATGTGTCACAGTGAAATTGTCAATACCGTTAGATTATAATTTACCTAAGTGATATTATAATTTAACTGCTAACCTAACCTAACCAAATTATAAAATCCCTAGGTAGATTATAATTTAAGACTATTGGCAATTTCACTGCAACATATACATGAAGATCTGTTGTATCTATGTAATATAAGCCATTTTTGAAAAACATATCAAACACGCCTACACCTTGGCTTTTCAATATATTTCCTGTCATAATTATATTTAAATATACCATCGCATATACCATATCGCTTCCTCCCAAATAAACATTTCCAGTTATAGTCTATAAGCTATGACTGACCAAATGATTTTGAAGAAGGGCCACAATTTCTCTCTCAGTGTTAGCTGAGAGGCTGTTTCTGGTATGTTATTTTAACTTTATCAAAACCGTATGTTCCATTGAGTGTGAACATTTGGCAGTGGCAATCAACCACCAAAAACGCAATTCGCGGGCAATTCATATTACGGGCCTTGGATTGGGCAGCTTTGCTATACTCAATGGTTTAGAGTCATATGATTCTTTGGTATCCTATGATAAAAAATAAATAAAGAAACTCAAAAAATATGTGGCCAATTGTAAAAGTTCTTTCACCAGTATAGTACTTAAAAAAAATTTACAGCCAATTTTATTTTAAGACAATAAAATAAAATTGGCTATAATTTAAGGTGTACAAAAGTAACCTATAAAGAATCCTAAAATTGAGTGGACTGTAATATTTATTGACAATTTAACAAAATTTAGAAGACTTACGATTACTTTACTTATTTATGCCGATTACTAAGACCGACAGCTTTATGTGCTCATCTGAGGCACATATGTAAACACATCACCACCAGACTTCGAGCTAAGACTGAAATATAAATTTTTTAGATAAATCTCTATGAATCTTTGCCCTACTTGGTGATTAACTCCAGTTACTTGTTTATGTTTAAGTTTGCTTAAGTATGTTCAAGATAAAAAAAAAGTAGAAACTAGACCAAGATTTTCATACTTTTGTATCTATATATGGACCAAATTAATGACATAGTACTTGGTGCCTATTTCAGTACTTGTTTTTTTTTTTTATTACTGGAGTAAAACATTTCCTTATTTTCAATTTCATTTGATTGAGATTTTGTTTTGAGGTTTTATCTAAAGCGTGTCTCCTGCTCCTAAACATAACAAACAAACTAACAAAACATGTAAGCTAAAGTTGTTAGCATAACATTTTAGTCTCCTGTGACTTTTGAGCGTGAATATCTAACATCTACTCAATAAAATGACTTTGGACGAAGATGTAGGTACTCGATGTTTTAGATTTTTTTTGTCACGGTTAAACTGACCACTTTGTATTTATTTATTTGATTGTATCAATAGCTTCATATTTTTTATTTTTATTCTTGTGGTCCAACAATGAAGCATCCCAAATCACTGGGCACTTGAGTATTAAATCGATGAAAAACATTGTCTTTATTCAACTTCATATTAACGAACACAATAAACTATAAGTAGCTACAATAGGAATATATACAGGAAATCACTAAATACGAAATGCACAACCTCAATGTTCACAAGCAACAATGATATGAAGTCATGCCCTGCCCCACAGGCGAACTGGGGTATGTTTTCCATTTCCCTTGGATAATATGTTAGCATGTTTGAGCTAACAAAACAGTTAGGACACATCCATATTTTGTTAGAAGTTTGATGTTAGGTATTAGAAAACAAAAAAATGGTGTTGCAGGAGATACTCCATTTCCATTTCTTAAACAGATAATAAAAATCACTATATTACAATATATACTAATTTCATATAGTTTTCAAAGATATAGTCTGCCTGAGCAACAATGATAATTTAAAACAGTGTTAATTATTTACCTATATTTTTCACAACAGCATATTGGAAAAAACAAGTTGACAAGGTAAAGCAAATAAAGTATATATATATATCGACAGGTCCCAAGAACAAAATAGTATGGAGAGATCAGACAAAATTGGTTTTATAATAAAATTTGCATTAAACACGCATAAAGCTACAAGACAATATATTTTTTATATTTATTGGTCTTTTGTTTTTGGAAATACTCAAGTGAACATCATCTTATCTACAATGTACTCTCACAAACAAACATATAGTAATTTGGTGGTTTTGTAGATACGATTTTGTTCTTGGGACGCGTCGATATATACTGCACATTATTCGAATAACATTTAATAATTGAAAGTAGGGAGAATAAAACCTAAGTATTGTTTTGATTCATATATGTGGAGTTAAGAGGCACATTTTAAATAAAAATTATGTTTTTAAGCTACTTTCAAATTCCAGAAGGTATTTAATTTGTTAAAATTTCTTTTATTTATGTTCTAAAACCTATTTTTATTTGATGTCTATTGTGTCTTCTTATTTCTGGTAAATGTTACACCATCTCAAAGTAAAATAAGCACACTATTGGCATAGATTTTTATTGTGGCTATCCCAATAAAAGTTCCTTGATTCTATTAATACTGTAAAGATTTTTTTGAACAGGCTGATCTTTGGAACTATATAAATTGGGTGGAATTCAAACCAGATTTGGAAGAAATATTCTAAAATAAATAGGCAATTAATTGAAAAAAATTAAGGATAAATTTTATTTAGTTCTAATAGAAGGGAATACTTACAAATTAATTTATAGTTTTACCTGTAAAAAATAAAAATTTTTTACAGGTAAAACTATAGGTCTAGGAAATTGTTCTTATAACATTATAATTAAATAAATTTCTAAATTTAACATTTTTTTATGAACTTCAGTTATTAATCAATATTATGTATTGTGTAATATGAAATACTGATCTAAAATCTGGAGCATATTTCCCGACTAGCAAAGGATAACTGTATATGTATTTAACTAAAATGAGTTAGATCTTGTTATATTGTTGACAGTTAAAATTAAGCCCTAATAGGGTTATATACAAATAAATTAAAAGGAATGTTTTGATTAGGGTTAAATCACTACTAGCCATTATTACCTAGGTATATTCCTATTTAATTGTGGTCATACCGACATATGCCTTTGCAATTTTAAATATTGTAGGTAGAGTTTTTCCTAAGATAGACACATAGTAGCCTAATCAAATATATTTTAAATGTTCTAAATGCTTTAAAATTCCATAATCACAAGTTATCATAGACATGCCTCACTCTTGAAAGCCTTTACACTTGTAGATATGTTTCTGAATGATCTTCTTGTATACACATGGCAATGAGCGGCGAAATATTAAATATGAGGATGGTTTACTTACCTCGTTTTTATCAAATTCTTGCAAATATCTATCGTTTCTTTGTTTTTCATACAAAGCTCGAGCAAGTGCACTTCTTGGTCGGTATAGGCCATTTAATCCACCGCCACTTGCCATTTCCACATTATTTATAATATTTGCATTAATCAAGTATTCCTTTTCTTTATCGTTAATCCGCGGGCAAACTCTGTTCTCCTTCGAGTAATAATAATAATAATAAGTTTTTGTACATGCTGAGCATGTTACTATTAAGATAATGTTACAAACAAAATAAATAAGAAGTATCACACTATTAAAGTCAATATTTAGAATACTTGACATTACAGTAATAAACATTTAATTGTTAAATACATTATACCTTTAAATCTTAACACTAATATTTTCGTTTTCATTTGTTACATAACTTAATTGGCAAGTATGATGATAATAAAAGGCCACAACTAGTCATTACTTAGTTAAAAACAGATTTTTTAAAAGAATGTGCATAATATTTACATTACAATTTACAATCAATTGTCACTTGTGACTTGATATATTTGACAGATGTAGCCGCATGTCATAAATGTCATTTTGAAATTACCTTCTGAAGGATCTCAACTTCATACGAAACTAGATGGCACTGTTTACAAATTTAGTGGTTTTTAAAATGAAATATGCATTATGTAATTAATTGCCTTAACTCTTTCTTATTTAAGCAAACATTAAGATATAAGGCTTGTTATGTAATTTAGGACTTCAAAAAGCGAGGAGGTTCTCTATTCACCGGAATCTTTTTTATGTACCCCCCCTTTTCCTGATTATTCAGACACCTGGAGCGATTTGGAAAATTATTCTTTTGTGTTCATGATCAAATGGGAAACATATACACATTTGATCCCTTATACCTATATTTGACGAAGCTCTAATCTTGTAACAGCGGTACATGACGTTTGAAGTCGGTTGTTGCAGTTTAATAAGTTTAAATTATATATGCTTATGTGTTTATTTCTGATGTAATGTGATGTAAATAGATATTATCTACCGACTACAATAATTATTTATTATAATTATCTAAACCCTGTTTGTTTAACTTTTTATTAGGAAAGAAAAGAAAAACTACCAGCTTTTACTACCTAATTTTTATAAACGGATGACGCGAAGACTTATAAAGTAATATGGAGAAATGTTAGATTATGGCATCATTAAAGTTTAGGGACCTACCTACCTATGCGGAGAAAAAAGTAGAAAGTTTTTGTATATATCGGGTGAATTTCTTTCGAACTTGCACTACTCAGCGATTATCAGTAACTAGCTGTTGCCCACGACTTCGTCCGCGCGGACTTCGTTTACTCCGCACAGCTCCTCCCCCTTAGGTGATAGCGTGATAATATGTAGCCTATATGTTGACCCGACCTATTAGTAATATTCATGCAAAATATGAAGTAAATCCATGCAGTACTTTTTGAGATTACCCCGGACATACATACAGACAAACAGACAAAAATTCTAAAAACTATATTTTTGGCTTCTATATCGATTGTAGATCACGCCCCAAGTATTCTTAAAAAAATATTCAATGTACAGTTTTGACTTTCCTACGATTTTATTATATGTATAGATGTATAGATTTCCTATGATTTTATTATATGTATAGATAATAGATCGTGTTATTTTTGATTTAAATTAACACGTATTACTGTTTATTATTTTCTAATTTTATTCAAGTTGCCAATCTATACAAAGTTTCAAATTAAACGCAACTTTATATTCTCATAGTAAATTTTAAATTTAAACGAAACTAACAGTGAGTTGTTGCATTATCTGCGTTTTAATTATTTTAGCGTGACGTTACATGGACTACATGGTTATTTTTTTAATTAAAAATACTGTAGTTCCAAGAATCAGCGCGCATCTATCACAAACAATCTGTTCAGATTTATAGACTCAATAATATAGAGAAGTGACTAGGTACTTACCATTCTTTGCTTGCACTCTACAGATACTCTCATAACAATTTCACGAAAAACGGTATTCATTTCACGTCTTTTAGAATAACAGACTAGTGAATATAATGATTAAGCTCAGAATAGGTTTATATTATATTTTAAGCATCTAGTATAACACTCTTAAACAATATGCACTATTAGATATTTTGTTTTAACAATTTCCTGGTATATTCCGTGCTTGGTGAGAGGGAAACAATTGTTTATTTGTACGAAAGGCCCGTGTTTGATCGAAATGCCGATTTGGCCTTGGCCGTGACCGATCGTTCACTGCCTCGATACTTTGCTTGACCGGACACCACTGTACATTTCAATGTAAAAAATAACATGACAAAGTGTCTGATTTTTTTTGCATTTATGATATATCGTTAACACTGACATTGACTGCCTTATGGTCTAGATCCCTAGGGGTTAACCTATTTGGGATTGACCATGAGGTCCCGGATTGGACCTCCAATCGGGCAAAATATTAAGGTTTTAAACTGGCTGGTGGAGTGTTATCACTCCCGTGCCTTGGAGGAGCTATCGGTCACGACTATCGCTAGAAATAGGCGATAATAGGCTAGTTGACTAAATTAGTAAAACTGTTTAATACTAAAAAATACTAAGGAGACTGCGAACAATGAAAAAAATTTTAATGATTTTTTGACATATTCTAATTGTATAATTATATATTTTTTTATTGCTATTACTTTTGACATATTTAAATTTATTATTCATTTATCTTTACATACATTCAATAAGTGATACAAATGTATCCTATTTTGAATAAAAATTAGATATTGAAATTGAAAAATTGATAATACGCACCAATTGATCTAACCCTTAGGCGCCCGATAACATTGCGCAATACTTTTATTGTGCAATAATATTGAATACCCCTTTTGACTCCAAATGTTCAATAAATTTACTCAATAAAATTGGCAAACCAGTCTCATCCATATTTTCGAGCGAGCAACATATCTAAAGACTAAATTTTGCCAGTAACCATGCTGGTGATTTTGTTAAATAAATCTCTATACAATTATTCTATACACTTAAGTAATAACTCCCGTTCTTTATCTTTTATAGCATTCTTGCTCGTCATTTTACTTAAATTTACAACACGAGCATACATTAAACACCGCGACTGACCGAACGCGACCACTCCAAACTGTGAAGTGAAAAATATTGTGCAATGTTAAGCCTACCACAGTGCAGGAAAAAAATATTGCGCAATAAAAATTAAATCCACTCAAACTTTCGTTCAATCTGTGTGCAATCCAATATGCAATCAAATTTAGTGCAATCAAATATTGACCCTAAACGGTCAATAATATTGCGCAATATTACGTATTTCTATATATAGGTACCCCATAGACCTACAATATTATTGTAGGTCTATGGGGTACCTTAAATGAAGGAAACTACTACTAGATATGAAATAACTGAGGGAAAACCGTTCAATTTCTTCCCTAAAAATGGAGGACTTATGAACAGCTGTTCATTGTCTACATAACAATTGATAAATTATATTGCAAAATGGCATGATATTTTAAGAATTAGTTTTTATTTTAGAATTAAGGTACACACTAAAATGATAGAACAATACAAATAACGCTCAAATCAATTTAATATTTTGTAAAAAAAGGGTTATTTGACATTAAATTTTAACATAGGTACCTACATTGACAGCGTATTTTAGTAATGGCTAGGGCCGGATTTAAACTCAATGCCGCTCCTGGGCACCGGAAAAAAGTCCGCCCTATTACTAAAATTTTACTTAAGGTGGAAATACGTGTAGAAAGACGTTTTCATGCTGATTTTTTTATTAATTTTTTTAAGGTATGAAAACTAATGTTAGGTATATATTGAAACTATCAGGTTATTTCATACATATATTAATATTTTTCCATATTTTACGACAATATAACTAAAGACAAAAATAGATAATCTATTTATTACTTCTTAAAATCTGTGTCCATAAACAATTGACGTTGAAATGAGTTACGGAAATCGTGAAATATGTGGTTACAAATCCAAAAGAAAACATGGTACAAAACGTTTTTTTAAGGCTATATTTCCTCTTGATGAAGGTAAGTGAGTATAATATTAATTAAATTATCAGTTTAATACTGTTCTAAGTGCAAATACGTCGTAATTTTATAATAATAACCTTTAACTCCTGAAACAACTAGTGCAAATTTACTTTATCGATATCGATATTCTATTGTTGATTTATTAGGTGTAAGAAATGGGCCGAAATGACTTAGCATATATACCAATATAAAAGTTACATGGTTTAAAATTCGTAGTAGTTAGATATAGATGATTTCAAGAAAATAAAATGTATTTGAAGAAAACTGCCGTTAAATGTTTAAGACTGCCCCGTTGACCACCCCTTTTGTCGAGTGGTTAACAAGCCTGACTACGCAATTGACGGGGCTCGGGTTCGATCCCCGACGGACAAGCATTTGTGTGATGAGCATAAATGTCTGTATTTCCGGGTTTGGGTGTTAATTAAATATATTCCAGTATTTATATATGTATTTCTATGTATTAGTATCGTTGACTTAACACCCATAACACAAGCAAATAATTTGCTTACTTTGGGGGTAGATCAGGAAATGTAATTTGTCCCGTGAATATTTATTATTAATCTTTTTAAGACTACTGCTATGCCACTCTCAGTTTTTTTTTGTAAGATAGCTTCTGATGTTAAGGGAAACCATCGCCTATAGATATTAAAGATGTTAATGGTGTGTTGCTATACATGTGGCAAAATGGCAATGCAAAATGCATAATTCTATTGGCTACCTTATTTTCCAATCCGGATCACAACAATGACAAGTATTGACGGGATTGTGGCAGGAATAGGTAAGGCAGTGGTGCCCAATACCCGGGCGAATGGTTACAGTACTATACCAATTACATTTTACCAATTACAATTTTACCAATTACAATTGTAGTGACACTTATAGACAATCGGTCGCCTTTTATGACGTGCTTGGCAGAACGGCTGTTGGTCTATTCTTCAAAGAAGTCCATACATACATACAAGTGAAGCTAATAAAAAGCGTGTAAAAATATACGATTTTTCGTTTAAATTAAAATTAATTGGTGAAATCGATAAATTATAACAATTTTTTTTAATTGATTGATTGTTAAAGTTGATGTTTTAAGAAATGCAAAAAAGTAATTACGATTTTTTTTCAATTTTTCAAAAAATAGATATTAATTAAATTTCTTTAATTCCAGAAAATAGAAAAATCGATTATTATTATTTATTTATTTATTTATTTTTATAGAAGAGGGGGCAAACGAGCAAGAGGTGCACCTGATGGTAAGTGATCACCGCCGCCCATGGACATCTGTAATACCAGAGGTCTTGCAGTTGCGTTGCCGGCCTTTTAAGAATGAGTAAGCTCTTTTCTTGAAGGTCCCTATGTTGTATCTGTTCGGAAATACCCTGCGGGTAATTGATTCCACAACAGAGTAGTGCGAGGCAAAAAGTGTCGGGAGAAACGCACAGTTGTGGATTTCCAGACATCGAGATGGTGAGGATGGAACTTTAAATTTGAAATCTCCAAGGAAACAAATTGATTAAATCATTTTGATTATTAATTTTTACTAAAAAAGTGCCAAAATTATAATTCATAAATAATAAATTAATTGAATTTCTTGAATTATCAATTAAACAAAAAATTATAAATTAATAGAATTAATTAATTATATTGGGGAATCTCGATAAGACTAAAAAAATTTTTTTATCACTTTCAAAATTTTGCCGCCCTAAAACGTTTGCCGCCCTGGGCACTTGCCCCGACTGCCCCTAGTGTAAATCCACCGCTGGTAATGGCATATTCGCCGCAGGCTCTTTAAGGTCACGTTAATTTCCTAAATTATTTGAAATTAGATTCCTCTGAGGAAATTAGAGAACTGACAACATTTTTGTAGCTTTATCTTTTATGAAAATTCTAACGTGTTAGAAAGAGATACAGCCATTTTTATTTGTTCAGCGTTGGATGCATGCAATTTTATAATTTTGATTGTTTATGCCTTATGGAAATTAATGCCAAGTCCTTATCTTTCTCTTGTCAAAGATCTAACCCCAAAATAAGCAAATTATTTCCTTGTCATATGAGTATTAGTCAAAAATATTAATATATAGAAATACATGAATAAAAACTGAAATATATTTAATAAACACCCAAACCCAGAAAAACAAACGCTAACCTCTCGGCCAACAGGACGTTTACGTTCGGGGTCACATAGTGATCTATTGATATATATATCTCATCATAACCAATACGTTATTTCTTCGAAACTAATACTAGTTTAATTATTGATAAGGAGCATAAACAGGTGTGGTTTATTTGTTTAGGGCATCAAGTAGTTTTAATCCGGCACTGGTTGTACCATTTAGCTTGCAACTTTCACATTATTCAATAAAACTAGAAAAATACTCAAGTTTACAATTTCAGAGATTACGGTTAGTGAGATATTTATTAATGTAGTAACCAATTTTAATCACGTGTTTTAATATAATAGCGCTTATTCTGTCTCATTTATTTTTACGTATTGCTATGTCGTGGTCGATGCGACCGAATGAGCGCTAATCTACACGCAGGGTCAACTAGGTTTATTATATTGTGTCCATTTTATTAATAGTTTTTGGTAGCTCAACGACTTTATATCTGTTCCTGAGAAGCATATGACTGTATGTGCCAAAAACCAAATTTTCAGGAGTAATTACTTTATATTATGGGGTGGTACCCGTCCAGGATGTATAATATTATTTGTATGAAATTTTAACTTAAAAAAAACGAAACTTCATGAGCGTGATTTGTCTAAAAACTATCAATAAAATGGATAAGTATTATAGCGCCATTAACGATTAGATTTACGAGTAATGACTATGAAAACTATCACTATAAATATATATTTTTATCCAGACTTCTACTATTTTATTTATTTATATAGAAAGAACAACAAAAACATTTTCATGTAAAACGTTGCCACGACAAGACGAGATGAAACGAGGTTTACACTGTCAAAAAGTAATGAGATCTCATGTAGAACCAAGCTTCTAACTCTAAATGCTCTAATCCTACAAGCCCTTACTTTACAAACTCTACAGCCTAGTCAAAATATGTAGATTAGCCGTTTCGTTACTATATACATGAACTAATCAGAAGTGTACAGAAAAGTAATGAACCTAGAATAAATTTTTCACCTTAGGCCCATTTGACGGTAGCGAAACGGGTTAGCCATATATTTTGACAAAGGTGTAGAGTTTTTGAAGTTTGGGCTTATAGAGTTGAGGCATGTAGAGTTGATAGCCTTATGGTTTCGTGGTGGCAACAGTGCTTTCGTATTTGTTTATGAAGTTATTAATATAAGTTGCATATGAAAATTTTTTTTATAAACGTACGAGTATAATTTGTTAAGTTTTCAGATCTCTAGCATGAAATTAAGTTTCAATGGAAAGAAAACATACAAATTTCCAACCCCTAATTTAAAGGGTGGGGAGATTATATATTTAAAAATCTTTAACTATCTATTTTACTATATATAACAAGGAGTCCCTATATCAATTTTCAAACCTCTAGCATCAAGTCGGAAGTCTCATACGAAATTCAAACTAGGGGACAGGTTTAAGGGTTGGGGGTTAAAGTTTTAGGTTTTAGATGTTTTGTTGTTGTTTGTGTACTAATATTAGCTTATATACCAAATTTCAGCTTTATAAGACTTTAGAAAGTCCCCTAAGAATTTTGATGATCATTACTGAGTGAGTCAGTGATAAAATCGTTTTTTTAGTATTAATAAAATCAAAAGTATAAGAGCTATGCAATTTAAACTTTGTGTGTTTAATAAGTCTACTAAAAAGTATCATCACGCCCGGTTCCCTTGCGGGGTAGTCAGAGTAAACCAAACGTCTATAAACTTTCCAGTTCACCGCGATTCACCGGTTTGTTGGTTAGCAAGATAAGTGGTGATCCTCATCGCCGCATTTACCGCATTACATGTTAACGATTATCGACAATTTCTAGGACCGACAGTTGAACGTGCTCACCCGAGGCACGGGAGTGATAATACACCACTCCAGCAGACTCTGAGCTGCTAATGAGGATTAGATTTTCGAGAAAACCTCAAAAAAACCTCAATAACACTTTGTCTTTCCCGGGGATCGAACCCGGAAACTCATGGTCTGAGCCGAATATGCTACCCCTAGACAACGAGGCAGTCGATAATAATAAGTCTACTACTACTAATACTGGTATAATCCAAATTTAAGTGATGAGGGTTCGAAAAAAACGACTAAGCGCTTCAAGAAAAGGTAGATAGTGCCCTTGCGCTTCGATATGCTCGTCTTGGCGGGACACTAATTGTCCCCAGAATAGTAGCAATCCTACGATA
The DNA here is from genome assembly GCA_036924255.1 of Apodemia mormo. Lineage (NCBI taxonomy): Eukaryota > Metazoa > Arthropoda > Insecta > Lepidoptera > Riodinidae > Apodemia > Apodemia mormo. Next base: position 24,068,353 of record JAUPFN010000015.1, on the reverse strand, counting down.
CTTTATACGGTTGGGAGTAAAGAACAATCTTCGCCTATATGTCTATCTTACATTATGTTAAGCCCAATACCACAAATCAGAAATCAGAAATACTTCATTCAATAGAACTTTTTACAAGTTATTTTGACACGTCAACTATCTTGTAGTTCATAATTAGTCTACTATCTTGTAGTTCATAATTAGTCAAAACTAAGCCGAGGTTCGGTATCGCAGAAGACAATGACATATGCATGTGGCATTGCCATCCCGCCACACGGATAACAGCGTACCATTAACATCTTTGTTGTCTATAGGCGGTGGTTTCTCTTTTCACCAGGAGAGCCATCTTTTGCTTGTTTGCTATCTAATAACATAAAACAAGACAGTCCTTAGCGGAGGCGTGAGAACTTAGATTTAACTTTAAACTCTGACTGAGCACTTTGCGTGCCAATTATTCCGGTGTCATTGTATTTAGACTATTAAGCTTTTATCATTAAAAAATACAATGTTCAGCTATACGCCTGTCAAGGTTTTTGAGCCACTTGTGTTATTTTACCGCTACCGTCCCTTCCAACGTGTCAGTGACGTGCACAGACGTTACGGCGGCAGGTGTAGGCAAAACAGTAGCAACACTCTGGTTGAGTCGTTACAGATCTGTACTAATCAATAAATACTCGTAGTTATAGCAGTTTAGTCTACTAATATAAGAATGATACACAACAAATTTAATAGATTTTATAGATAACAAAAAATATATAGAAACAATAATAATATTAGATAGCAATCATTAATATCTTTAATCTTAAGATATACTTATAGATAACATTTTTAAAGTTGTTCCAATTGAACTTACTTCTATTACTGATTCTATTCATTAATTACATCACTTACGTCTGTCCAAGAGTTTTTTTTTTATTTTCCTGATGTAATAAGCGAAATCAGTATAAGTTATATGTAAATGACATAAGAAGTAAACTAATACAAGTACTTCGCTGAGAATAAGTGAGTATTATTGAAAAATTCTTTTTGAAATTGACATCAAATGCCGGCTACGGAGAGTAAAAAATCATAACAATCTTACCTCCTCCTCTATTGGAGGTATTTTCAAATTGTGAAAGTTGGTCATATTTTACACGTCAACGTACACTAAAACAAATGTCAAACACTACTATTGGCTTGAAGTCAGCAGCGAATGATGATTTACTGTGATAACAGATTGGATACTGCAGCGGTTTTACGCCAAACACTGATAAATGTATTAGGCAGCTGATAAGGTTGTAACTTAGATAACAACTACATATTTGTTGAACGAAATCTGAATAATAATGAACTATACAATATAAAGACGAATTACCACCTGCTTATAAACAAATAAATTAAAAAAAAAACGAGTGTGGGTACTTATGTAGGCCCGTAAGAAGTTATATTTGTAAGAATTTACCACAAAAATCTTTCTACAAATTTTTATGCTTCGCGTTACCCTATGTTTGTGGGAAAAACGACAATAATAATAGAAAAAAAAAAAACATTTAAAAGATTGAAAAAAAGTTTTATTATAACGCATTATCTAGTTAAATAAATTTTATTTAAATACTAGCTGACCCGGCAAACGTTGTTCTGCCTTTTTTAACTACTCATATTTTCTCACCTTTTAAACCTTCCCTGGACTTCAAAAATTAAATCAAAATTATCCAAATCGATTCAGCCGTTCTCAAGTTCTAGCGTGATTAACGAACAGCAATTGATTTTTATATATATATAGATGTACTTAGAGGCGTAAAAGCAGACATTGAAAAGGTTAAATATTATTTATAAAAAACTAGCTGACCCGGCAAACGTCGTCCTGCCTTTTTTAACTAATCTTATTTTTTTCTATATTTTCTCATCCTTTAAACCTTCCCTGGGCTTCAAAAATGAATTCAAAACCAAAATTAGCCAAATCGGTTCAGCGGTTCTCGAGTTTTAGCGAGACTAACGAACAGCAATTGATTTTTATATATGTAGGCTAGCTGACCTGGCAAATGTTGTTCTGCCTTTTCAACTATTTTTATTTTTTTCTATATTTTCTCACCTTTTAAGCCTCTGGGCTTCAACAATTAATTCAAAACCAAAATTAGATAAATCGGTTCAGCCGTTCTCGAGTTTTAGCGAGACTAATGAACAGTTATTACTTTACGCAGGAAGAACAAACTACTTGCTATCCTATGATTTAAATGATAGCCCGTAAAAAAGATAAATACTTAAGATATAAAAAGGAAGCAAAATCTTATTGTGTGAAAATTGCACGGCGATGGTTATCTCTTTCCACTAAGAGTAGTGATGCGTATAACCAATCGGTCGCATTTTACGACCTGCCTTGCAGATGGTAATCGGTCTATTCTTCAAAGGAGCTTGGACCAATACGGGAGCATCCTCTGAAGAATAGACCATCTGCTATTCTGCCAGGGAGTTCGTAAAAGGCGAACGACTTGCTATCAAGTCACTGTCATCTTGTCTACCAAATGTTATGCAAGGTGTCGCGCAGGTTTGGTATCACCTTACCTATTCTTCGCAATTACGTCAGTGCTCGTTACTGTCCTTTTCCGGTTTGGAGGGTAATGTAGCCGGTAAACTCATGCATTTAGTAGGAGCAGCAACCTGCTATACGCAGCGCAACATTAATATCTTCGGTATCTACAGGCGATTTTGCCTTTTTCTGTCAGGAGAGCCATCTACTTGTTTGCTATCTTATAATATAAAAAATGCCTCAGTAGCATCACCTAGACTCTAGAGCAGTTTTTCTTAAACTGTGGTCCACGGACCCCCTGGGGGTCCGCGAGCACGTGTATAGGGGTCCGCCGTTTTATCTATAAACGTTTAAATTATTAAATAAATGCTTATTTTTTTATTAAGGGGGTTCTTGAAGTTGTGGTCGATTTTCAAAGTGGTTCGCGGTTTGAAAAAGATTAAGAAACACTGCTCTAGAGTATATTGTATGTATGATGTGATAGCGCCTTAAACAATTACGCTGTATTCTGATGCGGTAATGAGGGATACTTACTGTTTTGCCAGTCAACAAACTGATCTGCTGAATAAAAGGTGTTTTTATCGTTAAGCACCCTCTTCTTTCTACGCCAAAAGTAAACTGTCGTAATGATATTTATTTTCTTTAGTTTGGTATTAAAACACTGATTGCTAATTTATTTTACTTTGTTCATTAACCGCTAATTTTGCACATACAAATAAACAATACAGTTTTACGTTCAATATGGTGTTGTGATCACGCGTGGATCGCCTCGAGCACTCTCGCAATGTCTGCGCCGGCGCATGCGGGACATTTAAAATAATTACAAGCCATCGAAGAAACGTAACAGCTAGTATTTTGAGACCATTACTTATTTTTTAATTTAAAAAATTATCAAAGCTCACAATTTTTGCTATTTTTTTAAAGAAGAGAAGATGAGTGGTGATCCCCATTGCCATAATTTAGTGTTCTGATAACGATTATCGCTTATTTATAGCGATAACCTCGACGGACAGACTTACGTACTCATCCAGGACAGGGGATGGTAAGATACTATCTGCTGGATTCCGAGTTGCTATTGAGATTTTGGATTTTCCAAAAAACCTTCAAATAAACCTTTAAATATCTATTTTCAGTTTATACAAGGTACAGCATCTCAGTAAGTCCGGGCTCCTTTGAAGAATAAGCCACCTGCTGTTCTGCCAGTCAGGTCGTAAAAACTAGGTGGTAGAGTTCTGCATTGTCTCGCCCGGGTCTGGTACCACCGCCTTACCTAGTCCTGCCGCAATAGTGTCAGTGCTTGTCACTGTCGTGTTACGGTTTGGAGGGTAAGGTAGCCGGTAAACTTATGCACGTGGCATTAGACTTCGCCACAAAATAGTAACACACCATTAACACCTTCGGTGTCTATAGGCGATTGTTGATTTTCCATCAGGAGATCCATCTGCTTGTTTCATATAAAGCGACGGATTGGCTATATGTTTCACTAACATCACTAGATGGTAGAGTTCCGTAAGGTCACGCCCGGGTATTTGGTACCACCGTCTTACCTATTCCTGCCGCAAGAGCCCCAATGTTTGTTATTGTAGTGTTCTGGTTTAGAGGGGAAGGTAGCCAGTAGAATTATGCATGTGGCATTGCCATCCTGCCATACGGATAACAACGTACCATTAACATTTTCAGTGTCTATAGACGCTTCTCTTTCCATCAGGAGACCTGATTTATAAATATCTGCTTGTTTGCAATCTTATGATGTGTAAAAAATGTAAAAAATCATATCCCTTCAGGGAATCCACCATCGTCTATGGGTCCCGCAGAAGGCATTACCCTTCCTCGATTTGACTCGACTTGTTCTTCTTACAACTTACCCCCGTAAGTATTGATTTTTAAAAAGTCCATGATTTTCCATAGGGTTAACACCATCCGCATGTAAAGTTTTATCATCCAGGATTCAAACTCTCATGAGTTTTAATTAAAGGTGGGATCTAGTGGAGGGCGCAGAATTTTTGTTTGTATGGGAGGCTTGATACAGTTGAGGGTAGACTTTAGTGAGGTAATCATCAAATTTTTCAAAGTTTGGGCTTGAGCTTCTTAGTAGGTAATGGAAAATTCTAGACCTGTGACGGTGGACAGTAGGTGGTAGAGTCGAGAGTAGAGTATTCCCCGTGTTGGTCCCGGGCTTCTTTGTAGAATAGGCCAACTGCCGTTCTGCCAGGCAGGTCGTAAAAGGCGACTGATTGGCTTCGCGAGTCAGTAACATCGTGGCTACTAGGTGGTAGAGTTCTGCATAGTCTCGCCCGGGTCTGGTACCACCGCCTTACCTAGCCCTGCCGCAATAGCGTCAGTGCTTGTCACTGTCGTGTTCCGGTTTGGAGGGTAAGGTAGTCGATTAACTTATGCATGTGGCATTAGATCTCGCCACAAGATAGCAACGCGCCATTAACATCTTTGGTGTCTATAGGCGATGGTTGACTCTTTCCATCTGGTTGTTTGCTATCTTATGATATAAAAACAGAGTGGGGGTGTTACAATCTCATTAGAAAGCACAAGTAAGCAGTACTATCGCGTCACTTGTGCCTGTCACGTGTCAGTGCCTGTTACTATTATATTCTGATTTGGAAGTAGTATATGTAATATTTATTTTTATTAATTTAATGTATTTCTAATGCATATTAATTTCTCCTTAATGTGTGTTTTACTTGAGCCAAATTTCATAGTCCACTGTTTGCGTGTTTATCGATAAAAGGGATACAAAGTTTTTACTTTACGTATTAATATATTGACCGCTCCGTTGGTCGAGTGGTTTGCGACCCCTGACTACGCAATCAATGGGGTCCGGGTTCGATTCCCGGCAGGGACAGGCATTTGTGTGAGTACAGATGTTTGTATTTCTGGGTTTTGGTGTTTATTAAATATATTAGAGTATTTATATATGTATTTCTATGTATTAGTATCGTTGACTGACACCCATAACACATACACACACATATTTATTTATTATATAGGTATTATAATAAAATGTTATTAAAATGCTTAAAAATATTATTATATAAACATATTTTTGAGTTGGCAGACAGATCTTACATTAATAAACAGAATTAAATTATTTCGACAGTCCCTACGTACCTACTCGTATATAAGGACATGTCAAAAATGTATATATTTGTTACAAAATATATGGCTTTAAATTGTCGGAAAGCTAAGTTTTTTTTTTCATTTTATGTTTTCCACTTCTTATATAACTCGAATAAGAGAAGAAGTGTAATAAAGTCAAATAATAGGTGTCGTAGGTGCGGATATTTATACGTATCATTCTGTACGGTGTTTTAAAATGCGCGTTTTAAAATTTAAAACTCCGTATAAAGAGATATGTGTTTTTAATATTTTTGGGTTTTAATATCTTTGGTTGTTTAAGGTATGATCCTAGAATAAAATAAGTTGTGTTTTTCATAAAATACATCGCATTATGTTTTCAGCTTTTCTTGTTTTCAGCGTGTAAAGATATATCTCCGACTTGTCTGATATTAAACATCAATGTCAAAACAGTCACATATCAGTTTTTTTGAGAAAATATTACAAAACTTGAAATGCTTAAATATTATTATGAACTCCCTAAATCTAATAACTCACTGTAGAAAACAAATGTTCATAATTATGCATAGAATTATTTCAAGAGAGATTTGGACATTAATTATGCTCTCCTGTAAACTTCAGTTTTTGACATGTCTCTTTATACGTAAGTACCGTCGATCAGGAGGTATTTATTATTGTGTAAGGATGGAAAGCAACAAAGTAGATCAGCCGTTTATGGGTAATTAGTTAATAGTAATACATACATAAGATATTAAGCTACAATTGTGTAATTATCGTACAACATATTTTTAACAAAAAATGATACAAAATTAGGATCAACATTTTTGAAACAAAAGAAAGTGGTTAGTTTAATTTAAATACGTGTTCATAGTTTTTGCACCCCCAACCGCATTCTCACAGCGGCGAGACTTGATGCACTTCACTTCTGATTGGATCATTACCGAGTTCATCATACCCCGTGCGATCCTCCGGCTAAGACAAAGACAGGAATACCTATAATACTAAGACGAAAGAGACGAAGTACATCGTCCAAGAATTATTTCATATCATGATTATTGGAACTTTATTGCACTCCGTAACTAACAATTGACATTAGGAAATGCAATTTCATATTGATTTCGTAATCTCGTGCGTCGTTTATTTTTATCAATGCAGCAAATCTTTCTATGATTTGCGGCTAGCCATTGGCCATATTAGCTCTTGTTCATGTTCCAAGAAAATCTTATTAATAGCTCGATAGGGGATTAAGTTGGTTTTAAATTTTCACGTAGCTCAACAGGAAATCGGTTAAGCCCGCACAAAGGAGGAAGAAACCGAGAAATTATCTTTTCGTCCGAACAGAAACCGCTAAACAGGCAATTACACGTTACAAATTGGGATATTGAGTGATCAAAAAATAATAATTTTTCACAGCGGCCGGAAGGTGTCGTGGTGATCACGTACGGTGGTCGCAATGTTCTGGATCTTCGTTTAATACAACATCATCACGTTTCTAATAAACCCCTCCGCCAGACATCTGTTGTATTACACAACCGCATTTATTGCTGTTAATGGTCGCTTTTCTTAGCGCTAATTTATATCTCGGCAGTCACAACCATAACTCGACTTGTTATCTACAGAATATATTTTCGTGCGTATCGGACTTGTAAATGCATCACCGGGAATACTTAACGGTGTCATTATTTGTAATTATCGCGACCGCCATTTTGAGCCAATACTTGCATTGAGTTGCAATATTACATTTTAGTTGGCATAATCTATACATATAATAAAATCGTAGGAAAGTCAAAACTGTACATTGAATATTTTTTTAAAGAATACTTGGGCGTGATCTACAATCGATATCGAAGCCAAAAATATAGTTTTTAGAATTTTTGTCTGTTTGTCTGTATGTCCGGGGTAAACTCAAAAAGTACTGCATGGATTTACTTCAAATTTTGCATGAATATTACTAATAGGTCGGGTCAACATATAGGCTACATATTATCACGCTATCATCTAAGGGGGAGTAGGTGTGCGTAGTAACGAAGTCCGCGCGGACGAAGTCGCGGACAACAGCTAGTCTATTAATAAATGATGAATTTGAAAACATTGAAATTTTACTAGACGCTAGAATTCCGCCATGCGTCACCCGGATTCGGTACTACCTGCCGCCTTTTCTATTCCCGTCACAACAGTATCAGTGCTTGTTACGGTCGTATTCCTCTTTGAAGGATATGGTAAATTGTAATTGTAAGATAATACCAATACGAACCTGCCACATGGATAGCAACGCACGCACTTTGAAACTAAATATATTCTCAACACGATCTAAGCGTGGTAGCTATTTATTTGTGAATAGGGCCTAAAATTTTATTTATTTTATAGATTGCCTGCTTCTAATAGTTATTTAATGAGTTTATCGTAGTATAATTTTATGGCAACAAGACATCGACAAGCATCGACGCTATTGCGGCAGGAATAGGTAAGGAGATGTTACCAAATCCCGGGAGAGACTTTGCAGAACTCTATCACCTAGTAAAGTTTCAATGTTTTCAAATTAAGCATTTATTAATACGAGTAAATTATAATCTAAAAAGTAGCTAGCTACTCTCTAATCTGTATATTAATACGTGAAGTAAAAATTTTGTGCCCTTTTTTTGATAATTATGCGAACGGTGGAGTTAAAAGGCACAATTAAAGTTTACATTTAAAAGATTGTAGAAACCTGATATTTTTATATAATATCAATAAGAAAGAAATTAATAAAAGTAAACATTACATACACCACATTCATGTGACATGTGAAAGAAAATATACCTACACACCTGTATACCCATTGACATGTATAATATCATACACGTCAATGTGTATACCGTATTCTTTACGCCTAAAATCTGTTGTCACACTTAAGAGAATTTATTGTTTACTCTATAGTCGAATTTCAACCACAAGGCGATCGTTAATGTTTATTACCTAAATTACATCACTTCCAAAAACTGTGTTTATTTTGCGCATACATAAACATGATTAATTACCTACCTACCACCTAGTTCGTAGCAAAGAATCTATTCTTTGAAAGGAGCTCGCATCAGCACAGAGGAATTGTGAAATTTTTCTTTTATAACGTCCTCTATATAACGTGTGTGTTTTAAACGCAAAAAACCTAAATTCTGTAAAGAATCCTAATTACCACGAAAGTTACTGGTTTATATAGAAAAGGTTAATAGCCAGCAACAAATGAAATGCCGTTAAATATTTCTCATTAACATACATTCGTAGAATTCGCAAATCATTATTACTCACTGCATAATAGTTTTCCTTGAACCTGCTTCTGAAGAGGTATTTGTCTATTAGCGTGAGTAATGTTTTTATTGCCGAGATAGAAATGAATTAAATATAATTTGGATAATCGTAGCACGATACAATAAGACAAAGAAGCTATACACCGCAGCAGACATTAGTGCGGGTACTTCGGATTCAATTTTGAACGTGATGAAGTGGATTTGTACTTACACAGTGCGTTCGATAACATTAATATGGCTTGGGAAACAATACTGCGGTGTTATGAAAGTGATAATTTTAATTAAAGTTGTTTTGTAACGTTATTTTTACTAATGTGATATCAAAAAGAAATGATTTATTTGCATATTCTTATTAATTCAGGGCTACTGGATATAGAAGCACAAATGTAGTGAAGAAAGATTTGATAAATTGAAACCCCATGTTGGTCCGGGACCCATTTGAAGAATAGACCATCTGCCTTTCTGCCCGGCAATTCGTAAAAGTAAACGATTGGCTATACGTGTCACTACTATCGTGACTATTAGATGGTAGAGTTCCGTAGCGTCTCACCGAGATATTTCGTTCCACCGCCTTACCTATTCCTGCCGCAATAGCATGTTCCGATTTGGAGGATAAGATAGCAGCTAAACTTATGCAAGTGGCATTAACACCTCGCTACACGGACGGCAATATACAGTTAATCTTTGGTGCTTGTTTGCTATCTTATGAAAAACCTCAAAAACCACTTTATCACTTTTAAAATTCATTCATTTATGGAAAGCTACACTGTTCCGGAGCAGTATAGCTTGTGTTTTACCCGACTAAATAAGGAATGACTGGCCCGAGACACTGAGGAAGGAATGACCCAACTAAGTGATGAAGGAATGTTTTTGGGTCCTGCAAATGAGGTCGCGGGCAAAATCTTATTTTATAACCAAGTACCTACTAGATGCCAGAGACGATTGCGTTGAGTCAAAAAAATTACACCAATTTACGTTATATTAATATGTATAAATATGATATATGTCATGCCAGTTCACTTGCAGTGCAGACAGGATTTATGTGACCAGTGGGTTCAGACTTCGAGAAGTTTACTGAAAGTAAAAAAAAAAACTTAATGCTTTTTGCCTTACCCGGGTTGAACTCTCTATTATTTGATCTGGGCTACGTTAGCTAATCAATAGAACATGAAGCATAGTATTTTTATGGCTCGCCCGCACTTGCGTCTGTCGTCACAAAACTTCGTGCAATGACACGATAAATGCAGATGTGACCGGCTATTTTCGGTTATTGTCGCGTACATTCCGGACTGCGTGTGCCTTAGTGCGCTAATATTTTCGGCGAGCGAGTGCGACCGCCGCGTTACAAACTTAGGCTTATTTGTTACTAGCTGTTGCTCAGGACTTCGTCCGCGCGCACTACGTTTACTCCGCTCTATTTCGTTATTTGAAGAACTTTGGAGCAGGATGGTTTTCAGTTTCTGGTGATAGAGCTGAAAGAAATCCATTAGGACTTCTAAGCTAAACCACATAAATCCATTGAGGGTGGGCTAATTCGGTTTGTTTTGGCAAATACTTAGGTGTTGGAGGTATTTTATGATATGATGGTGGATTTGGAAGGTGGCTATCTGAGATTGGGCTGATATAGTTGGTCTTTATTGCTTAAAGATTCGCAGGATTTGACAATGGAACTAGAAGATAGCTATGGAACTCCTAAACTAAACAAAATACCTATCGAGTGTGGTTTCGTTTGTTATTGCAAACACTCTGTATCAGGATGATTTTCAAGAATATATGCTGGAGCTGGAAGGAGGCCATGGAAACTTTGCGGTAAAACAACTCAAGCTCAATGAGTAAGGAGCTATGGTAACCCTAACCTCATGCTGCTGGATCCCTTTTCAAAGATCATCAGTTCCTTTCACGTTTTGCTCTTAAAATAATGCATATGAAGCAGAACGGTCTGACAGTTAGAAAATGTGTAGGTTTCTTTAAAATTTGAAATTTACTTATTAACTTTTAAAATATCCTTCGCATCATCTATATTCTGTGACAGCGTCCTTAACAATGACGTGTATAATATTATACACGTGAATGTCAAGGTTCTTAAGCATTTGTCAACCATATTATGTTTTGTTTTATTTATGTTTTTGCTTTTGATGTCATAAAATCTATTAAACCGTTTTTACGTTTTTACGAAATCTCTAATGCCTTGCGTAGAACATAATTTGGCAGGTGATGGTTTTGGGTAGTTTATTACCTACCTGATTAACAGCTGCAGAGTATAATTCTGCGCTGGTAATCAGATCATACAGGCGATGGCTAACACTTTCCATCAGGACGGTCTGTTGGCTATCGTTAGCAATAAAAATCTTCTATAAAATAAATTAAAATCATACTTTCATTATGGCATACTATTCAAAACCATCAAACCTGTCGAGGTCGATGAACGTTATAACAAGACATGACACGACGGAGTGTAAATCTCATGCCCTTATCTGTTCCCAATTCGCATACATTACAAGTTGAAGACACTGCGGGCGACAACATTTGCATTTTAAGGACCAACCGGTAATTATTAGTGGGCGCTTTAATTATTTGCCCGGTCAAGGAGTGATGTAGCTTGTGGAATGTACGTCAATTTGTATTTTGTTGTTGCAATCTTAAATGTGAACACCGACGCTTAATTACGTAAATATTTACATGCACAAAGAACTTAAGGAAACTGAAGTACATTATCGTAAACAAGAGAGTGGTAGATTAGTTTATGTTTATATTTTTATAAAATACTAGCAGATTCGCGCAGTTTCTTCTGCGAAAAGAGTGATATATCGTCGATATAATCTTTCATAGATATTTTCATCCTCCATTTTATCTCCTTAGGGATCGTTTTTTAAAAAAGTAGCCTATGATTGACCCCGGCTCTTTAACTATCTCCATGATAAATTTCACTTAAATTAATGCAGCGATATAGCCTTCAAAGCGTAACAGACAGACAGACTGACAGGGTTTCGCATTTATAATACTAGCAGCACCGTGCAGCCCGCTGCAATTAAGTGCTTGGGCTATTATAAATATTTAAACGTAAGCTTCTTTCAAAATAATGTTTTTTCTTTATAACATAAGATAGCGAACAAGCAGATGGGTCTCCTGATGGAAAGAGTCAAACCACCGCTTATAGACACCAAAGATGTTAATGGTGCGTTGCTATCTTGTGGCGAGGTCTAATGCCTAAGTTTACCGGCTACCTTACCCTCCAACAGATGGAACACGACAGTTAGACACAGTTTTAATTCTCTTCTTTCAAATCTTTCAAGTTTCCTTCATAAAAAGTTATAAAAAAATTAATTTTTAAAATTTGATTTGTTTCATAAGTCTTTTAAAAGCATGATCTTATTCATAAATTATTTGCGAAGTTTTACTAACCACACGGGATCCAGCAAATAACCAGATACCGCGGGATTGGAAATGCCCATTCCCGCACGGGATTGGACATTTTTAATTCCCGCGGTATCTGGTTATAGAGATTTAAAATTTCGATCGGAATTGCATTCCGTAGGATAGCTATGCTTATTTGTTATTTTATTTAAAAAAATAACTACGCCTTTTTACAGACACCATTACATGTAAAGCTAACACAACATCAATCTGCAAATAGTAATATTGGCGCAGGCACCAATAGGAACAATACGGAAAATTAATACCATTTGAACCACAACAGAAAATGTGCTTGCATTTTAAAAGTTTTCCGTTTGATTGAAAAAGAATAATGCATTTCTGTTGGCACGTTACTGTGACTTAATAATGGGAACTTCGTCATTTGGCCGCCATTATTTCGCCAACAATCATTGTTTCGCTTGTGACAGTTAATTTTTGAAAGTGTCATGTAATTTTCACTGAAGCTACATGAAGAAGTCTTGATACTGTGAGTTATGAATACATTTTTGTACAAAGGGTTTTTGAACACGTTTTTTCAATTAATATAAATTACCTCCTCAAGGCTTTTAGCTTTAGGCATCGTTTGGATTTTAATTTGAAAGTATCAATCAAAAGTAATTTAGCACATCATACGTTATGTATTCTTACTTCCTTTGAACCATTTTTAAAAAATTACCCCGTATTACATAAAAACGGTTACAATTCTATTTTCTGCTTTGTTGAATTTAAATGTTCTATGAATTCTCTCACAATGTAAATTATGCTAATTTTAATGTTTTAAAATAAAAGAAAAGCTGGTAAAATAGAGTTTTGAGCTAAGCGTCAGCAAGCTCAATTTACTTTAGTAGGATAATTAGATAGGTATACCCATACAATTCCCTTATGTGGCAGCCAGAGAGAACCAAGCGTTGTTATACTTCTGATTCAAGCAGACTTGTCTTCCTTCGATTCGATACCTTAGGATAGATTATATGAGACGATTTAATTATTCTTTGCAGGGTATTCAGAAAAAAAGAATTATTCATAAGAAAAATATTTCAACCGTTTCATAATTATGTTCTTTTTCATGGGCAAGTTTGCGCGACTCCACGACTTAGTGCCTTTTTGTGTAGATAGGGATAGCTTTTATCTTATAACTTTAACTCCTTTTAAAAGTTATAAAACCGCTAAAAGGTGAGGAAAATCCAAGGTACTTGATGACATTTCAAGTTATATCGGAAGTTACGCTCTTGCAGTCATTGATTACATGGGCGAACGTTATTTAGGTCTCCATGCAGTTTCCACATAGAGGACTGTAAACATAGATTTATCACAGCCTTCTTCTCCATCATTTTCCCTGCAAGGTAAGTCTTTGATGTGGGAAGAGCCAATAACTATAATAAGTTAATTAAAATCCACCAAAAAACGAGTAAGGTAGTTGGGTAATTCTGATAAATTGCATTAGCCTTCTTACTACGTTTTCATGGAGTCAATTTGCTTGGAAATCCCCTTTCTGTGATAAGTCACGATTAGCCGAAGATACTTGGTCCCACAATGTGATAGGTGGCAAGCCTATCGCCAATGGGGCACTTTCCAATCCCGGGCAACGTTGTTTTTATCAGAAAACTGAAAAACACATTTTTGAATTGCCCGACCCAGGAATCGAACCCGGGACCTCATGTGGTCAACTCCGACACCGGACCACTAGACCACAGAGGCGATTTTCCTCATAGTGATCCCTATTACTGTTGCATTAGCGTCAGATCTTCTCAAAGACATTATCCAATTTAGATTTTTTTAAGGTGAGTGGTAAACTTATGTATGTAATGTTTCACACCATTCACATGGTTTTTTTAATATTTTTTTAACATTTTGGATGTCTATAGTCAATAGAGTGAAGAGGGTGTGCGGGAATCAAAGCATTAGGTTAATTGCTTCAAAGCATCACCTTAAATCGGGTTACCAGTTTTGCCCTGCATAATTCTGTGCTTGCCCCAACGCTATTGTACGGAAGTGAGAGCTGGGTATAGCAGAAAGGGCATTAATGTAGAATTAACGCAGTCGTAATGCAAGCGTTAAGAAAAATCTGTGGTGTAACACTCGTAGATTGCCTTCGTAATACTAGACTGAGAGTGGTGTTGGGATCGTAAGATCGTATCGGTGTAAAAAAATGAGGAAGGACATGATCTGTTGGTTCAGACATGTTGAAAGAATGACAGATGAACGATTGACAAATCAGAAATACATTGTAAATGAGGATGGAGGTAGGTATAGTAGGAAACTAAAACTGATGTACCATGATCAGTTAGGTCGGGAGCTTCCCGAAGGTGGTGTTGAAATTCTCCGAGACTGTCGTGTGTTCAAAAAGAGAGATATGAATTTAGAGGGAGCTATGCAAATCTGTCTGGATAGTGATTTATGGCACACAATTCTTTCTCCTACCCCTACTAAGAGATTTGGCTTAAATATATGACTTCCTCGTGGTCTAGGGGAGAGCCTATTCGGCTCAGATCTTTAGGTCCTGGGTTCGATCCCGAGGTCGAGCAAATGTATTATTGAGGTTTGTTCGAGGTTTTCCTCGAAAATACAAAATTTCAGTTGCAGTTTGGAGTCTGGCGGGGTGGTGTATTATCACTCCCGTGCCTCAGATGCACATAACGCCGTCGGTCCTGGCGATCGTTAGAAATAGTCGATAATCGTTATTAGGTCAGCAAAAAACGGCGATGGGGATCACTACTCGTGGTGGTGAATCGTGGTGAATAAAAGTCAAGAGCAGTTTGGTTAACTCTGCCTATCCCTCAAGGGAAACGGGCGTGATGATACTACTACTATATGTATGTATGTATATACATATGTAAAGTCAATGATTATAATTTTTCAGCAGCAGCCTATATGCTGTACTATGGTCTGTGATACCAACACAACGGTAAAATAATAAGTGTCAAATAATATATATAAAAAATATTCTTGAAAGTTCCCAAGTTAGTATCATCACGCCGGTTCCCTAACGGTACAGGTAGGATGAACCGAACATATAAAGACTTTCCAGTTCACCACCATCGATTTGATTTTGGGTTTTCGAGAAAAACTATAAAACTTTTCCCCAATCCGGGTATCGAACCCTGGACGTCACGATCCGTTCCAAATAGGCTAACTCCTAGACCACGAGGTATTATTAATTCAGTAACTAAGATCTTTAATAATGATCAAGAC
Organism: Apodemia mormo; assembly: GCA_036924255.1. Lineage (NCBI taxonomy): Eukaryota > Metazoa > Arthropoda > Insecta > Lepidoptera > Riodinidae > Apodemia > Apodemia mormo. Next base: position 24,052,888 of record JAUPFN010000015.1, on the reverse strand, counting down.
CTACCGGTTGATCTTAACCCAAAATTTAAAACGGCCCTGAAAGCTCCATGACATGGATGTGACGTTTTATGAGGCACAATTTCAACCAATAATACAACATCATTTAAGCTTTGACTTTTTGTTTTTTGGTGCGAACTTAGGGCCGTCAGCTTACGACTAAAATTTATATAAAGTGAATAAAATATAGTGATTTAATTATATTTGTTTGCATCGTAACTACGCGGTTTCTTGAAGTGCACCACGAATTGTGTTGTGTTATTTTTTATATCATACTAACTGCAGCGTGCAGCCCGCCGCATGTAGTTTTTTGCAACATTGACTAACAAACATCCATTCATCCAAACATCCAAATTTTCGCATTTATAATATTAATATAGACTAGCCGTACCCTGCGCTCGTTGCTACGCCACCAACTAAAATAAATTTGAAGGAAAGACATTACATTACCAACTCAGAAAACTTCGTGGGCTCATGCACAAAAATTTTGCTAAAGATCATCACATGATCAAATGCATAGTTTATGATTCTATAAAGGACATACAGACAAACATTCATTTATATATGTAGAGATAGCAAACAAGTGGATGACTTCTAGACAGAGAATAGACAGAGACATCCACCGCCTATAGAAATTAAAGATGCTAATAGTACGTTTGCTATCTGTGTGGCAGTGTGGTAATGTCTCAAGCATAAGTTTACCACCTATCTTACGCTATTACAGCAAGAATTAGTAAAGTGATTGTACCGAACCCGGTCGAAACTTAGTGGAACTCTACCACCTAGTTGTCAGGATGGTAGTGACAACAGTGGTAGAGCAACTTTGACCATCCGTTCGCCTTTTGCAAATTGCCTGGCAAAACATTTTTCAACTGTTTTTCAACGGGGGACAAATGGGTTTACCAACACGGGTCATACACACACATACTATATATGTATGTGTGTGTATGTTTTTTTTTTACATCATATGATAGCAAACAAGCAGGTTGCTCTTCTGGTGGAAAGAGAAACCAAAGTCTTTAGACACCAAATATGTTAATGTTGCGTTGCTCTCCGTGTCACAGGGTGGCAATGCCACATGCATAAATCTACCGGCTAACTGACCCTCCAAACACGACAAAGAAAAGCATTGACGGTATTGCGGCAGGAATAGGTAAGGCTGTGGTAATATATACCCGGGCAAGATGTTGCGGAACTCTACCACTTTGTAGTCACGATAGTAGTGACATGGGTAGCTAATCTGTCACTTTTACGACCTGCCTGGTAGAACATCAGTTGGCCTATTCTTTAAAGAAGTCCAGACCAACTATGAATAAATATTATAGGAATTTTCCCCGTGTTGGTTTTGGGCTCCTTTGAAGAATAGACCAACTGCCGTTCTGCCATGCAGGTCGCAAAAGGCGACTGATTGGCTATGCAAGTCACTAACATCGTGACTACTAGGTGGTAGAGTTCTGCATTGACTCGCCCGGGTCTGGTACCACCGCCTTACCTATTCCTGCCGCATTAGCGTCAGTGCTTGTCATTGTCGTGTTCCGGTTTGGAAGATAAGGTAGCCGGTAAACTTATGCATGTGGCATTAGACCTCGCCACAAGATAGCAACGCACCATTAACATCTTTGGTGTCTATAGGCGATGGTTGACTCTTACCGTCATCATCTTATGATATAAAAAAAATAGAAAAATAGATAATCACAACACAACGGGAATAAACGAAGTAGGTAAAATTATTGCTTTTTTCATATAGTTTCATTATTTTTTCCACAAATATTTTCTCAAAGCGGCAGAGTCCACCACAAAAGCTAACAAATCCTGTTTGTCCAGCGGAAAGCGGCCGTGATTTAATACAAATTATTATTAGAGGACATAAATAACGTTGTACGAGGGCAAAGACGGCAGAAGCTTCTTAATAAGTAATAAAGGGGTCATCGTTCATTCTTTTATACCTACTCTGTGGTTAGAGGGGAATTAGCCGGAGCGAACATATGCCGCTATTATTAAAGTAGACCTGACACCAATACACATATACTAAAATCTTGGTATCGTTCAGAAATTGCATAACATCGTATAATCTACGTATCGTAATCGTATACAATTTGGCACAGTTAAAGTTTAGAAGTCCAGAAAATTAATATCTCTATATATATAAAATTCTCGTGTCACATCTCTATATATATAAAATTCTCGTGTCACAATGTTAGTCTCCATACTCCTCCGAAACGGCTTGACCGATTTTGATGAAATTTCGTATGCATATTCAGTGGGTCTGAGAATCAGCCAACATCTATTTTTCATCCCCCTAAATGTTAAGGGTTGTCCACCCCTAAAATTTTTTTTTTTACTTTATGGACAATTTTTTTAATTTTTATTTTTTTATGATTCAGCATTAAAAAATACATATAACTCTACATTTTTACCCTTCTATCACCAACCCTTATTTTTTAATTAAATAATTTATATGGCAAAACAACGTTTGCCGGGTCAGCTAGTATTTTTATATAATTTGCATTAGAAATACATCTAATTAAAAACAATAAACATTGCACACATTACATGCATCGTGGTATACACACTATTATTTTTAAATGTTTATAAATATTACTGGACAATAGGTACTACTACTACTTTAGCTAAAGTCTGGAACTAAGAAGAGTAGTTTTATTGCTTAGTCTATGGTCAAATTTCGACCCCAGGACGATCGCTAGTAATTTAAAATACCTACCTATATTCGGTTATGGAATTCCAAATTTACTACAAACTAAAAATATTATTCTATATTCCCACTTTTGTGAAAACCTTCAGATTCACGAATCTTCGAGACTGCACTCATTATCTGCAATTTTTTAATTAATTTTATGATAAATAGAGAACGAATAGTTTGGAGAAGATAAGATAAATTAATTTAAATTGATTGCTAATACAAATTATAGCAATGTTATGGCTAATTTAAGAAATAAAGATGTATTAAATATTAAAGTACCAGTAAATATTTGACTGCCTTATGAGTTCCCTTTTAACTTCCCAATAAGAAAATTGAAAATTTTCAACAATCGGAAAGTTGTTGGTCTGATCTCGATTTTCAAAAATGAGGTTTTAGGTTCTGACAATGCTTAGGATTACGTCAGTATTTTTTTTTAATAGAAGAGGGGGCAAACGAGCAGGAGGTGAACCTTATGGTAAGTGATCACCACCGCCCACCGATATCCGCAATACCAAAGCTCTTTTCTTGAAGGCCCCAAAGTAGTTCAGAAACACCCCTGCCGGTAAGTGATTCCGCAAGAGTAGTGCGAGGCAAAAAGTGCCGAGAAAAACGCAGTTGTGGTCTGTGGATTTCCTGATGATTTACGACGATTTTTGAAGATTTCCATTTACGTAATATATGCGTGTGTGCATACACATTTACGTAATGTGTATATTTAAAACCTTTTTAGCTTTGAACGGCTTGACTGATCGAAACATGATTGACAACATTCGATTGGGTTCTGTCAAACTTAAAAAAAAGCTTGTGAACTCTTTGAGCTCAAAAATCTATGCTTAGGGTTTTTACTTGATTTGAGCTCAAAATACCTCAACTTGGTGGAAAGTTTTAGGGGTGGCTTGCAGGCTGTAGGGACAACCAGTTTACAGTTTTTTATAGATGTATAACGTACCTATCCAAAATAATTTAAAGCAGCTTTTTTATGAACTATTTTATGAATCTTTTACGGGTTAAGCGCTTGATTTGTGCCTTGGAGAGTTTGTGAAGCTTTTATTGGTTATCGAATGTTACAAGTGAGGTAGCAAGGTTGACAATTATAGAGATGGCAATCATAGGCTATTTGACAAGTCAGTGAAACGTTGAGATCAGCTGTCTATCGAATTTAGTTTCAGTGCCTAATGTGATGTCGGATTTGTAACTTCCTTCTCATTGTGTCACTTTTACTCATATGACAATTGACATTTGAAATACAGTATGTATAACTTTTACTACTTTTTATAATTTTTATCTATACCAATACAATAAAACTGAAGAGTTATGCTAAATAGCAGTACCAAATGCACAAGTTATCGGCTAATTTTTTTTTCTATTTTTCTACAGTTTTCGTCGTCGGCACTTGGTAAAACTCCATTTCAATGTCATATTTATCTGTAAAAAAAACATATTGTGAAATAGAACAATTGTATTAATTGATAAATTATGCATCTATTGGCTACTTTACTCTCCAAACCGGAACATAACAATGAAAATCATTGATTCTATTGCGGGAGGAATAGATAAGGCGGTGGTATATAATATATATACCCTGGCGAGACATTGAGGAACTCTACAACCTAGTAGGTAAGTTATATGAAATTCAGATCGCAAGGGGTTTTTGAATCATAGAAAAAATAGAGTCATCTCTCCTGACGAATCATCACCTATATACACCAAACATTTTGCATTGTTTGCAAAAGGCAGGTATGCAATTCGGCATCCGTAAGTTTACAAATAAAATTCAGGCCTTTACTACTCCCGGACTCTACCATTTAGGAGGTAAGATAGAATTGATATTTTAGCGTTCGCAGGCCTTGTAAGATCCGATTGCATCAAACTATTTAAACAATTTTACTATGGTTAAAGTTATTGAAAAAGTGTTTACATAGTTTGTTGCTAGCAAACATGTACTAAAGTATTCACATGTTTGGTGCTAAAAACCAAAATAGTGTCCTGACTGAGAAGCTAATGGATTCAAGCCAATTTAGAAGAAAATCTGTTGGTTTTTCCTCGTTGTGAATCGGGCTCTCTTTGAAACCATCTTTCATTCTGCCAGGCACTTCGTAAAAGGTGATTATAATCCGTTATATTTGTTACTACCATCGTGACTAGGTGGAGTTTTGCAATATCTTGCCGGGTATATGATACCGTCACCTTACCTATTACTGCCGCAACAGCGTCGATGTTTGTCAATGTCGTGTTTCAGTTTGAAAGGTAAGGTTCCAGGTAGACTTATGCAGTAGCATTGTCATCCAGCCACACGGATAACATTGCATTATTAATATATTGGTGCTTAATATGTTTGCTTTTAATTGATATAAAAATGCATTACTGTGGTAAAGATTTTTTTTTATTTTTTCGTATTTGCGCTGTTACCAAGATGCTTTTAGGTTATTTTTAAACCTGGTTTTAAATTGTGTACAGGAAGCGAGGCAACGTCTGTCTACCGAGTCCCATGGCCAAAATACTTTCAACAATTTATGTAACTATGAAATCCGATGTAATAAATAAACTAGGTTAAATCGCTGAACAGTTTATTAAAAATGTGTTTATACTAGTGTTGCTTTTTCTTCCCTTAAATTCCTTACCTTAAAAAAGTTAATTTTCGTACCGAACTCTGTAGGATCGTGAAATGTACGAACATTTCAACCAACAGTTTATATTGGTGGTGCGTTTTCTCACCGATTTCTATAGTAGCTTTATAAATGAATTATGTAACTTTAAAGTTCTATTATTCCTTTCCTCTAAAGTCAAAAGTTAATTTACACACCAAACTAGTTTCGATTGTTAAATTGTCATAATAAACATTAATTTATGTTGACGATGCGTTTCCATACAGAGTACTATAGCAGCGCTTTAGCAAATTTTTTATAATTGCTTTCCTCAAAAACAGTTAATTTCCGTACCGAACTTGATCGGATCGCGAAATGTACGAACATCCTTACTAATTCCCAAAGCAGTTATTTAAATAAATTATGTAACTATGAAATCCTATAGTTCCTTTCCTTACAAACTAAAAGTTAATTTCCGTACCAAAATAGGTCGCTTCGCTAAACGTTTATATTAACAAATAGTTTATATTGGCGGCGCGTTTCCCTAACAGGGTGTAGTTGTTTATTATAGCGGCAATTCATTCATCGCTTTATTAACGAAGCGCGTGAGAGAAATAGCAAATACAAGACATGAACCATCCAATAATTATTAGATTTATTGGTTACCTGGTGCCCCGAAAATTGGCTCAACTTGAGCAATTATTTTTCTTTTATTTTATTATAATATCTATATTTCTGGTTTTGGATGTTTGTCTAATGTATATTACTGTTTTTATTTTTTATTTAGATATATGTATATAGCAAATAACATTTTATTTGACGTAGGTGTCGACGTCATTGCAGAAAAAGGATAAAAGACAAGTTATACAATAGTTTTTAAATGCATTAAGACAAAATACAGAAAAATAAAGTCAGCTAGAGAGAATAGCTTTGTGTCCACTAGGAATGAATCGGATACATTGTAGTTTCTAATGATTGATTATGATATGGTGATAACAAAAATCGAAAATATTTGTTATAAAAGATAAGGATTATTAATATTTTTAGATTATAAATTCGACAAAAATAGTCGTTTAGTCACGTGACAGTGAATGCATATCTGACAGCGTTATGTCACGTCGTGGTAAAGCGTCATCTTGATGTTTTTTATGTCATAAGATAGCAAACAAGCAGATGGGTCTCTGGATGGAAAGAGTCAACCATCGCCTATAGACACCAAAGATGTAAATGGTGCGTTGCTATCTTGTGGCGAGGTCTAATGCCACATGCATAAGTTTATCGGCTACCTTACCCTCCAAACCGGGACACGACAGTGACTAGCACTGACGCTATTGCGACAGGAATAGGTAAGGCGGTGGTACCAGACCCTTTCGAGCCGATGCAGAACTCTACCACCTAGTAGTCTTATTTTCATAGAAACTACAAAGTAAGTAAAGTATATAATACCACGGTGTGATGTCATTAGGATAAGATGATAATTCAACACGTTTTTGCGGAAAATTGAAATTGCAATTTTAAAACGTGATATTTTTATATATGTATGCTATTTAACATAAATTAATATACCCAATAAGGCAAAAAATTAAAGAGTTTTTTTTTAAATTAAGTCAACTAGCCTATTCTCCGTCTATAGAAATGACTAATATTTTTAAAAATAACATAAAAACTGGATGTTGTGGCATTTCTATGTATTATTATCGTAGATTAACACCTACCTCGACGTCACAAATAAATAATGTAGGCTTATAGGAGTTATATTAATCGATGTAGTTTTTCCAGTGATATTTATTTATTATTGTGGTAAACAACATAATTATGATAACCAATTTGTTGTTGCCCTGCATTGCTTGCTTCACATTCAGAACAATCGTTGACACTACTCTTAACAGCACTAGACCAATTTAATAAATTATAATTATAATCTATACACATAAATAAAATTAAAATGTCTGTTTATAATCTCAAAAAAAACATTTCTTAACAATTTTAGATATATAAATATTTTCACGTCACTTATATATAAAAAACAATTTTAAAAATTATTGTATTTTTGCTTATTTCAGCTAATCTCCCCAACAGCTAACCCGATTTGGACAAGATTTTCATTAACAGATAGCTGATTTCGTTAGAAGTAACTTAGGTTAATTTTAATTTAGAAAAAAATTTTGGACCATTCAAATTATTAAAAACCCACATTTAGATGCAGACTGCAACCAGTGTACCCATGTGACGGCCAGCGGTATACAAGATCATATCCGGATATGCTAGTCTAAAAATGCAGTAAATAAAATAAATACTGTCACGCTGCCTACGTTTTCTAGGATATGAGCGTGACGGTGAATGTGAAAGTGACGTGCAAATAGTCGCCTATAGTTACCCGACAAAGCCGATAATATTAAATCGCATATGACAGGTGGCTGAACTATCGACGAAGTGAGCATGTTATAGACTATAGTCTTACAAAAATTATGCATTGTAAAAAAACTGTAACACTTATTTAGCACAAATCGTCCCATCAAGATTTGAATACCTGACTTCATGCGTCAATACTAAAAGCTGGTACTACTAGACCATCTATGTAATTTTACGATGTGCCAATTAAAAACTTATGGTGCTAAAAAGGCTATAAAAACATAATTAAGAAACGGATTAAGGATTTACCTATACCTTTATATTACCTTAGATATCCACAATACATAATATAATTATTTTCTACTTGTAAGATTTGTAATAATTTTGATAGCCTCAAAGCTAAAAGGGTTTGCAGGCAAAGAGCCTTCCAAACCGATCTAATTCCAACGAAGCTCGCCAAACAGAACCCATTACCGCACTAATCGGCAGAGTGCTGACGTTATAAATACCGCTTTTACGCATATTTATCGAACCATAAATAAAAAACTCTATGAAAAAATATAAATGTTTCCTTTTTGCTATCGTTTTCCGAATATCGCGTTTTTTTCATAGAGTCAAAAGCTCGAACAGACCACTTTCGCATTATGGAATTGCCAAAAGCTCATTTGTGATTTGTTTTCTAAAAGCTTATGTTTTATTTTGTGTATCGGAAATAGGCACCTATCACAATGTATTAAGAACTGAATTTTCTTCGCGACTGTTTTTGTTTAGCACTTTTTAGAAACGAAATTTGGCATTGAGCGTAGAAATGAGATATTTTGGCTGTATTACGCAAATTGGATAGCTTTCAACACTCAACGGAGTAGGTTCCGAACTTTCGCGGGGTAAATTGAATTAAAAATATCATAAGACGTAAATATGTTTGGGGATTCTAATGATGTAGCTCTGCAGTAAGTTTGTGGTCGGTTTCTCTTATGAAATATTGCAGCATCTTAAGCTGCAGTCTGGCGTACTGGAGTGTTTTGCTAAATATTTAATTCTCGTATATTTACGACTTTAAAAACCTTTTTCCCTGAATGAAAGAAATGTGAAGTCGAAACTTTTTAAATTCTTAATTTTCTACAGTTGTCGTGATGTTACGGCTTGCAGATTGGTAAAATTTTAAATTAATGAAATAAAATATTATGATGTTATAAAAGCAGACTTCTTATCTGGTTTTAATTAGAAAGAGAGAGATAGAGAGCGATTGAAACTAAATATTATGAGAATTAAAGCTTCAAATCAATATGATGATGAAGAACCGCACCGAATTCATTTGTGAGTAAGGAAACTAATGATGTGAAATCTCTTTTTCATTTTATAGGATAGCAAACTAGCAGATGGTTCTCCTGGTGGAAAGAGAAACCTTCGTCTATGGTCACCAAAGATGTTATTAGTGCGTTGTTATCCATGTGGCGGGATGGCAATTATACATGCATAAAACGAAGAATGCTAGGTATTTTGAGCCGCAGTAGTGCCTCATCGAGTGTAGTAGTGTTCGTGTCTCCTGAAGATACTTCTTCGGCTGCGAAGTGAAACGTGCGTTGAGTGCGTAAATTGTGTGCTTTTGTGTTTGGTGCTATCGTGGTATAAAGTGTGATGGGCGAGGGTGGATAACTGTGCTGCTGGGGTCTTCAATATTTTCCAGACCTACGGCGAATTTGTTCTCTTTATTACACCGCTTTTATATGTTTTCCTTTTCAGTGACATCGCAAAGGGACACTTAAAAGTTCGCGAAAATTTGCAAAATAACTAGTATTATTTGTTTGAACAATGAATTTCCGCAAAGTAACGCCTGAATCTATAAAATACATGGGTAAGTCTACAGGCTACCTTACTCTCTAAACCGGAACATGACAATGACAAGTATTGACGCTATTGCGATAAGAATATGTAGTGACACCAAATACCGAGGCGACATGTCGCGGAATTCTACCGTCTAGTAGTAACGATAGTAGTGACACGTGTAGCCAAAACTTAGCCTTTTACCGACCCTTTTAAAGAGACCCGGATCAACGAGGAAATCTATAAATAGCAAAGATAATAAGAAAGCACCGCTGCTAGAATGGCAAGGACATAATGTATAATGTTTGTAAGTTAAAATCCAAACGGCAATAGTGAGAAGAAAAGTTTTGGATGTGGCAATAAACAATTCTTTTACTTTGATCACCTCATTGACTAAACAAGCTTTTAACTTGATTAACTCGTTCGGCTTAGATTTTGACTGTTGACTTGGTTAAATTCCTTTTTACTAGTGTCATGTGTAGCTTGTAAGCTTATGCGTATCTATAAGCGAAGTCTGTTTTTTTCATCGGAGAATAACGTCTTTTTACAAACAAAGACGCTATTCTCCGATCCTGAAATATTTTTAAAATATAAAATATAGGTACCAAAAATTATGCAACTTGGCAAGCATGTCAACTTTTGCTTAATTTGTTACGCTAGAACGGCTGAATGGTTGAACAGATAAAGATGAAATATGACACAGAGATAGGATATAGTCTGAAATAGCACAATGGTTACTTTTAACCCCGTAAAATATTTTGTTCTTGTAGGCTTCACAAGAACTTTTATAATAAAGCGGCTTTTCGCCATGTTAGTCCGGGCCTCTTTAAATACTGAATAATCTGCTATTCTGTCATACAATTCGTAAAATGCGGACGATGGGCTATACGCGTCACTATTATCATGACTGCTAGGTGGCAGGGTTTCACAACGTTTCGCCTAAGTTTTGGTACGACCGCCTTACTTATTCCTGCTGCAATAGTGTCAATGCTTGTTACTGTCTTGTTCCGATTAGGAGGGTAAGGTAGTTGGTAAACTAATGAGTATATTATTATGATTTTATCTTATTATTACAGCTTGTAAATTGTAATGCAATAATACTGTTTAAATTAAGAAAATTGATTTGCAGAATCTGTTTAATCTTTCTCTATAGCCTAGCTAAACATTTTACTTTATGCTCACTCTAAACATTTTTGAAATATAAATGAAAATGTATACAAAAAATGCACAGTTATTATCTACGTATGACTTAGGTTTAGAGGCTGTTTAAATGATAATGATACTAAACAAAAAACTTCAAATGATTTCACAAAAAGTCGCCCGTAATTTTTGATAATTACATGGTCCCAAATTAACTGAACGAACTACTTGAGCGTGGGATGAAGACACACATACGTAAATAATTGTTTCTTATTAAAATCAACGTTAATCTACCTTCGGAGCAGATTCCATCGAAGCACCATCACATTATGTTTAAGAATCGACAACTATAATTTCTGTTCAATCAAGATTTAATTGTTTTAATGAGCCACATGCGTGAATGGACGCCCCAATTATTGTTTATTTTTAATCGCCTCAAGTGGTTTTTATGTTCGCAACCAAGCACGCATGGAGGCCCCAAGCGATCATTTTCATTATTTTAATAATGTAAACTTCCAATAATAATTTATACTGATTTGGGGTTAAACACGTTAAGAGATATTTATGAATTCTCCGAGATATCCGAAATGTAGTTAGCTCCGTAATTTGACTTTACATAAGTCTTATTTTATTCCTTCAATCAAACCTCGTTCACTTTTTAAGCATGTTGACTTTTGAATCCTTTTTGACTTTAATCGGCGGAGAACTTATGAATGAATAATATCTAATTATTTGTACTGATATGATGGGGGTTTAAATAAGTAAATATGTATTTACGAATTATCCGAGATATCCGAAATATAGTTAGCTCCGTAATTTGACTTTACGTAAATCTTTTTATTTTTTCAATCAAACCTCGTTCACTTTTTAAGCATGTTGAGTTTTGAATCCTTTTTGACTTTAATCGGCGGAGAACTTATGAATAAATAATATCTAATTATTTGTACTGATATGACGGGGGTTTAAATAAGTAAATATGTATTTACGAATTATCCGAGATATCCGAAATATAGTTAGCTCCGTAATTTGACTTCACGTAAACCTTTTTATTTTTTCAATCAAACCTCGTTCACTTTTTAAGCATGTTGAGTTTTGGATCCTTTTTGATTTTAGTCGGCGAAGAACTAATGAATGGTAAATGTAAATTATTATATCACACTGATAGTGGTTTACATACGTAAAGATATATTTATGTATTATCTGAGATATCCGAAATGTAGTTAGCTCCGTAATTTGACTTTACGTAAGTCTTGTTTTATTCCTTTAGTCAAACCTCGCTCACTTAAGCATGCTGACTTTTGAATCCTGTTTCATTTTAGTCGGCAAAGAACTTATCAATAAATAATATTTAATTATTATCATTAATACTGACGCGAGTTTAAATACTTAAATATATTAACTATCCGAGGTATCCGAAATGTAGTTAGCTTCGTAAATTGACTTTACGTCAGTCTTATTTTATCCCTTCAATCAAACCTCGATCACATTTAAGGGTGTTGACTTTTGGGTTATAGTCGGCGAAGAACTTATGAATAATTAATAAGCTTTTTAATTCCTATTTTAAAAATGTTTTTATACACATATAAACGAAATTAAATTTTATAAAAATAATCGCCATCATTTCTGAAATAAAAAATGATTTAGAACAAATTTCCTGAAAATTTAATTAAACTTACACTAATGCATCTATACCGATGTCAATACGCCTAAACTGCTAATTTTGCTATTTTTTTATAATTAAATGTTAATGGTGTTTTACTAACCAGGTAACGGGATGGCAATCGATAAACTTGAGCATGTGGCTCAAGTTTACCAGCTGCCTTAACCTCCTAACCGGAACACGGCATTGCATTACCGGCAATCTCAAACCGTCCAAACCAGAACACGACAGTGATAAGCTCTTATTATAACTACTACGGTTAAAAAAGGGGAGTTGGTGGGCGCCCAACACAGAAAGGTACTGAACAAAACTGATGGAACCAAGTGATACAACATTTTACTGGAGATATTTAAATGACAATCTGAAATCGGTTCCCTTTTGAAGAATAGACCATTTGCCATACTGCCAAGCAGTTCGTAAGAGGTGAGTAAATGGCTATATACTACTACCGTGACTACTATTTGGTAGAAATGCAACTTCTCGCCCGAGACTAGTACCTATCCTATTCCTTCCGCAATAATAAAATATTTCTGGACAATTTTGCACGAACTGATCCAACCTCAAAGTAAGCAAATTATTTGCTTGTGATATGGGTGTTAGTCAAGATATAAATACATAGAAATACATATATAAATACTGAAATATATTTAATAAACAACCAAACCCAGAAATACAAACAACTATGATAATCACATAAATACTTGCCCCTGTCGGGAGTCGAACCCGAGCCTCATTGATTGCGTAGTCACGGTCTCTAACCACTCGACCAACGGGGCGCTGCGGTCTGCCTGCCGCAATTGCGTCAGCGTATGTCGCTATCGCGTTCGTGTATGAAGGGTAAGTTAGGTGATAAACAAATGCATGAGGCATTCTTACACTGCCTCTCGGACAGCAAGACATCATAGACATGTTTGGTGGCTATAGGCGACGGTTATTTCTTTCCATCTCTTTCCATTTCATGGAAATTCAAACAAGCAGATTACCATCTGCTTGTTTGCGTTTCTATGAAATAAAAAAAAAACAAGTAATTACGTCCCCATATTTCTTGTAATAATTAAGAGAGAAATAATTTAGATAATATATTCGATGGAACATAAATAAATATCTTCACGCTGGTTCTCTTGTAAAGTAAACAGAGATTTACTTTGAACTCTCAGAATTTCAATAAACTATTACCCTGAATCACCGATCTGTGTCATGGTGAACTATTAGTTTTACACATTTCATCAACGATTACCTTATTTTTGTGATCTGAAAACGGCTATTGCGTTTTCTTGCAAGAATTCATACCGATACGTACTCATCCGAGGCACCGCAGTGTAAAAAGACCACTATCAGACAACAAGCTGCTACTGAGGTACCTGTTTTCAAGGATAACCCCCGAAAATCTTCAATACTAATTTTTCCGACCTAGGGATAAAATAAGCTAACTAATAAAAGTTCCTCGATCTATCAAAAGCGTTGGACTCAATCTCTACCGACATTTTGCTACAAAAGCTAGAGACTCTCGGAATTCGAGGAATTGCCCTGGACTGGTTTCGTTCCTACATAAATGACCGTAATTAGTGAAGCTGATCTACATTAATGATCTATTACTCCAAAGAATACTGAATGCTAAAATAGTATGCTATGCTGACGATACGGCAGTCATCTTTCACGGAAAGACTTGGAACGAAGTACAAATTTATCTGAGAATGGTCTAGAAATCATCAGCAGTTGGCTACACAGAAACTATCTCGCAACACAGGCTATCTCGCAACATCAAAAAAAAAAAAAAATTTGTACCTTTCTCTAAATCCACCTCATCCACACCGATCTTAGTCTACGCATACATAACTGCCAAAATACAGGATCACCCTGTGCTTGCGATAAGCTTGAACAGGTGGACTGTACAAAATACCTTGGAATCATCATTGACACTACACTTTCATACAAATTACATATTGATGATTTGTGTAAACGCGTAAGAAGCACAATTGACATCATGAGAAAGCTACGGGACTTAGCCAACAAGAATATTCTCATGATGGTATACAACGCAATTTTTAAATTTCTCTTATCATATGGAATCTTAATTTAGGGTGGAACAGCGAAAACCCATATGATAGCCTTAGAGAGAGCTCAACGCGCTGTTTTAAAAGTAATACTCGAAAACCATATAGATACCCTACTGACTCACTATACAAAGAAACAAATGTACTTCGCGTTCGACAAATATTCATTTGGAAAGCTACAATTTTAGACCATCACATAATCTTAAATTCTCCAGACTACCCCACACTGTTTCATTGGCTCCGTAATTAGTGAAGCGCTTCCAGTTCTATTTGGTGTACCGCAAGGTAGTATACTTGGACTTACCTTATTCTTGATCTACATTAATGATCCATTACTCCAAAGAATACTGAACGCTAAAATAGTATGCTACGCTGACGAGACGGCAGTCATCTTTCACGGACAGACTTGGAACGAAGTACAAAATTATCTGGGAATGGTCTAGAAATCATCAGCAGTTGGCTACACAGCTTTACATTCTATACAAAGTTCAAATTGCGAGAACAATGTCTGCATTTGATAGACGATTTCCATCTTTTCTTTTTCCCTACATCTACAATAAAGTGTGTCAAGGCTTCAATATTAAAGAGCTTTCTCCAAGACTTGCTTCTAAGGAAGTAATCAGATGGCTTTCTTCTCTTAACTATACAGAAACCGAAAACATTCTTGCGAAATCTTAGTCACTCATACTCAAACATATACACTAACATACACTCTCTCTCATACACACACACACACACACACACCCACACACAACTCACAACTACCTTCTTTCTCAAATACATTCACTTACTCATACGTAAGTCACGCAGAGCAGTCAGTAAACCAAAATTAATTTATTGTGCCTGATGTTATCATTTTTTTTGTCCAATTTTCTTTTCAATTTTCTTCTTATTTTACTGTATAATTTTATTACCTCCCGTGAAATTTTTGTTAATTGTATCTACGGAAATCATTGCATGGTATCTACGCCACAGGCTTTGCCTAGTGTGGAGTCCAATATAAATTTAAGTTATTGTACTGTGCTTGTGAAATAAGAAATAATAATTAATCTTATCTTATCATCTTATAATAAAATAAAAATTTATTTTAAATGTCACTTCATTTGTGTAACGGCGCTGGGTTATATCTTAAAATGAATTATTTGTCAAATAGTCATTGTAGGAAGGAATAGATTTGTTTTGTAAATTAAAAAAACACACGATAGCTTTGAATGATTTGACATTTTAGATAACCATTGCCTTATTCGGTAAAAATTTACTATTACATATGTAAGTTTGTCAGCTACTCATCTAAACCGGAATACAATAATGGGAGGTATAAAAACAAGACAGTGGTCCCAAGCCCAGTCGTAAAAAACTGTACTGCTAGATAATCAGAATGATAGTGCCGTGATGATCTTCATTAGTCATTTACAAGTTAGCTGACCGGAAGGCAGTTTGTCTATTAAAGAAGTGGTCTGAACCAACACATAAAAGTTTTTAGGGTTCCGAAGTAAACTAGGAACCCTTATATTTTCGCTATGTCCGCCTGTCTGTCCGTCTGACCGTCCGCACGATTGCTCAGACATCCTTATTACTAGAAAGCTGTAATTTGACACGAATATAAATATAAGTCACGACAACAAAGTGGTGACATAAAATTAAGAAAAATAATTTTTTTCAAGGTAGCTCCCCTACATGTAAAGTGGGGATGTTAATTTTTTTCTCACGTACCCCGTTGTGTGGGGTATCGTTGGATAAGTTTTAAAAAAATATTGTAGGTTTGCAACAACGATTTTTCGATTAAGGGATTCGTTTGCGAAATATAAAGCTTTAAAGTCCTAATTTTGCAGGTTAAACGGTTGGATTTGGGGGTGGGAAAAAAATCATTGTAGTAGTGAATATAATGAAGTTAAAAGGAAAAGTATCACGGCTTAGAAGGCTTTACAAGTTTTTGAGTTAAGATGCTACTCCCCGACCTGGGATGGTGATGGTGGGAATTTAAAATTTAACACACACATCCATATATTTCACTAATCATATACGTCGACCATACATCACACTATGGCCCACACTAGGTCTAGAAATTGTGTATTCATTGTGTGTTTTCTTGTGCGACATACGTAATGACACTTACAAAAACCGCAATGTTTCTATTTTTCATTGATTTGGCAAAAGTCAAGGTGGAGCCATAATGAACGCGTTCTACGTGTAATAATAGATTATGTTATTCACAACTGATTGATAATGTATAATTTGATTAAACTGCGATTAAGTACTAATACTTAATTACTTAAATAATTAATATTTCAGAATATAATTCAGGGCTATGGTAAGTAAATTAAATGTATATTAAAATCGACCAAAAGTATTCAATGTTTTTTAATGTATCACAAAATTAATCAAATCGGAACCGATCTTCTCAAGGGATCATAGTAATTTACGTATCTATATATGTATGTACATATATTCAGTAACATAAAAGTACACATTTTTACAACGCGACTTATTTGTGGTTAAATTTAAGTTTTTATTAAATGTGAGTGAAGCCATTGTTGACCGCTCTGTTATTGAAATATATAACCCTGACTACGCAATCATTGGGGCTCGGGTTTGATTACCCACAGAGTCAGACATTCATATATTGGGCATAGGGTTTGTATTTCTGGGTTTGGGTGTTTATATGTGTATTTCTATGTATTCATATCATTTAGTAACAATTAGCAAATAAATTGCTTACTTTGGGGTTAGGTCATTTGTATAATTTATATACCAATATTATTTTTATTATTCTGATATAAAGTTTGTTTGTAATTAAATAATCCATTCAAGTGGCACCTATGTTTATAAGTATTTCATAATTCAAATAAAATAAAATTTACCTCGGAATATTGATCGATTCTTATGTTTACTAGGACTCACCAGTTAGTCATTCAGTAAAACGGGTGGTGTCTCTCATCGCCCCATTTGTCAACTTTAATAGGTCTATTATTGAAAATTTGACTTAATCAAACAATGGAGTCCATGCTCTGAGTTGAACAGTGTAACTAGTAGATTAATGGGTGATTCTTCAAAAATGTGTTCTCCGTGTAATTTCCATGGTATTTTTGAAATCGCTCAATTAAAGTAAATTACACAAACATTTTAAAAGTTTATGCAAATTTAAAAAACATATGAAAATTCGACACGTAGTGGATCTATACTTTTCCTAAAAAAAATAATGAACTTTTGCGGTCCGTGGAAATTATATTACAGCCCACGGAAATTACCCAGCAGGTAAAATTTTGCTAAATATCGTATCAGATATGAAAATATGATTAGATAAAAGTGCCAAACCACTTTTGAACTATGAACGGCTGTAATATATATTAATACGATATTAGGCTTTTTTTTCAGCAACCCTTTTTTTCTGAATTTCACCTCTCCGTTAAACTTAGATACAGCAAAACAGATTAGCGATAAAGTGCGTGGGCTACAAATGTGTGAAATGTATACATTTCCTGTAACCTTTTGCCATTGCAAGCCATGCAATTGAAAGTGTGTGAAAAACTTAGTGTTCGTATTTTCGTTTCAAAAATCATTACAATTGTAGCGACGATGTTGGTACATAAGTAAGTAGTCGAGTAACGAAGAATTGCAGGATTAGCGAAAAATATGACTGTATGCTCAACCGAGCAGTTACCTAGCCTAGCTTAGGCGTGGTACTACACTTTACGTTGAATACTTTCCTTAACATGAAAACGTTAATAGTAGACTCATTTTCGGCCCTTTGAGCATGATAATAAGACGCTTTAAATGATAATAAGCTTCGCTTTAACAAATTTAAATAAAAAGGCAGATTAAACTGAACGTCTATAGACTTTCTGGTTCACCGTGATTCACCGGTTTGTCGGTTGGCGAGGTAAGTGGTAATCCTAATCGCTGCATTTACCGATATGTTAACGATTGTCGACTATTCCTAGCGATAACCAGGACAGACAGTTTTACGTGCTCATCCAAGGCACGGGAGTGATAATACACCACTTCACCCGACTCTGAGCAACTACAGAGGTTTAAGACTTTTAAGGAAACCCCGAAAAAATTTGAATAACACCTTTGCTCGACCTGGGGATCGAACCTAGGACTATGAGCAGTCTAAATGATAATTTTGGTTTAACAGGTTTAAATTAAAAAAAATAACTGACAAACAATATTTATTACTTAATCTGGTGATTGCATGAATTACAGTATAAACATTGAACATTTAATTTTAATTAATGCAAACAAAATGAAATAAAGTAATTTCCATGGGTTTTATGTAACTTCCATGGTGTTTTATACATGGAAATTACACCATGGAAATCACCAAAAAGCATATATTTTGAAATTTCTCGCCATTGGAAAGATAAAGGCTACTAGTTTGTTATAGGCTATCTACATTTGGGAGTTAGGTAGAAGACCGCAATACCCGTTACTAAAAATAGTACGATTACATTCCAAAAATGTGACATGGAAATTCTTGAAAAGTGAGAACCAAAAATTGAAAAATTGAAGAACTTACTCTTGCAACGAAATTGAGGGATTTAGGGCTATGAATACCTGATCCATAAGCTGCAGTATAAAAGCAGAATCAGAAAAACCAATCCCGATACCTCTAGACCTCGCCAGTTCAGAGTAGTACCCGTCGCAATAAGCGAAGCTAAAATTTTACCAAGTGTGTGACATACTTACTTACACTCATAAAATAAAAACTTTCACTGCAATTGGATTAGAAGTTTGGCCGGGATATGAAATGATTTGTATTTTTAAATTTTGTGTATAAATCTGATTAAAAGCGTTAGTGAATTAAAAAATATCTGCGATTGATCAGAAGACGGAGCGCGTGTTACGCGTGTAAAACGTGCAAAATTAACCGGATTTGAGGTGTTGAGGGTAAATAACTCTTATATACATGGTTATTACATAACGAAATCTATATGACACGATGCATACAGAATGTATATACATGTTATAGTAGATTTATGTAAACATTATTTGTTTATATAGGAGATAAGAATCTGTTACGCTCAAAAATTGTACTCTGAAGAATGACCCTAATGCGAAAAGCTTTCTTTATTTACCCCATTTCAAATTATTAACAATATTTTCAATAATATTCTTCAAAAAATGCTGTGGCTTTGTAAATTTATTAAGTCTCGATTAACATTGCAATTTTTCTAAGTATTGGCGGATAAGTTTTGAAGCATCATTATTATGCAATATCATGCTACTGTTACGCTTGCACGAATATGTACGGGAAATTTGGATGAAGTCATATGAGTGTAGTAACTGCATATTTTTGGTCCACTTTTTGAAGCTATTTTTAAAATTTCTCTTTTATATACAAGGATATATGAAGAAAATAAAAAAATACTTTGCTAATATAATACAGTGACATAGTAGAAAATTTAAAAAATATTTTTAAATTCCCACTACGTATATAGATAGAAATTACTCATTTTGTCTCGATTTTAAAAAATCGAGTTTTCGCCAGATCTTCACGGCTTAAGATGACAATCAGTATGTCTATGTATGTATGTGTGTGCAAAAATCGCACTACTTTTGAACGACTTGACCTATCGAAACGAGGTTTTCAATTGGACTCCACTCAACTTAGACTTTCTGAAGAACCAATTTGCTTTAGGAAATTTTGAGAAATTTGGAATAAATCTCAAAAAATTTTTTGACGAAAAAGCATTTTCTTAAAATAACTTCTAGGTTATTGTATCGACTGAATACAAAATCTATTCGGCTCTTTTCCTCAAAAAACTGCGTAAATTGTTCTATATACCCTTCCATAAATTGAACTAATCATTTTTGGACCTTTTACAATAATTTAGTACGTAGAAAAATACGTCACATATCGAATCAAGCTTTCAAAAGTTACAGCTTTAAAAATATTAATATTTTGTTGTTTACAAGAACATCATTTCATATTTGTAAAATAAATTTCAGACTAATACACCTATTGATTTCTAGACCTAAACAGCTATTTTACTTAAAAAACTTTGTCTAAAACTGTAACTTGGATAAAATCGACTAAATCGTTCGGGATTCATCAATAGCAAAATTTTTTTAACAAAAAATTTTTAACAACACTAAGGTACAATACACTACTATGAAATACGTAAATATACTGATCAGCTAACGTAAATACACTATATACACTGGTCACTTTTGCTGTACTAACACCAAACTTAACCGCCTACGCTGTATCACTAAAACACTTCTCTTATTCACTGTATTACACACTGATCACTTCGCTTCACACTGGTCGCAAGATTATTCGCAACAATACTGTGACATGAGTCAACCTAAATTCTTAAAAACACTAATTAATTTATTTATATTCATTAAACATTATTTTATGTAGTTATTTCCACAGAACATATTTCGAAAAAAAAATTTGAAAAAATATTTACATAGACTTGTTTATTTCTTGTATATGGATCACGATGACTACCAAACGGACGGTTTACGGACGGTCTCGAGACCGGGTTTTTCATTATTTCTAGAATTTCATACTCTTTCACTTGTTTCGTATTTTAAGTCAATTCAATAGCGTGTTTTTTTATATAAAACAATAAATATTAACATTTTTTTTCTCTATTTCTTTTCGTAAGATAACAACAAGCTGATGGCTCTCCTGATAGAAAAAGAAACCATCGCCTATAGACACCAAAGATGTTAATGGTGCTATCCGTTGCTATCCATGTTGCAGAATGACAATGTCACACGCATAGGTCTACCGAATACCTTACCCTCCAAACCGGAACACGACAATGACAAACATTGATGCCATTGTGGCAGGAATGGGTAAGGCGGTGGTAACAAATACCCATGCGAGACGTTGTGGAACTTTACCAAGCTATGAAAAGTTTATTGCAAAATGTACTTTATTTTGATAAAATAAAAAAGCTTTAAGTAAGTCTTCCCCTGTGTTGGTCTCGAGCTACTTTGAAGAATAGGCCAACTGCCGTTCTGCCAGGCAGGTCATAAAAGGCGACCGATTGGCTATACTAGTCACTACTAGGTGGTAGAGTGCTATATTGTCTCGTCCGGGTGTGGTGCCACCGCCTTACCTATTCCTGTCGCAATAGCGTCAGTGCTTGTCACTGTCGTGTTCCGGTTTGGAGGGTAAGGTAGCCGGTAAACTTATGCATGTGGCATTAAACCTCGCCACAAGATAGCAACGCACCATTAACACCTTTGGTGTCTATAAGCGATCGTTGACTCCATCAGGGAACCCATTTGCTTGTTTGCTCAAAAAAAGTAAATTGTTGCTTACTACAGGCTTAATTTTATAAATAATTTTCATGAAATTTTTTTTCATAATAATTACATTTTTTTCATTTATATATAAAAAGCCTTTATATCAATAATTTTTTTCATAATAATACTATTATGAGAATTTAAGTAAGCATAAGCGATTGATTACACTCGCAATCCACCCTGATGGAATATTTACGTCAGAAAATGAATTTCAAACTGACGTGCTTCCGCCTTTGATTCTGGGGGGATACTGAAATGTTCGATGGACGTTTTTAAAAATTCATTTTGACATTTTACCTATTAAATTCTTCATATAAATTTGTATACACGGGCGAGACATTGTGGAACTACCTAGTAGTCACGATGGTAATGACATGTATTAGTCGCTTTTTAAGACCTGCCTGGCAGAATGGCAGTCGATCTATTCTTCAAAGGAGCCCAGACCCACACGGGCGAAAAGTACATTAATCTGATCGGTCTGCATGTACAAAAATTCACACGTTTTACAAGCCTGTGAATCACTAATAATGCGTTGCTATCTTTTCTTTTTCAGATGTTTGCAACCGTCTGCATTTACAAGAACAGTGAAGGGTTGGAGCTATTTATAAGCTATTTATATTACAGAATGTATTATTTTATAAATTTATCACGATCATTCAAATTGATTGGATTTAAAAAATGTATTAGCAATTAGAACAAATTCATTATTTAATTTACTAACGCTAAAATTAGCAAAAGCTGTTTTTAGCGTTTTTAGTTTTTTTTCCCTAATTCAGCGTTTCTCAACCTTTTTCAATCTGCGGAACCCTAGGAAAATCAAGCACTATTTCTAGGACCCCTCAATAATAAACATTGGTATTTATTTATTAATTCAAATGTCCATAGATAAGACGGCGGACCCATACACATACTCGCGGAACTCCAGGGGTCCGCGGACCACAGATGAAGAAACACTGCTCTGATTCATTCCCCAACAACCACTAACGTAAAATATTTGAGTCTCTAACATTATTAAATTTAATAAAATTCCTTTAAATTTAATAAAAAATAATAATAAAATATGCAAATTTTTAAATCTTCAGTAACAATGTGCTAATCCAAATTAATCTGACTCAAAAAATATATGGGATAAAAATAAAATAAATTTATTATTTATTCATACAAAATTGTAATAAATTTATTTTATTGATACAATAATTAACTTTGGTATTTACTTTCATAATTTAAAAATACCTACTACTATACTATAAAAATAACTGTAAGTTAAAATGCAGGTTTGAGCATTAAGATTATTCATATAGTTGTCTATTATAACGAAGATAATAATAATAATAATAATATTCACGGGACTAATTACACTTACTGATCTAACCCCAAAGTAAGCAAATTATTTGCTTGTGTAATGGGTGTTAGTCAACGATACTAATACATAGAAATACATATATAAATACTGGAATATATTTAATAAACACCCAAACCCGAAAATACAAACATTTATGCTCATCACGCAAATGCTTGTCCCCGTCGGGGATCGAACCCGAGCCCCGTCGACTATTCTGTGCAGCTCTGAAGACTATTTAATTGGCAGCCCTGGAAGTCACAGGTGTAAATTTGATACCGCAAGGCTATCGGTCCACGCCGGCGGCGTTCCTCAATACATTGTATCGTCCGCTGGTGCAAGCACATTTAGCCACTAAGGCAACCAAGAAGCTTAGTAACATTTAAATTTTTTAAAATTAAATTTATAATTAAGCATATTTTTAAATAAAAAATAAAAATATTCTTATTGAAATAAATTGGTTTAAAAAAATATTGTGGTAAGAATAATCCTAATTTAATATATTAATACAAACATCTAATTTATATCTTTGTAACTTAAAAATATCTATGTGTCAAAAGGTTGGTTGCAGCGTTCTAACTATACAGCGAAAATAAAAACTGATTTTATATCGACTATTCTACGCAACTCTAAGGAAAATAAAATTAACAGCCCTGAAAGACGCATATTGTATCAACACAAGTATATTTAGCAACTCATGCAACAAATTAGCTTAGTAAGAACTAACTAATAAAAAAGTACTTCACGCCTGGAGATGGCGGGGATAACCGAAGAGGTAGGCAGAGGGACAACCAGTGCACCCACGATAAGCCGAAGATACTTAATCTCATAATGTGATAGGTTCCAAACCTATCGCCAACCGGGCACTTTTCCAATCCCGGGTAAAGTTGTTTTTATCAGGCAACTGAAAAAACTCATTTTTGGAATTGCCCGACCCGGGAATTGAACCCGGAACCTCATGTCCACTTTGTCCTTTCGGTCCACACCGACACCGGTACACTAGACTACAGAGGCGATATTTTTTTTAAAATTAAATTTAGCACATTTTCAAATCTATCTATATATATAAAAATCAATTGCTGTTCGTTACTCTCACTAAAACTCGAGAACGGCTGAACCGATTTGGCTAATTTTAGTTTCGAATTAATTGTTGTAGTCCAAGGAAGGTTTAAAAGGTGAGAAAATATAGAAAAAAATCAGACTAGTTAAAAAGGCAGAACAACGTTTGCCGGGTCAACTATAAATAATAAAAACATTCTTAAAATAAATGTATATTGTAAAAATATCGACAGGTCCTACGTAAGTTGTCGTAAGTTGAAAAATACGATTTCTGTTTTATTTATCAAAATAACTCCACTTAATAGATCTTTTAATACGATGAAGGATAAAAATGGAATTTCTATTAGAAATTGGATTTATCTAAAAGAAATTGAATTAGTGTTATAAAAATATCTATAAAAATTGAGTCATTTTTATAAATAAAACAAAAACGCATTTTTTAAGTAACGACAACTTTATACGTGGGACCCGTTGATATTCTTAGATTAATTTATTAATACTTAAATCTAATTTATATCTTTATTACTTAAAAATATTTGTATGTCAAAAGTTAGGTTGTAGAAGTTCTAGTTAAACAGCAGAACTAACAGCTTTGAGTTTGTGTCGACTATTCTGTAAATAAAATTGGCAGCCCTGAAACTCGCAGGTGTATATATACTTGAGACAGCGAGACTGTCGGTCGCCGGCGGCGTTCCTCAACACATTGTACGGCGCAAGCGCATTTACTGACTTTATTTTAATCGATCCCTTGCAACTAATAATTAGCTTAGTACGATCTAAGTCATGGCTATAGTAAATATAAAATCTTGAATATTTCTTAACATAATCTGTACTCGATCGCCTCTGCGGTTATCGGTCCGGCGTCGGTGTTGACCACATGAGGTCCAAAGTTCGATTCCCGCATCGGGTAATTAAAAAATGTGTTTTTTCAGTTTTCTAACAAAAGCAACGTTGCCCGTGATTGGAAAAAGTGCCCGGTTGGCGAGGCTTGCCACCTATTACATGGTGGGACTAAGTATCTTCGGCTGATCGTTGGTGGCACTTGTTACACCTCTGTCTACCTCTTTGGGGATATGAGTGTGAGATGATTACTTTTTTTAATATATACTCTACACAATTTACATGAAATTCATGTAACTTTTCAAGTACCTCATCTTTTAGTGGTAAGCCTATTCGGCTCAAATCATCAGATCACGAGTTTGAGCCCCGTGTTCGTCCGGGACCCCTTTGAAGAATAGACAATTTGCCATTCTGCCATGCAATTCATATAAGGTGAACGATCGGCTCATGATTGTACGTGTCACTACTATCATGACTACTATATGGTAGAGTTTCACAACGTCCTACCTATACCTGCTGCCACACCGTAAATATTTGTCATTGTTGTGCTTGGAGGGTAAAGTACCCGATAGCCTTATGAGTGTCATTGCCATCCCGCTACACAGATAACAACGCACCATTAACATCTATGGTGTTTAGTTGTCGTACATGAAGTCACGCCAAGCCCACGAAGTTTTCTGAGTTGGTAATGTAATGTCTTTTCTTCAAATTTATTTCAGTTGGTGGCATAGCAATGCGTGCAGGATACAGCTGGTATGATATAAAAAATAATACAACACATTTCGTGGTACACTTCAAGAAACCGCATGGTTACGATGCAAATAAACATAATTATACCACTATATTTTAGTAACTTTATATATTACCTAATAATAATATCGCTGGACAAATTTGACCAAACCCCAAGGTAAGCAAATTATATGCTTCTATTAGGGTGTTAGTCAATGTACTTATACGTAGAGATACATATATACATACATAATTAACACTCAACTCTAGAAATACAAACATTTATGCTCGTCACACAAACGAAACACACGATTTGACCAAACCCAAAAGTAAGCAAGTTATATGCTTCTATTAGGGTGTTAGTCAATGTACCTTTACGTAGAGATACATATATACATACATAATTAACACTCAACTCTAGAAATACAAACATTTATGCTCGTCACACAAATGTTTTTCCCAGGAATCGAACCCTAGCCCCATCGATTCGTAATTAGGTTCGCTAGCCAATCAATCAATGGGACGGTCGAACTATCATGTCACATTAAATAAACTGTCGGTACAAGTTATTGCAGAAAACAAGCGACAGTCGTAAATATATTATGTCAAATCGGGATTACATATTCTTGTCGGTTAACACTCTGGTGAATCTAGATGAAACGAACTATTCTGGAAAGGTGAAATTAATTAAATTTGCTATTATCCGCGAACTATTCTATGTATCCTCCGTGATGGTACCGAAAAGAGAGACGTCGGTCTAATAAATGGATAAGACTCACCGATGGTTCTGATCAAACGAAAATCCCCACCGGCACACTTATCCGCCCACATCCACCACACTTTTACAACCACGACCACGCCGGCACCAATCACAAAAGCACACATTTCATGTACGTACATGTACGTATCACGTATCACAAAAGCACACAATTCATCTACGTACACGTACGTACGTACATGAATTGTGTGCTTTTGTGATTGGTGCCGGCGTGGTCGTGGTTGTAAAAGTGTAGTGGATGTGGGCGGATAAGTGTGCCGCTGGGGATCTTCGTTTGATCAGAACCATCGGTGAGTCTTATCCATTTATTAGACCGACGTCTCTCTTTTCGGTACCATCACGGAGGATACATAGAATAGTTCGCGGATAATAGCAAATTTAATTAATTTCACCCATTTAATAATGGATTTCCGCAAAGTAACGCCTGAATCAATAAACTATTCTGGACGTTATGTTGAAAAAATCCCTAGTAAATGAATTTTTTGCACGACCCGGTTAATAACTCCGGGTAGGTGCTCACGAATAGATTAGCTTATTCGGCTCCGGAGGACCCGGGTACAATCTCTGGGGCGGAATAATTGTTATCAGATTGGTAAAATGGGATGGAAATCACCACCAGCGATGGGAATCACCACTAATCTCGACAACCGACAATCCAGTGAATCGCGGTGAATCGGCAAGATTTGAAGAAGAACATTCACTTTTCCTATATCGCAAAAGTACTAGCGTGATGATATTGTGTTCAAACCTTCTTTTTAGATCACAAATAAAATTTTAAAATTTTAGAGTGTCAGAATTATCTGACTTTCGATCGATTACGATCTGACTCTCTAAAATTTTGTTTATGATAAGTTAAGCAATAAAAGACATAATTTCATCTCATTTAACAACTAACTGGACAAATAGCATTAAGAATTAAATTGCCCATTTTACTAAAAGCGGACAAACCTCAATTAGGTGCAATTGTAATAGTGACTCCGTAGAAATAAATAAGACTTGCCTCCATTAGAAGAGAGTTAATCTCGATGACGGAACACATTACGGCAGCGGTAATGAGCGGAGCGTGAACTTGGCGAACAATTTACGAAGTCCTAAAGGCATTTGGAAGTACCATAGCTAGATACCGATTTTGTTGGCTCCAGCACTGCCCTAAGATAATAGCGACAAACAACATGCTGCCAGGGTGACGAATATGTTGACCTCTTGCATTGTTCCGTTTGAAACGGTCGGCCGTTGTATTAGATAATTGGACCTAAAGGCTCTGCGATCATATACTTAGTAACAGTTTACAACGTTTGATTTTATTGCTACTTAATATTGATGCTCATTTATCTCGACCGCTCGACCTCTTAAATATGTGTGCATAGTAACTACAATGTATGATATTGACATGCATTCAATAACTAAATCTATATATTAATACGTGAAGGAAAATCTTTTTTTAAGACAACTGCATGAACGGTGAAGTATGAAATTTAGCACAGTTAAAGTTTATACTGCAGAGGACTGCAGAAAATTTCTTAAATGAAATGCATTATAAATACATTAAATTAATAAAAATCGCCTCTGTGGTCTAGTGGTGCAGCGTTAGCCTTGACCACATGTCAAGGGTCGGGCACATAAAAAGTGTTTTTTCAGTTTTCTGAGAAACACAAAGTTGCTCGGGATTGGAAAGTGCCCGGTTGGCGATATGCTTGCCACCTATCACGTTTGTGGGACCAAGTATCTTCGGCTAATCGTGGGTGCACTTGTTGTACCTCTGCCTACCCCTTCAGGGATATGGGCGTGAAGATACTTGAACATTATACACACTACGTTCATGTGACATATATGATAATATACACACATGTATATACTATTTTCTTTAGGTACGGCCATAAAGCTGTATTATATCTGGAGATAAACCTCCTAATACCTACTTGAAACACAACAAATACTGCTGTCATCTTCTGAGGTCTCACCCTCTCTTTCTAACACAGCGGTATAAAAAGAGATGGCGAGACCTCATACAATGAGTTATAACGTAGGTATTTGTTTTAAGTGATTAATACGAGTGCTAGCTCAACCTATACCTAATATTTCATGGGTACGACTAAAGTCAGTTGTCAAATTTAAAGAGATTTCATTGTTTTGTCTATGGTCGAATTTCGGCCACAGGCGATCGCTAGTAAAATATAATTAGACGAATTACACGAATTGTTAATCCTTAAGTAAGTAGACACTATATATCACACAAATACTAATAATATACACGTTGTTGGGCAAGGAATGTTAAGCCTCTCATATGAGCAAATGTATGTCAATGTCAAACGTTTGTAGATATATCATGAAAAAAAAGACAATTCCATGTTGCCGCAATAGCGCTAGTGCTCGTCATTGCCGTGTTCCGGTTTGCAGCGTAAGGTAGCCGGTAAACTTATGCATCTGACACTGAGACCTTGCCACAAAGATAGAAACGCACTACGCACAACGTTAACGCTATGGTGGCAGGAATAACTGAGGCGCAAGAGACAGTGGGGATTTGTACCTTACAAATGTCATGGTAGTAACGACAATTTTAACCATTATTGCTGTAATATGTACGAAAAATAAGAATTCGACCACACAGGGTTCTGCAAGGTCTCACCCGGATTGATATACTACTTTACGCTAAAATTGTTACGTTTGCTGAAGGTAAGGTATGCCAGTAAATTTATACATGTGGAATTACATCCTCTACATGAGCATGATAAGCATATTTTATGCCTGTAGGCCATAGTTATCTTTTCCACAAGAACAGCTATCTGCCTATTTGCGCATGAATGACAAAAACAAAATTGTTTCCTCTTATTTTAAGCATGGCCTAGCCACCCTGAAATTTCTTAGTTGGTAAGTATACTGTCTCTCTGGAGTTTTTCAACTGCTGTGGAACTAGGAGTGAGCGTCAGCGTAAGCGTGGATTTGGATGATTTTCAAGTCAATTCTTAAATATTTGGGAATACTGTTTGTTTTAAAAAATGTTTTTTTTTGTGGTAAAGTAAAAAAATCTCTATGACTATGTAGCTGTGTTACTTGCTGTGCTGCGGCTATCTGTGCTCACGAATAAATCATTTTTTTTATGAATTCCACGAGGTCGATTCATTTTTGTGTTAATTCTTGACATAGACATAGTTTTTGCTTGATTGTATAAGATACTTCCAACAGTCCAAATAATTATATTTGTTAATATTATTCATTTATAACAAGATATTACATAAAAAAACATTTTTTATATCACAAAGTAGCAATCAAGCAGACGAGTCCCCTGATGGAAAGAGTTAACCATCGCCTACAGACACCAAAGGTGTTAATGGTGCGTTGCAATCTTGTGGCGAAGTCTAATGCCACATGCATAAGTTTACCGGCTACCTTACCCTCCAAACCGGAACATGACAGTGACAAGCACTGACGCTATTGAGACAGGAATAGGTAAGATAGTGGTATCAGAAAATGCAGAACTCTACCACCTAGTAGCCACGATGGTAGTGACTCGTATAGCCAATAGTCGCCTTTCACGACCTGCCTGGCAGAACGCCAGTTGGCCTATTATTCAAAGGAGCCCGGAGCTAACACGGGGGATAAACAAAATAGTTACATTTGTAAATATTATTTATTTATAAGATGATGTTACATAAAAAATCATTTGAATTTCAGCTAAATTAAAGGCTGTGTGTTTTTGTGATTTATTGTTTTCGAGCTAGCAGCAATACAAAAGTTAAAACAAAGTAAATGTTAAATACAATCATAAAAGAATTACAACAGAGGCACTAATTGACCGGTGGCCTCATAATATTGTGAGATTAATAGATACGCGAGTCTGACGAGCGTTCATCTTCTGTAATAACTACGGAAAATTTTACGCTCGAGGACAATGCGATATAAAATTATCTGTTAGATCCAATAATCGCATGGAACAGTCGGGACTTAATGCCGGCCAATCATTAGCTACGAGGGATAACGGAGCCTTCGGCCACTATAGCCTATTAACATCGCAGAGAGGTTCGTCGATGCCCCGTGACCAAACGTCAATGTAACCTCTGTATGTTTGAAGCAATACATCTCGATGGATCCCCGAGGCGAAGGTGATCCTGCACCAGACAAAGGAATGACTTCATTGTAACTTTGTATGACTTCGAAACTGGAAAACTTTTACTGCAGTTCCCAGAACTTGCGTTGCGTTAATCTTCAAGTATAATTGTTTTCGTTGCGATAATATAATGTTAAATTTATATTAAATATGCATTAGGTTTTTTTCGTATGTTTCTAGAAAGACGTGTGTGGTTTTCAATTTCGGCAATTTATTGTCGTGTAGCTTACCACTGACAATTTTAGCTATTGTCATATTTCTGTTTGTAGGCTAAATAATACTGGAGTGATTACTTGCCAACGAGATTTCATTTCACATATTTTATTGATTCAGGCGTTACTTTGCGGAAATCCATTATTAAAAAGGTGAAATTAATTAAATTTGCTATTATCCGCGAACTGTTCTATGTATCCTCCGTGATGGTACCGAAAATGAATGACGTCGATTTAATAAATGGATAAGATTCACCGATGGTCCTGATAAAAAGAAGACCCCAGCGGCACAATTATCCGCCCACATCCACCACACTTTTACAACCACGATCACGTCAGCACCAATCACAAAAGCACACAATTTATGTACGCACTCAACGCACGTTTCACTTTGAAACCGAAGCATCTTCAGAAGAAACGAACACTACCTCACTCTACGCGAGTGTAAGTATTACTTACACTCGCGTAGTACTCGTACAATTTTCATTTCACAATTCGTAGAAAATTGCGAGTGATCGAATGTTAACAATGCATCTGAGTAGAAAACGATGCGCTGTGTAATAGGTTTTAGTGTGTTGAGTGAAATGCAGTTTTATCAAAGTTTAATCAATTTGCATGCATTCTCTAACAGAAAAAATTGTAACTACACAAACGTTGACTGAATACACAATTATTTTTAAATGAACCCTAGGTAAACTTATATATTACGTCAACGTTATCGTTAGTTAATGATATATTTATGGAGTTTATAATTTGGTTCGGTTATGTTAGCAGTTTGTTTATAATATTACTACGGTAAATTATATTCTAACGGTATTTACAATTTTACCGTGACATATAGACGGATAAATTTTCAGTCTTCACTTAAAATGTTCGCTGCATTTTTATTTATTATTTATTTTTCCTTTTATATTATTATCTTTATTATTTATTTTTCCAATGACCCATAATACAATAGTCACACTAGTGTACTTCAAATTGTGAAATATTCATGATTTGGGTTTGTGTAGACTGTAGAATATATATATTGAAAGACACGATAGCTAATAGTTATAAGTAAACAATAAAAAAAAAGTATCTTCACGCCCGTATCCCCGAAGGGGTAGGCAGAGGTACAACAAGTGCACCCACGATTAGCCGAAGATACTTGGTCCCACAAATGTGATAGGTGGCAAGCCTATCGCCAACCGGGCACTTTCCAATCCCGGGCAACTTTGTGTTTATCAGAAAACTGAAAAAACATTTTTTTTAGTGCCCGACCCGGGAATCGAACCCAGGACCTTATGTGGTCGACGCCAACGCTGGACCACTAGACCACAGAGGCGATTAAAAAACAACAACAAACGAGTAAACAATAAAAATGTAATAAAATGAAAATATTTTTAACCTCAACAAAATAGTATAATAATATTCAAAAAGTATGGTCAGTGCATGATGTACTCACACTCGTTAGTCGATCGTTAACTCAGTAAATCGTCCTTTGTAAACAATGAACTTCTGTGCCGTACGCGGGTGTCCATACTAAACAATTTTATTGGAAAATTAGGTAAAAATTGAAATACCTATTTTTCATACATATTTGGTATCAAGATCTATTTAACACCCTCCTTCAGTAGTACCACCTTTTACCAGTTAGCCTGTATATCAGGTTCATACACAACTGCATTAATTTAGTAGTACGTACAAGTAATACTTGATTACTTAAATTCGATTCGGTGTCGTACATTTAATTACGCAACCAAAAGTTTGCGACTAACAATTCACAATGTCGTATAGTGTAGCTTTTCCCTTGTGATTTCTTGAGGCACCTTAGATTATAGACCAAAATGCCGAAATTAGAAAATATAACACCTAGACGTCGTAAGAAAGGTAATCTATCATTAGCACGGAAAAGCAATCAGTTATTTGCACGGCCAAACTTAGCTGTTGGTTTAGAGTACAACCCCCGAAGGAGATGCATTCCACCGGCTCACGAACTCACGACTGCACAACAATAATTACCCGTGGGTGTACGCCATTATACTTCGCGAGCGATTATTATCAATCGTTGCGCGGCTAGCGAACGGTCACCGACAACCCGATGCAATGGGGATAAATTATCGTAATATTATGACGTGAGATGCAAAGCAAGCAGATAATTACTGAAGATAATTCAATATCTCACGAGGTACATTCATCCTTTTCTAACTTTGAAGTCCTTTTCCCTCAGGCTGTAAAGAGATTTGTCGTTGCGTGCGCGTCGCAGGTCATGCGTTTGTATTGTTTAGGCGCTGCATTGGCGCCGCCGGCGACCCATTCTTTACCTCAACTATACTAGGATGTGGCTAATTTTCTATCATTGTGGCTACGTCAAACTTTATAGACCTTTAAATTTTGAAATTGAGGTGTCAGTGTATCGTATTTATTACCATTCCCTCCTTATTATTAGACCACTCTAGTACAAAACAACCTTAACGCGAAATCACTAATCACAGCCCGAAGCAACGTTTAACATTATCTTCTTTCACAACGATTTATTTTGCACGAATTTCTCTAAGCGCTTCTCATTTAAATATGAAAAAGGTAATTGTACTTGCTCAGGATGCACTTAGTTATTACGATGATTAACTAATGAATTTCGAATGGTTTAGAGGTTTCTCAGTGTACTTATCAAAATAATTTTATTTTAGTACTGCCTTGTAAAAAGTCAGAATAATTTTTTTTTATATCTTAACATAGATGAAAACACGTTTTATTCTGTATACACCTGTAACCAAATATCCAGGCGAGACGTGGTGGAACTACCACCTAGTAGTCACGATGATAGTGACATGTATAGTATAGCCAATCAGTTTCCTTTTGTGACTTGCCTGGCAGATTGGCAGTTGGTCTATTCTTCAAAGGTGTCCGGACCAACACGGGGGATAATATTATAACTAGTGTTACGTCTCGCTCGGGTATAGAGTATCAGTGCCTTATCTATTTCTGTCGCATAGAGTTAATGCTTGGCATTGTCGTGTTCCGGTGTGGAGGGTAAGGTAGCCGGTAGACTTATGCATTGCCATCCCGCCACAGGAATAGGAACGCACCACTAACCTTTGGTATCTGAAGACGATCGTTTCTCTTTCCATAGGATAGTCATCTACTTGTTTGCTATCTAAAATATATTATAAAAAATGTAGTTTTTCGTGTGACAGAATTTTAGTAGAAATTATTTTAATTTATATTTAATTAGTCTTTTGAATAATAAATAAAATTATCTGTACGTATGTATATTGTTACTACGAAACACACAGACAAGAACTTGATAGATCAGACAAGATACCTACAGGTAGATCATGTCAGACAGCGTAAGGTTTTTGCGATAAATCACCGAGATCTTTTTATTTATTTCATTATATGCGATTATTCCATTATATGCCACTATTCGTGCTTGCAGACACATATAAATTAGAAAAAAGTGTCTTCATGCCCGTATCTTGTACTATTATATATTCTGTGCCCGTATCCCCAATGAGGTAGGCAGAGGTATACAACAAGTGCACCAACAATTAGGCGAAGATACTTAATCCTACATATATGAGATAGATGCAAACCTATTGCCAACCGGGTACTTATCCAATCTCAGGCAACATTGTTTTTATCAGAAAATTGAAAAAACACATTTTCGAATTGCTCGGTCTGGGAATCGAACCTGGGACCCCAACTGGTCAACACCGACACCGGACCGCTAAACCACTGAGGCGATACCTAATTAAAAATTATTTATTAAATAAATTATTTAACTGTAAGATCGATTGCAGAACGAAATATTTTTAAAATTGAAGGTTTCAATTAATTAACTTTAATGTAAATTTATTCTAGTTTTTTTTCAAATATGAAAATATTGCATGTAAAATAAATTAATAGACGTTCCGTTGGTTGAGTGGCTAGCGAAACTAACCACGAATCGTTGGAGCCGGGGTTTGATTCTCGACACGGAAAAATATTTGGGTGATGAGCGTAAACGTTTGTATTATTATTATTGTTCATTAAGACCCATATTATAAGCAAATAATTTGTTTACTTTGGAATCAGATCAACTCGTGTGAATTATCTACATATTTTTATTGAACTTTTAGTAAAACGGAAGAGAGGCTTAACTGATGGTTAAGCGTCTCGTACGTTTCGTTTCGTCCACCACCACCAGTGTATGATAATGCCATCTGCATATGGTTTTAAAAGAACAATGGGCCCACCTCTCGTTCCCATCACTGTAACTTCTGTAAACCAGAATCAACAGCGGCAACCGTCCTGATAACCTCTGAGTTGCGAGCTCAGGGTGCCATGGGGAAAAGCTAAGCTGACTTGGATCCCGCAACGAAATTCAGAAATATATAGGAAGAGCAGGAAAATAAATCCTGTTTCCCTCCCTTTTTGGCAGGAGACAGCAAAATGTTAAAAGCATAAAAATGCTACGAAATGAGACTTTTACAATCAGGTTAAGTCTTATTGCTATTGCACTTCGGAAGGTTGGAAATTAGGGACCTACCAGAATGGCCTAAATAATTTTGCTTCCAGTAGTAAGTATGACAAAATCGCTTGAAGGAACGGAAGTTTCCACGTGTACCCACAAGGTCGGAGTAATAAATTACACCGGATATACATGGATACTATCAAGCATTTGATAACGTTCATTTTGCCAAAGATTACACTCCCAAAGAATGTGATGTGCAGTTTGTTCATATTTACAATTTAATGTAGAGCACTCGCAAAAAGGAGAAGAAACTAATTTAAACGAGAATAATTTAACTTTAAAATTACCGTGGCTAGTGATTAACTGTGTAATACAATAATCTATTTCTATCCACGTTTTACTTAAGCGATCCCGGACGCATAGGAAAAAGTTATATAAATGCCGTCCTTTGCTATTCATCAATGCCTGCCATTCATCAATTAGTTATTTTTTTTATAATTTTTTATAATTACTGTTTATAATTACGGTAATAAAAAGGCGACGTATTTTTGTTTGAGCTTGCGGGTTAATAAATTCTGGGTTGGTAAAATTCCTAGAATTGTTGTTGAATTGCCCGACGCTGAATTTCTAAATCTTATGGTAAGACACCTGATAAAACGGGTAAAGCTTCGGAGCTTACAGTGAGTAATGCTTTGCACAGAAATATTAATGATAGACGCTGATTTTGAATTAGTTTGCGCCGGATCGCACCACTCGTAACTTTATCAGCCCACGCTGAACATGCATAACAAATACAACCTAAATATATTGCGTTAAAAATTATCTTTAAAGTGTTAAAAGTTAAACCCCATGTCGAGGCAGATATGCCCGCAAAGGATTAAATATTCCGTTTAGCCTTTTCACCGATATAGTTAATATGATTTATATAAGTATAATTTTTTTTAAGACCAAACCTGAATATGTTACCGGTTCTTTTCTCTTAATTGTGCCATTATTTATTTTTATACTAAGAGATGATAGGAGCGAACCTTTTTACAACGTTTTATGGGGCTCAATCCTTAAATGATTTCTCAAGCCCCAGTTGATGATCAAATTAAGACTAGTGTAAGCCAGCGACTCTATCTAATAACCTATAAGCGAGCATTCTTCCGGCAAGGCTAATGAGAATAAATCATCAAGTCCTAAGTTCCATAGATATGGTGAAAGTACCTATCCCCGTGGGCAGCCTAGAGTAAGGCGTTTAGACACAGCGTAATGCCTTAGCTGTAATTTCGTATGACCGTTTTCTAGATACGATTTAATTAGCTTGTATATATTTGGATAACACCCCCTTATTTTTAATTTCAACAATAACATTGGCCACCACGCGTCATCAAAAGCACCCGAAATATCCAAAAAAATACCTACAACATAATTATTTCGTGACAATTCTACCGTTTTTCTCATCGACGGCACTGCTGTCGGTAGAATCTGCATATGGTTATCGATTCTCTTACCATCCAAATACGACAGTTTTTTTTAATATATATATTTTTTATATGTCATAAGATAGCAAACAAGCAGATGGGTCTCCTGATGGAAAAGTCAACTATCGCCTATAGATACCAAACATGTTAATGGTGCTTTGCTATCTTGTGGCGAGGTCTAATGCCACATGCATAAGTTTATCGGCGTCCTTACCCTCCAAACCGGAACACGAAGTGAAAAGCACTAACGCTATTGCGGCAGGAATAGGTAAGGCGTTGGTACCAGACCCGGGCGAGACAATGTAGAACTTTACCTAGTAGCCACGAACGTAGTGACTTGTATAGCCAATCAGTCCGCCTGTTAAGACTTGCCTGGCAGAACGGCAGTTGGTCTATTCTTCAAAGGAGCCTAGGACCAACACGGAGAAAAAGTGACAATAATTGTCGCTGTTGAATCAGGAATAGTAAAGATGATGGTATCATCTTCGGGCGAAACGTTGCGGAACTCTACCGCTATTCATATACAGTAATACCCCGACTTACGCTACCTCGACTTACGCGAATTCGGAGTTACGCGATTTAATTTTCTTCGCGATTTAACCTTCTACATCAAAATAACTTCAGATTGTGTTTATACATTTTATTAATATAGTTTGTCATATTATCTAGAATTAAATTAAAATTTATTTCCTAAATTATTGTTTTATATTTCCTAAATTATAGTCTCCGGTCCCAATTAAACATACTTTGTATGACTTTATAGGTATATGCAAAATTGTACCCCGACTTACGCGAATTCGACTTACGCGGATAGCGCTCGGTCCCACCTATCGCGTAAGTCCGGGGTATTACTGTATAGGCAGTGTGTACTGACCGTCAACAGACGCTTTGCTTCACTAGGATTTGTTACTTTGTTGGTTAGCGAGATAGGTGGTTAACATCGCATTTAACGGACCTATATCGACAATACTTGTATTTTTGTACTTACATTTGTTGCGATAACCACGACCGACAGCGTTGTTATTAACACACTTTTATTAGATTTTTCTAGAAAGAACTTCTATTACATTTTTTATGGCCAAACCGGGGATTAGACTCGGAGCCTCACAAGTCCAATAAGCTAACCAATATATTTCATGGTAGTCAATAAAACCACGAGGCAGTCAATAAATATGAATATTAATAAATTTAATTTATGAACAAATTAAATTTATTAATATTCATATTTATTGACTGCCTCGTGGTTTAGGGGATTATTCGGCTCCGATTATGAGGTCTAGGATTCGATCGCCGGGTCGGGCAAAATGTTATTGAGGTTTTTTGAGGTTCCTATCCAAAATCCAAAAAATCTCAGTAGCAGCTCGGAGTCTGGCGGGTGGAGCGTTACCACTCCCGTGCCTTGGATGTGTACAAAAAGGTGTCGGTCAGGTTATTGCTAGAGATAGTCCATATAATCTTTATCATGTCGGTAAAATGCGGCGATGGAGATCACCACTCATCTCGCCAACTAGTGAACTGTGGTGAACTGAAAAGTCTATAGACGTTCGGATTACTCTGCCTACCGCGCAAGGGAACTAGGCGTGATGATACTGATTTTCATATAGTTACGTCCGTTTCTCGAAGGCTTGTCTGATTTCGTTCATGTGACATACATTATAATATACACACACATGTATAACTATTTGCTTTAATCGCCCCGTTGGTCGAGTGGTTCGCGAACATAACTACAAATCGATGGGGCCTGGGTTCAATTCCCGACAGGGACAAGCATTCGTGTGATGGGCATAAATGTTCGTATTTCTGGGTTTGGTATCATTTTATTACAGTTGGTATCATTTTATTACGTGATTAAATAAAATACTTTGTTATTAATATTAAAAAATAGTGTTACCGGAATAAAACTATTTATACTTAAATTGTTCCAGATCTGAAGCTCTTTTAAATTCTTAAATTCAAATCCGTATCTGTAAAATGTTATACATATAACATTATGTACATTAGTTCTAATTGAATGTTTGGATGTTTATTATGTATGTAACAGCATTTATATATGTATTAGTATCATTGACTAACACCAATAACACAAGCAAACAATTTGCTTACTTTGGGGTTACTTACAACTTACTTTAGATCAATTATTCGTGTAATTTGTCCCGTGATATTATTATTTACGGCTAAAGTTTCTTGACAGTAAAAGTGATTTTATTGATTAGTATATAGTCGAATTTTGAACACAAAATAATACACACAATATAATACTTTGTTATTAATATTAAAAAATAGTGTTACCGGAATAAAACTATTTATACTTAAATTGTTCCAGATCTGAAGCTCTTTTAAATTCTTAAATTCAAATCCGTATCTGTAAAATGTTATACATATAACATTATGTACATTAGTTCTAATTGAATGTTTGGATGTTTATTATGTATGTAACAGCATTTATATATGTATTAGTATCATTGACTAACACCAATAACACAAGCAAACAATTTGCTTACTTTGGGGTTACTTACAACTTACTTTAGATCAATTATTCGTGTAATTTGTCCCGTGATATTATTATTTACGGCTAAAGTTTCTTGACAGTAAAAGTGATTTTATTGATTAGTATATAGTCGAATTTTGAACACAAAATAATCGCTAGTATTATATTAATACGTGAAGCAAAAACTTTGCATTCCTTTTTAAGACAAAGCGAACAGTTCAGTATAAAATTTGGCACAGTTAGTTTAAATAGCGGGCGAGTGTAGAAATGTG
The DNA here is from genome assembly GCA_036924255.1 of Apodemia mormo. Taxonomy (NCBI): domain Eukaryota; kingdom Metazoa; phylum Arthropoda; class Insecta; order Lepidoptera; family Riodinidae; genus Apodemia; species Apodemia mormo. The sequence goes on along the minus strand of JAUPFN010000015.1, from coordinate 24,013,583 downwards.
ATATTTTTAAATAATATTTACCTATTTCTGTCTATTTATCAGATCGCCTCTGTAGTCTAGTGGTTCGGTGTCAGAGTTGACCACATGAGGTCCCGCGTTCGATTGCCAAGTCGGGCAATAATCAGAAAACTGAAAAAACTCATTTTTTTAAAATGAGTTTTTTCAGTTTTCTGATTATTTATCAGTTTTTTTTTTTTAGTTTTCTGACCAAGTATCTTCGGCTAATCGTGGGTGCACTTGTTGTACCTCTGCCTACCTCTTCGGGGATGCGTGCGTGAAAATATTTTTTAAATAATATGTATTCGAAACAATAAATTAATAAACAATAAACAATATTACATACTAAATCCATTTGTCATACATGATCATATACGATATACACACACGTTTACTATTATGTTTATGCCTAAGTTTGTTATCAAACTTAGAAGACATTTTATTGCTTTATCTTTGGCCGAATTTCGACCACAGGGCGAACGCTAGTAATTAAAAATTCCTAAACCTAGAGACAAAAATATCTGTGCTATTATAAAAATGTCTGTTCTTGTCGAGAATGGAACTCTAGCTTCGTTTCGATCGACGGCGTTAAGTATTTACGCTCTGGAGTGACGAGACCGCCAAGATTTTTCGGGCTGCTACTGTGACGGCTGTACTGGCCTTGTGGGAATTCAGAGTGCTCAGCCAGAGTTTAAGATTAAATTTAGGCTACTAACATCTTTGCCAATGGCTATCTCCTGTGAGCACGGTCAAAATACCACTGATCTACTGATATGAATAATCTGTGGCTGTATTTTTGAATTAAGTGTATAAATTCTTTTGCAATATAATTTTTGATGATTCTTCTGATGGGTAGCGATAATCGTGGTCTATAGGCATCAGTTGTTAATAGTGAGTTGCTATTCGTATGACGGGGTTGGAATGCCACATGCACAATGTTAGCTTTCAAACTAGCAATAAAGATATTGATGCAATAACACATATTTAGCCAGACGAGAAGTTGACAACCTGCGAAAAATCGTTCCAAGTCTCGGAAAAATATGTGCGATGGCTCCTTAGACGCAGAATACTGAGAAAGGCTTTTTTATTTTGGTTTTCAGTCTAGTAAAAATTGTAATATTGTTATAAACAAATTACAATATATATATATATATATATATATATATATATATATATATATATATATATATATATATATATATATGAAACGCCAGCTAATGTCCTTAAAATTTCCTTAATTAACAATAGCTTATTAAAAATGAATTTTTCGCAGGTTGTCAACTTCTCAACTAGGCTATACTAGGAAATCCAAGCAAGACATGCAGATCTCTACCACCTACTTGTACTAATCACGATCGTAATGACACGTTTAGCCAACGCCAACCCTTCCCTTTTTGAACTTTTCTTTAAATTCTTGGAATCGGATCAAGATTGGAAAAAATATTTATTACAAATAAAAAAGTATCTTCTTCACGCCCGTATCCCCGAAGATGCAGACAGAGGCACAACCAATATACCCACAATGAGCCGAAGATACTTTGTCCCACTTATCTAATTTCGGACAACGTAGTCTAGTAGGGCAACATTGTTTCTAACAGAAAACTGAAAAAATACACATTTTTGAATTGCCCTACCCGGGAATGGAAGCCGGGATCTCACCGACACCGTGCCACTAGACCACAGAGGCAATACGAATAAATCTATATTGTCCGTATTAATATTATAAATAATAATAATAAATAATAAATGTTCGGGGGACAAATTACACTGACTGATCTAACCCCAAAGTAAGCAAATTATTTGCTTGTGTTATGGGTGTTACTCAACGATACTAATACATAGAAATACATTATATAAATACAGGAATATATTTAACAAACACCCAAATCCGGAAATACAAACATTTATGCTCATCGCACAAATGCTTGTCCTCGTCGGGGATCGAACCCGAGCCCCGTCGATTGCCTAGTCAGGGTCGCTAATCACTCGACCAACGGGGCGGTCGTAAAAAATATATAAAGGCGGAAGCTTGGATGTTGGGATGGATGGATGTTTGAATGGATGGATGTTTGTCACTCAATCACGCAAAAACTGCTGAAGGGATTTAAGTGAAATTTGGCACACAAATAGATTATGACCTGGAATAGTACATTGGCTACATTTCATTTCGTATAAATGAGGTGATTCTGCAGGCTTCGCCGAAAACTTTTATAATGCAGCGAGCTGCCACGCTGCAGCTAATTTTAAATAAATGCAGTATTAAATAAATGCACTGATACACTTTTTATCCAAATGCAACAAAACTTTGTTAACTTATTGCTTGCACTTGTAGGAAGGTTGTAGCCGTAGACATATCTCAGTAGTATCTTGAAATCTGATGGTGGTGTGTTACGAACACCTAGCACCCTCGTGAATTAGATTATCACATAAAACTACTCGCCCTGATTATCGCAAGACACAAGTGATAGTTATCATGTTAAGATGCCGAGATGGGGATCACCGTACATTTCACCAAACAACGAACCGACGAAACGTGGTGATCCGTTACGTGTATTGATGTTGGGTTCCCTCTACGTACCTTGCAAGAGAACTGGTGTGATAATATTTATTTATTTATTTTGAACCAGTATCTATTGAGTATTTTAAATATTTCGAGCATAATATAAAAAAATAATATTAATAATATAATAATAATAATTTACGGGACAAATTACACTTACTGATCTAACCCCAAAGTAAGCAAATTATTTGCTTGTATTATGGGTTAGTCAACGATACTAATACATAGAAATACATATATAAATACTAGAATATATATAATAAAAACTCAAACCCGGAAATACAAACATTTATGCTCATCACACAAATGCTTGTCCCCGTCGGGGATCGAACCCGAGCCTCGTTGATTGCGTAGTCAGGGTCTCTAACCACTCGACCAACGGGGCGGCTAAAGTATTGGCTATTGGACGATTACAATGATTTATCACCATTCCTGTTAAACAATCTACTGACACTGGAATTTTATTAATTTAATAATCTGGAACATTGAACAAATTTAGCATAGAATTATAAGCAGCTTCAGGGGCTCTTCTTTAGAAAATACTTTCATTAATATTTCAGCGGCAAACTTATCTGAATCACATGATACAGTGTAACTTTCAAGCCAGGCGGGCTGTCGGATCGCATCTCACGAGCGCCATTCTTCCCGTGCTCGTAATGAGCCCTCTAAATCAAACAATAGCATTAAAGTGTCAATACGGCCTCGATAACACCTAGCCCTTTTCTTTTGCACGTAGAATTATGGTCATAAATTCGAATAAAGACCGTTTAGATCTAACGACTCTTACCGTTTTTAATTTATTCTAATACTAGCTAGTATCCACGACTAATGGACTGCTTCGGCGTTTTAGTGATTAGGTCGTTCGACTCCAAAAAAGAAATGGACTTAAGTATATTTCCCCTCTTCTGGCATAGGCGGGTAAGTAATATATTTTTTCAGTAAACTGCAGGTGCGTTTTCTACTCGTAGTGTGTCCCATACTTTCTGAAATGTTCCCTTTAACATGTAAAATAATAAATAGAGCTCTTATGATAGTAAGAAATAACTATAGCCGATAGACCATAAAAACTACAATGGTAAATAACTGAATATGAAATAATACGATAATAATAATAATAATATTTATAATTCGTGTAATTTGTTCGATGAAAATATTTTTTGTTACCTCGCACAAATTTTTGTATCCCCACAAAACCCCAAACGGACCCCAAAAAATTTATATAACCACAAAATAAGCAAATTATTTGCTTGTGGTCTGGGTACACATTTAAAATATAACATATAGATAGGTAGGTATTAAATTTCCTTAGCTAGAATCAGAAGAAATGGTGGATGTTAGTTGAAAATTTCCGTTACCCATACAAATAAATGAAATCGAAGAAACAGCAGTAGTAGGTACAAAATTTCCCTATTTATGGAAATAAATGAATCCAAGGTAACTGTAGTGGGTGGTATAAAATTTCCTTATCCATACAAACAAATGAAAATCACCCGGATTATTACCACTATGATACTTAACGTTTGGCATTTGATAATGCCGGTGCCAACTGCCATTGATCGTTCAAATTATACAGTCAACTCCTGAATTAGTGTTGTTCTTTTCGAATAACATCTATTTCGCTGACATTTAAATAAGGGGATATTTTAAAGTATAATAGAATTTAGTTGCGTTCATGTTTAGTTCAGTTTAACCACCTAAGCCTAGTTTTAAGGAAATTAATTTTAATTTTTTAATCGTACTGTGTTCATTGTTTGAAATTAAAAGAATTATAATAGATACTGGCTGTGCCCGCAAATTCGTTCGCGTGGAAATATTTCTAAAATAAAAGTAGCCTAAGTTACTTCTCATTACATCAGCTATATGCCAGTGAAAATCGTCCCGTCCCGTTAATCGGTCCAGCTATTTTAGAGATTAGCCGGAACAAATAATCAGACAGAGAGACAGACAAAAATTATAAAATACGTTATTTTGGTATATGTACAGTGTGTATGTACATTTAGTAAAAAGCAGTTATTTTAATATTGCAAACACTCTAATTTTATTTATTTTATAGATTATTTTATGAGCCTTTTGAATGAAAATACACTATTAGTGTGCTCGCTTGTGTTTTACGGCGGGGCGTATCGGTGTAGATTTTGATTGGCAAATTTTGGTGAATCGATGCGCTACCTTCCGCCAATCCGCCTTCCAATGTAAAATGGTAAGCGGAATTGCAGTTCCACCGTGTTCTCTGTATGAATTTATTAAATCACGTAATTATGGATGCAAAACGTTTAATAATTTTAGTTAAAGGCTACAAAGAGCTATATGATTTGCAAGATCCGCGTTATGGCGATCAACAAAAGAGGATCACATTTGGAAAGGAATACGGAAATGCGCTGCATTGTGATGGGACCCACTCTAGCCCGTTGCGGCCCGTATCAGTGTGCTCGATCCTTTAATGATAGCTCCACATTCTTGAGAGTGCTCCTCTAGGAGGCCCTCGCACGATCCGCGGCGAACAAAGGCTACAAGAGTGCTAGCCATCGAGGTGGTGGCAGTGATGTAAGTTTATCAGTTAGTCTCTAAATCGGGATTCAGAATTAATTCGAGTAGTACATAATAATAATAATATCGCTGGACAAATTACACAAATTGATCTAACCCCAAAGTAAGCAAATTATTTGTTTGCGTTATGGGTATTAGTCAACGATACAAATATATAGAAATACATATATAAATACTGTTACATACGTAATAAATAACCAAACCCAGAAATACAAACATTTATGTTCATCACCTCCGTCAGGAATCGAACCCAAGCCCCGTCGATTGCGTAGGGTCGCTAACCATTCAACCATCATTCTTAAATAAGCTTATTTTTGTACTACTTTGATCGAATATTATAACTTAGGTAGTAATAATATGTCAATGCTTAGGTATCAAACTTTAGCGATTTTTTAGCGATTTAGCGCTCTGACACAACTCCCTGCGTCGTCGTCGCGCCGTTGTCATCCAGTTCACTTCAATAAGAATCCATGTGTTAGATCACGCCGCTCTTGCCGCCGCGTCGCAGATCGCTAACATCCAGTTTGAGGCCTTATACAGTAACCTACCTGAACTACCATAGTGCGATAGCAATCAGGCTTAACCTGATTGTAAACGTTTTATTTCTTAGCATTTTTATGCTTTTACTATTTCACTGTCTCTTGCTGAAAAGGGAGGGAAACTGGATGCATTTTCCTACTTCTCCTATATACTTCTGATAAATTTCATTGCGAGTCTCCAGACAGCTTGGCTTTGCCCCAGGCCACCCTGAGCTCGCAACTCAATAGCTATCAGGAAGATTACAGCTGTTGATTCTGGTTTACAGAATTTACAGTAGTGGTAACGAGATGTGGGCCCATTGTCCTTTAAAAATAACTTTTTTAATAATTTAGGGACTGAATTAAATCTAAAAAACGTCTAGATGGGTTCAGTGAATCACGAATCGTATAGTAGCTGGAATTAGATATCGACATCAGAAATCGAACTTTACTCAGGAAAGCCAATTCGTATAAGGGGTTGGACACAAATACGCTAGGGGTCGAGAGGTCGAGATAAACATAGGGAGTTCAATTTGTACAACAACACAAATGCACAGCTACCCCTTTAAGCGTTGCGTATGAATGGGGTGCGGGCAGATCTTGGACACCTAGCGTGACCTTCGACGGGATTATTCACTTATTTTATGAATTCGTAATTTATATTTGACATTGCTTCGTACTACTAAGGTCCGTCTTATTTGAATAGTTTTGTAAACTTATTGCTCGTTCTGTCACTTGCATTCTTGTGCGACGTTTAAATTCACGGATTAAATGGATACGCCTTTCAAGACAATTTCTTACTTTGTCAGTGTAGCTTGAAATTATATACAAAAATATAAAGTTATACTTCTTACCCTTTAAATAAAATCATTTCAAGGGTAATGTTTAAGCCTTGTCATCTCATTTGGTACGATAAAACAGTACAACATAGTATAATTCTACTTTTTTTAAATGTAATATCACCTACAAATGTATGAAATTTTTGACAGCAATAGGAGCGTTTCCTCATGTGTGCGGTGATACGTTTTCTTCCCAAAGGCGTGTTTATTAGTATTCATGTGGTCTGTATTTAAATTAGAATGATAGAGCTCATGACTTGTGACTAATGTACACACAATAAATATATTATAATAAATATGATAAAAATACAATTAGTTATTTAAAAAAAAAGACGAAAACATAAAATCTACTTAAAAATATAGGCATTATTCTAAACAAAAATTAATGAAGAAGAATTTTTACTATATCCTTATCATATAAAAATATATATTTTAACTTTAACGCATATGGTTTTTCTTTTTTTAGGAAAAAAGTTATATATACCTTCTCCCAACTTACGTACTACTACTATACCTATTAAGAATCGAGCAAACTGCGACGGGCCGTGGCGTGCCGGGGCGGACCTTGTCGCAACGCAGCTCATTTCCGTATTTCTAAGTTTCTTTTGTTGATCATCATAACGTGGATCTTTGCGAATCATATAGCTCTTTGTAATCTTAAACTGCAATTATTTAAAAAAGTATCTTCACGCCCGTATCCCCGAAGAGGTAGGCAGAGGTACAACAAGTGCACCCATGACTAGCCTAGCCCAAGATACTTAGTCCCAAAATGTGATAGGTGGCTCGCATATCGCCAACTGGGCACTTTTTCCAATCTAGGGCAATGTTATTTTTGTCAGAAAACTGAAAAAACCCATTTTTTTACTGCTCGACCCGGGAATCGAACCAAGGACCTCATGTGGTCAACTCCGACACCGGACCACTAGACCACAGTGGCGATTAATTAAAATTATTAGTCGTTCTTTATTCATAATGAAGTGATTTAATAAATCAATACTCAAAACACGGAAGAATACGTACGCATAATTCTACTTGCCATCGCACACTGCGACGGGCGAGACTGACCGCATCGCGTTTATCGAAACCCGTCGAGTAAAAATTCGTCCCGCTGCGGAACCGGTGCACCCGCTGAAACGTGCGATACTTCATATAAATTGGATGATAGCTATCTAGGTATCTACCTAGATAGCTTTCATCCAATTTATATGAATTGCGTCGTTCGTTGTTTCGTTATTCATTTGCGATGAGGCTCGGCCCGATGAAGCCCGCTTTATTGCACTCGGTTTTTAAAATTACATACACATAGTTGAAAAGGATTACAATTACATGTGAAACATAAAACAGCACTCCAAAACCTTAAACTGCCTTCACAGTATAGTCGACATATGTAGTCGTCACATCATGAATAGATATTACACGTAGTTGGATAGATAGCTTTAATGCGAGTATCTGTGCATGTGTACAATAATCATACTATTAAAATAAAATAAAAAAATTATGTGTTTGTAATGAATAAACTGAAAAATCGGGACTTATTTTACATCTCTCTCTATTCACTATTTTTAAATCTCTTTCACGATTGACTGCATTAGGCTTAAAATACCATAACTGGACTGCAGGGTCAACAGGTTCACATATATTTTTCTCGGGAAGTACTAAGAGTTTAAATGACTGTGGATAAAATTTGCGAATTTTTAATTTCACATATTCGGGGGCCCTGTAGCTCGGGGGCCCCGTATCTTTGATACGGCTGATACGTCGGTAGCTACACACTATTATTCTATACATTAAAACGTGAAGAGAAAACTTTGGATACCTCGTTAATAAAATTACACACACGGTGGATTCTGATAATTATTATCATATTTATTCCTTATATAAGAAATGAGATTTTTTAAAATTAAATAGACCTTTACACGCACTTTTGTCAGAGCATTAATAGGCTGGAAACGCGGCCACACACTGAAAAAAATTCAAATCAAATTTACATTTTACAAACGACACTAATGTATCTATGTATTGGTGTCATGTGTGTTGTCAATATTTTACGCAAACATATTTAAAATGAGTATATGCGGCCATCAATTTCTAAACTGTTATGTCAAAATAAAGTTGAAGTATTAATTATTACTTATTATTAAAATATCTAATGAAATATTAAGTATTGTTAATTATTTAGCATATTTTAAATTAATATGATTTTTGAGCTGATACAAAGTCAACTATTTGATTAAGGTAATTTATAAAGTCAATAAACTATTAGAATAAAATATTATAAAAGGCCTGACAGATATGTTTCGAGGCATTCGTGTTTGTGAAACTGAGAAGTGAAGTGTCGTAACATACAATAAAGTGTCATCAGTCGTGTATTTTTTATTTAATTTAATTCAATATTCCGTCAGTTTTTGTTTAAATTAATAAATCTTTTACCCTTTTACCAAATGGAGCGAACATGTGTAATTTAACAATAACAGCATTTGGTCGCATCAGCTAATTCTCGGTTCCAAAAAATGTCATCACATCATTGAAAAATGCTTTGCACTTAATTGTTACTCAATTTTAACTTATCTTGTATCTAATTGAGGCAAAGAAAAATGGTTTACACTAATGTGTTAGTAGTCAAGTACGTCTATTATTTCTAAAGTAAATGGTTCCAAAGCCTCTAATCCTCATTGAGAAGGCGGAGAATAAACAGTAGCTCTCATTAATCACCCCGTCCCTAAGGAAAACTTTGTCTATTCACCATACTCCACCTGACTTGAATATTTCTTTTAACTTTTAAGCTTTGTTCCAAAGTTTTGATGGACTTTGAGTTTTAAGTGTGTTGAATAGTAATATATCTTGGCGAACTGTATTGTGTTATCCTTCTTTAAAAAGATTTTATATTTTATAATAACTTGCTCCTTTTACTAAATTATAACCTTTGCTTTTTAATATTTTTTATATTATAGGATCACAAACAAGCAGAATCTCCTGATAAGAGACAGATAACCTATCGCCAAGACATCAAAGATGTTAACAGTATGACGGCCTGTAATGCGTATGCTGGCAGGCTACCTTACCTTCCATACCAGAATACGACAGTGACTAGAGTTGAGGCTATTGCGAAATAGTAGGCAAGGTGATACTACATACGTGTGATACGTTATAGGACCCTGTCATCTGTTAGTCACGATGGAAATAACGTGATTGGTCAATGGTAGAGGTGGATACTTTTTACATGGTCTATTCTTCAGAAGGGACCTGACATGACCAGCACGGGAGAAATTCATTCGTCTGCTGACGCTATTGAGGCAGAATAAATTAAGGCGGTAGTAGGTATTGCATCTGAACGAGACATTGCAAAACCGGAAAAAATCGGCAGAAAAGCAGACAGTCTATCCCTACTGGCTCGGAATAACACTGCGACTGGGACAGGAGAACAACTGATAACGTAACAGGAGAATATTATTTATGTCGCCATTTTACGAACAACTTTAACAGAGAGGTCTATTTATTCATTCGTCGATATTCCATAATATTTAATAGTCAAATAATGTTGAGGTCTAATGGATAAGAGTACTCCAAATCAGTCCAAACGTAATTTAAACGTAAGACAAACTCAAAAATTTATATGAGATCTAACACGAAGAATATCTTTAAAACAAAAAATCCAATTAGCTTAATAAGTTGAAGAGATTGATCCCAGACCACATGAATACTAATAGACAGCAGCAGACGCTCCTATCACTGTCAAAAATGTCATACATTTGTAGATATATTATATCGTGAAAATAGAGAAATAAATCACATTGTACTGTTTTATCGTACCAAATGAGCTGATAAGGTTAAAAAATAACCCTTGTAGTGATTATATTTCATCGGTAAGTAGTGTAACTCTATATTTCTGCGTGTAATTGTAAGCTATACTGACAAACTAAGAAATTGTCTTGAAAGGCGTATCCATTCGCGAGATTGATATTCCTAATCAACTGTTTTTTTTATTTTTTAAAAAGCACTTGATCAATTTGTATAACATTTACACGATATCACCTCTGAAGTCTACTATATAAAAAATAATTATTAAAATGAATTCATACACGTAGTTAGCGCTTAGTAATCAGTCTTACGCGGTTTCTTTCACCGGATCTTCCCAGGGTTCTCCTTGTGGCCACAGTTTCGATGCGGTAGTAGCTAAAATATTGATTCGTCAAAAATGGTTATAAAGGATGATTTAAACAAATTAATTTTTGACCTGGCAATAAACATATACAAAACACATATGAATTAAGAACCTCTTTCTTTTTTGAAGCGAAAAGAATTAACCAGCTGTTCATACCTAAGCGTTAACGCACAATTTAAACATGAAACTTAGAAACGCGGGTGTCCGGGGGCCGATTGAGATGGTAATACCGAACGGGCCGGTCCGAGCACCGATCCGCGGATAACTCCCGTCATAACGATGGGGAGGGAATTTTAATGTTCTACCATTTTGGCGCAATGCTCAATTTTACGACCGCTGAGTCATTATGAGGGAAATTATTGGCACTCTGATTGCTTTAGCTGTGATAAAAATTCTCAAGACGGCAATAAGGTGGAACTAATTCTGAGTTAGATTGAAATGGCGACTACCTAATGGGATTACTGAGTAAAGCGCATTCAATATATGACGTTATGAAGTCGTCTGGTTGTGTAAGAGGTGTTTCAAGGTAAATACATTGTTGATTTATTTTTTTACCGGTTCCAGGAGAGATCGTGGGACTGTAGGTTCAATTTTCGGCATGGACAAAAATGTTAGTTTACTTTTCTCTGTTTATATAAAAGGTATCTTAAGTATTTTCATGTCCGTATCCCCGAAGGGATAGGCAGAGGTACAACAAGTGCACAAACGATTAGCCGTAAATACTTGATCCCACAAATGTGATAAGTAGTAAGCCTATCACCAACCGGGCATTTTCCATTCCCGGTCAACATGATTTTTATTAGAAAACTGAAAAAAACCCACATTTTTTTAAATTGCTCGACCCGGGAATCGAACCCGGGACCTTATGTGGTCAACGCGAATGCCTTACCACTAGTCCACAAAGGCGACAATATAAAAGGCATTTGAGGAATATTTTGTTGGTTTAGTAGTTTACTGATTTGAGTAGAGACGATAAGTTGGCTGGTTCGATTCCCAGGTCGGGCATAAATGTAACTAATATTTTTTGTGAGATGTATTGCAGTGCTCATGCCTCGTAAATATATTAGTCTTACTGATAAATTAAAATGCAATAGACGTTATTCACACTCTATTCCTTTATTTAAAAAAATATATGTTTTTGAACTGACTATTGAACTGGGAATTTCTTATATTATTAGACAGCAATTAAGCAGATAGCTCTTCTGGTGGAATGTGAAACCATGCCCATAGACACCAAGGACTTAAATGGTACGTTACTATCCATGTGGAAGGATGGAAATGCCACAGGTATAATAAGTCTATCTTCTCGCTACCTTCCCATTATTTCTTTTTAACATACAATTAGATAGCAACCTAGCAGACTTATCCCCGTGTTGGTCCCGGGCCTCTTTGAAGAATAGGCCAACTGCCGTTCTGCCAGGCAGGTCGTAAAAGGCGACTGAGTGGCTATGCGCGTCATTGTGACTACTAGGCGGTAGAGTTCTGCATCGGCTCGACCGGGTCTAGTACCACCGCCTTACCTATTCCTGCCGCAATAGCGCCAGTGCTGGTCACTGTCATATTCCGGTTTGGAGGGTAAGGTAGGCGGTAAACTTATGCATGTGGCATTAGAACTCTCCATAAGATAGCAATGCACCATTAACATCTTTGGTGTCTATAGACGATGGTTGACTCTTTCTATCAGGAAACCCATCTGCTTGGTTGCTATCTTATGATATAAAAAAAAACTTCTGGTGAAAAGAGAAATAATTGCCTATAGAGACCAAAGATGTTAATGGTGCGCTGCTTTCCATGTGGCGGGATGGCAATGTTATATACATAAGTCTACCGGCTACCTTACCCTCCAAACCGAATCATAACAATGACAAGCATTGACGCTATTACGATAGGAATAGTTAAGGCGGTGGCGCCATATATCCGGGTTAGGCGGGATAGGTGGCACTGCGGAAATCTACTGCCTAGTAGTCTCGATGGTAATAACACTTATAGCTAATTAATTATTCACCATTTACAAACTGACTGGTAAAATGGCAAATGGTCTATTTATTAAAGAAGGTCAGGATCAACTCAAAAGATGCATTGGCAGACCCGTGCCAATGCATCTTTGGACTTTCAGTTCACTCTCCTTATCCTGTTAAAGAAATAGCTACTAATATTTGTTTAGTTTTTAAGATATTGTAAAACAAATGTATTTTATCTTGGACACCAAATCCCCGCTGAACGGGCGTTGGCACGTGGTCGGACAGAACTATGACGATGGACGGACGGACAGACGGTATGTATCGACGATATGTATGTGGCACTGTTGTCCCGCCACACGGAGAGCAACTCACCATTAAAATCTTTTGTGTCTATAGGCGATAGTTTCTATTTCCACCATGAGACTCCCAAACAAAATAATTTTCCAAATCGGTCCGGCCGTCTTTGAGTAATCTGGAGACATGCATAAAAACAGACTCTGAATCGAGAACCTCCGTTTTGTTTCATTCAGTCGGTTAAAACACGTGTCGATTCACATTTCAAAAGATTGACTTCATAGAAACGTAAGTTACTTTATATGTATTAAAAATTAAACACACTCCACACTACGGTAAATCTTCATTGCAACTGTGTATGTAAAATAATGCGGCCGATATATCGTAAGCCGATGGAGGCTGGGGTGGGTGGCCCCCGCGACTTATTCCAATATAATCAATAACTTAGTGAGATCCCCTTTGCATCCGGCCGTGTGACAGTTTCTCCAATCGAACGGGCTAAGGGTTGTCTATTTTTTTGTTCAAACACCGCCTGATTAGAGAAAACGTGTTTGAAAATGCTATTTGATGTTTGTGTTATTTCACGACTCGCTAATTCTACTCTTAATACTTTGATGTTCTAACTTAATGGCAAATGTCAGTCTAGTTAAAGTAAATTGAATCATGCTAGTAAAATAAAGAAAATATAATCCCATAAATAGCATAAATGCGAAAGTTTGTATGGATGGTTAGATGTTTGGATATTAAGGTGTTAGGATGTTTGTTGCCTAATCACGCATAAATAGCTGGATTTGGATGAAATTAAGCACAAAGGTAGATCATGAGGATGACTTCGAATAGCAGATAATTATTAAGTTAAGTTAAGATTAAGTTGTATCATTTTATTTTTGTTTATATGTATTAAGTTGTTATATTGTATTAAGTTGTATTATTTGATTAAATTGTTCATTACCTTTATGAATTATGCGAATGCAAAAAATTTTTTTTTTTCGTGTCGCATGTCAAAACTAACTTTTTACATGCAGGATCGTGACATATTTTCACGTGCAGACAGACAGACAGAAATCATATTGTATTTTCACGTGCAAAAACATTGTGTAGTTCTTGTCATAAAATAAAGAAACCATTAAGTCTAATTTATATTCTCGCCTCAGGTGACATTCGTGGAGCTGCTAGCGTGGGGAACAAGTGTGTTTAATTATTCAGTGAGATAATGCAGTCAGGGGATTTTGATAACCAACCTGTTAGAAGCTTGTCTAATATTTATACTTATATCCGTGCAGCTTCACCCGCGAGTAGATTAATACGTCGTCGATATAGTTTTTCATATTATTTTTTTCATCCCTTATTTTAACCTCATAGGGGCTGCATTTTGAAAAAAGTAATCCTATGTTTTACCCCATTTCTTGAATGATCTCCATGCGTAATTTCATCAAAATCGGCCGAGCGATTAAGCCGTGAAAGCGTAACAGATAAACTCATTTTCGTGTCTATAATATTAGCTGTCAGGATTATAAGGATTTGTTCTTAGGCTATATATTTTCCATTGTCGTTATTAATATATGATTCAACATAATTGTTTACACGCAAAGACAATAACTAAACCATAAGTACCTATCTTCTATTTCCATATATTTTACATGAAAAGAGTTACTTGTACCGTGACTTTCACTTTAGAAAACAAGATTTTCTGCAACAACGCGAATATTACTTTCGCGTTGTTGCTGGAAAACAACTGAGTTAAATTATTCAGCGAGATAATACAGATTTACACTTTATTTACACTTTAGTTTATTCGTAGGTTCAGTGTTTGAGGATTATTATTTATCATAGAAGATAATTAATCAAATTTGCAATGTACCTTTTATTTTGGTTAACTTCTCGAAAGGTACTCAGTGCAGTTTTTATTTAGTGTAGCTTTTAGAAATACAGTAGGGGCGACAACGTCCATTTTTGTCCATCGACTCATACATTGCTATCAACATGCCTTAAACATTGAATATTTAGTACACTTGGTTTTGATATCATTTGTAAGCAGATTGTTAACATTGAAGCAGTCGCTTTCGAAATCGCATTTCACTTTGTTATACTTGCCAATTTGTTTTTTTACTTTAAAAAAAGTGTTATCCGCAGACAATACGATTCTACACTTAAGTAAAAAAAAAGAAACCAAGGATGAATCCTTGTGAGATACTTACGAGCTTGGTAACAACTGTAGTAACAACAATACCGGTGAGAGGATAATTTTACTGTGCGGCAGGAATCTTCTTTATTTTCGAGATCTTGGTGAGTTTGTGCCATTTGAGAGAAAATTGATTTTATCTATGAGTTATGAATTTTCGCAAAGTAATGCTTGAATTTATAAAATATGCTATTATTGTTTGTCATACTTGTTCAGTGTACAGTCATACCAAAAAAAAAATGTATTTATATTACTACCTCCCCCGTCTTGGTTCGGGTTCCCTTTGAAGAAAAGACCATCTGCCGTTCTGCCAGGTAGTTCGTAAAAATAGAATGATTGGTTATACGTGTCACTGCCATCGTGGTAACTAGGCGGTAGACCTAGGTTTTGCATTGTCTTGCCTGAGTCTGGTACCATCGCATCAATCACAATAGCATCAGTGCTTGTCACTGTCGTGTTCCAATTTGGAGGGTGTTAGGCAAACTTATGCATTACATTAAGGCCCCGCCACAAGAACGGCAATGCACCGTTAAAACCTTTACTCTCTAACGATGGTTGTATCTCTTCATCAGGAGATCCATGCTTGTTTGCCATCTTATGATATATAAAAAAATTATCCGCGCAGCTTCGCCCCGAGTAGAGTAACATCTTACAGAACATCAACATAAGACATTTTTTAAACAGTCTTACCATATTTCAGCCCTTTCACGGAAAATTATCGAAAAGAAAGTAGCCTATGTTTGACACAGTGTCTTCAACTATCTCCTTTTCAACTGTATTATTGATGTATGTGGTATTGTTTGCTACAAAAAACTTTACAAAAAAAAATAACAAAAACGGGTTGTGGCTGTATCATGGGCACAGCCGTAGATGTTTTACGTGAATACGTAACGGTTCATATTTTTCGGTATCATTTTTCCGAAGTAAAATACGAACCATAATATTTTCGCTATGTCCGTCCATCCTTCCGTCCGTCTGTCCATCCGTCCGTTTGTCCGCGGTCTAGCTCCAAAGATTCTTAGTACTAGAAAGCTGTAATTAGTCACGGTAACATATTTTTATATTAAATATTAGTCACGGTAACATATTTTTAGGTTAGCTCCTTTATATGTAAAGTGGGGATGTTAATTTTTTTCTCGTATATCCCATGGTGTGGGATATCGTTGAAAAGGTTTTGAAAAATGCTGTTAATTTGTAAAAACAATTTCTCGATTAAGGGACTTATTTCTGAAATATTAGAAGGTTAATTGGTCCTCCCCACTCTGCTACCTCAATGGTTGGTTTTGAGGGTGGAAAAAAATCACAGTAGTAGAAAATACAATAAAATTAAAAGGAAAACTATTCAGACTTAGAAGGCTTTACAAGTATTTGAGTAATAGTCGACCAACTTATAATGTGTACTTGGAGAAAGATTTGTAGACGACGAACTTGTGGTGTGGATGTATTAGTCATGGACGTTAAATAGGTTAAATGTATGAACAGGAAATTTTTTGTACTATTATTTCCTGCTATGAAGCAGGAAATAATAGCACAGAAATTTGGTTGTTATATAAAGTGCACGAATTGATAGATGTAACGAATGAGAAATGATTAGATGTTTTATGTGTAACAGAGACTAAGCGTAAAGGTAGAGAAATCACTGATCCCCCCGGTGACAAGATGGTTTTGTGGTATG
Organism: Apodemia mormo; assembly: GCA_036924255.1. Lineage (NCBI taxonomy): Eukaryota > Metazoa > Arthropoda > Insecta > Lepidoptera > Riodinidae > Apodemia > Apodemia mormo. The sequence goes on along the minus strand of JAUPFN010000015.1, from coordinate 23,996,848 downwards.
GTGTGCCCACGATCATGCAGGTACCGGAGTAAGTATTTTTCTATCGTTATTAGTCTCTGTAAATTCTGTAACGCAGCGAAATTACCTAAAATGACGGCACTTCCCCTACTCCTTCCTCCGCGTAGCATCGTAGTCCGCACTTGGCTTTAAAATTTTCAAATCTTTGATTCTTTAGCTATCCAACGGTATAACGAGATTTTAGATGTTGATAATAGCTAGCTATAACACAAAATTGTATCCCCCGATTTTGGTATCATCAGTTTTCTTGAACTGTCCCTCACTATGAAAGCAAATTTAAAGACGTATTCACGTCAAAAAACATTTTGATAGAACTGAATTTTAACGAGCGACCTTGCCGTAATTTTTAAAGTTTTTGTTGTTCTAAAACACATATACAGTTAGAAATACGAAAGTATTGATTAATACTATAAAAATGAATTTCATGTGAAACGATTAACTCATTTAACTAGTATACACCAACACGTAGCTTAGCGGTCAGTGTTAGGTTTTAAGGCAAGTTCGTTGGTTCAAATCCAGTTTTGTAAAATTTTTCCTTGTTATTTGTTTAAAGTACATCCTTCAAAAATTTTGTCAAAATTGATTTATTTATTCATAAAAGCGTAATACTTAAAATTTTATGTCAAAAACTTAAATAGAAAATTTATGAATGTAAAGTACTGAGGTCTAAAAATAGACCAAGTTCTTACCACAACTTTACACTAATCTATACATACATATAATAAAATCGTAGGGAAGTCAAAACTGTTCATTGAATATTTTTTTAAATGAATGCTTGGGGCGTGATCTACAATTGATATCGAAGCCAAAATATAGTTTTTAGAATTTTTGTCTGTTTGTCTGTATATGTGTCCGGGGTAAACTCAAAAAGTACAGCATGGATTTACTTCTAATTTTGCATGAATATTAACAGGTCGGGTCAACATATAGGTTACATATTATCACGCTATCATCGACGGGGGAGGAACTGGCGGAGTAAACGAAGTCCGCGCGGACGAAGTTGCGGGCAACAGCTAGTATAATAAAAATTTAAGATTAAGATTGGTTTTGTTTATAACGGTTAAACTCAAAAACTACTTAACCACTTTTAAAAATTCTTTCACCAACTTAAAGCTACTTTATTGCTGAGTAACGTAGGCCACTTTTAACTCCACTGAATAAAAGAAAGTAATGTCTATAAATGTAAATGCAAGAAAATATACTTATAAATATGTTACTTACGCAATATGCCCTTTTTGCATCTAGGATAATAACTTAGTACTTACAGATTATGTGTATTAAAATTGCAGTTCCACTTTATTTGTTTACGCAAGTTTGAATTGGTACCTATATCTGTATCCAATCAGGTAATACTTTTCATTACACTGATGCTTTAGACGTGTACACCTAATTGAAATTTTGATATCCGATGCCTGAATGTCAAATGGACTTAAAAACCAATGATATTCTACATCAATACCTCACGTAGGCAAAGTTACGATTCTGGCAAGCACAATCGTGAACAGTTTTATTTTTGCGTGTTCTGTGTTACGTGAACTTTACGAGTTGCATCTTGATAAATTTCGATGGTAAGCTATGGCACAAAATCTGTAAAAACAGAGCAAATGTAAATTAATACAACTTCTCTGATGGGGATGACGATTTTATCTGAGAGATTTGTGTTGCTTAAGATAACTCTATACCCACCCACAAAAACTCATAATTAAATCCTGTTTATACACCGGTTTTAAGTTACTTTCTCCAAATCTTCAATCCATCTGTTACGGTGTTGTATTTTTTGCTCATTTTAAGAAGATTCCTAATTACAGCATCGGTAATAACAAACCCATTACCATGAACTGAAATTCTTATAGTGTCTAAAATAATTTAATACTATCCATCGACAATTAAAGTATAGGAGCTAAATAATACTAATTGCATTACATTGATAAAAATAAATAAATATATACGGGAAAAACTGTGTAAGTTAATCTTACACTAAAGCAAAAAAGTATTTTCCTAATATATAACGCTACTAATACTTAAAAATCAAAATATTTATTTATTCATTTAAAATACAAAATCTTCAACACTTAATAATACATACAGTTTAAAAAATGGTAAACTTAAAGTATTTATATGTATCAAAGTATGTATAAATATAAGGTCGGGGCAAAAGTATTTTCGTATTGTTCATATGAAGGAAAATATATTTTTAGGTAGATATATTTTTTATTTATTTATAATATGTATGTTTTGATTAATGACTTGTTGCCATCTTGTGTAGTAGGTAGTGTCATGATCCCATTCCTGTAGAAATTTTGAGATTTTTGATTAAAATAATCTGACAGATAGTGTTCACGGTGTTCTTTTGAGGTTAGCTTTATGATTCCTAAAGAGTTCTGCAATGATCGAAACAGGTGGAAATCTGATGGAGCAAGGTCAGGGCTATACGGAGGATGCATCAACACATTCCAGCCAAGCTCTCTCAATTTTTGCTGCGTGGCTGTAGATGAGTGCGGTCCGGCGTTGTCATGGTGGAACACCACGCCCTTCCCACCAGCTCCGGCTGGTTTTTCTCAATAGCTTTTTTAACCTTATCAGTTGCTGACAGTAGAGGCTAGAATCGATAGTTTTACCCGGTGGCAAAAGCTTATAGTGGACGATTCCTCTCCAATCCCACCATACACATAGCATCATACTGTTCCGAGTAAGGTTGGGCTTTGCCACGGTTTATGGGGCTTGTCCATGCTTCGACCATGATCTTTTTCGCACATTCTTATCGCGAGTCACCCAATTTTCATCATCCGTAATCAACTGTTTAAGAACGGAATTGTTCCGTTTCAACAAAGAATTGCAAATGGAAACAGGTTTCTCTTGGTGAGATCATGTGGTACCCAAATGTTAAGATTTTTCTTGTACCCAGACTTTCGTAAATGACGTAAAACTGTTTTATGATCAACACCCAGTTCTTCAGCAATGTCGTAGTTACTAATATGTCGATCTTGCTCCACTTTCTTAAAGATGGCACAGATTTTATCTGTGACAGGGCATCCAGAGCGAACCTCATCTTTCACACTAAAATATCCAAACTTGAAACGCTTAAACCACATTTGCGCTACTCTTATTGATACCGCATTAGGTCCAGAAACAGCACAAATTTTATTCGCGGCGTTCGGCACTTTTTTTGTAATAAAACTTTAAAGTGTACCGAATTTCATCGTCACATACGTTCATTTTGCTTGCTTGAAAAACAATTGAAAAATGGCGGGAACTAGTTTTTTTTATTTATTGCATCTTCAGAATGTCATATTTAATGGTTTTGAAACCAGCCAGTTACATTTAGTATAGCCAAAGAGGTTTGATTACTAATAATACATTAAAAATACCAAAAATACTTTTGACTCGACCTATTACATATCTATAAATAATACTTTGATACCTTTTATAAACACTCAAACCTAAAAATACAAATAACTATGTGTGTCACATAATAATTGTTTGTCCCTGTAGGTAATCGTACCTGACCTCCATTGATTGCGTAGTCAGGGTTTCTAATCACTCAATATAAGGCTTGCAACACTTAAAAACAACAAAAAAAAATTTCGACACGTTAGGATATAAGTTTTACTGATGATCACTCATTTCTGATATAATTACCATGTAACCTCATCATCCTGGATGTCTTTAGTCGATGGTTATATTTTTTTTATCAGATGTCATCTACTTGTAATGAAGTTTTGTATAACTGCAATAATAGACTGTCTGTATAGTAAGGTCTGAACACATAACAATTTTGAACTAAAATTCTATTTTTCGCCTCAACATCAGAAGAAAATCATCAAAAATTAGAAATAGCCTGCTAGTAGCGCTTGCAACAACTTTAATGAGATTTGCGTAGCAAAATAGAAAGAAAGGTGCGTGAGTAGGATTAAAAAATAATTATGATTTATTGTTACTTGTGTATATCATAAGATAGCAAATAAGCTGATGGTTATCATGATGGACAACCATAGCCTACAGACACCATAGATCTTAAGGATGCGTTGCTATCCAATAATGTCATAAGCCGAAACTTCAAAACAGGCTTCTTCATATTTTGTTGAATTGTTTCGGGTCTCTCGTGTAGAAGAGACCAACATACTTTTCATCAAGCAGGTCGCAATTGAAAAAAAGATTAAGCATATTACTGTCATTGTAAACTGTGTAGTACAGTTTTCGATAATACACCCGGGACCAGGACCGGGAAAGAGACCAACATACTTTTCATCAAGCAGATCGTAATTGAAAAAAAGATTAAGCATATTACTGTCATTGTAAACTGTGTAGTACAGTTTTCGATAATACACTCGGGACCAGGACCAGGAAAGAGACCAACATACTTTTCATCAAGCAGATCGTAATTGAAAAACAGATTAAGCATATTACTGTCATTGTAAACTGTGTAGTACAGTTTTCGATAATACACCCGGGACCAGGACCGGGAAAGAGACCAACATACTTTTCATCAAGCAGATCGTAATTGAAAAACAGATTAAGCATATTACTGTCATTGTAAACTGTGTAGTACAGTTTTCGATAATACACTCGGGACCAGGACCGGGAAAGAGACCAACATACTTTTCATCAAGCAGATCGTAATTGAAAAAAAGATTAAGCATATTACTGTCATTGTAAACTGTGTAGTACAGTTTTCGATAATACACTCGGGACCAGGACCAGGAAAGAGACCAACATACTTTTCATCAAGCAGATCGTAATTGAAAAACAGATTAAGCATATTACTGTCATTGTAAACTGTGTAGTACAGTATTTCGATAATACACTCGGGACCAGGACCGGGAAAGAGACCAACATACTTTTCATCAAGCAGATCGTAATTGAAAAAAAGATTAAGCATATTACTGTCATTGTAAACTGTGTAGTACAGTTTTCGATAATACACTCGGGACCAGGACCAGGAAAGAGACCAACATACTTTTCATCAAGCAGATCGTAATTGAAAAACAGATTAAGCATATTACTGTCATTGTAAACTGTGTAGTACAGTTTTCGACAATACACCGGGGTCAGTACTACCATCTTGCTTAGGTACTACAGACAACATAACATCATTGCTCATCAGTATCTAGTTTGAACAAACAGATGGCTCTCGATGGAATGCAAAACCATCGCCAATAGACACCAAAAATCTTAATGGTACGTTGCTATTTGTGTGGCGGGATGGCAATGCCACATGCCACATCTACCAGCTACCTTACCTTCTAAACCAGAACACGTCAATGACAATCAGTGACGTTATTGCGGCAGGAAGGGCTCGATTTCGATTCCAGAAGTGTGTCAGAAATCAAAACGGAGTCCTTTTTTGGTGTGAGTACAGATATTTGTATCATTTTAATATGCATAAAAAATCACTAGCTAACTTTTTCTTAACTGAAATATAGTAAAGTGACGAAATCATTTTTTGATTAAGAATGATGAAATGTGAGTTAGTGAGTTGGCAGGACTTAAATTAAAATTATGTTATTTTTATATTGAAAATTAATTGCAAAGATACGACAGTTGGTTACCTATATCAGAAAGGGCATGAAGTAGGATTAACACGGTCGAAATGAGTACATTACAAGAAGTATGTAAAGTAACACTCGCGGATTGCGTTCGTAATACCAAAGTGTGAGTGTGATTGAATTTAAATAATTTTTTTGTGTAAAAATCGAGGAAATGGATACCCTATCGGTGAAATCAAAATGAAAAATATTTATTTACAAGAATATTGATGTTACAAGTTATTAAAACTTAATTGTTTCGGCATTGTAGAAATAAAGGTAGATAAAAATTCACCAAATAGATAATATTTTATGTAAATTTGGAGGATGAACATAGCTACCGAGGGAGATCAGGACTGGCATACCATAATCGAATTGTTCGGGTGCTTTTGGTGGGTGATGTTAAGAGCCTCCGAATTTCGTTTTTAACATGAAAAATAGAAAGGAGTCTAAGGTCAAATCAAAGGTTTTACGGGCTATATTGTATAGCATTTAGTTATTTACCTAGCTCGTAGGATATATGGTGTGAATATATGCACGTATGAAAATTAAACACAGTTGAGGAATATTAATGTATATTTTATTTTCGAATTTTTTTCCATCATACTTGTATGAGAGGAGCAAAACTTAAACGTTACACTTTTCACGCTCGCTGCTATTGCGCCGGTGCTAGCCACTGTTGTGTTCCAGTTTGGAAGTTGCCAGTGAATTTGCGTATAATGTGTGATTTTCTATTTTAGAGGATTACTACTCGCTATAGGCGCCTGTGCTGATTTCCGATGAGGCTAAGTTTGCCGGTAAATATACCTGTACAGTAGATTTTACACTTTCAGTCCTCGTCACTTGGTGAAATTTTATTACTTTAGTCAAAAGTAGTAAATAATGTACATGTTCTTTTATTTAACTGTACTTTATACACAAAGTTATTTTTAATTAATTGACCGTTTTCGATTTTTAAAGTATCTTCAGGACGTAATATTCTTTACTTAATCAGTAAATAATTTTAAAAATAACTTTGTCTTTACCTATAATGAAATAAATGTACAAGTGCATTTTTACTAGTTTTAACTAATACTTGTATAGATTTACATGTAACAAAGCAACGTTGATATCTTTGGTGAGAAACCGGTTGGCCTTAAGATATGTAAATTCAAGTGGTTTTAATATAAATAAAAATTATATTTGTGAAACAGTACGAGGGTTTATGTTAAGAAAATCAACATGATGCCGTTTTACCAAGTGCCGACAAAGGACAGTATAAATTATATATAGGGAGATAGGCGATGATTATCTTCTAGTGTTAGGAAAGTCATCTAAACTCTTGCATTATTTTTGAAGAATAAATCAACTTACTACAAACCATTCCGTAAAAGGTGAGAGAAGGCGAATACTAGTCACAAACATGATGAATACTAGATGATACATTTGTGAAATGTCTTGATCAGGCTATGGTACCACCGCCTTCTATATTCCTCCCGCTATAGTGTTGGTGATTATCGCTGTCACGTTCCAGTTTCGAGAGTAAAGTAGCCTATAAACTTATGCCTGTGGCATTCCAACCTTATCACGCGGAATGCAACGCATGTTGCGTCTTTGGTGTTTAGTATCTTTGGTGTCTATAGGCTATGATTATCTCTTTCCATCAGGAGAACTACCTGTTAGTTTGCTATCCTATAAAATAAACTAAAAGAAAATTGTCACGATGTTTATTTTACTGGCCACGAGTTGGTCAGAGCCACTTTGAAGAATAAATAATCTGACATTCGTAAAAGGTGAATGATTGGATATGTGTCACTAATGTCTTGACAACTAAGTAGTTCCACAACGTCTTTCCCGGGTATCTACCGCCATATCTATTCATGCATCAATAGCCTCAAAGCGTGTCATTGCAATGGTCCGATTTAGTAGCCAGTAGATTTTGGACATGATATTACCACTCCGCTACACGGATAGTAACGCACAATAATTGTATGTTATTGTTGTGTGTTAATTATTATCATCTTTAGTATCTACAGGCGATAGTTTCTTTTCATCAGGAGTGCCATTTATATATATAAATAAAAAAATATAAAAAAATATATAATAGTTCTGTTGCCTTATAGAGTAGGTAGAATGAATTGAACGTTGTTATCTATCGACGTTCGATTCACTCGAGTATCTACTCTGCATTATTCTTTTTTTTTAAACAATCTAAAGGTAATTTTTATTCAAGATTTTAATTTAATGACGTTCAAATTTCGAATATTATTTGTCTAAAACATCATATTAATAACAAAATTAACAAAAAGGGTATTTAATGAAGTAATAAAACTCCAGTTTCTGATAAACTAACTTTGAGTTTATTTTTACCATTTACACTTGACAATGTATTCGTAATCTGTTGTTGGCTACGGGTGGCATGCGTCGTAGGCGCGTAGCTCGCGCGTAGATGGCCTACGCACACGTCATGCAATAACGAAAACCAGACAAAACAAACTTGCCAATCGACAATATTGCACAAATAAACAGCATTTATTAATAAACATAAAACACACACTATACCAATTTTGTTTACATAAATTTTATTACAGATATCAATAATAGGAACGGTATAATTAGCTATGAAAAAATTTCAAATAAGTATTACATTACGATACAGTATAGGAACTATGATAGACCGATCGCTACCTTTTATCATAAACATATTATAAATATTAATAGCTAGGTGAAACTCAGATACATTTTATATGACAACATAAATGTTATAAATATAAGCACAGGGTTTTATATAAAACAAATGAAACGCTTAAACAAATAAACAAACAACATGGCCGTGGCGGCACCTTTAGTAGCAGATACAACAGACTAATCCGAATTAATCTTAAATATTAAAATTTGTATTCGGAAAGTATAGTGAAACTCTAGATGCGATAATATTGAAATATACATAGGAACCATGATTCATTCCGCGGGCTGTCGTCCGCGGAGACACAACATCGCACTACCGACATGTCCACCTACGCTAACTCAAACTTACTGTATACTCCTCAATACAAACTGATCAGAATAACCCCAGCCTCTGTTTTACGTCAAATGACGTAGCTGCTAGGTCATAAAGAAAATTTATCTTAACAGACTTTAAAAGGAGTTCTCACTCAATAAATTCTAGGTTATAATCTTAGAAAGCAATAATTAAAATTAATCTTGTAGTAAAAACGCGCACCTTCGCGTTGGATACTTTACTTGCATGCATTGCCTCTCTTAAATCAATACCTTCTTCGTCTACCAAACTAAGTGCTAGGTTTTGTTAAATACGTTAAGAAAAACATTGTGTTTAAATATAATAATATGTTAAATCGTATACAGAATTTGTCAAGCATTGCAAGCAAGCATAGCCCCGGCAATATATATAACAAGGACCGCCGAAAACCGGTGGATTTCAACATAGACCTTTTTAAAAAAACAAACTCAATGTTGTAGTAGGATTCACTCGTAGATAAAATATTGTATTAAACTCCTTTAGATAAAATGTAAATATGTAAAATATTTTTAATAACGTGATCTGTGCCATCGAAAATATAAGGGACTCCACGCACACGGTAAAGTGATGAATATACATGCGAGTGAGCGATCGCAATGCGTCGGGCGCACGCCGCGCCGCTACCGCATGTAGCTCCATGCCTTACTCTCACTTACGCCACTACTAATAATCATTACAATATCAATAAAAATTCAAGAATCACACTTAGTTCCAAAATAAACTCACTTGTTTGCGAGGTAGGCTGAGCGCTGGCGCGCAGCCCGATATCGAGTTCGTTCGTTTTGGAAAAGTTTGCTACAATAATAATATTATAATTAACCATTATCAATAAGCCTACGCGTTGTCGTCGCGTCTCCACGGGCGGCTCATAACTGCGAAATATCGCATCCTTTCGTACCATCTCCGAAAGTACCGCGGTACGTAAGCGTATCCGTGTACTAGTCGTCGCTTTCGTCGAAAGCGCTTTTCGGAGGGTCTATTTGATTAAATTTTTATGGGACACGTATTTGAGCGTTATCCCGATCGAGAGGACGACCGCTCTACTGCCTAATATACGTACCTAACCTCACCTCATGTTAAAAAATCATATACGTATATATATCTTCATACATTTACGATGCATCAGGAACTTCTTACGAGAACGTATCTATGCCTAAAATTAGAACGATTATATGTATGTATTACATAGCTTTAAACAATAATTAAATCGTAATTATCAATATCGATAATATTATATGCCATAAAGATAGGAACTTGCTTTCCTGGGAGATGATGGTAAAGAGTGATCCGGCTCGACCGCGCGCCGCTTGCCGCGAGCGTACGCAGCGATAAACGTATATAATAAAACCTGTCTAACGTATGATATGAAGTGTGGCGACAAGGTGCGGTCGAGCGGTTCGCCGCCGCCGCCTCCCAGTATGCGGCGACGACGCGGAGCCGGCCGCGCGCGCGGTAGCGGCTGTCAACGCCGCGATAGGTACAAAATGAAACAACATCGGCCGGCTCCCTATTAACCTACACTTATACAACTACAAGCTTTAAAAGTATAACTAAGAAAGTGCCGCTTCCGTGGCAACATTTATCAACGAAAAGAAGCATTAAGAGCTAATAGTGAACTGTTGCGTTGTCGGACAACGGAGAGAGCGATTGGCTCTAGTAGTAGTAACTATACATTTCTTTCAGTAAGTTTTAGTGACCTGCACTGGCCATGGGGAGCTCGCCGGGCTGGGGGAAGCGAGGTCCTGGAGCGCAAAAGCCGACATTGGGATCCTTGGTCGAGGTCGCGTCTTGTGCGGCGGCTCTTGCAGCTAAAAGAGTTATTTGATTGACCACGTCTTCCATTTCGTGCGAGAGAGGCTCTGGTGCAGGTGGGAGTTGATTTGGTATTGTATTTCGAAGATGGCCTTCAGTGTCAGCGTGTCGGCGAAAATCGGCGGCAGAGCGGAACCTTTCCCCAGGACACGTTCGGCACTCCAAGGACGGTTGTACCACGCGAATGACACCACGAGCCGCTTCTCGACCAGCATAACAAGACCTAGATTGATGAGCTTGTAGCGGTGCTGCTGATGGAAATGCTACTTTGCAATGCTTGCAGACATAGCACAGGTCGTAGTCAAGCTCTCGAGCGCCGACGGGAATCTCGTTGGCGGGCGGCGGTAAGCGTAACGTGGACGCTCCGGGATCAGTTGCAATGTGCCGAATTTGCTCTAAAGTTGTCGATGGTAATTGAAGCACGCTTGCGCCGTTCCCCGTTTCAACGATTAAGCCTTGCGGTTGAGGTTGCATCACGCTCGGATTTGCACCTGTAACAAATAAAAAAGAAAATATATAATACACGAAAATATTAATTAATTGTTAAGATTGTATATGAATAAGAAGAGTACATGATTGTGTACTATGACGTGAATAGCAAACTACTAATGATGTTATAATACACATTCATGTACCTTTTATAATATTTTCGTTCTTTACGATTTAGTATGTTGCAACTTGGCGGCTTTTTTTTTGCTTTCGATTAGGTCGATTGCAATCTTTCTTAGTTTCTAGCTATACAACTATATCTATTTTTACTAGTTTAATGAATAAGATAATGAAGAAGAAAGACGAAACTTTCTTATAGTCTACGCTAAAGATGAAGATCCAAATGTGAGTGGTTACGCAAAAAGGGACCTCAAGGGAAAATAATTGATTTCGAGTAAATCACGTTTAAAATGTTGAGTCGAAATGAGAGAGGCGCGGGGTGTTTTATGTTAGTGTCGTGTCGTTAGTGAGCGACTTCGTCAGTGAGAAATAGCACGTGTTTGCGATAGCTGTATTATTGGTGACTTATTTATTCGTCTTTTACTTGTCTTTATGTGCGCGCTAGAAAAAGAAACTAGTGTGCGCTGTGTATAAGGTGTAATATTTTCAAAACTGCCTCGGCTTACATAAAAAATCATTAAAAAAAAAACTACGGCACCTAAAATTATTTTGATTAAAACAAAACAAAGATGAAGGACCATAGAATCAGAATTTATCAAAAAAAAAAAATCGTTTCCAATCCCTTCAGGTCCCTTTTTGCGTAACCACTCACAAATTAATGTTGAAATTTTACTTTCTTTAAAAATGTTTTGTTATTCCTAGCACGAGAACAGTACTTGAAGTACTGTTCTTTTACTTATAAGAAAGTTACTTTTAATATATAAATATGAAATTGGCTGCAAAGTAGATATGATGAGGGCGTTATGATTGACGTTATCGCAGCGGAGAAGAATTTCACAAGGTTGAACAAATTGCGTTATAGCTTAGGTCTAAAAAACCGGCCAAGTGCGAGTTGGGCTCACGCACGAAGGGTTATGTACCATCATAGCAAAAAAAAAACGAAAAAATATGTTTATTGTATGGGAACCCTTAATATTTTAATTTTTTTAATTTTTGGTATTTGATGTTATAGCGGCAACGGAAATACATAATTTGTGAATATTTCAGCTTTCTAGCTATCACTGCTTATGAGATACAGCCTAGTGACAGACAGACAGACGGGCAGACAGGCAGCGGGGGCTTAGTAATAGTAATAATTTTACCTTTTAGGTACGGAACCCTAAAAAAATTAGCACTACTAGAATCAATAGAATTTTAATAGAACTTTGTAGAATAGGCCAAGTGCCGTTCTGCCATGCAGATCGTAAAAGGCGACCGATTGGATTTGTGATTCACTACCATCGTGGCTACTAGGTGGTAGAGTTCTGCATTGTCTCGCCCGGGTCAGGTACCACCGCCTTACCTATTCCTGCCGCAATAGCGTCAGTGCTTGTCGCTGTCGTGTTCCGGTTTGGAGGGTAAGGTAGCCGGTAAACTTATGCATGTGGCATTAGACCTAGCCACAAGATAGCAACGCACCATTAACATCTTTGGTGTCTATAGGCGATGGTTGACTCTTTCCATCAGAAGAACCATCTGCTTGTTTGCTATTTTATGATATAAAAAAATCAGCATGTCACCTTTACCTAGTTATAATAAATAAAATGCTGACCCAGGCTCATATAGTTTAAATACCGAATATTTAATTTAATTTTTTTACACACAGTAGTCACATTAGCTTTCATTTGTAAATATTGTAAATTTTATTTATCTCTGAGCAGACTGAACATACAACAATGCATAAAAGTGATATTGAATATACATGTCTAATTTGCTGGCGTGACCTGTTAAAGTGTCCGTAAAAGGACATATCTAATTAGATCAAAATCTAACTGTAGGTACTGTTAGTTATGTAAGTGCAACTGTGACTGATATTAATTTATGTTTTTCTCAATTGATTTTAACCTATTGAAAGATGTTTATGCAAAAATGAAAAGTCAATGTTTAATACGAAGACATCTATATATTTATGCCTGAAGCAAAAACACCTTTTCACAACAATTACGAGAACAAAAGAGTATGAATTTTGGAACAGTTAAAGTTTACATGGCGAAGATGTGCGGAAACTATTGTATATTAATATGATTAAAGTGAGAGTTTGGATATTTATGCGTATGAATGGATATTTGTTACTTAATAACGCAAAAATGGCTGAACCGATTTGGATGGAATTTGGCACACATGTAAATGATGACTTGAAATAATAGCACATAGGATATTTTTATCGTGTAACAATATGTTATTCCCGAGGGATTCATTTAATATATATTGCAGCGGGCTGCTACATTAGCTGATCCGGCAGATGTTGTCCTGCCACTATATATTAAATAAATTTTTCGCCGCCTTTTACGACCTGCCTGGCAGAATAGCAGTTGGCCTATTCTTCAAAGGAGGCCGGGACCAACACATGGGAAAATGTATTAACATAACACTGGGGAAAAGATAATTTATAACTAGATAACTATGTAATTTGCTTATATTATATATGCTAATAAATAATACTAAAACATAGAAATACCTACGTATAAATACTGCAATACATTTAATTATTAACACCCAGACATACATATGTTTATGCCCATCACATAAAATCTAGATATGTAATTTTAATTTTTAAATTCACTTAGGTCACACTTAGACCTAGGAATAATGGTTGATATTTTCAAAAATATTTAAACGGGTCAAAAACGCGTACATATATAGAACTTGTAAAGCTCGACGTTTTGGCCAAGTTCACGATCGAGCCACGAGCGCTGTTCTATATATAACTTCTATATATGTACGCGTTTTTGAGCTCCCTGGAGTAATATTATTCTGTTTTTTTGACCCGTTTATATTTTTTTGAAAATGATAGTAGAACGCGTTAGTTTAAAAGTTCATATGGTTAATACTTTTTTATATTATGATATTAAAAAAACATGGCTTGGTGATTCCTAACTAAAAACAACCTTTACTATATATCATAAGGTAGCAAACAAAGAGACGGGTCTCCTAATGGAAAGAGTCAACCATCGACTATAGACACCAAAGATGTTAATGGTGCGTTGCTATCTTTGGGGCAAGGTCTAATGTTACTTGAATAAGTTTTCCGGCTACTTTATTCATGAAACCGGAATACGACAGTGACAAGCACTGACGCTATTGAGTCAGAAGTAAGTAAGGCGGTGTAATCAGACCCAGGCGAGACAATGCAGAACTCTACCACCTAGTAGCCACGATGGTTGTGACTAGCATAGCCAAATGAAAGCTTTTTACGAGCTGCCTGACAGAACGGCAGTTGGCCTATATTCTTCAAATAGCCCGGACCAACACGGGAAAACTAAATAGTTAATTAATTTAAAATTAGATCTGAATTTGGATTTTATTAAAAATCATAGTAAATATAATTCTTAGGGTATTTATCGCGATTTTATCCTGAATAGCCATACCATAAGGTCATTTGATCTTGAATAGCCATACTATAAGGTTATTTGAGTTCTAGGATTTTTTAATTTGTTTGAAAATTTGCTTGTGATGTAACAATTAGCCTTTTACGGTGCTAGAACAAATACTGCTATGATGAAGGACAAATAATACAATGCGCCTATACCTACTTCTACCAAAATAGTAAACATTTGCATATTTTTACCAACATAATTTGTTATTACAATGACAACTACAGTAGAAAATATTGTCCACATTAATTGCATACTAATATTTTAGGAATCATTTCATCAATCTATGTCAATGCCAACTAAAGAACCCCTAATTTGGGTTTCCCATTGTTCCAGTACCTTAACACCAGATAAATGCTGTTTACCTTACTCCAGCCGATTGTAGATGCGTGATGCGTTTCTAACGAGCCCTACCAGCCTCTGTAATTGATTCGGACGCTGCTTTATGCGGCTTATATTCACGAATGCATAATATATGACCTGGAATGTTCCCGCACGAGTTTTAAGCTTTCCAATATGGGTATCGATCAATCTGATATTCAGAAGTTGTATTTACATTGTTTGTTAAAAATACTAGCTTGTTAGCAAAAACTGGAGAGCTACTAAAATTAATTCAATTAGGATTGTCGTAAGGATATATATTTTACACAAATTTATGTTTTATGATTTGAAGGATAATATAAAATACTAAAAGTTACTCGGGGCTTCGTTCGCGTGACAAAAAATCATTACTTTCTTTTGATAAGTTGGGCAAAAAAGTAGACTATTTCACTCCTGGACAATATAGCTTTCTAAAAGTAAAAGAATCTTTAAAATCGGTCGAGTAGTTTTTAAGGTAAATCGTAACAAACAAACAATCAAAAAGATAAATCTTTCCTCTTAATAATATAGTTTAGATATGTAGGTATGAAATTCTCAAGAAATACAAGAAAATATGGGATAAATAATCGTTAATCAAGCACGGTAGGCGACCATTAAAAATAATGAAATGTCATAGACCGGGATTCCAGGAACAAACTTTTTTTTGATTACTAACAAGCTGAATTTTTGTGAACAGCTTCGTTTTGACGAGACAACCATCTTTTATATCTTCGAAAAATCTCGAATCGGGTAACTAATAAAGATAGATAAAAAAGAAAACTTTAGAGTGATGGACTTAGAAAAGTTTCTACTTTACGTGTAGGACAATGTAACCCTTGAATAACAATAATAATAATTAACAAGCTGTTGTGAGAAAATTAGGTTGTTATTAAATTGATTAATATCAATTTAAACATCTCATAATTCCGAAACTTTAGAGTGGAGGACTCGCCAGAAAAACCATCGAATGTGTAGGACAAAAGTTACATCGTGTTTTTCATAATATAATCAAGCGATTTAAGTCAAAACATAATTATTGTTATTAATAAATATTTTTCCTTCACCGAATTAAAAACCCCATAACTTGATTATCTACCCAATTTGAGATTTTTCGAGAAGTTTGTTCCTGGGATTCCGGTCTATCAAAAAAGTGTGTCCCCATGGGTTAAAAGTCGGTTCGATTAAATGATAAAATTTTTGAAAATCTTTAGATTAGCTCGGAGTATAGTTTAGTTTAGTTATGATCGGATAATAAGTTTTTTATGGATTTTTGTAGTATTGTGCCACATGTCTATAGATAATTATTGCTGCCTGTGCAAAGACGAGAAGGTTCGCTAGTTATAATAAATACAATTGGAAAAGTTGATTTATCTTCCAACGAAATTTTGTTTCTAACATGGGTAGTAGTTGATGATTTTAATACTAAATTAATTATACAGATGCATATTACATAAAATATTGAAGTGCATTTATTTAAATTTTCAGACCCAGAATATAGAAAAAGATTAAAATTAAATGAAGAAAGTCGTTAGTTCAAAATATGTATGTTAATTGGAACTAAAATACACTGCAAAATTTCATTATTGTTCATGATTACTAGATGTACTTACTTGATTCTAGACAATTTAATAGTATGCAGAACAGAATTCACTTTGAATAATGTTGTGTGAATCGGACCGTACCTTTCCATCTCTTAACAATTGCTTACTTGATTGAACGATCGTGTCTGCCATAATGAGACCTTGGCTATTGCGATTGCTTATACGTTGTGTTTAACAATGTTCACGATAATGAATCAAACATGTCCACTGAGAATCGTTAAATGAACACTAACAGGGCGGGGCTTGACTCGTGTCGAATTCATTTGCATAAACTAGTAGTACTAGTTTAAATGGGATCAAATTTAATGAAAACAGTAAGCGCAATTTGACATTAAACTTCTTAAATACGAATTCTATCGTTGGTAATTCACTATTAAAGTTTACTATTTATCAGGCTTTGAAGGCACAAAGCCGGTTACGGCGACACGCAGTGGCCCTGACGTTAATTCGCAACCCTTTCTGCCAATTAGTTTCAAAATATCCACACTATTGTGCTGGCAACACCGCCGTACCTCGCACGTAATATTTCAAATCAAAGAAAGAAATTTCAACCTTACTCTCATATATTTACGCTGTAGATTTTTATAGTGTTATATTATACCGACTGGCTATTTCGTCGAATGTCTAGGTTTAAGTCAAAGGGCTTCTTAATCCGGACTTGTAGGTCGTTACGCGTTATTATAACGCGAACAGAGTCGGCTACTTCTTTGCTCATTTACATCTCATTAAGGAGTCTATTATTGGAATAGAGGACGTATGGAATAATGTCGCAGAGCCTTTATTTTTTAGCTTGATCGGGATTCTTGGAACAAATTCGTCATAGATATTAATGTATCCATTGTGGCTTTTAATAGGATTAGTTATAATTCATTTCTTTTTAGTTTTAAGAACTTTAAAAGTCAGAAATAACGAAGGAGTAACATTCAATAAATAACTCAAATATAGTTATTACTATCGGACTCTGATGTTTCATCACAGAATACTAATCACAAATTACATATACGCGACGCTGTCGTGTATGTGTCCTCTTATCACGATCCAACCCAATTTTTAGTATCTAGTTGAAACCAAGATGCCACTTGCCAAGTTACCAACAGTCAAGCTTTAAACAGAAGTTCGGTTTCGTTAGTGGCACCCGTAGGCTTAGGCTGAGCACTTGGTTCTTAAAAATACGGTGTCTCTATAATTAGATTGATTTAAATTGAAATTTCTAGATATATAATATTGATATCTTAATAACACTTATCTCACTTTCGTGTATCATATCATAATCCAGGGAGCGTATATATGTGATTAAATTAATCGCTATCTAAACAATTGAGACTACAAAACTTTATAATGCCTGTGACATCAAATTTTGTAAATTACTAAGAAAGTGTAAGTAAATTACCTATTTGTTTCTAAATGCCTACTTTCTATTTGTTAAAACTTGCACACTGCTATCTATCGAGTGCATAGAATACAAGACAGTTATTAGCAACATCAATTACATCGCGTCCCTATTCGGTATTCGTCTAAGTAAGGACAGTACGAGATGGAGCGATACTGAGTCCGTCAAGCTGTGATGGATGGTAATTAAACTGGATCGCCAAACAAGTGCTGGGAACTGACTCTTTGACTTGTGAACGTGACACGAAGTTTGTATCTTTTTGTCAATTTCACTTATAAATCTAAGCAAACAAATAAAATCGTGAGTTTTAGATTTGGGGAGATTTACGTTCTGGTTATGATGTCTTTACGGTTATTTTTTGGTCATTATCAGAGTTCTGTACAGTTTACCTATTCGTACCACCTTATATTTTTATAGCAGAAGTTAAACAAGCAATTGGTTTTGCAAAAGGCGAGATTTTTCTTAACCGGCTTCCCAAAAGGAAGAGGTTATCAATTCGGCTGTATGTTTTGGTTATGTCTGTTACCCCAGAACTTAGTCATTTATAAATCGATTTCAGAAATTACTTTTTTATTTGGGAGGATATACTCCCTGTATAATTCTATTTCAATTTGGTGAAGATCTGATGCAGCGTTCCGGAGATACAGGAAATGACAAATCGATTACTGTAGTTTTAACTGCGTTAAAAAATTATGCGTAGCGAGGATCATACAGTTATGATATGCCTCAGTAGGCATGTGATTGTAAATTTGAGATATATCGTGCTCCTGAGATTTTTTTGTTGATATCGATTATTGTCTCGTTTATAAGATGTTAATCGTGCGTCGCTATGCTCCGGCGGCATGGTAACGCCAAATGCATAAATTAACCGATTATTTTACCCACCAAACCAGAACAAGGCAATGACAATCATAGACGCTATTGCAGCAGGAATAAGTAATGCGGTGGTAGATACCATATGCCCGGACAAGGAAATAAAAAGAATATTTGAGTTTGACATAGTTCATTAATTTGTCGGCTAATGACGTAGGTGAAAAGTCCCTCACTAGTTGTAACGATTATTATTGATTGTTATTTGCGATTATTGAGACGTAACCGTCGAGCTGCTACTGTAAGCTTTTAAAGAAAAAAAAATCAACAAAACTTTGCCTGACAACATAAACCAGGATCTCGTAATTTAAGACATTCTAAGCGTTATATCAACTGAAATTCGATAGATCCGTCATTCGTAGCAGTAACCATTAGTACCCAATTTAATAATAACGAGGCGTTCCAAAAGTTTATTGGAATTTGGTAATTTAATATTTTGGAATAGTTTTAATTTACGCCACGCAGAAAATTTTATTATCCGTAACTAAAATGAGTCGTTTTTCTATATTAGAGCTAGGCATAGGAGGCGAAATTATAGTTGACTAGCGACTCGCTCAGCATCGCCCTCGAGAGCGCCCCCTATTGGACGACATGATAGATTAACATATCGTCCATATAGCTTTCTGTACTTTCATCCCCTTTTTCAGCCTCTTAGGGTTTGACATTTGTTGAAAAAAGGTTATCTTAAAACAAACCTATGTTTGACCCTAATTCAGAACTATTTTCATGTCATTTAAATCGGTTCAGTGGTTTAGCTGTGAATGCATAACAGACAGATATAAGACAGACTTTCACGTTTATAATATTACTAGCGACCTGCCCGCGGTTTCACTCGCGTAGCTTTTGTTCTATCTATTAAAAAAACCGCATCAAAATCCGTTGCGTAATTTTAAAGATTTAAGCATACATATGGACATATAGGGACAGACAGAGAAAGCGACTTTGTTTTATACTATGTAGTGATGATTATAATGTTATTATGGATATGGACTAGCATGTAATAATAGTATAGACTATAATCTGTCATACGGCATTAGCCAAAAATGACGAAAACTATACGACACATATAAAGAACAAGCGGATCCGGCAGTTGTTGTAGTTTTGCTCCAACCCGATTACATCGCCATCTATTGTCAATTATTTACCTAAGCCACTCACTCAAACATACAACAAAACTATAAAAATCGATCAAGTCACAGTGGCGTAACTATGCAAACAAAGGCCCTGGGGTCATAATGAAATGAAAGTCATAATGAAATGAAAGGTAGTTAATGACCTGGAATAGTACATAGGCTACTTTTTATCTCGGAAAAATAAGTTGTTCCCGCGGGATTCACCATAAACTTTTAAAATGCAGCGGGCTGCACGCTGCAGCTAGTTGCAATCTATATTTTCACTAATTAAGCAAGGCAAGGCCAAGCTTCAAGGCCCATTTCTTTTAGATTACAATGGCAAACTCGCATACGGTACTCATGATGATGCAACCGTCGTCTATAATTATGTTTATAATGGATTAATTACTATTCGTGTGACAAAAATATAAGATCACATGCGCAACTTTACCGGTCTGCCCTCCAAGTACAAACAGGACAGTGATAAGTTATTTCGTAATGACGACAGGAATAGGTCGTCATCGAACTATATGTGTAAGTTATCAAGGGTGAAAAATATAACTTGTTATTCGGTGCTCTACATTATTAAACACTGGTATTACATATGTTTTAGTTGTCATAAGGTACCTACAAATGTAAGAAGGCGGAAGAAACCCTAGGTGTTACCATTTTTCTATCGCCACAGTACGTGTTAATGTTAGAATCCGCTTTGTGGCCCTTTCCTCTAATGGAATTAACTGCTTTCAGTCTATTTTAAGTCTTAGTCTGTAACAACATTGTTGTAATAGATCGATATCATTAAGAAATAGTACTAGCATTGATATACATATGTAGGTAGTTATACGATACGATATAGGCAAAAACGATGGAAGTTGTAAGTTTTGTATCGTGTGTATCTGGTGTATACGTTTATTTGTGGCGTCATAACTCTCAAACGGATGGATTTGGGTGCGGTTTTCTCAAACGAAATAAAGGATATGGTGTTCAAATAAACCTTTACGTGTACTACGTGTAGAAAACAACAGAGTTATTCTGTGGAGACTAAATACATGCACAAGATACATGTAATCTGTAAACACATGTAATCTGTCGCTGTAAGTACATTTTCCCCGTTTACTTTTAATTTGGTTGAAGATACTAAAATATTTTAGTTTGACTATTGCATAATTGAAATTTTATTTATTCGTTTTGTTTTTAGTGTCGGACAAAAATGAAATTTTGTTTTTTTTTATTACAAAAATCGAACATATCGATTCTGAACAGCCTCTGAAAATTTTGCCGGAAGTATCCCTGTATACTAAATTATTACAGTTAGAATAATAATTACTTTGAACTTTTTTATTATTGTTATTTAAGTTATTGTTATTTTTAGTATTAAAAGTTATTTAAATTGAAAATTTTACTAATACTTAGATGATATATTTACTGGAAATAAAAGCAAGTGTCTCCAAGATACCCTTAATTGGCTAAATAAAAGCTGGTTGAAAAATTATAATATTTTAGAGTTTTTGTCTTATTGACTTATAACGGGACATACTGACGAACAGACGGATAAATAATTATAAAGCCTATCACGTGCGCAATAACGTGTTCTTTCTGTATACAAATTTTCATCAAGATCGGCCAAGCTGTTCTCGAGTTATAGCGGGACATACACACAAACAGAAAAAAAATTCAAAATGATAAAATTGGTATAAATGAATCAGAAAGAGAACGCTTATCACAAAGTACAGACAGACACACTATACTTACAACAGACCTACTAAACAACAATACTTACAGGATATTGCTGTACTGTCTACATTCTTAACACGTAAGTATACTAATGCTTAATGGGGTGACAAATGCCGAGTTCTTTTTTACCCCGTGTTGGTCAAGGCTTTGCCGTGCTGCCAGGCAAGTCTTAAAGGCGACCGATTGCGAGTCACTACCATCGTAACTATTAGGTGGTAGATTTTTGCATTGTCCCGCCTAGGTCAGGTACCACCGCCTTACCTATTCCTGTCGCAATAGCGTCAGTGCTTGTCACTGTCGTGTTCCGGTTTGGAGGGTAATGTACCCGGCAAACTTATGGAAATTAGACTTCGCCACAAGAGAGCAACGCACCATTACCATTTTTGGTGTCTATAGGCGATGGTTGACACTTTCCATCAGGTTCAGGTTCAGACCCAGTTGCTTGTTTGCTATCTTATGATATAAAAATATTCTACGATCTTTGACATAATGTAAGCATATTTGTATTCTAGTTATAATAAATTAAATTGTAACGCAGCAGGGACTAAAGTTTATTACACGGGAGTAATGCATTTTTTTTTCGCAATAAAAAGTGTTAATCTGTGCATTGTCTGTCTGTATACCAAAATTTAACCAAATCTGAACAGTTGTTTCAGCGAGAAAATTGAACACATGTAAAATTTTAGTTATTATTAGTGGGATTACTCTATTATATTTAGTGTATGCAAGGACTATCTTTTTTTGATTTAAAAATGTTTCTGATAGATATGATGGAATTAAATTAAGTAGATAAAATAACAAGCTTGATGTTTCCCCATAACATAGAAAACATAGAAAATAACCAAAGTATATACTTTAATATAATCTAAAATAGATTTTTTTATTTGTAATATATACATTTTCAAAACAATAGAGTAATTTTGCTGCTCAGTGCAGCCCGCTGCATTATCAAAGTTTTTGGTAAATTCCGTGGGAACTACTCATTTTTTCGAGTTAAAAGTAGTCTATGTGGTATTCCAGATCAACATCTATATGTATACCAAATTTTATGTAAATCCGTTCAGTATTTTTTGCGTGATTGAGTAACAAACAGCCATCCATCCATCAATAAATCCAAACATGCAAACTTTCGTATTTATAATATTATTATAAACATAGGCTCTTATATTATTAGTAATAACTTGATAATATAGATGTATAGCAGTTATCATTTTCATTACAATTTCGGACGATCCATTTAAATTTGTCAAAAGGAAAAGACATTAAGACTATTGGTATAATAAAACACAAGGTGAAGAACATCGTTTCGCAAAGTAAGGTAGCCGATAAAACCAATTCGTTCCGTGTAGTAATTTGAGCGACCATTAAACAATAATTTGATCGAATTTTATATCCATCATTCGAAGGCAAGAGCAGCCCGAGACGTCCATTATCCGACTTCCTTCGCAGTCCCCGCGGAAATCTCACCGCATTCAAATATTTAATTACTTTAGCTCTCGATCATTTATAAACTCTGGCGAGAGTGCTATCATAAAACTCGCTAATGCCTTATAATTAAAATATTCTCAACAAGCCGTGGCGTAATGGCACCTCCGGCGACGGTTTCCTTCGATGGAAAAAAACGCATAAAAAATTACATTCACCCCAGAGCGCTCACCCCTTGTGTCGGGAAAATCGATTAAAAAGAGGAGTCGCGGGGTGAAGTGCGGGTGGGGGGGAGTTTAATATGTACGAAAAAATGCACGACGCCGCGGGAGCGAGGGAGAGCTCCAAGGAGTGGGCCTTGAGTTGCCTTCAATTTTTATAATTACGTTCATACGTGAGCGCGGGCACCGTCGAGCCGCTGCCTCGCCGCAGCCTCCCTCCCTCATTTATTTTAAATAGTTCTCTCAGCCTTATTTCATTTCTGCATCTTTTTACTTTACCTTTCATCTCTGAGACTAACTTGACCATATAAATTACTTTATTGTAAGTATATTTGTGTTCGTTAGAAACTAACATCTGCGTCATCTTCTTTATGTCCTTACTTTGCGCCATATTTCTCGATGCCCTAAACAATGTTAATGTTCTTTTTATTTTTATTATTAATAAAATTAATAAACATTAAATAAAGTAATTTTTTTTTATATCATAAGATAGCAAACAAGCAGATGGGTCTCCTGATGGAAAGAGTCAACCATCGCCTATAGACACCAAAGATTTTAATGGTGCGTTGCTATCATGTGGCGAGGTCTAATGCCACATGCATAAGTTTACCGGCTACCTTACCCTCCAAACCGGAATACGACAGCGACAAGCACTGACGCTATTGCGGCAGGAATAGGTAAGGCGGTGGTACCAGACCCGGGCGAGACAATGCAGAACTCTACCACCTAGTAGCCACGATGGCAGTGACTCGATAGCCAATTGGTCGCCTTTTACGACCTGCCTGGCAGAACGGCAGTTGGCCTATTCTACAAAGGAGGCCGGGACCAACACGGCGAAATTAAGTTATAAGGTTTTTTGTGCTGGGGTGCACCATATTGTTTCCATTTAATTTAGATTGGCTTTTAGAGAATGCCATGTAGCATTGATTTCATCTCTGTACAGGTTTGTGCATAAATTTTTAAATAAATAAAAAATATAATATACAATCCACGCTTGTGCGTGCCTATCTATAACTAAAACAGTATTCGTTTTTAAATAATACGTATTTATTACAGCGAGATAGATCACTGCGTAACTCCGAAGGTAATCCAGCGTATTTTCTAACAGCCTTTCCTTTCATGTTTTAGTAAATAACTTATAGTGTGTCATCGTTGTTTCTGGCATCTACCAAACGTGATACTCTAAGCAATTGCTCAATTTGCTTATGGGTTAATCAGATACTACTCTTACCTTTCTCTGACATATTATAATTAAAATATTCATAAACTCAATATTAACATCTTTGGTGTCTTAAGTGGTAGCCTTTTTTCACCAAGTGAGCTATTTGCAACATCATGATCCTGGTTCTATTGACAGATAGACAATGTGAAAAAATATTTGTCATATATTTCTGTTCACCATGATTAACCAGATTTTTGATTGAAAACATGGAGTGGTGATTCCTAATGCCTAATTTACAATCTTTTTATATATAAGATAGCAAATAAACAGATGGCACTGCTAATGGAAAGAGAAGCCATCACTTATCGACACCAAAGATGTTAATGGTGTGTGGTGCTATCCATATGGCCGGATGGCAATACCGCATGCATAAGTGTATTGACTACCATACCCTCCAAACCGGAACACGACAATGACAAGCATTGCGACAGGAATAGTTAGGGCGGTGGTACTAATTACCCGGGCGAGACGTTGCGGTACTCTACCACCTAATAGTCACGATGGTAGTGAAACGAATAGCCAATCGGTCGCCTTTTACGACGTGCCTGGCAGAACGGCAGTTGGTCTTTAGAAACCCAGACCAACACAGGAGAATAATTTTTGCTTGTTGGTGCGAATTTGTGGTGGTGCTGTGAGAAAGTTGGTAAATTTATGCATATGGTGTAACATCTCCATCGTAAGGATGGCGACTGGCGATACACCATTAACCTCACAGACCACACAAATACTTATAATAGACACGGTGCTGGGCGCAAAACGCGTAACCGCTCATATGAGCAAATGTATGTAAATGTCAAACGCTTGTAGAGATATTGTATCGTAAAAAATAGAAATACTCCATATTGTGCTATTTTATCTTTGTCGAATAAAAAGCTAAGGCTTATGAAGTACTTCTGAAGTTATTTTATTTCATCGGTGAGTATTATAACTCTGTATTTCTCTTAGTAAATGCAAGTGACGTTGACAACGTAAGAAACTGCCTTGAAAGGCGTATGCAGTTTAATCCGTGATTAACCTCTTCTTTGTATAAAGGTGCAATTAGTATCTTTCTATTTGCTTTACCTCTTTCTATTTGCTTGTTTGCTTTTCTATTAATTAAATTTATTGCACGGAAGTGTGCCATTATTTTACAATAAAACGTGGCTTATGTGTTAATTGTTTTTTTAACTTTCCGCTACTTATGTAAAAATCAGTAACTTAACCTTATCTACGTAAATAGGGAAGTTACTGATTTTGCTCCGATTTTCGAAAATCGAGTTTTCGCCAGATCTCCACGTTTTGAGGTCCTAGGAACCTTTTCCGACTATTTTCACGATGATGTCAGAATGTCTGTATGTACGTGTGTGTATGTGTGTGGGTGTATTTGTGAGTATGCGTGTATGTAAACATCTCACAACTTTTGAATGGCTTGACCGATCGAAACGTATTTGATTCCAAATAGCATTTCATTCTTCCAATCCAACTTCCACTTCCTGAAAATTTGAACCAGTTTGGTCTAGATTTTGAGAAATAAAAAAAAAACTCAAAGAAACTTTTGGTGAAAATCCAGATTAATCTACCGATCGAGTACAAAATCTAATCAGCTCTTTTCTTCAGAAAACTGCGTCCAATTGATGCATTAATTTGATCAAAATCGGTTTATTCGTTCGGTAGTTTTCGTTGACGAAAAATTTTGAAAAAATATTTTTTCGACTTAGCTTCAAGAATTTTTTAATCGATCATTTAAAAATCTAATAATCTTTTCTCTCTTAAAAACTGCTTCAGTACAATAAATTAGGTCAAAATCGGTCGATTTATTTGGGATTTATAAATAATGAAATATTTAAAAAAATGTTTTTTGACATTACTTGGAAGTTTTTAGCCTATAGATTATGTAGCTAAGAAAATAGTTTAGAGCTCAAACATTGTATTGAATGCCATTCAAAAGACCACAATCAATCATCCTTTCCAAAATATACAGCTTTACAAAAATGAAATTATTGTCATTTATATCAAAATTTAGATTTTTGAACTCTGTGAAAAACCTATGTTTAGGTACAGTTCTTGTTTCTTTGAGCTTAAAATGCCTCAATTTAGCGGAAAGTTTCAGGAATGGCCTGCAGAGTCAACACCACCTTATTTGCAGTGTACACCACCAACAATAGCTATCAGAGGTGAATTTATAGTTTTGTGCATTTTCTACTAGTTAAACTTTGGATTAATAGAAAACAATAATGGATAGGTGTATACCTATCCATTATTGTTTTCTATAATAATAACATAGGTAATTAGTGCAAAATAATGAAAAACTTCTAAACAAAGTCTATGAACATGCTTTTTAAGACAGTAAGATATAAAAGATCTCAACCCTACAGATGCATAAACGGTCAAAATAACATAATTATTAGTCCGTTACAATACAATTTACATTGTAACACAATTAAAACCTATTTTAAAAGGTCATATATACATGGAGCATACTAAAAGTTTTCTAGCTAATCGGAACTATTTGAATTTCGAATGTTATATTTTTAAAACGTTGCAACCTTCTTACTAATAAAAAAAAACAATTGGCGGGAAATGATTTGTCAATTGTTTTTTTATCACACATCAAAGTTCTACGTACGTAACGAAAATGGAATTAAGTCGAAAAGATTTTAGAGCGATGATTTTCTATGATTTTAAAAGTTCTCTTTCTCCGCAAGACTGTTCCGCTCATTTCAAAATGCTTTTGGGAAAGAAGCACCTTGTTTGAGCACCGTGAGGCGGCGGTTTGCTGAATTTGAGGGAATTCGAGTTTCTTTATATGACGAATTTCGTGAAGGGCGGTCTTCAACTGCCGTCAACGAAAATAATTTGGCTACTGTTAAGCGGTTAATTGAAGAAAACCCCTGAATTACCTATGAGACAATTCGAGGACTATTGGGGATTGGTATAAGCCAAATTCAGAAAATTTTACACGAAGAATTGAAAGTTCGGAAACTTTGTTGTCGTTGGATCCCTCACGAACTGACAGCGGAGCAGAAGCAGGCTCGCGTGGAATGGTGCTCAGAGATGCTACTGAAGTACGACCACAGACATTCTAATGCTGTTTATGGCATTGTCATAGGAGACGAAACGTGAATTTATTGTTTTGAATCTGAAAAAAAACAGCAGTGTTGTGAATGGATATTTGAAAATGCAAACAAGCCAACAAAAGTGAGACAGGCAAGAAACGTTGGTAAAAAAATGATCGCGTTTTTTTTCTCAGCCACGGGTCTCATCTGTACAATTCCACTTGAAGATCAAAAGAGTGTTCTGTATTCTACCATTTGTTTACCCAGGGTGTTAGAAAAAGTTCGCGAAAGACGACCTAAAAGCCGCATTCTCCTACACCGTGATAACGCTTCTTCACACACAGCCAACAAAACAAAGTCATTTTTAGTTTCCGAAAAAGTACATTTGTTCACTTATCCTGCGCATAGCCCCAACCTAGCACCCTGTGATTTCTGTATTTTCCCCAAAATCAAAGATTTGATGAGAGGTTTTACTTTTACCAACTCCAAAGTGGCAGTGGTAGCGTTTAATCAGCACGTAGAAAACATGCCTTCAGATCTGTGGTCCTCCTGTTTTAAAAATGGTGCGATCGCATGAAAAAATGTTTCAAAAGTAAAGGAGATTATTCTGAAAAGCAATAATATTTTGAAATAATATTTTGGTTATAACATATTGTTTTTTTAAGTTACGCAAAACTTATAGTGTGACCTACGTATATGAGTGTAATTTTCCGCAGTAGATAACTTTGCAAAAACGGATTTCCGATCTCTTGTATATGTAATGGCGTACCTGTCGTAGAGCTAGTTGGGGAAGTGCATTGGGGCCCTTAACCTCAGGAGGAACATATCATATCTCTTAGCTACCTAAGTTAATTAAAAAATATTGAAATTTTGTTTTTTCTTAATTATGTTTTGTAATGACCAATAAAAAGCTATTAAGTTTAAATAGGGCCCCAATTTCACTTTATGTATATATTTGGAACTCTGAATCTGGCTTTTGGCCCAGTTTAACTCCAATAAGTGAATTAACGAGTATACCGCTAAAAACTATTCTTTGTCGTGTGTCTTCGTTTTGAAAATAGTTTCCTGAGAGCCTTAGGTAGTATTAGTATACTTGGTATCAACATATCGAGTGACGTTTAGTTCTGCGGTCACTTGTAAGGCAAGGTTATTTAGCCTCAAAAAGCTGTGTGTTTACAGTAGTGTCAGACAGTACTTCACGCCGGCCATTGTCTACAATTTTACAAGGTGCAAAACTAGCTTCACATGGAGTACTGCCGTCATTTATGGGCGGGAGAACCTCAGTTTCAGCTCCTTTTTGATCGCATTCAATGATAGAGTGCGGTCCGAATCGTTGACGACAGAACTATTTTTAATCGGCTTTATTTTTAAAAGTTACATAGAGATGTAGCATCGTTCTGGGTATTTTTATCGAATATATCATGGAAAGTATTTCGAGGAACTGTTTGGATTAAATCCTGTCGCTGAATTTCACCATCGCCACAAAATTCACCTCGTTTCATTTATCATCGATAAATCAAAGTTTCATCTTTATCATTACGATCTCTGGAAATCTACAACTATACGATTCAAGGCACTTCTTTCCGCGCACTACTCCTCTGTGGAACTAATAGGCGGCATGAGTTTGCCAGAATGGATGCAACTTAGGGATCTTCAAAGAAACAGCTTACATTTTTAAAAGGTTGGCTCTGATTGTTTAGTTGTCCATGACCGATGGTGATAACATAAGATTAGTGACCTGTCATTTGAACCTTCTTCTATGTATAAAAAATAGTGACAAAATTTTTAATTATTCAGAAACTTAATTTTGAGTTTTCTCGAGGTACGCGAAGGAATAAAAAAACATCTTTAATTAAAATAAAAATAATAGATTAAGCAAAATAACTA
Organism: Apodemia mormo; assembly: GCA_036924255.1. Taxonomy (NCBI): domain Eukaryota; kingdom Metazoa; phylum Arthropoda; class Insecta; order Lepidoptera; family Riodinidae; genus Apodemia; species Apodemia mormo. Next base: position 23,967,595 of record JAUPFN010000015.1, on the reverse strand, counting down.
TAAAATAGTTTAAGCTGTTTATTAATAAGAGCATAAGCAAGTTGTTTCCCAGTGAATCAAAGCCCAACACACTCTCAACCTTTATGTAGTTTAAAAATAAATTAAACATCTCATGCTTTTCACACATTGATTCCATGAAATATAATGTCATTATCGCAATGCTATAATTTTAACATATGAAATGATTTAAACCTTTCCACACACGCAATCAGGGAAGGAAGGAGGCAATAAGAGGAGGCTAACCGACTGGAGCGCGTTATCTCTGGAGACGGTTTGCAAATGAGCGGGTGACGCACACAGAGCGCCCACACATGCTAATCTTCTGTTCGTACGCGCTACGCTTGCGTACATTTTATAAATAGATATCGCTTTTTTTACCCGGGTACATGAATACGTAGGGAGTTGCCACCCAGAGAGGAGACCCCTGCGGGGGACGTGTTGGATTTCAGATTGCTACGAACTGCAAAAATGAGGGATGAAAGAAATATAGCTTAAAACGCAGATATTTCCCGGCGTCTTAAGGCGCGGGGGATGGGGGAAGGGTGTGTGTGGAACAAAGTAGAGTGGCGATATTGAACCAAAATGAAATGGTAAACGAACCGTGCGCGTCCGTTCTAATGCGAATTTATAATTTGGACATTGCCCCGTACGGCGTACTCTTTGAACTTACGGAGGGTAGGTGAAGTGAAATTACAAAGAGTTCGGATTGTATAGGGAAAGCTGACCGGGGCGTTGTTTTTCTGCATTAGGGGATTAATAAAAATGAACGTTTTGGTACAATGAGTGAGTGTTTAGGCGTATCCTCATTGCAAGCTAACGCGTATGTCCGCCGACCTAATTGCCGTCTCGTCGTCTAATCGGGATATGCGCCATGCGATAATTGTGACAGATTACAACACATGCAACAAGAAATCTTGCAAAACATAACACTATCTCTTTAGATTATTTCTTGCTATGACAGACGTTCTATGATATAACAAATTAAATTTATATTTAGTTTTAAATTACGTTTAATTTATTCGTTTATTTCACAGCCTCATTGGTCAAATGGTTAGCGTGTACGGCTAACGACGCCAATCGGAACGAGGCTTGAATTCAAGCCCTGATTGGGATAAACATTTGTCCAATAAAAACGGATATTTTTATTTCTGAGACTGTATGTGTAGTAAATACCGAATGTTTCAGTATTTTATATAGGTAAGTATAACGATCCCGATAGTTGAGCTGTTAGCGACCCTGGTACCGTAATCGATAGGGCTGTGGAGTCTGGTGGGATTCCCCACAGGAACAAACACTTGTGTGATGAGCGTAAATATTTGTTATTCTGGGTTTGGGAGTTTATTAAATATATTTGAGTATTTTTATATGTATTTCTATAAGTATATTAGTATCGTTGCTAACATCCATAAGTACCACAAGTAAATAATTTGTTTACTTTCGGGCTAGCGATGTTTATTTATGTATCCTAATAAATAAATATCGTTGACTAACATCTATATCACAAACTAAGACTTTGCTTACTTTAGGTTTAAATTAAATCGTTTCATTTTTGCATATTAATTCATTAAGTATTAATAAACCAAGTAGCGAATAATTCCATTATGGAATGTCGTGTTTCTTAAGTGCTACACTCATCTTGTTAATTCATTAATGAGTATGTAGGTGTAGCGCGGGCGACATAAACGTTTAAACAATTGTCGTAAATTAGAAGTAATGAAGAAAATAATAAAGCGAATTCATTTAATCTTAAACTGTGAGTCAATGAATTTACTGCAAGTACGTGATACGACGTTTACTATCAAACAAGCTTCTTAAGGCGGGAAAGTGAAAATTGCGTACGTGAACTGGAAGAAAAAAATATTAAAAATTAATCAAGGCAGCGCCGGTCGGGGCTGAAACGGAAGGGAACACATGTGTCGACAAAAAACTGACTCCCTCGGAGCACGTGCGAAAAACCGTTAGGCTCCGTTCTGCTGTCGAGTTAAAAGTTTCTCAGGACAAACAGAGGATTTGTCACAATTACGACGGGGCGGCGTGTCCTTTCTTGATTAAAACCTAAATCACGTGACGTGTTTACAGCCTCGCTAGAGGTGTTTTCAATTTGCCGACTACTGGCCGACTATTTGGCGTTCCGAACACGTTTCGGCACCTATCTAGGGGCCGTTTTGAATTTGCTGCGAATTATTGACGATCTAATCGGTCAGTCCGATCTCACCATTTCAATATTCCCAGTGACAATCCCGAGTCACGTTTTTAATTAATCCAAATGTCGCGCCCGAAATCCATGAACCATTACAAAGTCTTATTTCGTTACAGTAACAGCCATAAAACGTGAAGTGAAAAGAGAAGATTAACGTTGAATTAATCGGGAGATTAAGCATAATGAAAGAAAATCTCATTACGGACGGTATAATGGCGGCGAGAAATATCTCGGCGAAAAGAAAAAACTGTTCTACATAAAAGAAAAGCGAAGGCAGAGAAAATTTAAAAGGTTCGAACAAAATTAAAAAATGTAAAAAAAATGTAATCGACGCCAAAGAACGACTTGAGAGAAAGTGAGGGGTGCGGCGTTAAAAGTTCTCAATTAAAGAGCGGCTACGGAAAGTCTTGTAATTAGATTTTTCTCATTTCCTTAAATCAGCAGAGCTCGCCGGACTGACACCAGTCTGTTTAATTTGTAATCGAGACTTGTTACCTTCCGTTTTTCTGTTGTTATCGTTTGAAGTAGAATTAAATCCGAGACAGCTTCGTTAACATAAAAATTGTATTTGATTTAAAAATGTTTTCAATTACGTTGTATTAAATTGTTTAAAATTGGTTTTTTAAATAATATCTATTTAACTAAAGATTGTATTTATGTATCTATGTTATAAAATAGTGTTGATTTTAATATTCAATATTTTTGCATCTGGTCTGCTTCGTTAACATAAAAATTGTATTTGATTTAAAAATGTTTTCAATTACGTTGTATTAAATTGTTTAAAATTAGTTTTTTAAATAATATCTATTAAACTAAAGATTGTATTTATGTGTCTATGTTATAAAATAGTGTTGATTAATATTCAATATTTTTGCATCTGGTCTGGTGATCTGGTGGTTTTATTATTAAATCTGGTTTAAGTAATGAATTTAATGTAAAATATTTATCGTATTTTTAAGTGAATCGATTTTCAAGACATATACACACTTGAAATAGCTTTAATAATTATATAGTTCCTCGACAAATTTAATATGAATTGTTTGTAAATAAACTTGTGCTTGTAAAGCAGGAATAGACCAAGTTATTTGAAAATTGTCCAAGGCTTGTGTCAAAAATGTTTGAAATTGGCTTGTTTGTATGAAGAGAGTTATGAATATGGAGAAGTGTAAGTTTGTACCTATAAATTATGACATATGGCATTACCTATATAATTTTTTACATACATATATGGATTTAAAAAAATCATCACGCCTGTTCTCTTGTGGGGTAAGTAAAAACGAACATCTGTAGGCTTTCGGTTCACTACATTTAACCGATTAGTCGGTTGGCAAGATGTTCTCTATCGCCGCATTTTACCGACATGAATAGCGATAATCGCCTTTGTCTTATTTCTAGTAATAACTATAGCTGACATCGCTCGTCAGCTTTTGAGATTTTGAATTTTAGAGAAAAATCCCGAAATAACCTCAATAACAATTTTGCTTGACTCAGGGATCGAACCTGGGACCTTGTAATCTGGGCATCTCACCTGCCTCAGATTATAAGTTCCGGGTCCTTGGACTTGGTCCGCTAGATAGGTAGGTATATAAATTTAGTATGTAAGAATAGTAAAAATTTAATTTAAGGTAATAAACCATTTTGGTTCAGATTCGAGCCCCAGGTCTATCAAAGTGATTTTGGGTTTTCTCTATTTAGAATTATTTTTTACATGAACTTCAATAAAATGCATGCATTTTACGGGACGTAAGTAGCATGTACATCATTTAATCTTAATCTGCTCAGATATTTTGGTGTGAAGAAGTAAAACACTAAACCAACACACACATATACACACATACATATACACCAACTCACATTATAATATAATCGGAATTTATTATCCTAAGGTACCTTCAAAAATGACTGTAATTATACAACGCAATCAAAAATTCGTAAACCGTAAACACCCCTTAAAATCCCCAACACAAACGAACGGCAAACATTTCTTTCCGACCGTTTGTTTGACTTTTAATTCCGTGGCCTTCCTGAAAATTTCCCTGAGTTTAAACTTCTAATTAATTCCGGACTTGTCCAAGCGACGGAGCGTAATTAAACATCTCGCCTTGTAATTACAGACGCTTAAAGTTGTCGGAAGTTGCCGGGATTTAAGTGGTCGGTCAGTGGCCAATTAGGCAGCCCGCCTACGTAGGCGATTAAGCAATTAACAAAGTCGGGCGGCCAGACACCCATTTACTTTAGATTTTCCTGTAAATTTTCGAGGTTTTCTGAGGGAACGCCTGAGGGATGCTTTGTTTCTTTTTATTGCGGATTTATAATCTTATCTTCATTTAGAGATTTTACTGAGTCGTCGGATTATTTTATTTTTAAGAAGACTTCTGCTGATTGAGGATTTAACTTTGTATTTGCGTTGAGTTTTTGTTTCTGTTATTAATTTTATTCTTTATTGTATACTTATTATAAAAGGTATTTAACTGAACAAAGACAAATATTGACTCAAATGTTTTGTTTTTTGTTCTTTGTTTTTTATTCATTTTTTTCAAGCATGGGATTAGTGCTTAAATACATATATATAATACGTATGACTTGACTAGTAGAGAATGCACATAGCGTTAAGTCATTAAGCTTTATGTGAGTGCTCGTGGAGCTTCGGATCATGAACACAAATAATGAGGTCTTGCGATCAATTTTCGAGTCTGTCAAAGTTAAAGTTTATGTAGAAAATTTTCAGTAGCAGTCCGGAGTCTTGTTTATGCTCTAGTACATCGAAAAGTCATACACAGCCGTTAGTAAATATTGGATTTATCGCAATAATAAGAGATTATTATCGATTAACTCTGCAGTAAAACTAATCACTTATTTCACCAGCCAAATCACCAAATATGAATAAATATATATATGTCGCAGTGAGATTGTCAATACCGTTAGATTATAATCTACCTAAGTGATATTATAATTTAACTGCTAACGTAACCTAACCAAATTATAAAATCCCTAGGTAGATTATAATCTAACGGCTATTGACAATTTCACTGCGACATATATATAAAGATAGAAGAATATAAATATAAAGTTATCCCATTTTGAGTTTTGTGGATACAAACATTGCAAGCTATTTTTTATATTATAATAAAGTTTTTGGCAAATTAATCTATATTTAGGACAAATATTGCATGCTACATACTTTTGGTACCTATTTTTCTACTTACCTACCTATCTTTCTTATTTAAAATATTCTTAACAACAAATAACTTTTAATTCATTAGTGACTTTTTTGAACTATCTCTGCCTTACATTTGTATGGTTAGGTTGACGCTTTTAAGTAGAATAAATATCAATACGCCAATTTCCTTGCGGAGAAGGTAGAGTGACGTTTCTATTTACCACTGTTTACTGGATTACTAGTTTTATGACGATCACTTTTTACTTGTTACAATGGGGACTCGAGAGCTTTAGTTTTTTATATCATAAGATAGCAAACGAGCAGATGGGTCTCCTGATGGAAAAAGACAACCATCGCTTATAAACATCAATGATGTTAATGATGCGTTGTGAACCTTGTGGCGGGGTCTTAACGCCATATGTATAAATGTACCGGCTACTTTACCCTCCAAACCGGGACACGATAGTGGTATATATTGACGCTATTGCGCTAAGAATAGGTGAAGGCGGTGGTGGCAGAGGTGGTGGCCTCTCACGAACTACTGGCAAAATGACAGATGGTCTATTTTTCAAAGGGAGCCCGGACCAACATGAAGTTTTTTTTATTATCGATAGGGAAGCGCTTGACCACGATTTCGCCCGATGGTAAGCTAAAATGCGGCCTAAGATGGAACGCGCTTCCTTAGAAGGTACCAGTTCACTATTCTCTTGAAGATCCTCAGATTGTATAGACTCAGGAAGCATGTTCCAGTCCCTTGCGGTTCGAGTTATAATTGTATGATTAGGTTGACACTTTTAGGTACAGAGTGAATAAATATCATTATGACCGTTATATTGCGGGGTAGATAGAATGATGTTTCTATTTGCCATTGTCCACGCACCAATTTTTATTACAATCGCTTTTTACTTACTACAATAGGGTCCCTATTATACAATAGGGACTGAAAACCTACGAATCAAAAAATCAAATACCGACTGAGTTGTCTAGTTGAGTTTCTTATTTTTTTAACTTGCTATCGTCGTGTAATAGATCATACATATTACATCTTACATAAATTACTTATATAAAATACATAAAGGTTACGCATTACTTTGCCCTTCAGATTGGGATACAGGAATTATACTCGTAGGTACAACCCTGGGCAAATCGCGATTCGTCGGGAGTGAGCCAGTTGAATTGAAAAAAAGGCTCTGCTCGTCTTCATCGAGCTTGGACTAACACTGTCTAGATAAAAATATTATTACTCCCATTTCTCCTAAGATATAGGCAGAATACAATTAAGCCAGCCACCAGTAGCCAACCCTATTAATTCCACTTGTGTGACAGTTTACTAAATTACCAACAAATCGGGCACATATCAAGTCTCGGGAAAATTGTTTTCAAAAGAAATTTAAAAAAATATTTAGAACGCCTTTTTGACTCGGGATCGAATCCAAGACCTCATCAGTTTATATCAAAGTCGATACCGTCAATCCATTAAGGTAAACTTAGTTAAAAATATTTGATGTTAATTGTTGAACTTACTACTGAATAAGGAACGCGTGTTTTTACAAAAAAAGGTCATTAACAAATAATACATTAATTTTGATAAAATTTAAAACCAGAAACACCCTGACCTTAAACGCTCCTTTTTCCTATTATTAAACGTTAAACCTCAACATTTAATGACAGAGCACAACAGTAAAGGGTTAAGTCATTAATTAAAACATCCGAAATCTTCTCCCAAACAAGATATCATCCTTTCAACCCTTGCTTTATTAAAGTCGATGTCGAGGTTCACTTTAATTCAATAAAGACTTTAATTCAATAAGGTTCAATAAAGACAAGCAGAGAAAGGGTTAATTTGCATGTCGGTGTTTGCAGGGTTAACCGACGCTTCGTTAGGGCTTAACAATTAACAAGCGGAGGGTTTGAGGAAAACTCATGGGAAAATTGAGGTAGGTTAGGACTGGTCGTAATTAAGGCATTAGGGCGCTTACTTGTTATTAAGGGAATTGTTTTCACTGTAATGAATAAGGGTGCTATTATGAGTGGTTACCATGGCTATTAACGGACTTTAAAATAAATTTTAATGGAATGGAAACTTCTTTGGGTGAAAAATAGCTTTTCATAAAGGCTATGAGCTGCAAATTGAATTGTGCACTATTTAAATACATATAGGTCTTATTCATAAACAAGTTTAGTCATGGGTGTAAATAATAATCACTTGTCGTCTGATTGGGTACGATAAAAGCGCGTGAATACTTATTTACACGCAATTTCAAACATGTTCATTAATAGAAACAATTTTGTTTTAGTAGTGATTTTTCAATGTGTTGGTCTGGGCCCCTTTGAATAGTAATAGACCATCTGCTATTTTGCCAGACAGTTTGTTAAAGGCAAGCTATTGGCTATACGTGTCACTACCATGGTATTACCGATAAGCAGTTTGGCCGAATTTTATTCGGCTTGAATCACTTTTACATGCACAGTATAATTATTGAGCAGCATAACGCCTTCAAGAAGCGATAGAATTATAATGTCTGGAAAACATCTTATCCCCGCCTATACTATCCTAATTTATATTTGTTCATTGTTGTTAACAATGACGTTATTATCTCACATTAACAGCTACATAAATCACACAGGTGTGCTACATCTGGCCGGCTAGTGCTTTTCGTTATGCGCAGTTGCTAACACTAGTGATATCTTGGTAGAGTACCGCAACTTCTCGCCCGGGTATACGGTACTTACCTATTCCTGCCGCAATAGCGCCATTGTCATTGTCGTGTTACGGTTTAGAGGGTAAAATAGCTGGTGGCATTTTTGGCATTTTCATCCCACCATAAAGATAGCAACGCACGTTTAACATCTTTGGTGTCTATAAGCTATGGCTTCTCTTTCCATCAGCACAGCCATCTACTTGTTTTCTAAGTAGTGATTTTTAAAAAAAATATCATGGCTGTTACGGCCTTACTTCTAAAATTACTCTTTGTTAATTTAGATTAGATAATCTTCATGATTTAAGAGAGTTGTGGCGCCGCTTGTCGGTACCTCAGATTAGGTCTTACGGGCAGCGAAATAAATGTATACTATGTCGATTCTTACGGGTAAAACCAGCGTGCCCACTACTGTCAGAGTGATGTCATAACTGTGGATATCGATGACGTCACACTCATGATGAGAATGTGGAAAAGAAAGATCTTCCCAGCCAGACAAGGTGTATTGCGAAGTCCATTTGAGAAGCGTTGAAACTTATATACAGTGTTAACAAGGTAAATAATTGTAATACATAGGTATTACGATTGAGGATTTTAAAAAACGTTCATAAAAATAAACATGTTTTAATTTTAGTCTTTAAAACTTTACTTATTAATACTAGTCATTAAGCAGCAATGACGAAGAATAACAAAATTTGTAGACGTAGTTTCCGTTACATTTATGAAAATTGTATTGGAAAATGTAGGTATTTCTAAAAATTCTTGAAAACTATAATTATGATAATACCCAAAAATAAAAAAATGAAACGTAAAAGTAAAACAAAACATTAGTTAAAAAGACAAATGAAAAAAATGCTCCCGAAACATGGCGAGGGGCGGGCTTCATACATTTATAATTTACTAATTTGACGTTTGAAGCGGGTAAAATTATAGACTGGCAATTAAATAAATATTAATAAGGTTTCTTTAAAATGTCAAAAATGTTAGTATGGAACATACATGTGTTTTTTAATATGCAACATAAATAACGGGTTTTAATACTTCTGAAGAAGCTGACCGGTGTATTTAAGTTATGAATTTTTAAACTAATATAAGCAGTAATGTTAATTCTAATAGTTGAATATTTAAATATTTTTTTTGCTTATCCAGGGAAATAAAATCTGGATTACTGGCCAGCATATAACATAGCTGCGACTGAATGGAGCGATGTCATGGTTGCAGCAGTCACAAAAAAGTATATATTAGAACAGGTTTGCTAAACTTTAGGTAGATTGCATTCAGCTAGCTTAGCATTTTAATGTAGGAAGAAGAAGGATTTGACTATATTTTTTCTAAATATCCATTTTGTAAATTAATAGCACAGTTCGCTCTACAGAAATTACTTCAACTACAGTCAAAGGTGTTTTTTGGTATGTTGATAGAATATGTTAGGCATACAATGTGTAAATGGAAACCAATTACCACAGCCATAGGCTTTTGACCTTAAAGAATAAAATATTTATTTTGATTCTCTCAGTTTTTTTGAGTGTAGCTTGTGTGTTAAATTTGATGAGGAACTTTGCAGTTGAAATGTTGACGACTAATTGAACAGACTCATATAAAGTTCAGAATAACAAACTTTGGTATTTTAAATGATACCTATAAAAGGTTACTTTTAAAAGTCCGGCCAAATTTTCAGAGGCTGTTCGAAATCGATAATATTACGTTCCGTTTATGTAATATTTTTTTTTAAAAACTCAATTTTTTTTATCCGACACAAAAAACAAACGCATGGATAATTTCAATTACGCAAAATTCGAACTAAATATTTTAGTGCCTTCAACCAAATGTACTTAGAGGGACAGATTACAACAATGGTTACTATCGTAATTGTAGGTAAATGTAAAATGACACATCACACACTGCCAGCATTTTTTTTTTTTTTTTATATTATAAGATAGCAAACAAGCATTACAGAGTTCATTCGAAAGTGTCGGTGCATCGAATTCATGACTTTAGTGGGATATTTTAAACGAATATTTTTATATTATTTTGTTATAATTTTACATTAATATTTAAAACGTACTTTCAATTCATTATTTAGTCCCTAATCTTAAAATTTGGCCGGACCTTTAAAAGTAATCCTGTATACTAACTGTATTTCTTATTATTAAGCAAGACGGTGGAGCCAAACCTGGACCAAGAGTTGAAGACCAGTTGAATGGACTTGCATGAGACTTGAAATACTACGGCATATTATATTTTTATAATATTAACTAATAGTTAATATTATAAAAATATAATTAATATTAATATTTATAATATTAATATTTTTATTAATAGACTTGGATTTTCGACGAGAATTAAGTGTGTTGCATCCATTGAGACACATTGTTCTGTCAATACATCAGACTAATAGATTTTATACTAATCCTAAAAGAATTAGCACCGAATAATCCAGAGAGCTGTATACACGCACGGAATAATACCGATTTTGAATTGGCCATTCGGAACAAAGTTTTCCTTTACCCCGCGTCTCGACTTGATAGAATTAATCTGTCACAAGAAATCAAACATTATAAGTCTAGTATAGGATGTCAATGTTTGTATCATTTATTTATCACCGTTTTAATTATACCATATATCTCTCAAGATATGCCGTCTCTGTTTTCTGTTTTCTGCCAAATCTAGGAGTGCTGCACTAATTTTTATGATGATATGTGCCACTGTAACCTATACCATTAAGCGCGATCGTGTTAGTGCACGACCACGCTTAAAGCAACAGAATCAGATGCAATTTCATTACAACAAAAAAGTTCGATAAAAAAGTGTCAACATAAAACCAACCAATTTGAAAAGGGTCATTTTTGTAAAACATTATATTAAACAATGACGCAATTTTCTCGCGCATGTCGTTGCGAGGGTAGGGCTGTGCGCTGGAGTCGATCGACCGATGCAATTTTGATTGATTGCATTGCTTAGTGTAGTGTAACCAATCTTATTGAAAACTGGCATTGTATGGTATCGGAAAGGCCATAGCTGCTATCGACGCTCGCCTTTTCAAATGGTTTAAAGTAAAAAAAAACAGGGGACAACCCTAAATTGCGTTTCATAATTCGGCCGTGACATTTTATATTTTGGGGAGTTGAAGTTTTAAAGAAATATCAGATATTATTTTGGTTTCCTTTGTTACGGAGAGGCTTATGAAAAATAAAAGTTTTGTCTCTTATTATTCAGAGGAAATATAAAATAGTCGGTCTATAAAGAGTGGGATATAAAAAGTCTAAATTTATTTATAGATATCACTGTGTTAAGATTATAAGAAAAATTGTTAAGAAATTAAACAAAATTTTTATAAAAGATTTATTATTTACACGATTTATAAAAATCTTTTTAAACTCATTTGTGTAGTAGTCTAGGTATAGAGACCGCTGAGGTTCCTCTCATCAATCTCAATGTCCTGAGTTTTAATCTCATGTTGGGCAACTCGTTCTAAAGGAAGTTTAACACATTAATATTTATCATAAATAAACATAAACATGATCAGTCTGTAATTATAATTGAAATAAAAAAAAAAAAAAAAAATTAAAAAAAAAAAACAAATAAGTATTTTGTTTGAACAAAGGTTTTATTTTATTTATAATCTATACTAATAAAGAGGTAAGGTTTATTGGTTTGTATTTTTTTTTTTTTTTTTTTATATCATAAGATAGCAAACAAGCAAATGGGTCTCCTGATGGAAAGAGTCAACCATCGCCTATAGACACCAAAGATGTTAATGGTGCGTTGCTATCTTGTGGCGAGGTCTAATGCCACATGCATAAGTTTACCGGCTACCTTACCCTCCAAACCGGAACACGACAGCGACAAGCACTGACGCTATTGCGGCAGGAATAGGCAAGGCGGTGGTACCAGACCCGGGCGAGACAATGCAGAACTCTACCACCTAGTAGCCACGATGGTAGTGACTCGATAGCCAATCGGTCGCCTTTTACGACCTGCCTGGCAGAACGGCAGTTGGCCTATTCTACAAAGGAGGCCGGGACCAACACGGCGAAGGCCGGGACCAACACGGCGAAATAGATTGTAATAGATAAACTCAAAGACTATTTAACCAATTAAAAAAATTCTTTCACTTGTATACAGCTTTATAAAGCTACATTATTACTGAGTAATATAGGCATTCTTTTTTATTAGACTAAGTAAAATGAAGGAAGTAGCGGGAAACAGCTAGTACATTTTTAAAACTCCTAAAACAAATTTCAACCTACACAATACAAAATTTTAGTTTTTTTAGATAACCTAGTTTAAATGAAAAAGTAGTTTTTTCATTATACTTAATCACTTTTTAAACTGCAAATGACAGCAACATGGTGGACGAGTTTTCGATCACGGCAGGAACACAACAGAAAACATGTCACCCACAGCGTAGTTTTCAATTTTAATCAATAGCTTTTTGAGTGACATTGCGGGGGTAAAAGCAAGACATTTTGCAGATTTTGTACTTTCAAAATGTGATTTAATGCGTGGTATGAGTGGAATAAACTCAAAAAACTGACATTGTTACTAGATTTTGTCAAAAATACACTACGTTTTTTAATCTTTTATCCAAGAACTTTACATAGGTATGATCTTATCTATGATCCTAGGCAAAAGCTTAAAAAAGGCTGAGTATTTTAGATAAAGTCTCTACCTATTATTTTACCCAGGGTCACAGGTGTGACTTTACTCATAATCTTGGGTAAAAGCTTAAAACATAGTGTATTTAAGATAAAATTCCTACCTGTTACCTTAGGTAAAATTTAGTAACGATCTCAATTTTTCGTTTCGTTTTCGTTTCGTCAAAAAAAAAACATAAAAGAAAACCAGTCGTCTTTAAACATGTAGTTAAACAAGATCAATCGTCATCAAAGATCGTGAGAATATCATTCTAGATATAACAAAATGTATCATTCTTGAACAACATGGACACCCCAAACTCATACTGATTGTTCTTGAAAATCTAAAAGTATTATAGGTATACATACATAATTGCATTTAGGATTGTTTCATCAGGAAATTAAAAATTATTATCGTAGTGAAGTCTCTGCCTTAATATCGATTTATCTATATCAATTATGACGGAATAAGCATAAACATAACATACTTAAGAAATCCTAGACGTCTGTATACTTTTATGGACGGGAACGGGGATACTTCAAAATAAGACTTTATTGTTGTCTATTAAATAAAAGGAATTCGTAAGAGAATTTCACCTTAAGCTAAATTATAGATAATTTATGATAAGAATAACATTTTTTCTTAAAAGGGCCTTATAAGCATTCCTGGGGAAAACAACAATAATTAGAATAGGCGATATTGGCGCATCGCCGCGAGCTCCCTCTGATCCACCCTCACCTCCCCTGTATTTTATCTAATCAAAAAGTTTTAAAGGAAAAAATTATGCGAGCCTTTATTATGAGTCAAGTTTCTTTAGGAGGGGAATCGGGTATGTTTTAATAACGATCGCGCAAAACAAAGTCACCGCAGATATAAAATTCCCGTCTTGTGGATTATTGAAAATGTACGATCACACTAGAAGTATTTTTACGGTTATTTTTGTCAAGCTGCACAACTTTATGCTTTAAGAGTCTATTCATATAGTGTGGTTCAAATAACTTGTATTGCAGTCAAATGTACTCTCATGTCCTATTGATAAACCAGTTTGTTTGTGAGTTTAATCAGCATTCATATCCATATCTTTCATTAACACGTAGTTAATAAAAGCGATATGAACTTTTAATATTACAATTTTTAAAATAAACACTAATTTATTCGTAGGTTTATACATATAAATGCAATATATATTATAGGATATATATAAAAGTTTATATATTATTAGGATATATTATATATGACATGATTTGTAAGATTTTGTTAGTCGCACAAGCCTAGTTAAGTTCGCAACTTCGAATAGTAATCCCAATTTTTACGTATTTTAGGAGTAAAAGCAGACGGTTTGCCTGTTAATGGCCGTCGCCTTTAACCATGTATCAATGATGAAGTTTACAGACTATCTTGTCCCTCTAAACTATAACATGACTATAACAAGCATTATATACTATACTATAACAAGCAAGATAATATTGTGACAGGAAAATTTAACACTGATAGAAGACTTTCCTTATGAAAAGAGTTCATCAAATAATATGTTAATTTTGTGTTGAGATTCGTGTGGCAGGGATTTTATGCCACTTTCACCGGGTTTCTATAATTAAACATCCGTCATTCGTAGCAGTAACTATCCGCAACCAATTGAATAATAACGCTGCGTTCCACACATTGTTTGGATATTTGGTGATTTGATAGAAAATGTATAGGAACAATTTTAGCTTACGTCTCGTAGTAAATGTTACTACTTGTAAATAAAACGAGCTATTTACTGATATAGGAACCAGTCATAAGAGAACTTATACAGTTTACCGGCTACCTAACTCTCAAAATCGAAATACGGCAGTGATAAGCATTATTACTATTGCGGCAGAAACAGAGCAGTTCTAAAACTGTGGCAGCTAGTAGTCATTATGGCAATAATATATTTAAGCTAGATCTGGTTTTTATGATCTGCCTGTCCGGAATGCAGATACTCAATATTTCAAAAGGTGCTCAGACCAGCACTAAAAATCAATTTAAGTATATAAATTAAATAAAATCTTCCAAAACGAGATAGCGTTAACTCAAACATTTATATAATTACGAAAGCGCAGCAAAAATTGTTCTTAAAAAAGAGGGAAAAAATGGCACCCCAGTTTCTTTACTCAACGTTTTCTGTAAATACGCAATTCAAGTGGCTTCAATATAAAACAGAGTACAAATTCGAGGAGCTACGTCTTATTTTTGCGTGTTACAGAGGGTGATCATATTTTCTGAAGCGTTATTATTCCGCACCTTGTGAGCGTAAATCAGTGCTACGAGCAAATTATTGGAGACAAAAGATACTATAGCTGTAAAAAAGTGACGGTAAAATTGAAGTATTTTAAACTTATCATACATATATATTTACTAGCTGTTGCCCGCGACTTCGTTCGCGCGACTTCGTTTACTCCTCACAGCCCATCCCCGGTAGTTGATAGCGTGATAATATGAAGTCTATATGTTGACCCGGCCTGTTAGTAATATTCATGTAAAATTTGAAGTAAATCCATGCAGTACTTTTTGAGTTTACCCCGGACATACATTGACTTTCCTACGATTTTATTATATGAATATAGTTAATACTAATATATCTAATAACACAAATAATCCTACTTCCTTCTAATATTATAAATGCGAAAGTATGTTTGGATGGATGGATGTTTGTTACTCTTTCACGCAAAAATGGCAAAACTGATTTGAATGAAATTTAGCACACTTATAGATAATGAGCTGAAATATCATATAAGGTAGTTTTTATCCGAGAAAAGTAAAGTGATCCTGTGGTATTCACCAAAAACTGTTATAATGGAGTGGGCTGTATGATTTATCTAGTAATCTTAATACATATAAATTACGTGTCACGTTATTTAACGCGATGGATTTCTAAACTACTGTACCAATTTCAATAAAATTTTTTAAGGTAAGTACTGTTTGGTCCAACTTAAAAGATAGGATAATAAATGAGAAAGTCTGTCTTCCTGTATATTTGACAAGCTTCACGGTTAAACGATAGAACAATTTTAATAAATTTTTTAACGAGATAGTTTGAATTCCGGGGTCAAACATAAGCTACTATTTTTCAAAAATCAATCTTTAAGTGGCTGAAATAGGGGACAAAATTTGTAAAAAAGATTATATTGACTATAATATGGTATTATACCTACTCGCGTGTAGGGTTATCATCTAAAAAATTGCCTATGTTACTCTGGAATAATATAGCTTTCCATAAATATATTTTTCAAATCGATTTATAAGTCTTTGAGTTTATCCTTTACAAACAGACAATCAAATCTTTCCTCTTTATAGTATTAAAGTAGATCAGTAGTTCTTAACCCTTTAGTGATGGTGGTCCATTTTACAAAATATTTGTTATGCCAACGTTTGGAGGCATACTCATCTATCTATACATATAATAAAATCGTAGGAAAGTCATAACTGTACATTGAATATTTTTTTAAAAGAATACTTGGGGCGTGATCTAAATCGAAATCGAAGCCAAAAATATAGTTTTTAGAATTTTTGTCTGTTTGTTTATATGTATGTCCGGGATAAACTCAAAAAGTACTGCATGGATTTACTTCAAATTTTGCATGAATATTACCAAGAGGTCGGGTCAACATATAGGCTACATATTATCACGCTATCACCTACGGGGGAGGAGCTGTGCGGAGTAAACGAAGTCCGCGCGGACGAAGTCGCGGGCAACAGCTAGTATCTATATAAAATGAATTAAAGGTTGATGGCTATAAATAGAAAGCCTATAGTAGATGCTGTAT
This sequence comes from Apodemia mormo, assembly GCA_036924255.1. Lineage (NCBI taxonomy): Eukaryota > Metazoa > Arthropoda > Insecta > Lepidoptera > Riodinidae > Apodemia > Apodemia mormo. The sequence continues at coordinate 23,951,107 of JAUPFN010000015.1, read as the reverse complement.
AAAATGAAACCACGTTTTATCTAATAAGAATTTGAAAAGCGGTGAAAATGAACTAGGGGCTCGTCCAGGACCGTGAACTCGGGATGAGAAATTTTAACATTTCATTTTTGTACTCCCGTCTTATAAACCCTATAATTAACAATTTGGTTCATGTTGAACATTAAAAAAACTATGTTGTAATTTTTGTCGTCAGCACATGTTGATTAAAAAAAACTGTTTCGTACTTTTTGTCGTCAGCATTTGTAATTATGTTAAAATGCACTTGCACTGTTTCACAAAACGTTATTTTGTTTATATCGCCAATCGGTTTCGGTTTTATGGCCTGAATATACTGTGACTATATATATAACTCTGAATTAAATATATAAGTGTTTACGCCGCCGCAAAAATATATCATTTATGGTCACCACAGGAATTGTATAACCCCTCTCGGGTAATACATGAGCCTGGTCTCCATCATCTGTGTAAGATTTATAGGCTAACTTCTTTATGAATGAGGCGGTCTGGTCTAGCAGACCCAGGAATTGAACCCGAGACTTAATGATTCGAGATAAACAGGCTAATAGCTAGACCAATAAAATAATCAATTGTCAGTAAGGTATTTTACCCACAATTGAGAATCACAAGTCTTATTAGATAAAAATACAGACAATCTTATTAGATAAACAAAACTGTTCGTGAACTTTTTGTGTGGAAAACTTAACCTGTTGCTCTTCACTATTATATTTTTAGGGTTCCGTACCTAAAAAGATAAAATAATACTGTATAAAGAGTATGACGAATATTTTGCATAGTTTCTCGTTACTTTTTGTCAAATTTCATAATTTGGCAAAAAGTAATATCTTATAGCACAATAAGTGCATTTGAAAAAAAAAGAAATTTATCAACTTATTATTTACGTATCGATTTATTTGATGCAATAATCGTGTCTGGGGATCAAACGACAAAATTTAGTTTTATAGCATATTTTATATTAACACACTTGTACTGCTTCCCAACAAATTGGTATAAATAAATTATGATTCAATCGGTTTACTTCATTAGCTTATAAGTAAAAACAAAAATTTAGCCGTCATCATTTAACATTTTATAAGTTGTCGTTATCCTATAAAATGTTAAATCATGAATAGTAATTGCGCCGATGATGCTTATCAAAGCGAAACCAGCAAGATAATATATGTATATTAATATATTGTGAAACTGTACATGTATGTTTATATAAAATATTGCAAAAAAGTGTGTTTCACCAAATACCGACGACAGTGTAGAAAATTATATTTGTTCTTAGACTGTTTTTTTTTTGTAAGAGCAACAATTTTTACGAATCTCTCGATGCGCGAGTCTATTTCCGCTTTGCTGTTCATGATTGGTCAGATGTTCTATTTTCATGTCAGGGAAATTTTTTTGGTGAGTTTTGTGAGACCGATAAAAGGTGTAAGCAAGATTTCACGATAGTTTAGATCACAATACGGGAAGTAATATCATTAAGGAATTTTAGGTGCATTGCTTGCACCTCTGTCTCCATGTGTGAATTAAAAGGTGTGACGTTTCTTCTTTTATTTATTTTTAGGGTTTCCTACCTAAAAGACAAAGCCGGAACCCTTATCATTTTGTATCTGTCTGTCAAGACCCTTAATATCGGAAACGCGTGGTGGTATCAAATTGAAATTAAAACCGTATGCTGAAATCTATAGTCACCCTTTTTATCCGTGTTGGTCCCGGACTCCTTTGAAGAATAGGCCAATTGTCGTTCTGCCGGGCAGATCGTAAAAGGAGATCGATTGGCTATAAGAGTCACTACCATCGTGGCTACTAGGTGGTAGAGTTTCTCATTGTCTCGCCCGGGTAAAGTTCCACTGCCTTACTTATTCCTGTCACAATAGCGTCAATGCTTGTCACTGACTTGTTCCGGTTTGGAGATATCATAAGATAGGAAACAAGCAGATGGGTCTCCTGATGGAAAGAGTCAACCATCCCCTATATATACCAAAGGTGTTAATGGTGCGTTGCTATCTTGTGGCGCGGTCTAATGCCACATGCATAAGTTTACCGGCTACCTTACCCCCCAAACTGAAACACGACAGTGTCTAACACTGACGCTATTGCGGTAGGAATTGGAAAGGCGGTGGTACCAGACCCGGGCGAGACAATGCAGAACTCTACCACCAAATAAGAAAAGAAGTATATATCTCTCAAGGAATTTAAATTAACAGAGACCTATCCGTTGAGCTACAACTATAAGATTAGGCAATTAATATCGTCTTATGCTACCAGTACAGGAAAAAACAAGCCCAAGAAGTTGGTAATGGTCTTTCCTTCAAATTTATTTTAGTTGGTGACGTAGCAGCGCACGCAGGGTTACAGCTAGTAAATCATAAAAATATAATCTTTATTTAAAGTACATGGGTTTAATAATTTCGGGAAAGTTCGAATAAAATTGCAGGACTCGATTCTTGAATTACTTGTAATATGTACCTACCAATAGAAATGTACGGTGTCCTCGGTGGGCGAGTCCGATTCACAGTTGTACAGTTTTTTCTAATATATTTTAGATATTCAAAAGATAAAGATAGTCTGTGAGACTTACTAATGGTTCACAATGACACGCTTAAAAATGAGCTCGCAAAAAATGGAATAACAAAATGTCACGCGTCAAATACATACCCGACACGTGAAAAAAACTATAAATGGTAGTAAACAGGTCAAGGCTGTGAACGTAATAATGTGCACATACAACGGGACGAATGAACAAACACCATACAAACCTCTTATTAGAATAAATTTTGATTCTATGAAAAAATATTTTTGTCTATGGTATTTATCATAAATATTTTAAGAATAATTATGTAATCATAACCAAAATTCTAAACAGTATATCTTCTTTATCTAAAGGTCTGGCAGAGATCGCTTTTTAACGAGAAAACCTTCTTCATGTATATTTGCCTACGAAAAACGTTTAATAATAAATTAGACTAATTATTTAGTAAATTTTGATGAACGCTATTCATTACCGTTAACCGAAATTGGTGGACCACCCGGTTTGTTGAGTGGTTAGCGACCCTGACTGCTAATCATTAGGGTTCGAGTCCGATTCCTGATAGGGATAGGCATTTGTGTGATGGGCACAGATGTTTATATTTCTGGGTTTGGGTGTTTATTAAATATATTTCAGTATTTATACATGTACTTCTATCGTTTTCTATGTATCATTGACTAGCAGTCATATTACAAGCAAATAATGTGTTTTCTAATTAAAATTCTCTAGGAATTTTTAATTTTGCCACTTCGACACAAAGGTGCTATGTGGACCTACAATAACGATAAAATAAGAAATTCAACTAATCGCTTAATTAATACAACCTAAAGACATCAACTATTGAAAAAAAATGCTAAAAATATGTATGTATGGAAGAATCCTAAAATCCATCAAAATTAATCAATCAATTTATACTGTTTTCATTTCACCAAAGGATAGTTGTGTTATAATATTTATGAATAGTAAATATAATATAATATAATGCCCTATGCACACTAAAAGTTTTGCACTTCTAGCTAATCGGAACTATTTGAATTTCGAATGTTATATTTTTAAAACGTTGCAACTATCTTAGTTATAAAAAAAACAATTGTTTTTTTTATTACTAAGTTGTTGTTTTTTTATTATTAATTTTATTACTATGAAATGATTTGTCAATTGTTTTTTTTTATCACGCATAAAAGTTCTACGTACGCAACGAAAATGGAATTAAGTCGAAAAAATTTTAGAGCGATGATTTTTTATGATTTTAAAAGTTCTCTTTCTCCGCAAGACTGTGCCGCTCGTCTTTAAAATGCTTTTGGGAGAGAAGCACCTTGTTTGAGCACCATGAGGCGATGGTTTGCTGAATTGGAGAGAAGTCGAGTTTCTTTACATGACAAATTTCGTGAAGGGCGGTCTTCAACTGCCATCAACGAAAATATTGTGGCTACTGTTAAGCGGTTAATTGAAGAAAACCCCCGGATTACCTATGAGACAATTTGAGGACTATTGGGGATTGGTATCAGCCAAATTTAGAAAATTTTACACGAAGAATTGAAAGTTCGGAAACTTTGTTGTCGTTGGATCCCTCATAAACTGACAGCGGAGCAGAAGCGGGCTCGCGTGGAATGGTGCTCACAGATGCTACTGAAGTACGACCACGGACATTCTAATGCTGTTTATGACATTGTCACAGGAGACGAAACGTGGATTTATTGTTTCGAACCCGAAAAAAAAACAGCAATCTTGTGAATGGGTGTTTGAAAATGAGAACAGGCCAAAAAAATTGAGACAGGCGAGAAACATTGGTAAAAAAATGATCGCGTTTTTTCTCAGCTACGGGTCCCATCTGTACAATTCCACTTGAAGGTCAAAAGAGTGTTAATGCCGAGTGGTATTCTATCATTTGTTTACCCAGGGTGTTAGAAAAAGTTCGCGAAAGACGACTCAAAAGCCGCATTCTCCTTCACCATGATAACGCTTCTTCACACACGGCAAACAAAACAAAGTCATTTTTAGCTTCCGAAAAAGTACATCTCGTCACTCATCTTGCGCATATCCCCGGCCTAGCACCCTGTTATTTCTGTATTTTCCCCAAAATCAAAGATTTCATGAGAGGTTTTACTTTTACCAACTCCGAAGAGGCAGTGATAGCGTTCAATCAGCACGTTGAAAACATGCCTTCAGATCTGGTGTCCTCCTGTTTTACAAAATGGTTCGATCGCATGAAAAAATGTTTAAAATGTAAAGGAGATTATTTTGAAAAGCAATAATCATTATATTTTGGATATAACATGTTTTTTATATATTATATTATAATATTAAATGTTATAATATAATAGCATTTGTAATTTTAATTATGGAAATAGTAAAATTTTTACGGAAGTTTTACGGGAATCGAATCTGTGTCTTCATCTCAAACACCGGCATTGTTTTCGTTAACCCCAGACTTGTTCTCCTAAACCCCTCACGCCTTTCAAGACCACAGACTGCAGCAGATGCTTCTGCCACTATTTTAATACATCATTATGTTGCCTATGTATAGTAATTCCTTACTTTTCTTGAACTAATCTTGAATTTTTGAACTCAATTGTACTGACTACGCAGTGATTGGCTTAAGTTTCGATCCTTGGTAAGGATAAGTCCAGGTTAGGAGGGTAAATTAGTCGCTGAATATATGAATGCGGCATTGTCATCCCGCCAAACGGATAGCAGCGCACCATTAATATATTTGGTATCTATAGGCGATTGCTTACCCTTCCATCAGGAGAGCCATCTGCTTGTTTGCTATCTTATGATATAAAATAATTCAAGCAATCGCTCTTTGGTCGAAGTTCAAGCATAATTCTGTTTGACCATAGACTTGTCAATAAAATCTCTTTTAAATTTGACAAAAGAATTTAGCCATAAACAAAATAATATACGTGTGTGTATATTATAAAAAAATATTTATGGAACAAATTACACAAATCGACCTAGCCCCAAAGTAAGCAAATTATTTGTTTGTGGTATGGGTGTTAGTCAACGATACTAATACATAGAAATACATAGATAAGTACAGGAATATATTTATTAAACACCCAAACCCGTAAATACAAACATTTATGCTCATCACACAAATGTTTGTCCCCGTCGGGGATCGAAGCCGAGCCCCGTCGATTGCGTAGTCAGGGTCGCTAACCACTTGACCAACGGGGCGTTATATCAAATGAAAGGTAATGTGTTATATTATATTCTGTATCAAATGAAAGGTAGTGTGTTATGTTAACTTTTATAAATTTTATGTGTCTCTGATGCATATTATATAAAAACAGTAGCTTTCTACGCTTCTTCAGCACCTAAACTTTAAATGTGGCAAACTTCATACACCCCATTGGCGTGATTTTCGTAAAAAGAGGTAGAATATTTTACGTATTAATATATAGATAAGTAGCAGATGCGGTGATCTGGATTAAAACCTTTATTCTAGTAGACAAATGTTAACTCCAGTTTGTCAAAGGCGTGTAATTTAGCAAGTGATAAATACATATTTATATTTTTAACTACTCTTATTTTTTCTAACTTTGCTCACCTTTTAAAACTTCCCTGGACTTTAACAATTAATTCAAAACTAAAATTAGCCAAGTCGGTTCAGCCGTTCTCGAGTTTTAGCGAGACTAACGAACAGCAATATATATATAAAGATATTAAATACAAAACTGATTACACTTTGTTGTATTTTATCACACTTCACTTCTCAATTTCTTAAGCATAATAATGTCTCTAGAACATATTGTCAAAACCTTTTATAATGTTTATTTCTAGTCTTAATTATTACATTAATCAAACACTTGACTTTACTTTAGACCAAAGGTAATAAGTATTTTAAAATAGGTTTAATAATGAATAATTCTAAACATTTCATAAAATATTTAACAGTTATTTAAAAATTAAGTAAATAATAATACATCAGCTTCATTTTGACATAGTTGTCTAAAATATTGACAGCACAAACTTCACGAGTTCAACGGGTTTAAGTACCATCGCCTACTCTATTCCTGTGGCAATAGCGTTGGTGCTTGCCGCTGTCGTGTTCCGATTTGGAGGGCAAGTAGCCGGTAAAGTTATATACGTGATATTCTCACCTCGCCACTCAGATAACAACACGTTGACAATCTTTGGTGTCTTTAAGCGATTATTAACTCTTTCCGTCACGAGAACCATCTGAGTGCTAAGTGTGAGATTTTCTTTAAGCATTCGATCGTGAGCGCGTTTGGAGTTTACTAGGAATTTGTATGTGATTTGTACAGCGCCACCTAGTGGTAAACGTGAGAAACCAGTTTACCACTAGGTGGCGCTGTATATACAAATTCCATACAAATTCTTACTGTTTTATTATACACATACAAATTCCTAGTAAACTCCAAACGCGCTTACGATCGAATGCGAAAAGAAAAACTCACACTTAGCATTCTGATTATTTTATAAAATAAAAAACAGGTGAATCGCGGTGAACAAGAGCGTTTATTGGGATTAGTTCGCTCCGCCTACTTCACAAGGGAACTGGCGTAATTATATTTATTTATGTAAAACAATACAATAAGTTTATTTTTCAGTATAATTTATTATAATTAAGACCTCTTGAAGCTGTGATATATTGTGAGTCTCTTGAATATATTCCTGTTCATCTAACATAAATATTAATCAGTTTCTGTCAAGGTCGTATTATGGAGTCCTGACGCAAATCAGACTACGTTCACGTAACATGTTGACTAGAACAATTCAGACTATTTTGTTTATTAACCGATTTCAAAACTGATAACTATTTGACCTGTATGTAAGTAATATTGTAGAAATTGAATCCAATATAATCAATCATATTTGGGTATGATGATCTATGTAGACTTTTCTAAGCAGGTGTGGTAAATTTCGTAAGTGTATGTATATGTATATATGTTTGTTCATAATAAAATATTTTCGGTACAAATTACACTTCTGACCTCTACTGATGTAACTATACAAATGCTTATCCGCGTCGGGAACCGAACCCAAGCCCCGTCTTTTGCGTATTCAGGGTTGCTAACCACTTGACCAACGAGGCGGTCAAAAAATAAATTCATTAATTCCTCGGAAACTAAAAATATACATTGACATGATCTTTTTAGGGTTCCGAAGTAAACTAGTAACCCTTATAGTTTCGCTATGCCCGTCCGTCCATCAGTCCGCACGATTCACGATTCTTATTAAGTACTAGAATATTTAATATAATCTATTGCTTAGCATGTTCTGCATAGATAAGACAAATCTAAAATACCGAGCAAAAAATGTTTTATTGCAATATTCTCACGGAAAATTTTCTTTCTGATATTCTCAACACTCTCGTAAAACGAGTTCACAAAACTGTTGGTCTAGGTCAGGAGTTTTAAACCTTTTAAGAATGAAGGATTACTTTACAAAATATCTGTCTCGGAATGGATCACTTTCTGTTTGGATTAATACTCGTTCAGGAAATGAATAAAAGGTATTTCTATAGCTACTAAAGGTATTTATATACCACCACCAGATTACTTTAAGTACTTTCAGAGAACACCAACCGAGTGGTCCGCGGACCATTTTGTCCTATTCACGTACTGAATCTTGGATTGAATCTAAGATTTACAGCTTTCACACACAGAAATACGATACATCGTCGCGCCGTGTTACGACGCTGCATTATGTGTAAGAAAGTGTGTGATAGCCGTGGTCGCCAAACTGCGGCCCGCGGGCCGCATGCGGCTGGTATTTGTGTGGCCCGCGACTAAGCAAAAAGCTGTAAAAATTACATGATCCCGCGGGATTCACTAAAAACTTTTATACTGCAGCGGGCTGCACGCTGCAGCTAGTTATATATAAATATGATTTTTTTTTAATATTTGCGGCACCGAACCTAGATTTCTCTTTGTTCCGTGTCGCAAGTATAAAAAGTAAACAACGTAGAAGAAATGTTTGTTTATATTTTTTTATCACAAATATAATACTCATAAGAGGTACCACGCTGCGCTCTTTTACGTCCACAAAAACACATTTCCGTAATCACCTTATAAAGGGATTACTATAAATAAAGAGGAAAAACGAAATTAACCGCATTAGGCGAGGAAAAAATCCCGTCCCCTCACAATATGTGGGCTCCCACTGATAAAACACTTTATGTATTTTCGCGTAAATGAAACAATGTGTTATTATACATTCTTGTCAGGTAGTGATGGAAGAAAGTATACTTTATATGTATAATATAATAGAACATGAATTATATTCGTTTTCCCTGCAAATAGTTATTGTATTTAGCATTTATTTTAATATCAAGAGAAGTCTCTAAATATTATTGGTCGATTGAAGTCGGTTATAGTTTTACTGCTAGTAAATTAAAAGAATTTTATCGTTTAGATTATGTTTAATATCCTGCAGCAATCAATCATTTTTAAAAAGGTTCATTTCCAATAGACAAAATTGAAGTACCCCGTGTTGGTTCCGGGCTCATTTGAAGATTAGACCAACTGCTGTTCTGCTAGGCATGTCGTAAAAGGCGACCGATTGAGTATGCAAGTCACTAACATCGTGGCTACTAGGTGGTAGAGTTCTGCATTGTCTCGCCCGGGTCTGGTACCACCGCCTTACCTATTCCTGCCGCAATAGCGTCAGTGCCTGTCACTGCCGTGTTCCGGTTTGGAGGGTAAACTTATGCTTGTGGCATTAGACCTCGCCACAATATAGCAACGCACCATTAACACCTTTGGTGTCTATAGGCGATGGTTGACTCTTTCCATCAGGAGACCTATCAGCTTGTTTTCTGTCTTATGATAAAAAAAAAACTAGTATATGTATATGTAATATACGTATTACATATAGTAGTTATTATTAATGTATTATGTTAATAAAATTTAGATGCTTATATATTGGTTTTATAAACATTATCTCCCATATATTAATACGCGAAGAAAAAACTTTGGACCCCTTTTTAAGACGATTTCGCGAACGGTGGAGAATGAAATTTGGCACAGACAAAGTTTACATTGCGAAGGCTGCAGAAACCTAATATTTTTTAATAAAATACATTAGAAGTACATTAAATTAATGAAAATAAGTACTACCGCTCGCATATTTTCACGCATTACATACACTAAATTCATAGTGACATACACATAAATATACACACATGAATACTATTTTCTTTACAGCTAAAGTCAGCTGTCAAACTTAAAAGAGATTTTATTGTTAAGTCTATGGTCGTATTTCGCTAACAGGCGATCGATAGTATTATTTAATATCTATGTCATAGTTTATTTCTGATGCTTCGTTTTTCAAGTGACAAAAGTGTCAAGAATACATAGTTTTATGGGTTAATTTCGAAAAAACATTCGAAACCCATAAAAATATGTATTGTTTTTCTCTCTAAAGTTGCGGCTTTGGACTAAATATGTGATTGGCATACTCAGATGTGCACATTTTATTTAAAGTAATACCTAAGCTTGTTGGTAATCAGTAACTATTTTATTTCCTTGTATTTCTGCCTAGCCTTGCAAGGATAATGTATTAGAGAGAATTTATTTTCAATAGGTATTTGCTACACGTTTAGTTATACATATATTTTTTATTGTCATTAAGCCAGCAAAACTTTCAACACCTTCAGAGGCAGTCCATTCTATTATTTGCCGCCTTTTGAGAAGCAATATATAAGGGATATTAATAATTGTTTTCATCAAAAAATATAAATCTTGAAATACCACTGATAAACAAAAAACAAAACAATATTACATAACAAAAATAATACAAATAGTAGAAAAGGTAGCAAATCATAATCTTGCTTAAACGTGACGTTGTCAATATAAATTATTTTAAGGCGTACATTTGTTCATCTAAGTCACATCTACATACACGCAAATACTAAGATTAGATATATAAAATCCTTGAGCACATAAAAATATGCAGTGGGCAACCCCTAAACTATGCCCGGGAGCGATGTGAGTAGGGGATAAAAAAGAAAATGAGGAGTTATGTTTTCGGTAATAAAGGTCGGACGAGAGAAATCGTTTAAGAAGCCGCCAAATGAGATGGAACGAATATATTTGATTATTTTTATGGCGCGGAATAGCGATACGGTCTTAGGCTTAATGGTTATTTGTTTTACTTGAATTTAATATTATATTTTATGGGTCACCCGTGACCTTACTGATTATTTCTTATCTTGCTTATAAGTAAATTTCAAATTTCATTGGTTATTTGTTTAAGTTGATTAGTGACTAGTGGACGGAGCTTCTCCCGCCAGACTTAGAACGAATTGATGACAGCGCCAACAAACGGGTTTAATCTAGGCTATGCACACACTGAAGTTACTGACGCATACAATCCACCAAAATTAGTCCAGTTATTTCCAAATTTTTCGCAGCCTAACTCACTGCAAATGAAGTTAGCATATTTAGATGTTTATTACTTAATTATCTAAAGTGGTAGTTGTAAATCTTTTAATAAATTTGGTATACATGTGGTAACTGATCCGATTAACACTCTTGGCACCTCTAAAAATGTATTTTCTCGAAAGATTCACAACAAACTCCGATTAGATACGTAGCAGCCTGTACGAAGCGCGTATTTAATATACAGATTTCCAAAAAATAGATTATTGGGAACCCGTAAATAGCAAACATAAGACACTTGCTAACAAGATACAAATATTATATAAGCGAGCGTCTGAGATTCAAATCAAGATACAAATATTAAATAAGCGAGCGTCTGAGATTCATACTTTGAAGTCGCCTATGCAATAATTGGTTGGTATGGTGATAAACTAGATAAAGTACCATTTAGCGATAGAAATACGTATAATTATTCGACAAGAAAAAGTCAAAAAAAAAAAGAAATCAGAAATATTTCAAATCATTTTATTTAGAATATAATTAAGCGGTCTATAAGATATTTAAATAATGTTAGATTCAGAACTTAGATTAATTGCTAAATATTTATTGTTTTTTGATTAAAGAAACTTAATTAAATACTATAATTATTATAGTCGTTTACGAAAATAACTTATGGAATAATTCTGTAAAGTGTTACTTGTTAAATTTAATGTGGGCGAATTATAACCAACTATCTAGGTATGGACTCTTTTGCGCGGGCTGAGGAGTATGAAATCTGGTACAAACATAAAAATTTTAAATATGCAGAAAGCAAATCTAAATTATCTATATTAATATTATAAATACGAAAGTTTGGATGTTTGGATGTTTGAATTCCATACATTCAAATTCCATCCGTTCAGTAGTTTTTGCGTGACTGAGTAACAAACATCCATCCACGCGTCCATCAAAATATCCATTCAAACATCCAAACTTTCGCATTTATAATATTAAATATCTTAATTTATCTAATACATAATTGTGCTTTGACAGTAATAGAATTATGGTCTAGCTTCTCCACAAGGCGATCGCTAATATTAATTATTAAGGATGTTTGAAAAATGTTTCTTAAATTAAATATTAAACTCACCAAACTACACACTACTTCTTACGTTTAGATGTGTGCAAACATAAATATTCGCAAAGACCCAAATAAAAAACCGTCACACACACTGTCGCACGACCCTCGCGTCATAATGAGGGGAGGGCACCGTGATATAATGCATTTTTTTATTGCTTACTCTTTATACCCACAAGTAAAAAATACTAACTATACGTGTGTGTTATAACTATTAGCGTTTTTTTTTTGGGATGAGAAGGGTTCGGACACATGCGAAGGGTAAGTGCGTTAGATAAAATTAAAAATGTACGTTCATTTAACTTTTGCGACGGACTTGGAATGTTTTATGAAAATAATAAAATTTTCTTCAGTCTTTGTATTACAGTAAATAAATATCATCATTTACCTTCTCAAATTCTTCTTCCTTGATTTACTATGCCTGAGTAACATAGTATTATACATAGTAAACCAGCTTTAAAAAACACTCAAGTTCATCAAAATCTAATTTGTCGGCTAGCAAAATGCTCGGGGTTTGGCGTATTTTGGATTCCGTGTTTCAAATAATAGACATGTGATTATAAATAAAATGACTCATATTGCTGGCAACCAACTGCGTAACTGTGAAGACATGAACCCCAAAATATAAGGTTGTCGTATCTAATAATGGTAGGTAACGATAGTAGTTAAAGTTGGCAAAGTGAAATCAATCTGGTAGGGAAATCCTTAAAATAAAAGAGTTTACTAAAATTAAAAATAAAATCAGTTAAAATGTGTCAGTACAATATTTATTTATAGGATGGGATCGATAGTAAACAAGCAGATAGCTCTCTTGATATAAAGAAACAGCCATTATCTACATATACACAAAATACGTTGCTAGTAATTTGCCATGCGTGTGGTAAGGATGAAAGGCAAAGTTATTCTTCAAACTGGAGTACGAGAGTAACAAGCACTGCACTTATGCAATGGAAAGGGAAAGGTTCCAAACCTAAGTGTGACATTGTAGAACTCGTTGCCATCGTGGTTACTAGTTGGGACTTACTAGTCACGATGATAGTGACATGTTTACCAAAACGGAACGGCCCAAACCAAAACGGAAAAACAATTAGCGTGGACAATGTATGCAATTGTTATGAAGAGGAAGTATTCTAGTTTCATAGATGTTATTGAATATACTTGTAGTAAGTAATCAATGTCATGAAAAGTTGGCTGGAATATTTGAATTATTTAAATGCTCTTTTCAGCAAGCATTAAAGAACTCTAAAAAGATAATCAAATAAACTTGCATTCAAGTGATTCTTACTTTATTAGGCAGGTAGCTTTCTTATAGTATAGGAGAATATATACATATATTATATATATCTTTAATCGGGCGACCCATTGTTCGCGCGGGGTACGTCAGTGCGCGACAAAGGGAACATTAATTATAATATCCGATTAAAAAAACGCCATTTAGGCGCCCGAGAGACGTCCTTTGTTTGAGATGATTGAATTTGGAATTACCAGCATTTGGTAATCCCAGAGGAGATAAGATACATGACAATATTTTAAGTGTTAGATTTTGTATTTTTTTAAACTTTTTTGTTTATTGTTTATCTGATAGATTTAGAAGTGCTGTATGTTTTTTGGTAATTGCTTCTGTATGGATTTAGTGATGATTCAGGGCATCAACTGTATTAGACTATGCTAGTTTTAATAAATAAATAGAAAAATAATAAGCAATTCAAATTCTTCTTGTAAGGAAGAGATCATTTCCTGATACCAGACAGTTTATTAAAAGCAAACGTAGGCCAAACTATCACCTTGAAGGTCGATTTCAACAGCGTATTGCCGGAATTTGGTACTACCGGATTATCCGTCAGTTTGCTGCCGCTATGCCGTTTGTGCCTGGCAACCTTACCCAATCTATTACAATTATCATCTGATGGTTATAAGTGCCTATTGTCTCTTTTTATCAGGAGAGACATATATTATGTCTTTTTGCTATAAAAACTAAAATGTAATATAATATTTGGTTAGATTCGTCTATGTGGGGTATAGTCAAAATCTAAAAAAATTACTTATATAAATAAACTTTTACAGGTACTTCTGACGAGACATTTTAAAAATTACCCGTGAAAATACTTTTTTTATCATAAGATAGCAAACAAGCAGATGGGTCTCCTGATGGAAAGAGTCAACCATCGCCTATAGACACCAAAAATGTTAATGGTGCGTTGCTATCTTGTGGCGAGGTCTTATGCCACATGCATAAGTTTACCGGCTACCTTACCCTCCTAACTGGAACATGACAGTGACAAGTACTGACGCTATTGTGGCAAGAATAGGTAAGGCGGTGGTACCAGACCCAAGCAAGGCAATGCAGAACTCTACCACTTAGTAACCACGATGGTAGTGACCAAGTAACTAATCAGTCGCCTTTTACGACTTGCCTGGCGGAGCGGCAGTTGGCCCATTCTACAAAGAAGCCCGGGACCAACACGGGGAAAAATGCCGAATCAGAACGCGGCCACGTATTGTAGGTTACTGTATATCAGATTGCGATAAAAAGTCTTTTAAAAAGACTTTCCTTTCGTTTCAAAATTTCTTTAATGTTTTCTGTTTCAGCTTCAATTTGTTTTGGTTGCAAATGTTTTGTTATATGACTTCGACTGTTCTCGATTTATTAATCCACTAGCCGTTTCCTGAGGTATGACCCGGTTAGGCCTTGATCCCGAGGGAAAATTGGGATGGCATGTAACCTATGTCGCTCAGGAATAATGTTGCTTTCTACTGGTGAAAGAACTTTAAAATTGGTTCAATAGTTCTAATTATTATTATATATTATTATATAGTAAATAAAAGTTTTATATAGTAAATAAAAGATTAAGTATAGATATTATTATATAGTAAATTTCTTCCTACAATCTACCAAGTTTAAAATCTTTATCCCTTTATGATATTACTAGCTGTGCCCGCGACTTCACCCACGTGGAAAAAAATCTAAAATTAAATAGCTTAAGTCACTCCGTAGTACATCAGCTATCTGCCAGTGAAAATCCCATCAAAATCGTTCCAACCGTTTCAGAGATTAGTCAGAAAAAACTGACAGCCAGACAGAGAGACAAAAATGGTAAAAAATTATTTTGGTAAGTATATACATTTAATAAAAAGTGGTATTTTAATATTAAAAATGGGCACTCCAATTTTATTTATTTGTATAATCCAACTGTTAGTCGCGACTTTGTTTGTTTGACCCCAAATCATTACTTTCTTTTGGTCAGTCGGGTAAAAATTTAGGTCAGTTGGGTAAGGTAGCTTATGTTGCTCTTGGATAGTGTAGCTTTATAAAGGTGAAAGAATTATTAAATTTGGAGTAGTTTTTAAGTTAAATTGTGTTAGATATATTATAATTATGTGTTGGTTTAAAATAATGTAAAGGAATGATGTTTGGTAAAATTTATAGATATATTTATAAGTCAATTAATGAATTTAATATTTATAATATTAAAAAAAGAAATGAAGAACTCGGAAATGTAGCAAAATTAGACATCGTTCGAGGTAACATCGCTCTGAATAATTATCAACCCAGGTAATGTCTTCCGAATATATTCTACATTTTGTTAATTTGTTATTATGTGTTGGAAACTAAACTAGAAAAGCATTGTTTGTCATTTATGTAGGATAATAGCCGTTAATGACAAATTTATAAATTTATGTGCTAACTCATAATATAATTAAAACATGGAATTGATCAACAAATATTTCAATTAGCCCACTAGTGTAGTCAATCCTGTCAATTGTAAAAAAAAAACATAAATCTTTCCTCTTTTATTAATAATATCTATAACTATACTATATACATATAATAAAATCGTAGGAAAGTCAAAACGGTACATTGAATATTTTATTTAAAGAATACTTGGGGCGTGATCTATAATCGATATCGAAGCCAAAAATATAGTTTTTAGAATTTTTGTCTCTTTGTCTGTTTGTCTGTATGTATGTCCGGGGTAAACTCAAAAAGTACTGCATGGATATACTTCAAATTTTGCATGAATATTACTAACAGATCGGGTCAACATATAGGCTACATATTATCACATTATCACGCTATCACCTACGAGGGAGGGGCTGTGCGGAGTAAACGAAGTCCGCACGGACGAAGTCGCAGGCAACAGCTAGTAATATAATATTGCTAGACAAATTACACGAATTGATTTAACCCCAAAGTAAGCAAATTATTTGCTTTTATTATAGGTGTTAGTCAATCATACCAATACAAAGGAATACATAGATAAATATTGTTATGTAAATAATAAACACCTAAACCCAGAAATACAAACATCTATGCTCATCTCACAATTGCTCGTCCCTGTCGAGAATCAAACCCAAGCCCCATCGATTCGTAATTAAGTTCGCTAACCACACAACTAACGGGGAGGTCGAAGTTATAGTATATAAGTTTAGATTATAAGTTGACTACCTATCGGAACGTAGAATGTTACGTTGTTATTTTATCGTGGTTTGACTATTACAAAAATATTATGTAATGAGAGAATAGTTTTTTGCACTCTCCTGATACCCCGTGTCGCTCTAACGTTAGAACCTTGTTGCGCTTTCCTCCTAGTAACTCTGCTGCCTACTCGCACTCCTTTGCGGTACATGCAGTAAGTTTGTGGAACTCTCTGCCTAGTGAGATTCGCCTCTGCCAGACTTTTGATTCTTTTAAAAAACGCGTCAAAGAACACTTTCTAACAGAATTGTAATTTTTCCTTATGCCGTATGTATTTTTTTTTCTTGTATTTTCATTAATATATATATATATATATATATATATATATATATATATATATATATATATATATATATTTAGTTTAGTTATGTAACCATAATATCTATTTTTTTTTGTACATCGAGTCTACTTTATTTGATTTCTTTTTTATCTCCTTTATCGGGTTGGCTGGAAGAAATCTCTTTAAGTAGAGATAAGCTCGCCCATTGTACTTATGTTGTGTTTATATATTTTTATTCTAATTGTTCTGTGTACAATAAAGTATTAAATAAATAAATAAGATTCATAGCCCACTAAATTATAAATGTTTCTTTGTCATATGATATATTATTGTCAAATAATTTATAATATATTCATTTTCCAATACATCAAAAAAAGGGGGAAAATGGAAAATGGCAAACAGTGCGGCCGTTTATCTTTGGTTTCTTTATTCGCTTCCAACTGGCCAAAATACCTATTTTTTATTTAAAATAATTTATTCAAAGATTCATAAGCATAGTAGGAGCACCACCATTGGCCAACTTAGTACCGTTTTGGGCCTGACATTTGAATCAATGTACAAAAAGGTATAACATTAAACGATATTTTATTAACTTTCAAACTTAAATGAAGTTGTTTGAAAGTTTGTATACATATAAAATTATTTTTATAAAAAAATAGTATAGTGACTACAATTAGTACTTTCTCTCTACCAGTACTTGATTATTTTCACACAACCATGTAAATAATATGGTGATACAGCTTTGTAATTGTCTCACCCGATTCTGGTACCACCGCCTTATCTATCCCTACCGCAATAGCGTCAGTGCTTGTTACTTTCGTGTTTCGGTTTGGAGGGTAAGGTAGCCGGTAAACTTTGGCATTCGAGTCGCCACAAGATAGTAACGCACCTTTAACATCTTCAGTGTGACTCTTTCCATCAGGAGACACATCTGCTTGGTTGCTTTCTTACGACATAAAAAATCTGTAAACGGTTGACCCTGCAGGCCATTCCTAAACCTTCCCGCAAAATAAAGATATTTTAGCTCAAAAGAGTAAAAACTATAAGCATAGGTTTTTTCAGTTCAAATATCTATTATGATACGGCAAACGGATAGGAGGCTCACCTGTTGGTAAGTGTTTATTGCCGTCACATAAACAAATAGATTACCAGGGTTCTTGCATTTGCGTTGCCGGCCTTTTAAGAATGAGCAAGCTCTTTTCTTATAGGTTCCTGCGTCGTATCCATTTGAAAAAAATCCGCTGATAACTTTCTTTTCATTCCATACAAGAGTAGTGCGGGGCAAAAAGTGCCTCGAGAATATATACATAATATGGCATAATACTCTGATACATATAACTTTTACTTTTCAAAAACTACTATTTCTCACTCTGGTAAAAAGATTTTATCTTTTCAATTTTATGCTTAGTCTATACTTGATAGAATCTAGCAGGCGCGTGCGCTCCTTGTAGGCAGAAAAGCAGTGCTTTACTTGCCATTCACAGATATTTTAATAAAACGTTCGTACGTTTTAGATGATTTTAATTAATAGTAAGTAAATGAATAAAATGTGTCATAATCATGTGCACGCCGCTGAAATCTATAAAAGAAAAAGTTTTTGTGGTCTAGTACTCCGTCGCATACTCAGTATCATAATCCTGTGCACGCCGCTGGAATCTAGTAATGTGTATTTTAAGATGACAGTCATTATTGTCCGGTGCGGTGTCGAGTGATTAAAGAACCTAACTACGAATCGACGAGCCTCGGGTTTGATCCCGGACAGGGACAAACGTTTGTATGATGTACATAGATGTTTGTATTTTTAGGTTTGGCTGTTTATTATTCATGTAACAGTAATTATATATGATGTGTTTTTATGTAATACATAGAAATACATCATATATAATTACTGTATAGTTGACTATAACCATAACACAAGCAAATAATTTGCTTACTTTCGGGTTAGATCGATTTGTGTAATTTGTCAAGCGATACTGTTGTATATTATTATCATACATATGTATAAATGATTAAAACTAGAAATAGACACGTTTATCTAATAAAACAGCTATTCTACATCAAGTTGGAATTCCTGCTTACTGTTTTCAATAAATTCAAACAGTAGGTAAGTTATTGTACAACGAATGAACAATGATGCCTGATACACATATTAAATGACAGAAAACGTGTAAGTAATACAGAAAGATACTCGCTATAAATATAATGAAATTACCAAAAACTACCAAAATATGAGTATCCAATTCCATAAACCACATCGGCGAAGGAACCGCGAGTTATGTCCGTACGTGCTCGCTCATAGTAATTAGATATTATGTTTCCCAGCTAATCGTAACTCGCACGGGTGTTGTTTTTAAAGGGAGAATAAATCACTGGCATACGATGGCAACACTGCGCTGCAATAAAAAATACAAAAAGAAACAATGTCACCGTTCGTAACAAAAGAAATTATACGGACGCGGATCCAATGCGAAAAAAATCGTTATAATAAAATGATTTAATAAAAAGCAGTTATAATAACGACAGAGAACAATAAGCTACAATTTATACACGCAGAAACGAATCATGGTTTGTTTATCTAACATACAGATAAAACCTTTTTGACATTTCTCGTCCGCGATCCACGTGGCAGCTGTCGAAAAGTTCTGGATTAAAGTCATTCGTGTGAAGTACTGTATTATAATGAGGTGTTTTGTTTCGCTTTTCTGCTTCTCTAATAACTATTTTGTATTACAATTAAGTTGGCTAAAGCTGTTATTTTCTTCTGTATGAATAATTACTTGAAAATACTTATCGATGTTATTTTTGTTTGCTGTTGAGAATTTTTGTGCATGGTAGATAAACAGACAAGTTTATCTAATGTTATGCAATTTGTACAATTGTATGTTTATGTAAACTTGTTCCAAGACTTACTGTATGTTAATAAACAAAATCAACATGAAGGTATTAAAAAAAATCACTTTAATTTTTTAAGATTTTTTTATAGCGTAACAAACCAAAGAAAATGTCTTGCTGAACAGTAGAAGACAATCATCGTCAAGATACCCCAAGGCGAGGTTGGGTCGTTAGGTCTCTTAGCTCTAGACTGGCTGGCTGGGCTTTTAGTCCCTTTATTTTAAACTCTGGCTGAGTACACTGCTCGCCCGAAACGCTCGGTTTCGAAGTAACGGTCATTTGGACCAACTGCTTAAGTTTCTTTTCGACAAAAAAACAATAGTGTACAAGTTAGAAGCAATACATAGCACAGTAGATACATATAATTTACTGATTTAACAAAACATATAATTGCGTTTAATATAACAGTTATAAGCATTTGAAAGTGTTTTTTATTTATTTTTTTCTATGGCGTAGAAAGAAATTTAGGTTTAATAGTTCTAATTTAAACAAAACCAAGTAGAGATTTAATTAGTTAATACAAATAATAACTTTTCCGGTTATTCGTAAGATGATTTACGTTTAAATCCATACTAATATTATAAATGCGAAAGTAACTCTGTCTGTCTGTCTGTCTGTCTGTCTGTCTGTCTGTCTGTCTGTTACGCTTTCACGCTTAAACCACTGAACCGATTTTGATGAAATTTGGCATAAACATAGATTAGACGTCGAGAAAGGACATAGGCTACTTTTTACCGCGGAAAAATATTTCGTTCCCACGGGAAATAAAATTAATCCAAAGAAAGCGTAACGTAAGTGCACATTAACTAGGTGTCGCTACACGAAAATACATCGCGCTAACGTATTGAAACACATATAGATGTAATTAAATCGTTGAGTTTAAACTTAAGTTTATTATGATTGATTTGATTCAGAGTTCATTGAATGCGCTAGCCGCTAATTCAAGTCGGATTGAAAAAAAATTTTGTGTGTATGTTTAATGATAGCTAGGAAAGTTATAGGCTATCAAGCATTACGTTACAGTTATTCTTAGCGTAAAATATTGATATTTGTAAACTAAGTCGGAAGAAAAAGCGGTATCGAACGGCTGTATCCGCGGACCGCGTGTGCTGGCTGGCGTAATGCTTAAGTACACGTAAGTACAATGTACTACAAATACATTGGTTTTTAGTAGATGCACAAAAAAGTTCGCGACACAATATATCTATCTCTTATAACAACAACACAATAAGGAATTTTGAGTCGAAAAATTATAGAAAATTTTCTATAATTTTTAATAAGGTGAATTTTGAGCAGTAGGATTATTATACGCAGGCATATTAATCCTTACTAACGAAAAGTACTTCATCAACACGAAGATCTTAGGAAGACAAACTTTGGCTCTTATACCATGTTATTTGGATGCATAGTTTAAAAAAAATGTAAAAGGAAAATAACTCAACAATAGTACCTAGGTATCGCCTCTGTGGTCTAGCGGTCCAGCGTTGGCGTTGACCACACGTGGTCCCGGGTTCGATTCCCGGGTCGGGCACAAAAAAAAGTGTTTTTTCAGTTTTCTGAGAAACACAAAGTTGCCCGGGATTGGAAAGTGCCCGGTTGGCGATAGGCTTGCCACCTATCACATTTGTGGGACCATTAAGTATCTTCGGCTAATCGTGAGTGCACATGTACCTCTGCCTACGCCTTCGGGGATATGGGCGTGAAGATACTTTTTAGTACCAAGGTGTTTATCGAAAGGCTGTGGTAGATGCGGTGCGCTACTCTGACCGCTGAACGAGAACCTAACATTGCCGAGAAGAGCCGAACTATGAGAGCGTTGGCTTTACTATACTTTTTAAGGTTCCATACTCAAAGTTTAAAACGGGACCCCATTACTAAGACACCACTGTCCGTCCGTGCGTTTGTACGTCTATCTATCTGTCCGTCACCAGGCTGTATCTCATGAACCATGATAGTTGAAATTTTCACAGATGATGTAGGTGTTTATGTTGCCGCTATAATAACTAAAACTAAAAAAAAATATTTAAGGGTGACCACCATACAACAAACGTGTTTTTTTGCATAAACTCACTATTGCATTTGCATAAAATCACTTTAAAAATAAATAATTAAAATAAAATAAATATTAAGAAGGCTCCCATTCAACAAACGTGATTGTTTGCCGTTTTTATAGATTATGGTACGGAACCCTTAATGCGCGAGTTCGACTCGCAATTAGCCGGCTTTTTTAAGGTACATGCACGGTACATGAGTGGAATCATATACCTTTAACCTCTGCGGCCCGCGCGAAGTAAACGTGTGACCGGCTCCTTTCGTAATAGACTTCTTTGATACGGAACGTTGGATTTTCCTTCTTTGAAAAAAATCACTTTACTTTGTAGTAGTTGAATCTATTTTGTCTATTTTACGGTGTTGTTGAGGGATACATTATCGTTCGCTTTGGCCTGATATGTATCTAATTCGTTAGTAAGTAGGTGTAAGTACTGTATTTGTATAGCTACTTAATAAGGATTTGTAGTTACGATATTATTAAATCTTCCTTTAAATCTTCCCCATTGTGGAAAACTGTTTAATTCTTGAAGCTGTAGGTATACCAACAGAGCAGTCATTTAGGTAGAGGAAGCACAATTTTCCAAACAAGATCATATTGATTGGTTAGTGGTTACTTAGGGAAAGTTCCTGAATTAGGCTACAAAAAAAATTTACATAGGTAAACCTTCGTGAAATCGTAACCAACATTAAAGACTTGATATTTAAAGTGTACCCGGAATTCGGATATGATAGATTTACCAAAAAAAAAATCAATTGATGTGTGTAAGGGCAATTTTATCTGCGAGAAATGCAAGCGTTGACGCCATCTATATAAATAAATAAAATTGGGTTGTCTGTTTGTAATATTAAAATAACCGCTTTTTACTAAATGCATATGGATGTATACACGGTACGATTACCAAAATAACATTTTTTACAATTTTTGTCTGTCTGTCTGTCTGTTTCTTCCGGCTAATCTCTGGAATGACTGGACCGATTTTGACGGGACTTTCACTGGAAGATAGCTGATGTGATACCGAGTAACTAAGGCTATTTTGTTTAAATTTTTCCACGCGGACGAAGTCGCGGGCTCAGCTAGTAAAAATATATATCACAAAATTGTAATAACTTTCCAATATGTATGGTTATTAAATCTCGAAGGAGCAAGGGATGTCGTCCGACGTATTATTAATGGAAGTGTATCACGGGAGCCATTAGATACGTAATTAACATCGATCTTAGTCGTTTGAGAGAAAAAATGAACTTGTGAGTGTTCTGGAGGAGATGAGTTGCGTCACTCTAAAGAGGAATAAAAACATCATTAAAGATTGATCGCCGGAGGAAGTATCATTAATAATATTCAATTAATAAAATGTAATTTTGCAAGAACTCACCCTAAGGAGGAAAAAGCAATTAGTGGCTAGATTGCAATACGTCAAAACAACTGTGTGGAGTAGGTACTAAAAAAACGAGCTTTCATTAAAAATAGAATTCACGAGGGTGAATACATAAGGAGTTTTTTGCATAAGAAGAAGGCGCCCTCTTTTTCATTTTTTTTTATAAAAGCAACTCCGTGGGTGCATAAGCGGTTTTAGTTACAATTGCTTAGTGCGAGGGCAGTTTTTTTTAATTGTGCGCGTAATGAGTGTTGTTATGATTTTATGGCGTAGTAATGAGCGGAGTAGCGTGGTGACATTTGCATGGTCGTTTTTTAAATACTGATTACGTTTTTTTAGCGTTTTTTCTGCATATTTGTATACGATATGGTTTTATTTAAAGTTTGCGATTAAATATTTTGGTAGCTGTTTATTAATGGATGAGGGGTGGTTTATGGTTTTTTTAAGTGATTTGAGGGTTAAATGTTACATAATTTTAAGACACACACAAAACGTTAAAGCTAAAATGATACATATTATAGTTAGTAAAATAACAGTTTTCCAATTTTAGGTTTTATTATCGAATAAGGTATTGTATATATTTTAATTAATCTTGATAAGATGCTTTGCAATTTGAATGAAATTATCATATATTAGAACTAACAGGTCCAATGATAACATGAATGCAGCAGATTATTAATTTACTTATAAAATTAATATTTAATTATAAAAACATAAAAAAATATTTAAGCTATATTATGCATTGTATGATATCTTTTGCGATTAAAAAAAATGACAGCTAAAAAGGTGGAATGAGGTGACCGTAAAGGAGGTAACATAATTCAAAGGTGTTAATGGTATAAAAAAATGTATAAACCTGTTGACCCTGCAGGCTATTCCTGTAACATCCGGCTAAATTAGGGTATTTTAAGCTAAAAGAAACAGACTACACCTAACAATAGATTTTTTTTAGAATTTAAAAATCTATTTTTTTTTAAATTTAATTGAAAAAACAGTAATTTGATTTTTGAGAAATAGGTATATTTTAAAAACAAAAATTGATTTTGATCTTTCGAATGGCATTCAAAGTTATTTGAGTTCTAAAATGTTTCTTAGCTATACAATCTATAGATTGTAAAATGTCGAAGTAATGCAAAAAAACATTTTTTTTTTATTTTTTGTTAATGACAAATCTCAAATCAATCGTCCGATTTTGATTCAATTTACGATATTTGATGCAGTTCTTTTAGAGAGAAAAGCTGATCAGATTTTAATAGGTAGGATTAGATTATAATATTAACCTGAATGTTATTTTAAAAATATTAAGCAAGTTTGCTGTAAACAACAAAATTCGTATTTGATAAGGTTTAATTTTGAAAACTTGATTCAATTTTGATGTTTGAAACTGGATTTGACGTAGTTTTTTAAGTACTAATTATTGTAGAAGGTCGAAAAATGATTGGTTAAAAAATCTCAAAGTTATGACGAAAAAACACTTTTTTCAAAAAATTTCGTCAACGATTAGTCCCGAATGGATTAACCAATTTTGATGCAACTTATGCATTGGATGCAATTTTATGAGGAATAGAGCTGATTAGATTTTGTACTCAATCGGTAATCTAATCGGTATCTAATCTAATAATCGGTAAATTTTTATGGAGGTTTTTTGTAAATTTCTCAAAATGTCTTGAATCGAATTGGTTAAAAATTTCAGAATGTCTAAGTTGAGCGGAACCGCGTTTTGGTCGGTTAAGCCGTTCAAAAGTTATGAGATTTTTACATACACAAACACATACATATACATATTGAGCTCATCGTAAAAATAGTCGAAAAAGGTTCCTAGGAAACGTGGAGATCTGGTAAAAATTCGATTTTCGAAAAACGGGGTAAAATCAGTAATTTCCTTATCTATACGTAGCGGGAAGTTAAAAATGATGTAAATTTTGAATCAAGAAAAACAATGTGGTGGCCCGGCCATCTTGATTTTAACGGTTGATAGTAAACGATTGTAAATTGTAATTTTAAACGATTGAAAATTGTAATTGTAAACCAAATATGTAAAAAAATAAGCATGTACTTACATTTTGTCCTATATATCCAATAAAATGTTAAATACGGACACCCGGGCACGGTGCACAGAAGTGCATTGTTTACAAGCAGCGATTAACCGAACTCGCAACTAGACTCATTAGTACAACATGCAGTGACTATACTTTTTAAAGATTACTCCACTAATTTCGTTCATAGTTAGTATGTAAAAAAAGTATCGTCATGCCCGGTTCTCTTGCGGGTTAGGCATAATAAACTAAACGTCTATAGACTTTCCGGTTCACCGCAATTCACCGGTTTGTCTGTTGGCGAGATTAGTGGTAATTCTCATCGCCGCATTTACCGACATGTTACGTGCTTTACATGCTCATCCGAGGCACGAACGTCTGTAGACTTTTCGGTTCACCGCAATTCACCGGTTTGTCGATTGGCGAGATAAGTGGTAATCCTCATGGCCGCATTTACCGACATGTTACGTGCTTTACGTGCTCACCCGAGGCATAATACACCACTCCGCCAGACTCCGAGCTGCTACTGAGATTTTAGATTTTCGAGAAAAACCCCGAAAAAACTTCAATAACACCTTTGCTCAATATGGCATAACTACATAGTAACTGTATTACTAGATATTAGTTATGCCATATTCTATTTTTATTGATAATAATCATTAAGTACTAAACTTATGCATGTGGCATTAGACCTCGCCACAAGATAGCAACGCACCATTAACATCTTTAGTGTCTATAAGCGATGATTGACTCTTTCCATCAGGAGAACCATCTACTTGTTTGCTATCTTATAATATAAAAAAAAACATCGTATAATATAAAAAAGTATCGTGTATGTGTACAATCTTTATATATATGTATATGCCTTTCAATATGTACAATCTTTTACTAGCCAACCTTTGTACCGCATGTGTGAATTTGTGTTGTTGATAAACTTAAAAAGTATATATAGATATTGTACTATTTGTTATGCAATTGCACATATTATGTGTGACACATATTGACGATTCAGAGCCGTTATATAACTGGTGAAATATTTATCTAGAACTGATTATATTAAAAAGTGTCTTTATTCGAAGGTTCAACGAAAACTTGTAGTTTTACGCAAGTGTTTTTTATAAATACAATACGTGTGTGGAAAATTTTAGCGATTTATCATATTCAATCATTTATTCGTGAATCACTTTCAAGGAATAATTCATCTGTTATTTCCAGACGGTACACATCTTATATTCATTTATTGTCTAAAAATAGATCAGATTGCAATACGTATTTTTGTTTTGCTGTACCTACTATCGAAGACAATCTAAGGCTTTAAATGCCTAGAGCGTTTTAAATCTATATAATTACCTATTTACTGAAATTTGTTTTTTTTTTAAATTACAAAAAAAAAACCTAAATCGCCATGGTCCGGTAATCCGTAAAGGAAAATATTTTTCAATTTCGTTCGAATTGAAGGATTTTAACTTCGTCTGTCCGTACGATAGTATGTTTTTATTTTTTAAATCATTAGATAGCAAACAAGTAGATGGCTCTTTTGATGGAAAAAAAACCATCGCCTATAAACACCACAGATGTTAATGGTGCGTTGCTGTCCATGTGGTAGGATGGCAATACCGTATGCATAAGTCTGTCGGCTTACGCCGTAAGGTAAGGCAAGGGTAAGCCTCTGAACCGCAACACGAAAATCATTGAAACACAACAAACAAGTATTGCAACTATTTCGGCAAGAATATATAAAGCGGTGGAACCTATATCTAAGCGGGACGTTACAGAATATTTCCATCTAGTTGTTACGATCGTAGTGACATGAATAGCTAATCGTTCACCTGTTACGAACTGCCTGGTAAAATAGTAAATTGTTTTTTATTATAAGGGGGCCCGGAACAAACTAAATAATTTTTATTCCTAAGTAGTCTAAAAATGCCTCCACAAATATGTACCTATAATGATCTATTTTTTTAACTTTTTTTTAAAAAAGGGGGCAAACAGACAGGAGGCATACCTGAAGTAAAGCGATCTCCGCCGTCAATGGACAAACACACTATCAGAAGACTTGCAGTTGCGTTGCCGGCCTTTTATGAA
Source organism: Apodemia mormo (assembly GCA_036924255.1). Classification (NCBI taxonomy): domain Eukaryota; kingdom Metazoa; phylum Arthropoda; class Insecta; order Lepidoptera; family Riodinidae; genus Apodemia; species Apodemia mormo. Next base: position 23,923,905 of record JAUPFN010000015.1, on the reverse strand, counting down.
AGAGTGGGCTCTTTTTTGGAAGGTATAAGTCGCCTCCGTTCGGAAAAACCCTTGGTGGTAATTGGTTACACAGAGGAATAGTGCGGGGAAAGGTGCCTTGCGAATCGCACAGTGGTGGATTTCTAGACATCAATCGATCTGTGTGAATTTATTTAATTTATTTATTTAGTTATGCAGTTGATTAATTTATTTATTCAATGATAGAATGAATTGATCACCTCAATAGTTTCTTTCATTGACTCTTGGCTTAATACTTAAGCGCGATTTTATAAAAGAACCCTATAAAAGTAAAATGCATAATATTTGTTGATGTTATCCTTGTCATCATGATTTTATCAGATATCGATTGATTTTTGTTCACAAATCATATTGGAATAACAGTAATGATTTTTAGATTTTTTTTATCTTAACAAGTAAATATAATGATAGCAGATTTACAGCGAATCGCTTTCGCGAATATCGATCAATTTTTATATATTTCAAAGCATAAACATTACAGTCTTATTGTTAAACAAGTTTGGTTATCTCCCAAAGTTAGCATTCCTTGTGTCTTGTTCATTATTACGTTTCGGAACATTTAATGCGATAGAATGACCACTAATACAATATATATATATATATATATATATATATATATATATATATATATATATATATATATATATATATATATATATATATATATATATATATATATATATATATATATATATATATATATATATATATATATTAATAGCGCCATATGTTTTAGAACCTGTCGTTTTTTAGTTTTTTATACAATTTCAATTAAAAAACTATATTACTCTCAAATTACATTTAATTCCTTGATATACGTCATATTCTTAATTGGCATTTCTTTTTTCTTTTATTTATTTCTGTCTAATATCAAAAGTCCTGTAGGTATCAATCAAATAATTCGGTGATGCGAAACGATAATAAACGTCGATCGACTGACGTGCCGACAGGGCCGATTTGGTATTAGCAATCATTAAATTGGAAATAACGCTGTATCGGCAATACACTGCTTTTCTTTTATAAATATCTCTCACGTGATGCCCGTGCCGTGTCGTGTCATGAACCTTAACCAAACGATGGAAATATTCAAATGGCGATATAAAAAAGACAAGTTAGGTAGCATTTAAAAAGCTTGTTTGTTCAGCAACGAATCGTTTCTAGACATGACACTGCACAGCGCATCCGATCGTCTCATACAGATTTATAGGCATGCATTTTTTGAAAATGTAAAATATCTGATTGTTAAAAATATTTTTGTTCATTTATAATAGGCAGCTGTCAGGAATCAGTATCAGTCATGATAGTAATATCATAAACATTATTCTTATTAAATTAATCACTTCTGGTATTTCGGTTAAACAACATAATTACAATTACGGGAACAAAATACCACACAACACACGCAAAACATGTCTGATGATCCTTTAAGTAACGATAACTGTAGAGTAAAAACATAATTTATATACAGACCAGAACTAGTAAAAAAAGGATTTTATTTGAATAAAATTGGATTTTATTTGAAGAAATATTACAATATTCTACGAATATATTAAGTAAAAAAAATTAGGTCTATAAAATAATCTTTATAGCGTAATAACAAGTTATTTTCAGTTACTATCATTGGTGATAACAGTAGAGGAATGTATTTTTATTTATATTATTACATGGATTTATCAAGTTAGTAAACTGATTTTATAACTGTTAATAAGAATTTTTTGCCAATTAGACACCCACTTCTTAACAGAGAGTATAAATAAATTTTTCTTATAAACAAATTTAAATAATATTGCAACAGTCAATAACATTTTTATATGTATTAAAGCATATGGTAGTTTTTAATTACCATTGTATGTATTTAATATAATAATAAAATTCACGGGACAAATTACACTTACTAATCTAACCCCAAAGCAAGCAAATTATTTACTTGTGTTATGGGTGTTAGTTAACGATACTAATACATAGAAATACATATGTAAATACTATTACATACACAATAAACAACCAAACCCAGAAATACAAATATCACTCATCACACAAATGCTTGTTCGTGTCGGGGATCGAACCCGAGCCCCGTCGATTGCGTAGTCAGGGTCGCTAACCACTCGACCAACGGGGCGGTCATTTATGGGGTCACAATAAAGAAATTGGTAAGTTTGACTGAAATTTCTTATTAGAATTGATTACCACGAATTCCATCCTATTTATATTACCTCATTAATGCTTTGTATAACATGTTACAACATCAATTTCGAACTAGGATCAATATTCAATGCCAATTGTTCCCGTGTTGTTCAGAGACGCATATTAGGAATTGACCAGGATGTCACTTCATTCACGACTACTACGTAGTAGAAATCGGCTACATCTCGCATTGTTATGGTGCCACTGCCTTGCACATTTCTGCCACCATAATATTACCACATCTTATCACTGTCGTCTTTCGACTTAAAACTTAATCTGGTTATCGCTTAGGGGCCGTCCATTAATCACGTGAGGCTCGAAAGGAGGGGGGGGGAGGTCCATAAAAATCACAAAATATTACAATTGGGGAGGGGGTGTGCAGTAATATATCACGTGTATTTATTTGCAAGATACATATCCAGTTATTGGTGTTGAAGAAAATCTTGCTAATGCGTGGTCCGAGGACACTACCTTAAATAATGTTCATATATTAGTACAAAAAACTTTTTCGCATTCCTTTTGTTATTCTTGTGTCCGCCAAAAACAACCTATAACCTTTCTGTCTACCTCTAGCCGTTACTATTGTAGTCTTTAATTTTTTATAATAAAATTAGATTATACTTTTACGTGTATTTCCTAAATATTTAAAAAAATAAGATTCTTTGTAGGTACTAAAAATACACGTGATATAGGGGGTGGAGGAGGGTAGTCTTAAACATCACCATATATCACAAGGGGGAGGGGTGATTAAAAAATGCCAAAAAACATCACGTGATTAATGGACGGCATCTTAGAGTTAATTAAATAGCAGCGTCTCATTATTATCTTTAACCTTTACAAGTTTTTCAATAAATAATATATTATATACACGAGTTGATGCTAAGTCTTATGATGCATACCTGACAAACCTCGATAGGTTTAGATATTCTGTGTTCTCATACTTGACGTTACTTAATTCATGATTTGAGCTTTATAAACATTATCTATACCAGTAATGCTAAAATAGAAACTCCTATCTATTTGGTACCACTTAGTATTAAAAAAATTATGTATCTAACAATTTTAACAAAATGAACAAGCGCTGTTATTTATATTATCAGCATCTTATCTTCATTATATATATATATATATATATATATATATATATATATATATATATATATATATATATATATATATATATATATATATATATATATATATATATATATATATATATATATATATATATTATATTATATTATATATATATATATATATATATATATTATAGTATTATTTATATTATATTAGTATATAGTATATTAAATGTTCCGAAACGTAATAATGAACGAGACAAAAGGAATGCTAACTTTGGGAGACAACCAAACTTGTTTAACCATAAGACTGTAATGTTTATGCTTTGAAATGTATAAAAATTGATCGATATTCGCGAAAGCAATTCGCTGTAAATCTGCTATCATTATATTTATTTGTTAAAATAAAAACAAAAACTATGAAAGATGATGATATATACATGTAATTAAACATAAATTATTCCCGCAAATCGACTTTGAAGACTCTGAAAGTAGATCACAGATTTAAATTAACACCCTTCTTTTCTTTAACAAATTTTAATGGTTACTTTGCTAATATGTCATTCATAAACATTTTTAATATTAATAAATAATAATCGATTTTTTAACCAATCTACGCAGGCGGTTTCAATATCGTTAGCGTTCCGCGTTTATTGATTAACAATATAAATTTCCATTAACTGAGCGTTAACTGTATTGAAAAATTAAAACTAATATGAATATTCATATAAATCATTATAAACTTCACACCAACAATGGCACATTTATCGAAACGCAATTTATTTGCTTATTTATTGAAATTTGTAACGCGTGTTGCCTTTTTATATTTTTTATCTCGCCAAATCTAATGCCATTTATTTTATTCATTAGTTTTCTACAAGTAAAAGAGAGACAACAATATGCTATGCACTGCTATTGATTTTATCGCTGTGGAAGTTATTGATAGGATTTTTAATGGTTAAAAAAATGGGGACAAAGGCGAGCATGGTGGATACATTATTTATGATCAGTCGTAAATTGTAAGCAAAATTAAATCTCTCCCAAATCTCACACTCCCTCTACGTACTCCTAATACCACATTTTCAATAATTGCAATAAATCAAGTACCTCTTTCATTAAAATTTTATGGTCGCCTATGATTATGATATTTATTTTTGAACGCGATAGATTTCAATTATTAGATTGAAATTTTATCCCTTAAACCATTACAAGTTAGAACTAAACCAACTTCGACGGTTTTATTGCCATAGTAAAGATTTTGACTCTCATTTGACGTTTACTTATAGACCGGGATCCCAGGAACAAACTATTTTTTGATTAATAACAAGCTGAATTTTTGTGAACAGATTCGTTTTGACGAGACAACCATCTTTTCTATCTTCGAAAAATCTCGAATCGGGTAACTAATAAAAACAGATAAAAAAGAAAATTGTTGGACTAAGAAAAGTTTCTACTTTACGTGTAGGACAATGTTACCCCTGATTGATAATAATAATTAATAAGCTGTTGTGATAAAATTAGGTTTTTATTAAATTGATTAATATCATTACCTCTCAAGATTCGGAAAATTTAGAGTGGAGGGACTCGCCAGAAAAACCATCGAAAGTTTAGGACAAAAGTTTCATCGTTTTTTTTAAAATACATATTCATAATTTCATAATAATCAAGCAATTAAATTCGAAAAATAATAATTATTATTAATAAATATTTTTCCTTCACCGAATCAAAACTTTGAAAGACCCATAACTTTATTATTTACCTAATTTGGGATTTTTGGACGATAGAAAACATGGTTGTCTCGTCAAAACGAATCTGTTTACAAAAATTCAGCTTGTTATTAATCAAAAAAAAGTTTGTTCCTGGGGTTACCGGTCTATTAGCCTTAATAACACAATTTAATTTGGTATTTGTGAATTAGCAAACAAAATTACTTATAATTAGCAAACAAGCAACTCTCAAACTCACATCACAGATAGAGAATTGTTAATAAAAGCAATGTACTACGATATATATTAAATAATACCATTTATAAAAGATGTTCGATGTAGGTCTTGCATATATTTGAATTCACCTGGCGAGCCTTTTAAGAAAACAAAAGCTCAAGGTTGTAAAAAGTCCACAAATACAAAGGAGTCTTTGAACCTTAACTAACCGCGCTATACGAAGGTGTCAAAAACAATGATAATTGTTCCGCGTGAATTATAGGATTGCCACTGACAAAAAAAGCATAGAGAAAAAATGTACACATAAATTTTTCCGTTCATTCAGTACAGGTGACACGGGGCGGGCACGCACAATGGGGCAGCCAGTGAATGGACTATTCAGATATTTCAAAAAATCTTTAGATATTGCCCAACGAAGATTTATCAATAAAGTTAGAAAAAGAATTAATTTGGTAAGTGAATTAAAATATACGAAAAGTGTATCAACTGACTTTCTTTCCGTTGTATTTCTGTAACACTGAATCTAATCTTTTCCTAATTTTTTTTTACATTATAAGGTAGCAAATAAGCAGATGTATCTCCTGATTTAAAGGGTCAACCATCGCCTAACACCGAAGATGTTAATGGTGTGTTGCTATCTTGTGGCGAGGTCTAAAGCCACATGCATAAGTTTAAGATCCGCCGACGAACGAAAGTCCTCGACATACCCAAGGGTATCAGTAAGTTAAAGAGGCAATGAGGAGGACACATAGCTCAAAGAATGGGGCAGAAAGGTTCTAGAGTGGAAACTAAGTACAAGCAAGCGCAGAGGATGGCCCATGCCCATCAAATGGACCAACGAACTTGTCAATGTTGCAGGAACTCGCTGGATGTTGGGATGTTGCCTCTAACCGGTTACAGTGAAAGTCATCGAAGGAGGCCTATGTTTAGCAGTGGACGTCCTATGGCTGATATGATGATGATGATCAAACGTCGCACAAACACCCATACAGACGTCTGGAGGTCCAATATATTTTAAATCATATTTTTTTATACAGCGTGTACATCGGGATGGTCTACCGAAAATTAAGAAAACAATGGTATGTTTTCTTTTTGATTATTGTCATGATGGCAATTCCTTTTTGTGGGATGGAAGTACAAGGTGATTTTTTTCTATTTTCACGCCACGCAATGTAAAGTATATTTTGCTCCGACTCGTTGCACCCGCAGAACTCTCAAACCGGCCGTTTATTTTGCACGGCATGTGACGCATGATACATTAATTATTTTATGTATTTTCTTACTTTTACTATATTAAAAAAAACGCACTGTGGAATATTATAATAAATCAAGTTATACGAAATTAAGTTAAAAAAGTCGTTAAAGAAATTAAAAATTTCGCATACAAATTTCGAACGGTTTTCATCTCAGAATTATGGTCCAAAACTATGGTTTCAATTTTCGGTGGACCTTCCCTTATACTCTGTTTATTATACTTGACGAATATTTTCTTAAATCATTAAATAGAAACACGTTTAAAGGGTTAATCTTTATATCGGCTGTGTATTTATGTTATTGTTTTAAGGAAATATGAATATAGTAGATACCATTTACCGAAGTCCAGAGAAATGTTTGATCGTAACATGTTGAGAGTAAAGCACTATTTCGTTTCGCGGATGTGTAAAATACTGACTTTCATATAGATAAGGCTTATACAAGTTGCTTAAATCCTTTCATGTTGAAAAGAGCTAATGATACTGAAGCAGCTGAACAGATTTTATTCATACATTTAATCGAAGCCCTTTCTGTCGAGATGGTTCGTAGCTGAACCATTTCGACAGAAAGGGCTTTCGATTAAAAAAAAAAAAACAAAATCGTATCATCTGTTTGTGAGCAACGATACCACAGGCAGACACACAGACACACAGTTACACCTAAACGTTTAACTTATAACAACCCACGCTTTTGCGTCAAGGGCTTAAAAATGCTAAAGTTTTAGCCCAAATCCCGTGCTTTTTTAAATTTCTATTTAATTTCTAAAAATGTTGCAATAGCTTTTCACCTCACATGATCTTCGTATTAATTTTTATTTCCCGTTAACTGGAGTTAACGTAACTGCCCACTTCGGCAGCTTGTCAAGCCCGCTTTGGGGCTGCTATTGTTGATTTTTTCTGTCAGTCGTTTTTGCAATACTTAAATTTAAGATGGGGTAGCCATATTGTCGCCAAGAGATCCGCTACAAGAAATGTATAAGCATATTGAATACGTACTTGCTCAAAATTAAGGAAAGATTATTTAAGCTCAAATTAATGGTCGCAGATTAATTATCTTTGAGATGAAATTTCTCGTAAATAATATTGAAACTCGTGAATAATATTGAAACATGTAGTCATTAGTTACCACCTTTGTATATTTTTTAAATTGTTTACCTAATAGATGCAGAACAACGATGGTAAAGTAGTGTTTTCATGTTTAGCGCACGTTATACCATATGCATAAGTTTACTGCAAATTAGAACACGACATTGATAACCTTAAGAATTCCTCTTTCTTAAGAATTCGCTTGATGATAGCGATAATAAATATTATCAGTGTTACGGTTTGTCCATGGGACCTTGATTCAATCCTGGAATCTCGATGTCTGAGATCTACAAAATTTCGTCAATGATGCAATCCAAAGAAGTTAGATTTTACTTTAGCGTGAAATAGTTCCGTTGTTCCAAATTTGTTCATCGGCTACGCGAACAAAAAGTTTCTTACAATTTATAATAAGCTATATTTTTGATTATTCCACAAATAACAAAATATTTTTTCTTAAGTTTCATCTTCATTCTTCATACGTCACCCAATAGTACATACTAGGTAGAAAACCGGGTAGGAAAAAACTGTAAGCTGCGTTTTGTAATTTGTATTTAATTCCTTAGGAGGCTGTAAGATGCTTTGTTCTTTCAAGTGTCTTTGTTCTGTTTAAAATAAGTATATCCTGTTGTTTTTATGGCATTATAATAGAAAAGCTTTCCTTTTTAGAAAAAGACTGCGCTTTGGTCGAGTGGTTAGCGACCCTGACTACGTAATTGGTGGGGCTCGGGTTCAATTTGTATGAGGAACATGGATTCGTGTGAAAGGGTTGGGTGTTTATTACATACTAGCTGTGCCCGTAATTTAGTTTGTGTGGAAAATTTTCTAAAATAAAAATAAAGTCCCCGTTCCCGCAGGATTTTCGGGATAAAAACTTTCATATGTCCTGTGTGTATGTGATTACCACATAGCATTATTTTTCATCAAAAGTATCATTTAATTGTTTGCTATTGAAATATATAAAAAATCGCCAATAAAAATTGGTCGTTTTGGGAGTGGCATTTGACTCCATGTATTATAATTATCGATAAAAGTTTTTATAATAACACAGGACGTTTCAAACTTTTTTGGGGTCAAGAATTTTTTTTCAATTTATTTATTTATTTATTTAATACTTTATTGTACACAATTAAAAGAGAAGTAGTACATAGAGAATTATTAAAAACAGACTGTACAAGGTGTATCATCAAATATTTTTTTTATTAAAAATGTAGTATTTGTCGTTGAAAATAATTGTTTGATCAAATCATTTAAACGCATTAAAACTGCAACAATCGATTTTCAATCTCTTGTGGCTCTAGGATCATATTTTAATAAAAAATTATATGGGACCAAATGGAAAATATACCGCAAACAAAAAAAACTGTGAACCGGTTGACCCTGCAGGCCATCCCTGAAACTTCCCGGTCAATTGAGGTACTTTAAATTCAAAGCCTAAGCATGTTTTAATTTTAAATTCCTATAATTTTTTTTCAGACTTCAAAAGTCTCAATTTCGTTATAAATTACAGTAATTTCATATCTAAAAAGCTGTATATTTTGGAAACGATGATCGATTTTGATTATTCGAATGTTTTCATACGTACATAATCTATAGGATGAAAAACGTCGAAGTAATTTAAAAAAACGTTTTATTTAAAAAAAAATATTATTTACAAGCTGTGCCCGCGACTTCGTTCGCGTGGAAAAATTTCTAAAATAAAAACCCGCATAGTTCCCCTTCTTGTGGGATTTTCGGGATAATAAGTTTTGAAGTCAATCGGTATATTATCCTGAAAAATATTTAAAAAATATTAAGTAAGTTTGCTTTAAACAGCAAAATATTAATAACTTTAAAAACAACAAAGAAAAAGTTTAACACCTATGATTCGAACTTACGAACTTCTCTCAAGCCGGGACGCTCTAACCAATTGAGCCAGTGTCTACTAGTTCGAAGTGGTGAAATTCTTGTTTGCTATGTGATCGATTAAGTCGATTGTATTGATCGCTAGGTATACATACGTGTAACTAGTTAAATAGTTCATCGTTACAGATGCAATTCACATTTATAATATTGATCAATTCTTTCGTGTTTCTAATTATATTTTTGTTTAACTAGTTATACGTATTTATTATATATATAGCGATCAGTACAATCAACGTAATCGATCACATAGCAAAGAAGAATAATTGTAGGTATACACACAGACACATAAATACATATTGACAAAATGACGTCATCACGAAATAAGTCGAAAAAGGTTCCTAGGACCTCAAAACGTGGAGATCTAGTGAAAACTCGATTTCCTAAAATCGTAAGTAGATAAGAAAGTTACCGATTATCAGTAATTTCCTTATCTATACAGATACATACCTACGTAGCGAGATGATAAAAATATTTTTTCAAATCGCATAATAAATGACCAAGTTATGAGATAACAAACTTAAGAATACAGCTGAATTGAGAACCACTTCCTATTTGGAAAGTCGGTTGAAAATAGATTTTTGCCATTTTTTGTGAATATGAGTAAAAACTGCAAACATCTACCTCTAAAATAATAATAGATTAAATGTACACCGTTTGTATGTAGAGGCCGCAGCTGCCTGTTAAAACCACGCCGTGTAAAATCAATCTAATGACAATACGTCCCTTGATCATCACGGGAACGCCGCTTGGGAATATGCACTGCTAATATGAATTCTATGTAAACAATGCTTTATTATAAACATATAGATAAATAGAATAGGTACTATGTTACTATTTGTAAAGGATTGATCTGACAAGTGAATATTCTTATTGTACTGCTAATATTTTGTAAAAAAAACAATCGAATATTTTTTTTAAGCACATAAACAAATGAAAAAAAATATTTGTACAATAGTTATAAGATTATAAGATCACAGATCAACAAGATCTAGAGGTTAATCTGTTCAACTTAGGTCATGGGTCTCTAAACTAGAATTCGTTGTGAGGCAAAGTATTATTTGGTTTTTTAACAGACAATACAAATACTAATAGAAACGGTGATAGTCGGGGAACGTGTAGCCGCGCATCGGAGTAAATGCTCCTAAGTGAAACTCTTGTAGATATATTATATCGTGAAAACCAAGAAATATACATTGTTGTGATATTTTATCATTCCAAACAAGAATCCGATGTTTAAAAAATACCCCTGGAATGTTTTTATTTCCTTGATAAGTACTCTATAACTCTGTATTTCTGGAAGTAAATGCAAGATACACTGAAAACCTAAGGAATTGCTTTAAAAGGTATATCCAGTTTCCGTGGGTTTTCAATAGCAGTCTAGAACATGGTGATGGTGTTTTCAAATCGCCGTTCCACAGAAAAGCGCGTAAATGAATCTACGTTTTTGCAAGTAACAAGCGATTTTAGAGTGTGCATATGCGATATTGGGCATCACTACCCATTAAGTCAGATGATTATCTTGTGAATCATGGTTAGTCTATGCGGTTTTCTCTGCATACACCGAAAGGGAGCTGACGTAGTGATTTTTAAAGTCAATTATACTCTTGCAATATATTAAACAATAATTGGAAATTCTTCTTCCTTTGATAGAAAAATATAAACGTTGATTTAAGTTTTTTGGTATACTAATTTTATTTAAATGTCCACTATAATAACTAGTATTTGAATATCACAGAATTTTCATGACATATCGATTAAGTACACGGCGAAGTATAGGTATAATCGTCAGTGCTAAAATAACTCAACATGAACGGAGTAGGTAATCAAATTTAGCAACTTTAAAAAAATTATAAAATTTTAATGTCGATTTTGCCCAATAATATAATATTATTGTTATTAAAATTCTACTAATTATATTTTAATACGTGTCTTTTTTTATTTTCGATAGGGAAGCGCTTGACCAGGATCTTGCCTGATGGTAAGCTAAGATGCGGGGTAAGATGGAACGCGCTTCCCTAGAAGGTACCTGTTTACTCTTCTCTTAAAGATCCCCAGGTTGTCTTATGCATATTATGTCTGTCTATCATTAGAATTTTTTTGGAAAATTGCTAATGATAATGATAAGTGTTATAATCTAATAATAATTATGGGTGTTATAATCTCAAGTTGAATTAAAAGGTTACTTCATAGAAATTGTAATATAAAATATTTAATTAATGCCTTCATATAAAGTATTGATTATAAACATATAGTTACCAAAACAATTCAAAATATACGTATTACTAGTTACTTTGAATTACAATTAATTATAAATATATTTTTTCTTCGAAAATGATTAGGTTTCGGTTCCTATTTGTCAGAAGATCAACGTGAAAGAATTTCAATTCATTTTGCACGTGCAGGCTTTGAGTTAAACTCAATAGTTGTTAAAACTCAGGTAACACGACCGTAACAATAATTTGTCACCAATTTAAGTTGCGACAATGCAGATCTCCACGAATTCTGAGACGATGGAACAACACTTTGTTTCAACATTTTAAAGTGCTTTTGTTTTTCAATTTCATAAATATTAAAGTCCACAGGTGTCTATTTAAATGACATAACCGTAATATTTTAACAACTGTCAAAATAAAATAAATGAATTTTGTTAAAAAAGGTAACAGAAAAATTTATAAATTTTAAAATAAGGTATTTTTCTACTTGTGATTTAATATTTTATTTACAACGTTAAATAAATATAAAAAAACAGTAGCAGTCGTGGGACTGCCGATAGAAGTGAAAACGGAACTATTAAGTTGAGAGTAATTAAAACTATATGCAAAACATAGCTATAGATATACTATTATCATTAGCATGTCGGTGACGCGAACCGAGGATTTTACCCTCTACCAAAACGCTCAACGCGCCTAAAGAAGTTTTCACTTCAATAATCCCACAAATGCATAAACTTAATAAGTACAGGTATTTTATTGTACACTGACTTACGTTACTGACACAAAAACTAACTATGGCGTCGTAGACATACTGTCGCGAACTTTTTGTGTAACAACATGTGGAATGCATCATTCATTTTTATTTTATCCACAAGTTTCAATTGATAAAAACGTCCAATAAAATTATTTAGGAAATAAATCTGAAAAGTAGACCGTTCGTTCACGTAGTTCATAAGAGACAAACGACTGGATTGATGAGTTCAGCGACAACTCGCCCAGGTTTGGTACTAACGTTTTACCTATTTCTGCCGCAAACACATTATAGTAGAGGAGCCGAAGAGGGGATTTTAGCATTTACTCGAGCGCGTCATATAAACATAAACACCTCGCATACTATTGAGGTTTGAGGAAATTCTCATGTCAAATTTTTTAGTTATTCTTACATGTTTTCCTCTAATCAAACCATCGTTCTTTTGCAAATTTATGACCCTCCCATTACCCTACGCTACACTTGAATCGTCAGATTTTCTAAATTTTAGCTGTCAATTAACCAACCATGCCTTAACTTAACGCGATTTAGTGTTTCCATGTCACAGTTTTTTTGACATTGTTTTAATCTATAGATTTTTTTCCCATCATAGAATTGAAAAACATTATACATGTACAACGTTTTACTTTTCCTGTAATTCAAGCTACAAAATTCAATAGGTCCCTATGACGCTTAAGTAACTACCCATTTAGCATCTTAGGCTCCCCTTCTATTAGGGACGTGTTCTGGTTTAGAAGTCAAAGTAGCCGATAAATTTATACATGTTGCCTAACCATCGCGTTATGCGGATGCCAACACACCAGAAATATCTATGGTGCCTGTAGGTGATGGTTCCATATTTCCATTAATATCAGGAACGTATAATCAATGATCTGTTATTCATAGGAGTAACCTTTAGCAATCAATTTATTAAAAACTCTATAACAATTCCTATCATACCATTTGGTAAATTAATATTTATTAGAACAGTTTTAGCTTACAACTCGTGGAAAATGTTACTATTCGTAACTAAAACGAGTCTTTTTATTGATATATTGATATGGGAAATGGGCATATAAGAGCCATCTGCTTGTTTACAATCTTATGAAGTAAAAATGACTATCACATAAAAATAGAAAAAATAATAATTTATATTGAACCAATCAGAAATAAATATTAAAGTTAACAAAACATAACGATCACAAGTTTTGCGCCTAGTTTTTAAAAATATAAATTTATGCTTCAACTCATTGTTTGGACGTTCTTGTAGCATCATAAATTTTTATCCAATAGATAAACGTTTGGTTAACAAATACTAGCTATCGATCCAAAGAAAAGATCAATAATTACAGAGATTTAATTCCGCGAAACTATTTGATTAAGATAACCTTTCTAAGATGTTAGTTTTACATATCTCCTCTTGACATGTAAACAAGAAGACCATAGCCTATATAAGTTTAATGTAATATCGGTGTGGGTAAGAAACAAACTTATAGACGCGACTTCGGCAAACCAAGATAAAATAAATATTTTGGGGTGGGCTCGCCCTAAATAAACACATTCCGGGATTTGCTTGACCGCCGATATAGTTTCAATTTGTAAAGCTGATTTTGTCACTCATTGTATAAAATAATTGATTTTTATAATTTGAAATATTGTATTTTCTTAATATTCTAAAAACTTTTTTTGAAATTTATCTTAGACTTGGAAGTTGCAAATAAGTTAATTCTATTTCATCGTAGAATTTAATATCGTTTACTAACGGGCATGTAAAGTAGCGTTGTTGTCTATCCTGATTATAATGCGTACCAATGTATTATATAATGCGTACACAAGAAAAAAGAAGAAAAAATAAGAAAAAGGAAGAATACAACGTTTTCTTTGCATTGTATCACCCACAATTTGTTAGTTCGTTCTAAGACATTAAACATAGGAAAACATCGCTTAAACTATTTAAATTTATTTTATTTTTTTTATAAAATTTTGTCAAACTATATTTGTATACTAAAACTAAATAATTCAAAGATTATTAATTAACAATAAACACCATTCCAATATTTTTTAATTTTTAAGTTGAATGAGTACCTTCTTAATTTATAAGTAATTGTCATTAAATCGTTTAAGACTTAAAATTTCTGACAGTAGATTAGTCAATATTAGTTAGGTATCGACCAATTCCTATTGGACACCTATGCCACAGAATAACTCTATATTTTGAGCCTATGCTGAAGTATTAGCCTTGAGTGTTTAGCGAAGCTAATTAGGATTCAGAGGGGCTCGGATTCGATTCCCGACATTAATGTGATGAGCATAGATGTTTTTATTTCTGGGTTTGGGTGTTTATTTTGTATGTTACATTATTAACATTATGTATTTCTATGTATTCACCGATCATGACACAAGCAAATAATTTGTTTACTTTGAGATCAAATCAATTCGTGTAATTTGTCCAGCTTATTTATTATTTATCCTTGTCTCTTATAAAGGCTTTAGAAATTTAAGTTTGCTTATAAGTTAGGATGCTTCGTTCTTATATTTGGTACTCTATTTTCCTTACTATTCTTAGTCTATATAAATGGCAAGTAGATTAATGAACTTGGCCTGTCAAAATTGATTTTATTGTAATTTACCGAAAAAGAAAAAAACTTAAGTATAGCCAACGTTTTTGTTAAATCCTATCGAACCAAGGAGTAATTTTCAAGACAACGAGTTGGGAAACAATAGATTTGAATTTACCTGAACATTCTGTGGAAGAAACAATCCATATCCGTGTTGATAAAGAGAATGCAAAAGAGATTTTTTGTCTTCTATACCTTTGCGGCAGCAGGTGTAATGAGAATTTTTATTTTGAAACAGTTTAAGAAAATCTAAGAAACTTTGTTATGGGACCGTGGGGCTGAATATGTGCCTGATTTTCGAAGAGATTATTTTTTAAAGAAAATATTGAACGTTGGAATAAAATAGCTTAGGCTTGATATGTGTTTACGTATATTTTAGCACACCTGAGGTCAGGTGAGGTGATGTGCGCTTTTGTATGTTTTTAAATATGGCCAGATTTTTACCTTGCAAGCTTTTTGAAATAGTTTTGGTTTTACCGAGCTTATATTTTGGTAATACTGGCTGACCTGCGCAGCTTTACCATCGAGTAGAGTAACATGTCGTCGAAATAATCTTTCCAAAAAGAATTCATTTCCTTTTGCTACCTTCTTAGAGATAGATTTTTAGAAAAATGAGCCTATGTTTAACCGCGGGTTTTAAACTATCTCCATGCGGGATTTCATTAAAATAGGTTGAGCTATTTAGGCGTGAAAGAGTATCAAAGGTAGACTTCCGTATTTATAATTAATTATAGTATAGTATGTTGTATATAACATGGGTAAGTATAGTATGCTGTATATAATATAAGTAAACAAATGGTTCTGCAAGAGACATTCGTCACCAATACACAAATACGTACACCAAAAACGTTGATGCTGCCGTTATATCCGCGTATTAAGTCTGGGCCCGTTCTGAAGAATATAACATCTACTTTCTAATCAAGAAGTTCGAAGAGGTTAACGATTGGCCTAAAGTGTCACTACTCTCATAATTTCTAGATCGTAGTAGGTAGCAACGTTGAGCCCAGATTTGATACAATTATACATATATTCTTTCTATAATTATATTATTCCTATAACTATATTCTTCCTGCAATAGAATCGGTGCGTGTCGCTGTCTAGTTTTGGTTAAGATTTGCCATCTATGATGTCACAAAAATGGAAATGCATCAGTTAATTTAATTTCGCAATTGTTATACCTTTCCATCAATAACTACTTTGGTGGAAAGGGATAACAATAGAAAAAAGAGCTCGTTTGCTACCCTACGATATAATAAGAGGAATATAGCGATTTGAGAAAGTTATCGGCACTAAGCCAAAACAGTGAGGTTAGGTTAGATACTTTAACATAAGTTGTCCTAACTCAAGTCAACCAACCTAGTAAATCTATTGACACCTAGAAAACTATACATAAAATTTATGGTCATGTCTCACGTAAAAGAAGTCGTCTAAGTTATTGAAATAATTTAACTAACAAGTATAGCTTACTTATAATTCATCAGATAAAATATATGCACAGTTTTTAGAAAAAAACTCCGTATAATTAATATCGGCGAGGCTCATGGCGCGGCGCGGTTATCGCGCGACTTATCAAAAGACCGCAATATTTCTTCATTAACGACGTGCCATGCTGCAACTCGTCATCTTATTGCTTCTGCTATAGAACTGCAAGCTCCTTTCAACATGTAAGTATGTGAATTATGGACGCATTATTACATCTACACCTCAGAGCTTAAACCAGAAATCTGCGAGTAATCGGCTAATGTATGGGGAGTTGTGAGTCAAAATAAACAGTTTTAGTGTAAACAATTCGAGGTAAAGAATGTAAGAAAATTGGGATAGAATAAAGCAAATTTTCTATAACCGATTTTTTATATATTATAGTAACAACAATTTTTGTAGACGTGTTATAATGGACTTAATATAGAAAAAACATTTTCAGTGTGTCTGTTCTGTATTCTTGCATTTATAAGCTGGATCTACATATTATATTCTTCGTAACTGAATGAATTAGATTCTTGGCAATGATAAACATTTTTGTGACGAGCAAGCGTATTTAATAAAGCGTATATCTATTGAATGTATTATTTTATAATTTAATAAAAAAATACACACGATAAATCGAGCTTTATTGGTATACTGTAACATAGGTAGGTATCCAGATATCCAAACTTAAATAAAACCGAACTTGTAATATTTTATCGAAATCATTAAAGTAGTTTATTGGAAATCAATTATATGTATGTAAGAATTGCTCGTTGCCAGATTATCAATCTAAGATGAAATACATATAATTATGTAGATTATACATACTTACTGATAAATTATTATAGTATGGTATGGTTGTTTTACTTGATCAATTACTAATACTAATTAAATAATCTCTCTGTTAACTAGTATATTATTTAGCGTGAAGATATATATGCGATTATAATTTGGAAGATGCAACACTGATTGGCTTGTAAGTTGGCAAGTCCTGTGTTAGATTACTGAACTACTAAGATGGGATTAAACGGAGATTGCTTAGTTAAAGTAAAGTGGGGCATGATTTGGGGCATGATTTTTAGGGTTATTAGTGCTGATGTTACGAGTAGAAGGTGCTTATGAGGATGAGGTATAGTATTGGTTCTAAGTTTAATTTTTTTTTATATCATAAAATAGCAAATAAGCAGATAGGTCTCCTGATGGAAAGAGTCAACCATCGCCTATAGACACAAAAGATGTTAATGGTGCGTTGCTATCTTGTGGCAAGGTCTAATGCCACATGCATAAGTTTACCGGCTACCTTACCCTCCAAACCGGAACACGACAGCGACAAGCACTGACGCTATTGCGGCAGGATGGGTAAGGCGGTGGTACCAGACCCGGGCGAGACAATGCAGAACTCTACCACCTAGTAGCCACGATGGTAGTGACTCGATAGCCAATCGGTCGCCTTTTACGACCTGCCTGGCAGAACGGCAGTTGGCCTATTCTTCAAAAGAGGCCGGGACCAACACGGCGAAAATATTTATTATTTAAGAGTCTGTAGTCTAAGTTATATTAATTGCGTATCTGACTAAAACTATGATAAAAAACCGAACAGTAGCGATAAACAATGTATATTTAAACACGTTTTTGTTAAAAAGGAGTCAGAAAAAAATACAGGTAGGTAATTTATCAAATATCATGACAGCTTCCAACGAAGATAATTTTACAAAAATTGTAAAGAATATTGTGTTTCATAATTAATGAAGCAAAAAGGCTTTCTCGGTAACAAAATATCCACGATCTTAGATTCGGATCGTCATTATTTGTCTCTTTGTGCGACATTCTTTCGCGCCCAGGTGTTCCAATAATTACACCGCGTAGTGATAGAGAAGGACGGATGGATCTAATGAAGAATGTATTTGAAAGAGAGACAACATCGGCCCTTGCTTTGATTGATAACTGTGACAAAAATGTAGCAGATGAAAAATAATAATTATGAAATGTATTGTTAGAGGTGTACTCGTATGAGCTTAAAACAGGGGTGCGTTTTGATATTTTTCGTAAATTGGTTTTTGGTAATAATTTGTGGTTGATTCATTAAAAATTTCGGCATGCACATTTGGAGAAGGAACCTTATGCCTTACTTCTTGGTCTATACCAATTAGTGATAGGCCTATACCAACTACTTCTTGTACTGTTCATTGCGGATACCACAGAATTACCTATTCCTGATAAAGTAGTGTCTGTTACTCTCGTGCAATTAATGTTTATGGATTTCATACATCTTATTGCCCATAGAGCAATGAGCTCTATTGAGATATCGTTAATAGATAATACGTATTATTATTGTGTAAACATTGGATAGTTACCATTGCGTCTCATTGCATGCCTTTTCTCCAGGCTTAAGATACTTTCTGTCACATTAAAACTCTGTTTGATTTAAGTTATTCATATTTTAAATAACACATTTTATATCTTAATAAATTAAGTGTCACCTTGTTTATCCGAACTTACTGAACCGATTTCAATGAAATTGTGTGTATATCTACTGTTTGGTCCAATTTAAAAGATAGAATCATTCATTGAGATAAAAATTAATCTACCCCCCCCCCCAAATTCAATACAACTTATTTGTATGGCAAAACATTTGCCGGGTCAGCTAGTCGTTGAATAGAAAACAAGCTGTTAGCTCTCCGGATAAATCTATCACATATTGACACTCAAAATGTTAATGGTGCATTGCCATGTGGTTTTTCAGCCACCTGTATAAGTTTCTTGGCTGATTTATCTTCAAAATCAAATACACTATCACCAAATATTCACGATGGTAATGACACTATTGATCTTTCTTACGTTTTACGAACTGCCCGGCAGATTGTTCATTATTTGAAGTAGACTAGCCTAATACGTGAACTTTAAATCTCCAATAAACTGATTCGTACATTTTATTTCTTCTTGGTTATTTTGTTATATAACATTTACAGAAATCATTTTAGCTAGTCTGTGAAAGAAGAAAAACAAACTGACGGATTAAAATCAGTACGATTTTAAGATTGTATAGATAATTGACAGCCCTACTGATTCGACGGCTGCGTCGTTTGCATTGTTAGCCTAGGTAGACAATGAGCTACAAAGTTTACGCAGGTAGATATAAAATGCCAATTTATACTCAACACTCATCAGTAGAGTAAGATCAAAACCATTCTTATTACAACGGGTTAAGGTACAATTGATGCTATACACGAAAATCAATAGATATGCTTGCCTTTTTTTTATTTTCATTAGCTATGTACATAGGTTCCCGCTTTATGGATCACGATCGGCTAAGACGCGATTATTGTTTCGCCAAATTCATGTGAATTTTGTCAATAAAACTGGGTGGTATTGTTTTTTTTTGTAATACCTTTTGGATGAAAAAAACTTGGTAAATCAATTGATGGTCTTAGTTATAATAGAAATGAGAAGTTTAATATAATTTATAAGGACAATGCACAAGAATACAAATTGTGCAGGTGTTACATTTTTCATTATCTATGCTTAATTAAATAGGTTACCTCGGGCTAATAATATTTTTGTGAACAATGAAAACGTGACAATTCACTCCTGAGTATCGAACCTACGACCTCGTGCGCCTCGACTGATACGACTATCATTAAAATATGAGGTGATAAATTTGTAGCTGTTTTATTAATTCGCGATAAACTAAAATTTTAACATACTTTTCAACCGACGAAAGAAAGGAGGATATCGGTTTGACATGTATGTATATGTCTCAGTGAAATTGCCAATACCGTTAGATTATAATCTACCTAAGTGATATTATAATTTAACTGCTAACCTAACCTAACCAAATTATAAACTCCCTAGGTAATTTATAATCTAACGGCTATTGACAATTTCACTGCGACATATATAATATTGTTGGAATTGGATAATATTTGACTACGATGATTTATTTAGGAGTCGAACCACGTGTGCCAATTTTTGTAACTGTATGTATGTTTGTATGTTTGTCCAAGAATTTCTCGGAAACTGAAAAACATATCGAGATATTATTTTTGATTTAAATCATGTATCGAGATATTATTTTTTTATTTAAATCGCAACTTAAAAGGGCCCGCTTGGCGTGAGAAAGAGGGGTGGCAGGAGGCTGAACCGATTTTGACGGGACTTTCACTGGTAGATAGCTGATGTACTAGGGTGTAACTTAGTCTACTTTTAAAAAAACACGCGGACGAAATCGCGGGCATAGCTAGTGTAGGTATAAATTACACATTTTTAACGTAATTTATTTAAACGTAACGTATTTGTATTCAGTGTTTGTTGTTTGTTGTTGTATGTTTATAAATCTGTTAAATTATTCCCCACATCTCGTCTCATACTCACATTAGGCATGGTGAAATTCAACTTCTAATTATTGTGAATCACTATTACTCATATTATTATTATTTTATATGATTTTATTTTATTCGTATATTTATTATTCTTTATGGTTGTTTTTTATATGAATAGGTGTGTGATTTTTTTTTACATCATAAGATAGCAAACAAGCATATGGGTCTCCTGATGGAAAGAGTCAACCATCGCCTATAGACACCAAAGTTGTTAATGGTGCGTTGCTATCTTGTGGCGAGATCTAATGCCACATACATAAGTTTAGCGGCTACCTTACCCTCCAAACCGGAACACGATAGTGACAAGCACTGACGCTATTGCGGCAGGATTAGGTAAGGCCAGACCTGAGCGAGACAATGTAGAACTCTACCACCTAGTAAACCTTATACACATATATATGTATATTTGTATGTATATTTAGCGTAAAATTATTTGCAAGTGTTCCGTAAGACTTTTTATGTGCACTACTCGTTACTACAATGTTTCTACAAGTGCAAGGTTAACTGGTAGAAAATGTCTTTAGATGTTAAGTTCGCCTGTTGTATATTTTGTGCAATAAAGAATTTTAATAAAAAATAAAATCTTTTTTACGGAATAATCTAATTAGATGTCCTATATAACGTTGAGCCGACTCTGCCTTCCATTTTATATGGTAGCCAGGTGTGCAAGCTATAAGAAATATTACTTTAAAAAGACAAGGCTAGAAACCGCAGGTAGTCATGGCACGCGCGATTTTGTTGTGATGTTATGGCATTTCCAGCTACTTTTAACCTCGACGCAAAAACCAGGGGTGTTATAAGTTTATCATTCACGTTTATGTGTGTCTCTGGATTTATGAATCTGTCTATAGCAGTAGCTTCCATACATAATATAAATTTTGCATTTCGTTTATCGTAAATGAACAAAATTTATCGTTAGTATTGTAAATATTTGCGCAGGTAGCAAAACCTCAAAATATTCTTTGGCATTTTTCTTTGTCGGTAACGATAGAAGGTACGATTACATATTTAACAGTCTGCTTAACAACTAAGTTTTAATTAAATATTTATGCTATGTACCATTGTTTTTAGGGTTCCATACTAATTTGAAAAAATCGGAACTTATAGGTTAGCAACCAATAAAATATCATATAAAGCAGATATCTCTCCTGGTTGAAAAGGATAATCATCGCCTATACACACAATAGACTTTCATGGTGTGTTGCTATTCATGAGATCCGACTTTAATTTTACATGCATAAGATTACTGGCTACTGCTTACCTTGCCCTCCAAACTGGTACACAACAAAACTACGCACTGACGATAGGTAAAATATTGGAACAAATTCAGGTCTGTCAGTCTTCTTTCGGAAATACCATAATACAAGAAGAAAAATTATTACATAAGACTCATTAAAAATTGTTCAAATTTACAGCCTATTAATGTGGTTTATTTTCTATTTTTTTTATAAGAACATGTTTTATACACAATTTTCGGTCACCATTAATAGGAAACTTATATCAATGAAACAAGTAAATAGTGAAATTAAAGAAATATATTTATCAGCGTATATAAAGTGTATGATATATCAAATAAAATAATATTGTACCGTGTGCCTAGTAGGTACCTATATTTATTTTTTCTAGCGTTGTAACTTTCAACTGCGTTGTGTTTTAGATTTCAATTGTATTATAATTTATAAGAATTTACACGTATAACGATCAGAGAATAGGCCTCCAGACTTGTAATCTCTCAAGAAAGACTTTTATATGTAAATAATATCCTTTATGCATGTATTAGACATAAAGACCATATTAATATATTCTAAAGTATAAGTAGTGCAACTAGTGAGCCTATGATTACCAAATGGCATTAAATGTGGCCAATTGCAAAAATATCGGTATTTCAAGCACATTAATTATGTATTATCAGTCTTAAGCAAATTGTGCATTTAGAAAAAAATTAACAACTCATTCAGAACTCACACATAATTCGGTTGGACAATCTTGGTTCATTTGTTCATGGGTTCCTTAACCGTGATTTGTGAAAAGATTAAACAAGTTTCAATTCCGTTCAAATATGCTTATTTATAAGGGCCTTATGATAACAAATTATCTAACAAACTGACATGAAAGATGTGAAAAATTCACAGATAATACAAAACATGTTAACTGCAGTATTTTACCTAACAATAAAATTTAGTTACGGAACCCATGGTTTCATAATTCCGAATCGAACTTAACGAATTTTTTTCACAATTCTCAAATCCTGTTGGAGAAAGTTAATACGCATAAACGTATTATATTCCATGATCTAATTGCTAAGACGGGTCCATAAAACCCACGATTTTTCCATAATAACAATAGACTATCGAATGTTTGTTACGATCATTATTTGCAGAGATTAATTACCCAGCATCCACAGTTATCTTCACGACCGATCGATATAATATAAATCAATTTAATCTAATTAAAAGCATTACATGTTTTTTGTTAGATAACGAAACAAGACGAGGTATTAAGAGATGCATCGTGGAGATAAAGAGGTGAGGTTCTGGTGGGTCACCGATCATATCTACGAACGTCAAACCGTCCATCTGCTGTCGGGCTCTACAAATTATTTATACAGTAATTTAATTTGAATTCGAACTTTTATTGCACTTGACATTGGAAATATTTAAAACCATTTCCTGTGACTCACTGAATACTAATTTATGTATACCAGCGGTTGTCTGTGGCCGAAATTCGATCATAGATTATATATATATATATATATATATATATATATATATATATATATATATATATATATATATATATATATATGTGTGTGTGTGTGTATATAATATTATGTACGTCACATTAATGTGGTGTGTGTAAAGTTTATTTTTAATTTAATGTATTTCTAATGCATTTTATTTAAAAATTAGGTTTCTGCATTACTCCGCAATATAAACTTTAACTGTGCCAAATTTCGTACTCCACCGTTCACGCAATTGTCTTAAAAAGGGGTCCAAAGTTTTACCTTCACGTATTAATATATAGATATTAAACAAAAAACAACAAGAAACACTTTGGATTCCTTTTTAAGACAATTCCGCGAACGGTGACGTATGAAATTTGACACATTTTAAGGTTACATTGTGGAAGACTGCAGAACCTTAATATTTTTAAATAAAATACATTAAATTAATTAAAATAAACATTACACTTACTACATTCATGTGACATACAAGATAATATACACACACGTATACTATTTTGTTTACGGCTTAAGTCAGGTTATCAAACTTAAAAGAGAATTTATTGTTTACCTAACCTATGGATAAGTTTCGACCACAGGCGATCGCTAGCTTTATTAAATACCTACTGTTGTTTTTATAGTTTACCTTTGATTTATTTTCAACTGATTTTGCAAAAGGAGGAGGTTATCGATTCGGCTGTATGTTTTTTCATATTTGTTACCTCAGAACTCGGTTATTTATAAACCGATTTTGAAAATTCTTTCTTTGTTTGCGATGTAATACTCCCCGTGTTGTTACATTCTAATTTGATTAATCACTTATTTTTAATGTAAATACATAATTAAATATTCTGTGAATATTTTAAGCTCCTACCAGTGGTCGTTATAAAGATCGGGAAAAAAATTGAGGGAAAATCACCTTTGTTGTATAGGAGCCCCCATTAAATTTTTACTTTATTCTATTTTTAGTATTTGTTGTTAAAGCGACAATAGAAATACATCATCTCTAGTGTCTAATTTGCCGAATTGATCCAGACGTTCCTGAATTTCGTGCTTAGTAAGTAACACATTAAGCGATTCATTTATTTTTATATAGCTTAGGTCAAATTTTAAGAAACAATTTTTTGGGATTCCGTTCCTAAAAGGTAAAAAAACGGGACCCCATTAATAAGCCTCCACTGTCTGTCTGTCTATCTGTCACCAGGCTGTATCTCATAAACCGTAACAGCTGGAAAGCTGTCACAAATTGTGTATTTACGTAGCCGCTATAACAACAAATACTAAAAATAAAAAAAATGAAAATATTAAGGGTACATGTATATTACCTTTCAAAATAATTAATTAAATAAAAATTAAGAAAATATTAAAGGGGGCACCTATACGACAAAGATAATTTTTAAGCATTTATTTACTCAATCTTAATAAACAGTAGAAACTTAAATAGGGATGGTACGGAACCCTTCGTGTGCGAATCCGACTCGCACTTGGCCGGTTTTTTACATATCCGAGTCAAGTCAAATTAGAGAGAGTAAAATCGAATAAAAACTCGATTTTAATACCGTATATGTAAAAAATGTAAACTGTAAACGGTTTTCTGAGAGACTGTATACAGTCTCTTGACTGTACATATTGAAGGAGTATATATACTCCTTCAATATGTACAGTCAACCTGCATAGATAAAATATGTTCATAACCCTTAAGACCTAGTTAGATGATCAAAGTAGATGTTAGGATATTAAGTTATGTCGCTATAAAGCTTTGAAGACGACCTACTATCTAGATAAATGTAGTGCTACATCGGTTTCTAAGTTTATTATTTTAGCGGTGAGGATGTTCAAGTCGGCCTTGCAACGCGTCTCGCCACGCAGTCTACGCCGGAAGTTTACGACCGACCGCCAGCCATTTTTATTGGCTACCTTACATCGAAGCCTCCTCACAGCCTCCCATTCACTCCACAACAAATGTACTTTTTTATTACTCTGTCACTTGGGTAATTTATTACAATGAACACACGTGCATTTCTATTAATATTTTATGTCGAAAGAGTTTTTATGGGACCGCATTATCCCAAATTATTATCCAGTTTAAGTCCTAGTAGGACTCGCATATTCAATAATTACATTTTAGATTCTCATACTTCCTTATCCATACTACGAGCGATATCATAAACTAGCTCTCCGTGTTAGTCCCGGGCTCCTTTGAAGAATAGGCCAACTGCCGTTCTCCCAGGCAGGTCGTAAAAGGCGACTGAGTGGCTATTTGCGTCACTACCATCGTGATTACCAGCTGTTAGAGTTATGCATCGGCTCGACCGGGTCTGGTACCACCGCCTTACCTATTCCTGCCGCAATAGCGTCCGTGCTGGTCACTGCCGTGTCCTGGTTTGGAGGGTAAGGTAGCCGGTAAACTTATGCATGTGGCATTAGACCTCGCCACAAGATAGCAACGCACCATTAAAATCTTTGGTGTCTATAGGCGATGGTTGACTCTTTTCATCAGGAGGCCCATTTGCTTGTTTGCTATTTTATGATATATAAAAAAAAGGAATAGCCGTGCGAATAATTCGCACTAATTTCAAAATTAAAACCGTCAAATGTCAGCATTGCTGTATTTTGTCTTAATGTATACCTGTATAAATAATTAATTTACAAAAACCAAAGCAGTAATAATTTTTTTAGTTGTTGATGTCGGTAGAGCAAGCAATTATTTATAAAATGATATAGAATTCATTTGGAGTCATTGTGAGGTTTTCTCTAAAAAGGGAGGCAAACACCTAAACCTTAGCTTATTGATATAAATACGAGTATAATATATAAAGCGAAAGTAATTCTGTCTGTCTGTATCTTCTTCATGCCTAAAATACAGAACCGATTTGGAAGTAATTTGGTACAAAGATAGCTTGAGACTCGAAAAAGGACATAAGATAGTTTTTACCCCGGAAATCCCACGGGAACGGGAATTATGCGGGTAAAACCTCTCAGGTCTTTTATTTTCGAAATATTTTACCACGGACGAAGTCGCGGGCATAGCTAGTATTATTATAACGCGAAAATTTATTTATGCGGATGTTTGAATGTTCGCTATGTATTCAAAAGCTGCTGAATGGATATTAATGAATTATGTAATGACTGCCTCGTGGTCTAGGGGTTAGCCTCTTCGGCTCAGACCACGAAGGCCTGGGTTCGACCCCGGGTCGGGCAAAAGTGTTATTAGGGTTTTTTAAAAAAAAATCTCCAAATATCTCATCTCTCAGTAGCAGCTCGGAGTCTAGTTGAGTTGTGTATTACCACTCCCATGCTTCGGATAGCACGTAAAACTATCGGTTCCAGTTATCGCTAGAAATAGTCGTAATCGTTAACATGTCGGTAAAATGCAGTGATGAGGATTATTTATCTCGCCAACCGACTAACCGGTAAATCGTGGTGAACTGGAAAGTCTTTAGAGTTCGGTCTCTGTCTACCCCGCAAAAGTACCAGGCGTGATGATGATACTTATGTAAACAAGTATAAACTACTTTTATTTATTTAAATTTCACATATAGGCTTTTATTCAATTGTATGTTCAAATCATTCAAATGTATCTTTACATTGTGTATTGCAAAAAGTAAAAAAAAAGTATCTTTACGCCCGTATCCCCAAAGAGATAGGCAGAGGTGCATCCAGTGCATGCAACGTATTGTGTTTTTCATATTACAAAATAGTAAGCAGTTACATGTATGTAGAGAGATAACCATCACCTAAAGACACCAAATATGTTAATAGTGCGTTGCCATCCGTGTGGCGGTACGGCAATGCCACATGCATAAGGCTACTTATATACTCTTCAAACCTACGACAGGGAAACGCACTGACGTAATTGCGATAAGAAAAGGTTAAGCGATAATACGGTTGCGGAACTCTACGATTAGCCAAACGTATCACGATTGTAGTGATACTTTCGGTAAATTTTTCACCTTTTACGAGCGGCCTAAGATAATGTACAAATGAACATATGGTCTATCCTTTAAGGGAAGCTTCATTCAGGTAATATATAACGTAAATCAAATTCTCCTCTTTGTTTTAAAGTGTTAATTTATACGTAAAACAAAATGACAAGCCTATTTAATGGACAGTATAGTGTAATAAACGATTCCTTGTCTTCCGTTAATTGTAAATAATATTGATAAATTATACATAATTGGAAAAATATGCACAAAAGGAAGCCATATGAACCTGTGTAAGGTGTCATAAAGTACTATAAAAGGTTATTAATATGTGACATTGGATGTTATATAAGAATATGTTTGCAACATTATAATGGTAAATGTAAGCGGCGCGTCAAGTTAATTGTAGTTTTTAATGTTAATCGAATGATCAACAGACTGACAGCAGCTCATAAAGTATAGTTGGTGTCGCCGTAAAAGTCGTGTGTGGTTTTTCAACGTCTGATGAGCAGCCACACGAAATTATATCTGAAATAATGACAATTCTTTTACAGGGTATGTTTTCCTATCAATTAATGTGAATTATATTTTTTACGATTTTCTCTTAAAAATCGCCTTTCATTAATATTACTTCATGTCACTGCTATTATTAGGTATATGATTTTAAATTAATATAATGTTAGAAAATGCATAATTAGGCAAACGCGACGTACAAGTGCAATGACTCATTGGCTCGTACAATATGAGTGTTTTTAAAAAAATAATTTTGAGAAATTTTGCCAATATTTTATGCGATACTAGCTGCAGCGTGCAGCTCGCTGCATTATGAGAGTTTTTGACAAATCCCGCGGGATCCCCTAATTTTTCCGGGATAAAAAGTAGTCTATGTGCTGTTCCAGGTCTTTATCTACCTGTGTGCCAAATTTCATTCAAATCCGTTTTGTAGTTTTTGCGTGTTTGAGTAACCACCATCCATCCAAACATCTATCCAAACATCCAAACTTTCGCTATTATAACATTAATATAGATTTGCTTATAAATTAGTAAAAAGTGTGTATCTTAAACTCCTTTTAAATTATGTAGTAAAAATTTTGAAAAAATTGGAAATATAGAATTCAGCAAAAATTTAAAACGAAAATTGATTTGGACAAAATCAATTACGGAATTACGGAAAATGTCGATAGTTGGAGGAAATAATTCGATATATGAACAAAATAAATTTATTATCATAGTGTAATAAAGAAATAGGAACTTATGGTTGCAGCTGTGAAAAATTGGTATAAAGTACATAGCTATATTTTGGGACTACAGGACCCTTCACGACTTCAGCACGACTCGCTTTTGGCGGGTTTTTAATATTAATCGAATGATAACAAACTGACAGCTCGTCATTAAGTAAAATCACTCGCTATAAAATTGTTGTGTGGTTTCTCAATGTCTGACGAGCAGCTATACGATTTTTTCACAAGGTGTTTTAAGTGCAGCATTACTACCGACACGGTTTTTTATTTTCAAAAAAAAGTATCTTCACGCCCATATCCCCGAAGAAGTAGGCAGAGGTACAACAAGTGACCCACGATTAGCCGAAGATACTTGGTCCCACAAAATGTGATAGGTGGCAAGCCTATCGCCAACCGGGCACTTTCCAATCCCGGGCAACTTTGTGTTTCTCAGAAAACTGAAAAATCACTTTTTTTATGTGCCCGACCCGGGAATCGAACCCGGGACCTCACGTGGTCGACGCCAACGCTGGACCATTAGACCACAGAGGCGATTTTCATCCTATCAGAAAAAAAATAGCCTATGTTTGATCCCCGCTCTTCAACTACTTCCATGTCAAATTTCATGAAAATCGGTCCAGCAGTTTAGCTGTGAGAGCGTAACAGACAGACAGACAGACTTTCGCATTTATAATATTAGTATGGATTTTATATCTAAGTATTACAGCATCAAATTTAAAAAGCCACCTGTATAGATAATAAATAATCTAATGAGACCATTATTTTAATGTAAAATTGTAAAATATGTGACATCACACTAGGTAGGGGGTCTCACAAATGTGACGAGCTGTGACAAGGACGGGAGAGGGGTCAATCATGAAATTCGTGTGACCTAATTTATGGATGGCCCCTTATGTACGCACGTAAGAAGTTTTAATTCTTTGGAGTATCAAGATAAAAATCTTTCCAAAAATTGTATCCTTCGCGTTATCCTATGTTTATAGAGAAAATGGCACTATTTACTAAAAATAGGAAAAAAGTATTTAATATATTGAAAGAAAGTTTTATTATAACGCATTGTCTAGGTTAATAAATTTTATTTACATATCATAAAAGAATTATTTGTACATAATTAAAGAAATGGACCAACTTGTTTTGAAAATCTGCAAAGTTTATCTAGCTAATTTCAAGCTGTCCGTTTTTCATGACGGTGTATGCGCACATCGTAAAAATTTGCTCTTATTTTCCTCTAACGCGGCAAAAGAAAAATGAATCATATTAGAAATATCCTTGTCAAATGAGGGTGTTGTGGTCAATGGCACTGTCCCTCGTAAACTAACCAGGACAAAGTATTCGTTGCACCGCATTCTGCGCTATATAATTAACAGTTATTTCGTTATGGGCACTAACTCACGGGTCCTGTACAAAGAACAATGCCCGCAATGTTTGGCACCTAATGTTCGCGCTGATCGTGCTTGCCATTTTGTTGTACGCTACTGAAGTTTTTTTTAGAAACAAGTTGTGAGTAATTACATCTTTAAATATGAAATTAATTCCCAAAATATTTGCGCATTATTTTTAAGTGTCTGCACCTATTTTAATTGTATTTGCAATTATAATTAATGTACGCTTTACTAAAATATAAAAAACCTTAAACGTAAAATAACAGAAATGAACATAAAAATGTATAATGGAAATATAAATGTAGAATTAAATATTATGTAAATTAGAAAATTCGTAGTGGAAATGTAAAAAAAATTAGAAAATAAATAGCAGAAATCCTCTTATAAATAAAATTCTTGTGTCACAATGTTAGTTACCATACTCCTCCGAAATGGATTTACCGATTTATATGAAATTTTATATGCATATTCAATATTCTATTTTTCATGCCCTTAAGCGATAAGGGTTGTCCAGCCCTACATATTTTTTTTTTATTTTTTGGAAAAAAAATATTTTTGTGTAATGTGGCATCAAATAATACATACAATTCTAAATTTATACCCTTCTACCATCAACCCCTATTTTATAATACAATAATTTATATAACAAAACAACGTTTGCCGGGTCAGCGAGTAATATATAAAATAACATAATTATATTAATATTAAGATAGTTAACGTCTGTGAGTAAATACTTGTCAGAGGAATTCAAATTAACAATATAGTGGAATTGATAATATAATCCCTCAGGGGGCGGTTTTAACCTACTGGGGAAAACTTAAAAAAAATACAGACAATTCATTTATTATTGTTTAATCTTTAAAAGATAAAATGTTTGCAATTATAAAATGCAATAAAAATCTATTTTTTGTTTCCGGTAAGTACACCTATTGGGCGATGGTTGTCTCTATTTATGAGAAGAAGCAAATCTTCTTTGCTATTTTATGATATGAAAAAAGTAAGATGGTAATTTGAAACTTGAGTGAGATATTACAGCTCTATTATCTAGTAAACACCATGGTAGTTACCTATTGGAGCGATCATTCAATTTTGTAACTTTCCGGCAAAAAGTCGGATGAACCATTTTGTATTAGGTTTAGACAAACACACTGAACTTGTTATGCTAATTACTATCTCCACATTCATAAATATACCTACTCACACAAGCATATGCTAGTTGAGAGGACTTGGTAGTTACCTATTGGAGTGATCGTTCAATTTTGTAATTATCCGGCAAAAAGTCGGATGAACCATTTTGTATTAGGTTTAGACAAACACATTGAACTTGTTATGCTAATTACTATCTCCACATTCATAAATATACCTACTCACACAAGCATATGCTAGTTGAGAGGACTTATGCCACCATCCATAGACAAAACTAGTTTAATTTGATCATAGTACTTTTTTCCGGTATCTGTTATTCACATTGTATTATTTACATCTTTGGTGTCTATAGATCTCTTTCCATCGAACGGGCCGTCCACTTGTTTGCTATCTTATAATATAAAAAAACTCTAATCCAATTCAAAATGATCAAAATAGAAGAATATTTAAGGTATTGGTCTAATTAAACATGCTACAATAGTTTCAGCTTTACTTCACCGATAAAGTGATTGACCGCTTGAAGAGCTAGTAATAGGCGTTGACTTAAGTGCACAATCCTTGATGGCCCATTGCCCTATTTATAAAATCGTACTCGCGCTGTTTGGTAAGCATTTAGTTGCGCTTCCACGAAACAATTTTAAATACTTTTTAAATTACTTTAACTATGATTAAATACCTAATCTATTCGGCTCAGACCATGAGGTCCCGGGTTCCACCCCGGGTCGGGCAAAATTGTTATTGAGGTTTTTAAAGGTTTTCTGGAAAATCTAAAATCTCAGTAGCAGCTCGGATTCTGGCGGAGTAGTGTATCACCACTCCCATGCCTCGGATGAGCATCTAAAGCTGTCAGTCCCGGTTTTCACTAGAAATAGTTGATAATCGTTAACACGTCGGTAAATGCGGCGATGAGGATCACCACTTATCTCGCCAACCGACATATCGGTGAATCGCGGTGAACTGGAAATTCTATAGACGTTCAGTTTAGTCTGCCTACCCCGCAAGTGAAACGGGCGTGATGATATTTTTTTAACTTTATTTTTATGATTAAATACATGATAAAGGTTCTTAAATAGTTAAGCTAAGGTTACTTATATAGTTTTATGCAAAAGGACTTTAATAACTTGATTGTTTTAATATTTTGGACCATGTCATAATTTCGAATATTTTAGCGTGTGGTCCCGTCATCTTTTGTCATAATGGGATGAACTACTGAATTTGAAAAATATGATTTCCTTTTTTGCCATTCGTTTTTTGTGTGGTAAGTGGTAGGCAATAGGCAATAGTCTAAAGAGCAAAATTCTAGTCGTCAAATAATAAATTATAACACATGAAATAACTTTACAATTATTTAATTTTAAAGTTATTTCAAGTGTTGTAATTTATTATACAGTAACAAAACCCTGTCCGGTTGTCAAAGATATTATTTGTGAGAAAATAATAAAGATTTTTTTTATTAATTTGTAATCAAAAATAAAAATATACAGTGTATTACATTGATCAAAATTTCGCCAAACTGAGTTACAGTTTGTTGGCAAAGCGCTCTGTAACTCTAACTACACTATAGGTATATCTGTCTAGTAGGTACACTATAAATAAACAGTTATTTAGTTCTAAAGTAATAATCTTAGTTATTCTTATGAATTGTCTTAAGGTAAAAAAATTTAATTAAATTGATTTAAAAAAACACTCTTAAGTTATGGTTGAAATAAAGATATGGTTGAAATTTTCAATAAAAACTAGCTAAATTTCTAGTAGAATATCTTTTAGTTTTGTTTTAAGCGTCTTATGTTTAATTTATTTTCTTGTAATAATAATAAGATAAAATTATTATAAATAATATGATAAATTTATTATAAATAATATGATCATATATTATCTGCAATTGTTCTCTAAACATTAATGAATAAATTTACCAAATCAAAATAATTAATCTTAATTTTTTTTAATATTGCCAAAGGGTGTTTGCCTTTGGCAGTATTACGATAGTAAAATGTGACATGTAGTCTTTGAAAATTAGATGTATTAGATGTCGCAAAAACGCGGCCACCGCTGGCGTGAAGTGGTGTTGTCTGATTAAAATACAAAATTTTAAGGAAATTAAGGGTGAAAGTATTTTTTTTTTTTATAGAAAAAAGGGGCAAACGAGCAGGAGGCTCACCTGATCGTAAGTGATTACCGCCGCCCATGGACAGCCACATCACCAGAGGTCTTGCAGCTGCGTTGCCGGCTTTTTAAGAAGGAGTATGCTCTTTTCTTGAAGGTGCCTAAGTGGTATCCGTTCGGAAACACCCCCGCCGGTAATTGATTCCACAGAGGAGTAGTGCGTGGTAAGAAGTGCCTAGAGAATCGCACAATTGTGGATTTCCAGACATCGAGGTGATGAGGATGGAACTTTAAATTTTTATTTCTATAAATAAAAAAAACATAACTGGTTTTGATAGTGTCATCGACCTTTATAAATAGAATCTTTAGACAATTTCATCGACCTACCTTTGTGTCCCATTCTTGGATCGGACAGGGTTTAAGTTACTCACTATACAATTTTTTGGTATAATTTATGGAATACCTAAACTATATGAGCTATCAATATTTACCAATGAAATTAATCTTATCTTACTTACAGTATAAAAGTAGCAGCAGATTCAAATCGATACTCACCTGAAACAAAAAATGAATTATTATTGCATTGTGCTCCAAATATTTTATCCTTTAAAATTTAAACAAAAATAAACGATTCTCTCTATTTTCGTAAGGCAACAAGTACAGTCAACTAACATTATAAATGTGAAAATGCATGTAGGCATAGGATTGTTACTTCTACAGACTGAAAGAGATGGTTTATGCCTCGTAAGTCAAATCAAAGCTAATTATCCTGAGGACGCAATCATATTTTTATACATATCCATATTAATGAGTGTATAATATTTATTTCCAGATTTACAAAAACAAATTAATATGTAAGTATTTAACATTGTATAAGGCGGGCTATACAAGAATATTAGTATATTATTATATTATAATATTGATTAGTGTTTAATAATATCTAACTTTTGTTTTGCTATACATATATTGAGATTTTTACTTTGTAAGTAATTACTATAGACAATCGAAAGAGTAATGCCCGAAAAAAAGAGCAAGAAATTGTAAAAATAATTGCATTAATAGAGATCAATAAATATCAAACCAGCAATGAGTATTATCACAAAGTAAATCTCATATAAATAAAAAAGTGTAAGCAGTTGACCCTGCAGGCCATCCTTGAAATTTCTCGCCAACTTAAGCTCCATTTTAGCGCGCAATATTAAGCTCAAAAGAGTAAAAACTATAAGCATAGATTTTTTGAGTTTAAACATCTATTTTGTTAAAAATGGTAGTATATTAATTTTTGAAAGCAGTATGTTTTGGAAACAATGATCGATTTTGATCTTTCGAATGGCATTCAACTCAATTTTTGAGATCTAAAATATTGCTTTAGATAATAATCGATAAGTTAAAAAATTTCGAAGCAATATCAAAAAATATTTTCTTCCAAAAATTTCGTCATTGATGAATACTAAACAAATAGACCGATTTTGATATAATTAACGTTATTTGACGCAGTATTATAAGGAGAAATACTGATAAGATTTTTAAGTCAATCGGTGTATTAGCCTGAAAGTTATTTAAAAAATATTAAGTAAGTTTGCTAAAAACAATGTAATTTTAATATTTGAAAAGCTGTAATTTTCAAAATTAGATTCGATTTTGATTTTTATACGGCATTTTACGTAGTTATGTTAGTACTAAAATATAGTAGAATTTGTTTCGGGTTTTTTCAAAATTTCTCAAAATCTCCTGGGCCGACCTGGTTCAATTTTTTCAGGAAGTCTAAGTTGAGTGGAATCTAATCGAATGCCATCAACCGTGTTCGATCGGTCCAGCCGTTCAAAAGTTATAAGATGTTTACATACACACATACACAAACACATACATACTGACGTCATCGCGAAAATAGTCCGAAAAGGTTCCTAGGACCTCA
The DNA here is from genome assembly GCA_036924255.1 of Apodemia mormo. Classification (NCBI taxonomy): domain Eukaryota; kingdom Metazoa; phylum Arthropoda; class Insecta; order Lepidoptera; family Riodinidae; genus Apodemia; species Apodemia mormo. Next base: position 23,888,589 of record JAUPFN010000015.1, on the reverse strand, counting down.
AAACGTGGAGATCCGGTGAAACTCGATTTTCGAAAATCAGGGCAAAATCAGTAACTTCCTTATCTACATACGTAGCGGGAAGTTAAAAATCTCGATGCATTTATTTATCATAAGGACGCTTTCCTGCCTCCTGAGTATCATTTACAAAACAAAAAATGAAAATAGCTAATGAATTCTGAAGCAAAATTATACCACGTCATTATTACCATGTCATGGCAATTTCATTTAAATATAAATGTTAAATATGGATATTAACGGGACAAATCACACTTATTGATCTAACCCCAAAGTAAGCAAATTATTTGCTTGTGTTATGGGTGTTAGTCAACGATACTAATACATAGATATACATATATAAATACTGTTACATACATAACAAACACCCAAACTCAGAAATACAAACATCTATGTTCATCACACAAATGCTTTTCTCTGTCGGGGATCGAACCCAAGCCCTGTCGATTGCGTAGTCAAGGTCGCTAACCACTCGACCAACGGGGCGATTTAAGTAGCAGAATACCAAATTTTGTATCAATAAGGCCTGTACCAAGCGCCTAATATAATAAAAATCTTTCATTGAGTAGAAAATAGCTAATAATCTTGAAACGGCTGGACTGATTTCGATTAAACATGCCTAGTAACTACAGCTCGAAAAACAAAATGATGCGGTTGTTTTACCTATTTTTACCCGATTCACCCGTTTAAGAGTGACGGTGCCACAGACAGACAGACACACACACATGGCGGTCAAACTTATAAAATCCCTTTTCCTTTTTTAACCTTTGAAGTTTAAAAAGGTTGACACGAAACGAACGAACGAAAGCTATACTGATAAATTTAAATTACTATAATCTATTATCTATTATTACATTATTATTATTACATATAATAAAATCGTAGAAATATCAAAACTGTACATTGAATATTTTTTTAAAAGAATACTTGGGGCGTGATCTACAATCGATATCGAAGACAAAAATATAGTTTTTATAATTTTTGTCTGTTTATCTGTTTGTCTGTTTGTCTGTATGTATATCCGGGGTAAACTCAAAAAGTACTGCATGGATTTAGTTTAAATTTTGCATGAATATTACTAACAGGTCGGGTCAACATATGGGCTACATATTATCACGCTATCACCTACGAGGGAGGAGCTGTGCGGATTAAACGAAGTCCGCGCGGACGAAGTTGCGGGCAACAGCTAGTTGTAAATAAACTGAATATTTTTAATGAGGCAACAATTTTAACTTAACTATTACCGCATCTTACAAAATCACGAGTTTTACAGCTTTGCAAAAATAGTTTAGGTAATATTATTAATTAAACTTGTGAAAGTTTTCAGAATAAAAGACGCTATGAAACCATTATACCAACAAAGATCGATAAATATAAAATCAGCACTACTGAGCAAATTACTTGAACTATAAAATCTCCATTAGATACGATTAAGAGGGATTGTCGGTATGTTACAATCAACACGTAGCGGCCATCGTGAGCGCATTCCGCCTTTTTTTCCCGGATTCCTGCACGACGTCTCGTTTCCCTAATTACACATAATTTTTGCTGCGTGCATTTTTAAATACAGACTTTAAAATTACAATGTACTCGTATGAGACCTGTTTTAGCGCGGGCATTAATGGGTATATCCCGTTTAAAGCGCAATTTTAATTAATCAATTCTGGTTCACTCTAACAACGCGTGATTTATACACAGCTAACTTTTAGCTATGGCTTCATCGATATTGTACTAACTAGAATTAAAAAAGCTTTTGGGGTTATTACGAAATCATTACAAACAATACTAAATAAATATATCTAGATACAATGTCTTAAAAATTAAGAGAACTTACAATAAAAAGGTTAGTTGAATAGAACCCATTCAACATGTCTAAACATTTTCGCTTTCAAAATAAACTCAAGAACTTTACTTTTTACTAGAAAGTTGGTATTTCATAACAATTTTAAAATAATTTCTAGCATGATTAAAAAAGTTTAGTTGTGTATGAGATTGTGTACATCAAGGCTTGTCAAAAGATCCGCATTCAAAGCTTTTCCCAATTTCAAAGCTTTAGAATGTAAACCTCATTAAAATATTCATACTAATTTTACAATTGATTAGATTTTTTATATTTTCATGTTTCATGCTCTGCGGAAAGAAAATCCTTCGCCTATAAACAAGATGTTAATGGTGCGTTGCTATTTATGTGGCGGGATGGTAATGCCACATGCGTACGTTTTCGACTACCTTAAATCTCTAAATTAAATATTAGGAAGTAAATATTGTCATATAACAATGACAAAAAATATTATCAAATAATATGTGTAAATTTATCATTAAACACTATGAAATTGGAGATCATCAAATTAGCAAGGAAAATCCAGGAGTCGATGATAGAGGCATGGGAACGACGTAACGAGGCATATTAAGGAGGCGAAGCGTAGAGAAACACCTCACGATTCTCGCTTATTACAAATTATAGTCGCATTCCTGTTTCAGTGTTAAGAAAAAGAATACCTGACTGTATGTAGACAGGCAATTAAAATGATATGATATAAAATGCAAAAACTAAAGCGGAATAAATGAAAAATTGAGCGAAGGTATAAACACGATTAAGCCTGCTGGTTTCCGATGCAACGCGATAATTTGTCTTCTTGATTGTACTGCGTACTATCAATTCAAATAAATATGAAGTATAATTCATATTACTTGATATACAATACATTTTGATTATCAAATTAATGACGCAAGGGCAATGAAATATAAATGAAATCCTTTTCTTTTATAACATAAGTTTTTTTAAATACCCCGTGCACTGGTGCTACGGCTTGTGCAGCATTTTTATTTCTTTATGTTATGACAATGTATACATACATATTACATTATTTTTTTAAATATAATTTTTTTTTTTTGTTTAGCAACCCCTGGAAATGCTTTGAAATGGTTAACATGCTACTCAAATATACTCAAATCGACATTGAATTCAACATTTTTGAATTTTTAACTGACATAAGTATTCACTCAATCTAATGTCTACAATGCTATAGTGGAGTGACTTAGCCGCCTTTTCCATGATCGTACATAAGCGTACAAAGTATATGGAAAATTATTTAGTTTCCTTATTTCCCTTTTAGCTATCCTAGGTCAGCCAATGTACTGCCCATGCGACATTTTGCGCCTTTCTATGTGTATTTCTTTTGCCAATTTAGGACACTTTCAAAGATTATGCGCCACGATTTCAACCTCCAATAAATTATATAAAACACACACACACACGCACACAAATTTGAAAATCCGTGAGATTGTAACGATGGAGGTTAGTCTCTGACGCCTACATGCCCAGTAAAAAATAAGACTATTTTGTTTGACTGGTTTGTCCCTGCGAATTCCCTCTAATATACTATATGCCATTTTAATATCTTGAAATTCTGGTAATGTAAGTTTATACTTTCCATCGTCGGCACAAGATAGCAAACAAGCACATGGGTCTCATGATAGAAAGAGTCAATCATAGCCTATAGACACTAAAGATATTAATGGTGCGTTGCTGTCTTGTGGCGAAGTCTAATGCCACATACATAAGCTTATCGGCTACCTTACCCTCCAAACCGGAACACGATAGTGACTAGCACTGACGCCGTTGCGGCAGGAATAGGTAAGGCGGTGGTACTAGACCCGGGCGAGCCAATGCAGAACTCTAACACCTAGTAGCCACGATGGTTGTGACTCGAATAGCCAATCGGTCACCTTTTACGAACTGCCTGGCAGAATAACAGTTGGCCTATTCTTCAAAGGAGACCGGGCCCAACATGGTGCAGAAATATTTATCATTTGAACATAGTTCATTGTCTACTTGATTTATATACTGCATGCTTCTATTGCGTGCATCAACACACACAAAACGAATACTTTTTGTGTGTGTTCAGTAACTATGTTTTTTTATGTAATGTAAACTAGAAGCCCTGATGATGCTCTAATAGGCAAAACCGGTTGGTTTTAAGATATGTTAATTCAAGTGGTTGTGATATAAGTAAAAAATATATTTATCAAACAATACAAAAGCTAATGTTAAGAAAATCAATATGGTAATAAAAAGTTAGCGAACTGGAACATAAGATTAGCGAACGGGTTTTCTTGATAAGTAATAAATATTCTAAATAACTTCTTGATAAAAGTAATACTAATAATTATTACTGAATAACGTATATTTATAGATGTGGCCTTATTCCTCTGTCACGTGAATAGTTATGCATCATAGATCTTTAATATCTTCAAGTGACTTGGATGGTTGTCTCTTATCCATCAAACCATATCAAGAGTATTGTAATTTTGGAATTAATCTACACTAATATAAAAATAAATTCATATTTCAGAGCGTCTCATTAGTCGAGTGGTTAGTGACTCTGACTACGCAAATGGTGGGGTTTAGGTTTAATAGCCAGCAGGTTGTTGCAGTGTGATGAGCATAAATGTTTGTATTTCTGGCTTTGGATGTTTATTAAATATTCTTCAGTATTTATGTATGTATTGATATATATTAATAACGTTGAATAATAACAGCCATACCATAAGCAAATACTTTGTTCACTTTAGAGTTAAATCAAGCCGGGTATTTGTCAAGGGATATTTATATATTATGTTATTTATTAAGACTAAAAAATAAAATCCCTTTTAAATTTGATATATTTTAGAAAGAAAATAGAAGGTATACCTACATGATTGTATAGTATATAATCATGTGTTACATGAACGTAGTGTGTGTAATGTTTATTTTTTTATTTAATTAATTAATAATTTAAAGTATTTCTAATGTGTTTTATTTAAAATGTTACGTTTCTTTAGTCCTCTGCGATATTAATTTCAACTGTGCCAAATTTAATACTCCGCCGCTCGCGCGATTTTTTCAAAGGGGTCCAAAAAAAAGGGGTCCAAAGTTTTTCCTGCACGTACCCACTGTTATATGTAGATTATTTTTGTATGGTCTTTGTAATGAATGAACTCAAAAACTTCTTTTTGAGTTCATTCATTACAAAAATTAAAAAAAATTTGGAAATCCTCTTTCACCACTAGACAGCTACATTATCCAGGAGTAACATTGACTACTTTTTTACTGAGCAAAAAAGAGAAATGGTTTTGTTGAAAAGAAAACCATAAATTGATAAAAAACAAAGTTTTAAGGGAAATTAAGTAACAAAGCCCTTAATAACGAGTAAATACTATTAATAGTAGACAATCAAATCGTTTATTCGTCTGTCCATCAAACCGTTCGCGTTGATGCGGTGTCTTGGCATTTCAAAACACCCTTTAACTCTTGTTCAACGACCACCCGATAAGAATAGATCGGTATTCCTAAAGATTCATCGATTACATTTGTGAGTGAAAATAAAAGTTTACAAAGCTGAGTATCATGACAATAGGTAACCGTGAAGCATTGATACTTTTCTAGAGTCAAATCATTTGTGTAATTCGATCCAAAATCGTCTTACAACCACTGGTTTAGAGTTCATTAATTTACAGACGTTACAAAAACATGTGACTTTAGGAAGATGATTATGAAAAGTGGGGGCGTGATGTGTGAGTGAGACGGGTGATTGTGTGTGAAAGGGAGGTGGCTATTGTGAGGGTCACAGGCGTGATGTCAGGTCAGCCACTTTTGCACCTCTCCATAACAACGCGTCTCAAATTATTATGGACGTTTGATAAGTGATGGGAGATTGCTGTATCTTGATACTTTACAATGTTAATTAGGCGTATACTAATAGTATGATTTATTAGGGCTATAAATAAATAGTATATTACACCTTTAGAGGTACCTACCTAAATAGTATTATGTGCATCATTTTTAGACAGAATGTTACAAAATCTTTGTCACGGTCAACGCAAACTTAGCAAAGCTTTGTATATATCTATATTTGGAACTTGGCGTTTTGTGATTACAACATAGAGGATTTAGTTTAAAAAATATACATTTATGTATTTATACATTTTACATGTGTAAATTTTTACTTTTATTACACTGAATAATAGAACTTTTCTGAATGCCAATACATTAGGAAAAGTACTATTCAGTATATTCAGTATAAATCTTATCAGATCAGGGGGTTTTGAATAAATTACATGGATCAATTATATTAATAAATGCAATACCGTTCCGTGTATTTCTCATATAGAAATACGTTCAAAATTTAGTTACCTTAACTCTTAAAACCAGGCAACACGTATCCAAGGCCTTTGCCATTTCTTTGATGGTGTTGATCATTGACCATCAGGTGAGCCTCGGTTCTTCATCTGATGACGAATTATCAGCGCCATAAAAAAATACAATTCTTAATGGGAATTTTATCAACTTTCAGAAAACACCCGTGTTTAATTACTAATATATACGAGTATATTAATTGAATGGAAGTTTCAATTATTAGAGCATTGACCAAAATTAATACTTAATAACAATTGTAACAATGTTAAAAGGAAGCTTGAAACCCTTATCACAGCCTCAATTATTAGGATAAAAACAATGAACTTAAAACTTTAATCTTAGCTTCAATTACGACTAACAATAATAACCAATGATAGTAACAGTATCTCATTAGTTTTATGGTAATCTTAATACGGTGTCGGCGATCATTACTTTAAATCGCAGGCAAGTTTTCAATTAACATATAAAGTAAAAATTGTGATTTGGTCATAACTGAAATATATGAATTTTACTTCAATTCTTTAATGAAATATTTCATTCTATCGTACAAAGTGAAGCATCTTTAAGATTGATATGAATACTAAATTTATTATTTTATACCTAACTATAACATTATGATATTATAAGCATTAAATAGCCCTTTAGATTAATTTATTTACGTTGAAGAAATAATTTTGCAGATATATTGAAACCATTCGTAGTAATGTACTGTAGTAACCTATTCGTAAAAAATATTGAATGGTGAGTTTAAAAAGTCTTAGATAAATATATTAAATGCATTTGAACTTTGATTTTACTATTATATTCGTATTTTTTTAGAAATGTTGCTCATACGAAAATAAATAGTTTTAAAATATTACACACCGTTTTTATTTAGGTATCGTTGTTTTGTCGTTACCACTTTGAATAAAACGGACTGCTTACTTCTTTATAAGAGTTCGAAGGAAGAGCCGGGGAGGGGGGAGGGGAAAGGCAAACAGGCAAGAGACTCACCAAACCTAAGTGATCACCACCGCCAAAGGTCAATTGCAATATCAGTTGATTGTGTTTCTGGGATATCGTACTAGTAAGTTATAACCGTCGTCTATACACAGATATTAATGTCGCGTTGCAGTCCGCTTACAGTGTGATGTACACAGTGCACAAGTCTACCGCCTAGTCTTTTGGCTGGAATACGACATCAGCAAGAACTCATGTAATGGCGGCTGGAATAAATATTCTTTTATATAATTTTCAATCAATCTTCAGAACCTAATAAATAGAAGCATGGTGTGTGGCATGAGCGCATGAGTTTGTTGTCTGGGGCGTACAAAACATTTTATCCATACTAATATTACTATAAATGCGAAAGTAACTCTGTCTGTTTGTCTCTTCTTCACGCCTAAATCACTGGACCAATTTGGATGCAATTTGGTATAAAGATACTTTGAGACCCGAGAAAGGACATAGGAAAATTCCACGGGAACGGGAACTATAGGAATTAAACTCCGGGACTTTTATTTTAGAAAATTTTCCACGCGGACGAAGTCACGTGTAAAGCTAGTGTTAAATATCTAAAAGTAAAGATACGACATACACTCTAATATACCTATAGTAATTATAATAAGTACAAGCTATTATAATTAAGCTATAATAATCAAGCAGATAGCTAGCTTCAAGTGGCGAGATGGCCTTGCCGTCCTAACCTAAACACGAAACTAAGCCTTTTCTTCCAAAATGGCAATACGCCAACGGAAGTAGAAAGCTTAGCCAAAAAGAATAAGCTAGCAATAGAGTTTTTAATGGTTTTCATTAAAGGATTATTGTAATAAAATTATGAAATAATATTTTTCAAATTTAATATACCAATGCACTTTGAAATTGCGAAACAAAATCGATTTCATATTAAATTATATCTCAGGAAAAGAAATCTCAGTAACCATAATAAAATTATACTGTTATAACGATATAAAGCAATAAAACTGTTATGACGTCAAGGAATAAAACACCGAATCTGCGTTTTAAAATAACTAGATTAGGAGTGAAGACTTGAGCCGTTTGAGCGAAAGATGTACTCTTAATGCGTCTTAATGTGTATTTTATGATTGTTACACAAGATGCACACAGTTTACCATCAGGCTAAGCGATATCTATCTCAAGTTATTAAATTCTCCGCATCAAATTATGAATGTGAAATAAATCAACGGGGGTCGTAAAATGGTTTATGTTTTGTTCTGGCAGTTCGTATTACTCTAAATTGCTCCAGATCTGATGAAAATATTTGGAAATGTCTAGTCTTAATATTAAGATGCGATATTGCTATTAATTCAGTCGAGGTGTCATAACATTGTAAATATTAAAATAAAAATACGGAAATAGCTTGACCACTAGTTTATGTGATGTGATATATCCAAGATGGCCTACGGTTTTAGTTTTGTTCTTGTGTTCGTTTTGCCTTCAATATTTGTGCGGGATTTTTATTTGGTACTAGCTGCAGTATGTAGCACGCTGCTTAATAAAAGTTTTTGGCGAATCCCGCGGGATCACCTAATTTTTCTAGAATGAAAAGTAGCCTATGTGCTACTCCAGGTTATCATCTACATGTGTGACAAATTTTATTGTCATATTCACGAATAGACGCAAGTGCGGCCTCAGCATAACATCCATCTATCCATCCAAACATCCAAACTTTCACTTTTAATTTATATATTTTATTTAGATTTATTAGATTTAGGCGTTACTTTGCGAAAATTCATCGTTGAAGACGAAGGAAACGAATTATGTTCGGAGATATTTGCAAAATAACTAGTTTTTTCACATTTATAATATTAATATAGATTGTGACAAGCAATGAAAATGTTTACGAATACAGCTCGATTAGTATAAGACTGCACACACCGAAACGGACAGGAAGCCAACCTGATAAAGGTTCACCTGATGAAAAGCCTTATCATAAGGTGAACCTTTATCAGGTAGGCTTCCTGTCAGTTTTCCCCCTCTTCTATATAAAAAAGGAGGATGTTCAATACTCGATTCTAATGCCGAATATGTAAGAAATAGTTACTGAAATTTTGTTTTATCGTTAACTAGCAAACAACCAGATCGTTCTCATGATTGAAAGAGAGAGAGTAAATGTCTATAGTCATTAAAGATTTTAATGGTGGGTGGTTATCAACGTGGCAGGTTGTTAATGCCACTTGAATAAGTTTACCGGCTAACTCACCCTTCAAATTGGAACACGACGGTGACAAGCTAACGCTATGCAAACGCAGTGGTGCTAACGCTGTGACAGAAATACCAGACTACCAGGTGGTACCAGACCCAGGCGAGACAATGCAGAACTCTACCACCTAGTAACCACGATGGTAGTGATTCGCATAGCCAATCGTTTGCCTTTTACGACCTGCCTAGCAGAACCGTAGTTGGCCTATTCTTCAAAGGAGCCTGGGCCAACACGTGAGGAAACAGATCAGCCGTCGTACCAGACCCAGACGAGACAATGCAGAACTCTCATCACCTAGTAGTCACGATGTAAGTGATTCGTATAACCAATTGTCCGCCTCTCACAAACTATCTGGCAGAAGGTCAGATTGTTTATTGTTCAAAGTGGCCTAGATCAAAACTACTAAACAATAAAATTTCTATTAAGTTTGGCAACATACTTTAGCCGTAAAGAAAATACATGTAGTATACATATGTGTGTACGTGTATGTAGCATAAATGTAGTGTGTGTAACTTTTATTTTTATCAATTTAATGTATTTCTAATGCATTTTATTTTAAAATATTAGGTTTCTGTAATCCTCCGCAATGCAATCTTTATCTATGCCAAATTTCATGCTTCACCTTTCGCGCGATTGCCTTAAAAAGGGGTACGAAATCTTCACGTATTAATGTTTTTTGTTCAATTAATATTTAGTGTAAGATTTCCATCATCTTCCTTGTAAAATATTCAAACACTTTAAAAAATATCTTACACAAGCAAATAGCAAATTGTAACAATACTTTTTTACAAAGGGGGCAAATAGGTTTGCGAGACGATGATAAGGGATGAACTCAACCTCTAATGATCTTGTGTCTGTAATACTTTTTCGAACAAAGTAGTTTGAAAAAGTAGTTACTTCATACAGGCTAGCAAAATGGCAAGATGCTGGACTTATGTATAGGGATTATCATAAACAAAAAAGTATCTTCACGCCCATATCCCCGAAGGGGTAGGCAGAGGTACAACAAGTGCACCCACGATTAGCCGAAGATACTTGGTCCCACAAATGTGATAGGTGGCAAGCCTATCGCCAACCGGGCACTTTCCAATCCCGGGCAACTTTGTGTTTCTCAGAAAACTGAAAAAACACTTTTTTTTAAAGTGCCCGACCCGGGAATCGAACCCGGGACCTCATGTGGTCAACGCCAACACTGGACCACTAGACCACAGAAACAAATGTATGACAAGAGGTGTTGCAGCTGTAGTACTTTTTGAAAACGTACAGTTTCTTATATTTTAGCGTTCCGTACTCAAAGGGTGTTAATTTCTATTACTAATTACTAAGACCCTATTACTAAGACTCCGCTGTCCGTCCATCTCTCTCTGTCCGTCTCTTACCAGGCTGTATCCTGAACCGTGATAGTTAGACAGTTGAAAATATTAAAAACAGATTAAAACAAATATATAAGGACTCTATGAGGGCTAAGGATTGGGCTCCAAACAAACGTGATTTTGGCTGTGTTTTAGTCCGACTTGCACTTGGCCTTGGATTTTTTTTAAATTACGAGTCAGTGGAAACGCAAGGTGTACGTTATGAATTCGGCTTTTCTTATAACTGATAGTTGCAAACTTTGTACATGGCCCAATGGTAAGGGAATAAGAGCGAAAAATATATTTTTCGTTTTTCTTTTATACATTTGTTATAGACAAAAACACAAACACAGCTAATGTTTAATAATTCAATAAAAACGTTTAACATTTACGTCTTAGATCACGATTCTCCGATATTATAGTATCAAATGAAAAATTATGAAAGGTTGATATTAATGTTTGGGGGTGCAGTCAAGTTGATTTGATAAATGTTCTCAGAGTGACTCGCGTATTAAAACTTAACTTTGAGTCCCGATTCCCGTTACACATGACATCAGATTATTGTGATCTTTGATATGATAAATACATTAGTGATAATGGCTGTTTATTGAATGGGCTCACATGTACGTAAATAAGTTTCGTTATTAAAAGGTCTAATATTTTTTTGTTCATTCCGTAACACCTTGCCCTAGTCTGGTACCACCGACTTACCTATTCTCGCTGCAAAAGCGTTAATGCTTATAATTGTCGTGTTCCGATTTGAAGCGTAAGGTAGCTGATAGACTTATGCATGTGGCATTGTTATCCCGAAACGCAGATAGCAGCGCACCATTCACATTTTCAGTGTCTTTAGGCGATGGTTTCTCTTTTCATGAGGAGCTATCTAATTATATAAAAAAATAGTTATGGAAAATAGTTATCTTTTCCCGTGAGTATCAACAAGAGAAATTTATTGAGTAATCTTGGTCTTTGTAATTTTTGTTTTAACAGATGATTAGAGAAAAGTAACAAAACTAGTATATTTGTTAAAAAGTATTAAAAATGGAAGACCTCTGGTGGTGCAGAGATTTATGGGCGATGGTTAATTTTGACTTCAGCTGGACTTCTTTTTCCCCATCTTCCTTAAAATATATATTATTATCATAATATGATATTATAGTATACACAATGATTAAGCTAGTTTTAAATGTTTGATTGGTTAAAAAATGGCAGTATAAGTATCATAGATAATTTATATTAATAATTACATTTAATAGATTCACTTTGCGGAAAGCCATAATTCAAAAAAGAAGTTATGGCATTTAATTTGCAAAATTTCCGCGAAACCTTATATGGAACTGCTGTGATGCAACTGAAATAAAAGGTAGAGTACAGAATGGGGTAAACTTATCCAAGGCTTGAAAATTAGAAATAACAACAAACAACAGACAAAAAATAGTACAATGGCTCAATAGTCCACCCACTTCCAACACACTTTCTTTCGAATCAGAAGCAAAGGCAGTAACACACAAATGATTACAACATACAAGTGATTACATCATTTGTGTGTTATTGCCTTTGCTTCTGACGTGGAAGAAAGTGGGTTGGAAGTGGGTGGACTATTGTACCGCTGTGGTCTTCTCTAATGTTCATGCCTTGGATAAGTTTGCCCCATTCTTTACACTGCTTTTCATTTCAGTTGCGTGACAGCAGATTCGTATAAGGTTTTGCGGAAGTTTTGCAAATTAAATATCATAACTTCTTCTGTAATAATTACAGTCTAGGTTAAAAAATTGTACTTCAATAATGGTATAGAACTAATAGCTTGCTACGTGGTAGAAAACTCTATACAATATCTTTTGTTGGTTATCATTATCGTGTTTCTGTGTTTTGGATTAAGAGATAAAACAGTCAGTAAATCTATAAATATGGCATTGCGGTGGAAATGCATCATTAAGATATTCGTATTATAGGTGATGGTTATCTCTTAACATTAGGAGTGCCATCTCTTTGTTTGTTGTTATCCTATGATATAAAAAACATGAAAAAATAATATTCCCGTTCATTTGAAAATAAAATTTAATTGTACTAAGAATTTGTGTTAAAATAACAAGTTTTACGATTCCTAGAGATTTTGTGATGTGTCATTAAGTGATATTTAGCTTACTTCATAAGAAGCAATATAAAAAGCAGGACTTAAAACGTGCAAACAATTGGTTGCTCCACGTAAAAAACGTGATCAAAACCCGAACGAATACAATGACAACTGCATGTTAAATCAATCACAAAAAACGGAATTCAAACAAAAACAACAATTAAAAACGAAGATTCGGCTGTCCAAAGAAATATTTAGAATGCGTAGCCGAAGCAACGATTTTGTTTTTTACTAATAAAAAGGGTTCTACACGTGTCTTGGATGTCGTCTTTATTGGTTTAGTCCAATTAATGACGTCTAATATAGTTAATTCTTGGAACGAGCTGAGAGTTATAAATTATACGATTTATAGATTTTTTATTCCACTATTTATGATTGTATATTATAACGTCTGGTGAAGTGTTTTTAAATTTAAGAAAACACCTTATGTTTTCATTAATATTTTCTGATCAGATTTATTCTTCATAAATCAGGTGTGAAATTAAGGAAACATATATTTAAAAATAATGTGAATTTATTGGAAAATAGCTACTATAACTCCTATGTTGTCTAGCTTAAGTTTCAGTAAATTAATTATAAAAATTGATCACAAGATACAGGATTAGTATTTTATCGTCAGAATTAAGTGAAACTGCGTGTTTGTTATTAACATTTACTGATAAACAAAAAAGTAATGAAAAAATAACAATAAGCTCGCTTTTATTCGCTTTATATGTGCCGGATTTCCACATCATATTTTTTATTATTATTAGGTATTTTTCGACAATTTTTTATTTAATTTTTTTCATAAGATAGCAAACAAGTAGATGGGTCTCCTGATGGAGAGTCAACCATCGCCTATAGACACCAAAGAGTTAATGGTGCGTTGCTATTTTGTGGCGAGGTCTAATGCCACATGCATAAGTTTACCGGTTACCTTACCCTCCAAACCGAAACACAACAGCGACAAGCACTGACGCTATTGCGGCAGGAATACGTAAGACGGTGGTACCAGACCCGGGCGAGACAATGCAGAACTCTTCCACCTAGTAGCCACGATGGTAGTGACTCGATAGCCTTTAGATATTTTTCAAACTACCTGGTAGAACGGCAGTTGGCCTATTCTGCAAAGGAGGCCGGGACCAACACGACGAATTTTGTAAAGATATCCTTTTTCCGAAAAAGTTGCTTTTTTTAGATATTTTATGTGTATGTGATATCTTTATTGACATATTAAGGCGATAGTTATTCTTCAACAACAAAATACTAATCTCCTTCTTCGGCGCTCTACCACAATACAAAATATGAATAATTATTATATACTTACTACAAAAAAGCAAGGCGAAGGAAATGGATTATTTTAGAAATAACTACTTCCTGGCCGAAAGGTACCATAATACACCGAGGCCAGACGTTGTGGACTAGTACTTAGTAGTCACGATGTTACTGACACGCGTAGCCAACCGCTGCCTGCTTAGGATAGCAAATCCTCAAACAACCTTTACCTTTCAGAAAACATCTCTTATCGCATTGTGGGACTAAGTAACTTCGACTAATCGTGGGTCCACAGATTGTACCTACCTCTTCGGGACGTGAAAACATTTTTTAACATCTTTAGTATCTTTAGGCGATGGTGTCCGGCTTAAATCATAAGATCCCGGGTTGGATTACCGGGTCTGTCTAAAGTATTATTGAGTTTTTTCAAGGATTTTCTTGAAATTCCATAATATCAGAAAGAGTTCGGATTCTTGTGATGGTGTGTCCCAGTTATCGTTATAAATAAGCGATAATTGTTATCAGGTCAATAAAATGCAACAATGGAGATCATTACTTATCTCGCCAAACAACGAACGGGATAATCTTGATGAACCGAACCTCTATAGAAGTTAATAGACATGCGGCTTACTCTGCTTATTTGGCAAGGCAACCGGCGTAATGATAAAATTTAAAGATAATTTGAGATCCATCAGTTGTTTCTTAGAGTGTATTTATTATACATACCTATTAGTGAAATGTTAGCAGAGAGTTAAAAATATATCTACAGGATCATTTTAAAAACAATTAGAAGAAAATGATCATAATCAGGAGGCGACATAGAATCTGTGATCATTTTAAGTATTTGTAGTGTACGATTAAACCCCAGTAAGAAAATGTTGCGCAGTATTATTTCGATATCGCATCTTATCGCAATAACCGTCCGGCCACAGCTACCCGCGGCGCGACCTGCGGCGCGACCTGCGGCGCGACCTGCGGCGCGAAATGCGGCGCGGTGAGTCGCGCAACCATCTGGGTATGCCACAGCTCGACTTGTTGCGACCGCGGCGGCGTGCCGCTCTGAGCTGTCACACCTATACTAGCTAGTACCAGGGTCGGGTTTTGTAATACTATTTTTGCTATATTCTTTTGAAGTGTAGTATATATTATCCTAACGTTAGGATTGTACGCAAAAATACCATTAATGTTGATACTTACATATATTACCTTATCATTAATTCAGGATTTTTGAAATTATATTTCTTTAGGCGCGTAATATTTCTTTAGGCGCGTAATATTTCTTTAGGCAGCGAGTGAAATTTTAAGGTGCACGCACATTACTGTAACGTAAAAGTTACAGGTTGTCCGCTAAATTGCTCATTAAGTCCCGAAATCCTTGACTATCCTTTTCCAGTCCTTTTATTATTTTAATGTAATTAAGTATTTGCATGCAATTAAAATCTATCAGAAATCAGAAGTACTTTATTCAATAAAACTTTTTACAAGTTATTTTGACACGTCAACATATTTTTTAAAAGCTACCGGATCGGAAACGCGGCCACTATTTTTTAATGACGCTAAAAAAGTATAACTTCTCACCCGCGTATACAAGCACACGCACCCATTTTTTAACGTATGGCAACGTAGACATTTTCCGTGCAATTTTTAGTAACTATGATCGTTTTTGATATAGTGGTCTGTAGAAAGAATGTATTTTTTATTAATATGAGTGAGATGAATGTATAGGAACAAATTTGTTTAACGTAAGTCGACATTAAATTGAGAAAATGTTGTGAAGTTTTTAGATTAAGTTTAAGTTTCGGTGTATATACTAAATGAAGTTTAATATTATTTTAAGTATAATATTAAAATAATATGTCAATAACCAATTATTTATTTAATCAATAAATCAGCACACTAACTCTAAATTAAAATTTAAAAAAACCGACACTTTTTTATCGTCAGCCCACCATTTTACTTCAGTTTCATAATAATTTTAAGCGCAAAACGTAAAAGGAGCTGATGATCTTCGAAAGAGGATCCTGCAGCTTAAAGTTAAAGGTAACCTTGACCTGTGGTTCCTTACTCAATGAGCTTGAGCTGTTTTATTGCCAAGCTCCCGAGGTCTCCAGCTCCGCCATGTAACTCTATCAAACCATGTGAATCTTCTAGCAATAAAGGCTATATCAGCCCAATTCCAAGTGTCCACTTTCCAGTTCGCTCGTTATATTTTAGAAAACATTCAGCATCTAAGTGTTTGCAAAAACAAATCGAAGTAGCCTACACTCAGTGGCTTTTACTTGATCAAGCTTAGAAAATCACATGGACTTCCTTTCGCTTTATCATCAGATACTGGAAGCTATCCTATTCCACATTCCTTAAAATAAAAAATCAAACGAGTCCATAATTGATCGTGTTGCTCAATTTTAATTAAAAGTTTTGATAATCTCCTTCCTGTTTCATCATAAGACCCTGTAAATCATTTAGTACCAGGGTATTTGTCAAAACAGAACAATTGAGTCCAATCTAAATGGGTTTTTCTTATTTAGTTTATAACTTACCATGGCCACCTTCGAGTTTGATCGTTAAATCCTGTCATGATGAGCATCAGATCTTAGAAATCGTCCAGCATCAAAATGTTTGTCAGTACAAGGCAATTGAGCGCTAACTCAATAAATTTACCTTGTTGAGTTTAGAAGTTTATTATCTAAGCATTTTGCATCTGGATGTGAGAAGTTTCTATATTACTTTTTTCGGCTCCATCTTCAGAGTCTCGTAATATGAAAAATATCTTATTGCAACGAAACGAACGACTCTCTCTCTCTCCAAAATCTACTATTTTAACACTTTCTATTTACAATAACACTCTAGGGGCTCCATGTTCCATTTCTCGTCATTATGAGTACTAATTAAACTTAGTACTTATAGCAACAAAACCAATGACCCAATGACCCAAAACTTGGTTGCCTCGTCAAAACTCTACATCTGAGAGTTCTAGTCCCTATACCCAGGCTACATCATGATATTAGCTGAATAGTACCACAATATTGCATTGTCATTGAAATTACAAAAGTTTGCCAAGTCTCAGTACAATAAATATCAGGAAGTCGATAAATATGGTTTGCAATATTTAGAAAATCTTTTATTTACATACAAATATTGCTAGTTAATTAAAAGGTGATATCTTCGAATAAAGATATTGTAGCATCAGGTCTAGGTCACCATGTCATTACAATATAATTGAAGTAATAAAATACAAAATTTAGCATCGAAAAAGCCTTTACAAGTTGCTAAATTCCTTTCATCAAGTGGAAAAGAGATGGTGAGCTTTCAACGGCTGCACAGATTCTATTGAATCATAGCTAAGAACCATCTTGCAAAAAAGGCCTTTAAGTAAAAAAATCGCAACTAAATCGGACCAACCGCCAGGGCGCTACGATGCACGGACAGATACACAAACACACCTCTGAAACGTATAACAACCTTTGCTTTTGCGTCAGACGCTAAAAATAGTAGTAAAAATTTTAATAAAATAATGTAAGTATCTATATAATTTCCGTTGGTAATAATTTTGTGTTATTCTGATTCCAACCCTGGCTTACAAGTGAATAAAACAAAAGTACTCTTTTGTTTCATTCGCTCATCACACCGCGCGGCCGGTCGCGCGTTTTTCCGCGCCGCAATTCGCGTCGCCGGTAGCTGTGGCATACTTCATACAGTTTCCTACATTTGTTTTCGCTCGCCGCGCCGCAATTCGCGTCGCCGGTCGCGCCGCGCGAGCTGTAGCCGGGCCGTAAAAGTTCCGTTTAAGAAGTATAAGGAAACTTATTGTCTTTCGTGTTATGAATGTTAACCTTAACCGAGGTTCAGACTTCGGTATCTCAGGAGATACCCTTAAGCCTAGTTCACACTAAGTGGGTTAGTATTTTTGTAGAGTGGAGAGTACTTTAGTAGCCAAAACATTCATTACTGTCAAAAATTGTCCATACTTTAGTCCCGAACAGTTCACAAGTGACTTTTGTTTTGCAAGACGAACATGCTACAACGCGATAATACTACTAATAAAACTAACTTCATGCTCGTATCCCCGAAAGGGTAGGCAGAGGTACAACTGTGCACCCACGATTAGCCGAAGATACTTGGTCCCACAATGTGACAGGTGGCAAGACTATCGCCAACTGGGCACTTTCCAATCCCGAGTAATGTTGTTTTTATCAGAAAACTGAAAAAACACATTTTTTAAATTGCCCGACCCAGGAATCGAACCTGGGACCTCATGTTGTTAACTCCGACACCGGACCACTACACCACAGAGGCGATAATACATACATAAAATAAACATACAATATGTACATTAAATACAACTAATAAACTCGAAGTTTGACTAAGAAAACGAGTGTTTCACACTTGTTGAGTGTGAGCTAGTAAGCGGGGCGCGTGGTAGGGGGCGCTACTCACCCAATAAAAATAGAACTAAATGGATCGGTTTAACTAAATTATACACTAATCTAGTCGACTAAATTTTCGATGTTCAGACACGTTTAGTTACTAAATTAATTGCTATTTAACTAAAGTATTTGCTTAGTCAGAACAACGCTTTAGGGCGGCTTTAACTATGACTTTAACTACATTATGCGCTGATTTGCTCGACTAAATTTTCAACGTTCAGACATGCTTAGTAATTAAATTACTTGCTAGTCGACTTAAACACTAACCTAGTCAGACCAAGGTTTTATGGCGGGCTATAAACCAACTTAAACTGGCTGAACACTCCATTCAGCAAAAAATTTTAATTTCGCAATAACGCTTATACAGACCCACTGCATGTTTAAAAAGATCCTAGACTAGATTTCTATTTTGTTTCTTGATTACGCTTAATTTGTTCTCATAACATCTTTTAAAGTCTCCGTGTAAAATTTTGATACATTTTCCAAACAATAATTTAAAACCACGCAATTTTATTATAAGTCCTTGCAAATCGATAAAGCTGAGTGATTGAGTTTGAGCACTCAGTAGTATTGACAGTGTACCGCATTCTATGTAAAATATGAAAGACTATTCGCTCCTGGGCTAAGATGGCCGACCGATAACTAGAGATGGATGCGGTACTCGAACTTGGCGTCTCAAAACCTTTTAGATGTAAACAAACTCCTTGTAGACAGTTGAATTGTTTCCTATGCTCTAAAACTGTATTTTCATCTATTCCATTCCACTAATACTAAAAATGTGAAAGTGTGTGTGTGTATGTGTGTGTGTGTGTGTGTGTGTGATTGGGGATGAGGGAGGGGCAGCAAACATCGGTCACTATATACATGGTTGCCACTTTTTTGTGTAAAATAAAATAGAAAATATTTTCTTGAAAAATAAAAAATAAAATTAAATTAAAGTATTATAAGCTGTGCTATTCGTTTCTCCATACATTTTTTGTTGCTTCTAGCAATATCTATCAATACTTTTCACTAATTGGTTCCGTTTCGTCGCCAGATATACTTCAAAGAAAAAACTCTATAACTGACACTTTTGTATATGTTTATTATCATTATTTTTATGCGAAAAAAACAAATACACTGTAACGATCAAGGAACTTATATGTATACGATAACTAGAATTATTACGAAGCAATATTTGAAAAATAAAAATGTACATTATTTCGTTACTAATAAAGTTGACATTTGTTTTTTACTTAATAGAGGGGAAAAACGTTCTGAGCAAGACAACGACAAGAGTGGATGTTGTCCCTTTCTTGCAATTGCCAGTGTAAATAAAACTATCTGATGGTAGATTTTTATATATTCGGTAATCGTTAAATAACTTTTATTCATACACGTCGATAAATACATTAGCATAAAATGTATTGTAATTAAAACAGTAAGTTCTAAAATGTGCAAATTTTAGTTTTTACGTAATTACTTATGTAATGCAAAAACTGTTTTTCAAATTAGTAGAATTATTTAGTAGTAATTTGCAAACTACGCATGGCCGCACTTATATATGGCGATTGGTGCTTTATTTAATAGAAAGAGACACACTCATGTCGTGGTACTCTTCGGAACTATTTTGAAGCGCGAGTGAACATTCCGGGTAGAATGTAACTTCCTTGGTAACGATACAAAAATAAGTCTTAGATCATGTTTAATTTTCTGTTACAAACAAAAATATGTTTTGTGTTCCTTTTAGTCAACAATTAATGTTTTAAAGTGTTTTTTATTATTATTTATAAAATACAGTATTTTCAAGTACTTTATTACCTTCAAAATATACAAAGTACATTTGTCCAAATTAACACTACAATACTTTATTATATTGTACGGGTGGCAACCCTAACTATATACGAGGGCTGTTACAAAAATAGGTAATGAAAAATAGATTATGTATGAATAATTTAAATGTAGTTAAACTACAAGAAACGACTTGTTACCTCCTACGCGTATATCTCTGAAACCCTAAGTCAGATCTTTACCAAATTTATATGGAACCAAATCGAAAACATATTTTTTATACAAGAAAATAATTTTGCAACTTCTTCAATATTTGATGGAGTTATGATCCAATATATTATCCAATTATACATAAAAAAAACATATTAATCTCCGAATTGCGAACCTCATCCTTTTTGGTAAGTCGGCTAAATACGTTTCTAAAACTTTTCCGCTCCTGCCAGCTATAGTCGTAGTAATAATAGTAAGTACCTACCATAACTGTAGAAAATTTAAAAGCACGGACATCTTCAAGAAAATATCAAAAAAAAGAGGAACATAAACCATAAAAGGGACAAAAATAAATGGATTATATTTACTCTGTGGCTGATTATTTTTGGAACAATCCTTCTACATTATATAAGTTACATATAGACTTTACCCCTTAAGACCTAATTTTAAACGAAGTCTACCAAAGTGTATAACCACCTCAATAAGTTTCTATCTTAGTTTCACTAAAATCTGATTCACACCCTCAAGTTACCGTCAATCAAACGCCGCCTTACTCGCCTTTAAACCCCCACTTTCTTTGACCAATAAATACATTGGTTAGTCTGGACTCTGGACATAAAGTCTTGCCACAGCCACCGCGTTATATTATACAGTCTGAGTTATGGTTCCCCAGCAACTGATTAATGCGACATCCCGGCTTGACGTGCTATTGTCTGCACGAATCTGCATTGACCAATAAAATGGAGTCAAAACGAGAACTCGGAATGAGTATTATCAGCGTTTGCCTTTGTTTATCATGTTTTGGCGGATTTTTATAGGTGACCACTTGCGGTCTTATATGAAACAATAAGATTTTTATTATAATAGGAGACAATTTTATTAAACAAGTAGACGATTCTACTGACGAAAAAGACAAGCCTATAGACAATATTAATGCTGGGTTGTAAGCAGTGTAGCGAGGATGTGATATGAATTAGTTTATCGGCTGTATTGTCCTTCAAACTGAAACACGACACTTAGAAGCACTGACTCTGTACGAGCAGGAGCAGATAAGGTACAGATATGCCCCGTGCGAGATGTTACGAAGTTCTACCACCTAGTAATCACATGTTGGAAAATTTACTTTTTACAAACTAACTACTTGACAGGAAGCCAGATGGTCTATTCTTCTAAAGGAGCCTTAAGTCCTGAACCATTACAGGGAAACAGTTAGAAGTAACAAAATATAAATAAGATTCAGCACACCAGTTCTTTATCGGGGCTGGCAGAGTCGAATGAACTCCGTTAGATACTCGGTTTCATCACGATTGATCAATTTGTCATGTGGCAGGATAAGCAGTAATCCTAATCCTAAATTTTTAAACCATATACCTAGTAAAATATTCGCATACCATGTAGTAGAATATGCCAATATATTTAATAAAGTTGTATTTTTTTATATCATAAACAAACAATCAGATGGGTCTTCTGATGGAAAGAGCCAACCGTCGCCTATCGTCACCAAAGATGTTAATGGTGCATTGCTATATTGTGGCGAGGTCTAATGCCACATGCATAAGTTTACCGGCTACCTTACCCTCCAAACCGGAACACGACAGTGACTAGCACTGATGCTACTGCGACAGGAATAGGTACGGCGGTGGTACTAGATCCGGGCGAGACTAATTATTGTAACAGCATTCTCGCAAATAAAGAATTATTTTTTTTCTATCACTTTTTATTTGCGATAGCTAAACTGTTGAATGACCAGACCAATTTTTAAAACCTATCACCAAGAGAAATCTTTGTAATATGTAAAAAATATGTTCAAATAATATTGTATTTACAAAAAAAATCCATTTGATGAATTGTAATGCGATAATTTTTTTTAAAAATAATGTCGTTGTAGCGCGAAACTCTTGTAAACTATCAGTTCTATTTCTACCAGTGTTGGGAACTACACAACACTTATAGAAGCAAAATTGATACAGAACACAATTGATCTAAAACAATGGCTAAATGGTGGATAGTTTGTATTGTAACAATAGGAAAATAAATGTTCCCGATAGTATCTGGATATTTACAGGTTCAGTCTGGAACAACATACAATTTTGTAAGTCAAGCTGTGTACCTATTTACTCTTGGAATAGATAACAAGATATAATTTTATACCAAACGATAGCAAACGAGCAGACGGAAAGAGATAACAATAACGTTAATAGTGCGATGAGATGGTATTCTTTGTGTGATGAGATGGTAATGTTACATGCATAAGTTTATTCCACGCCCTGCAAGTGACTAGCACTGATGCTATTGTGACAAGAATAAGTACAGTAGTGGTACTTAACCTGGGCGAAAGTTGATATAACTCTTTCACGTAATATCCACGATTTTAATATGTTTAGCCAAACATTTTCCTTACACAAATTGACTGGCACAGTAGCAGATGGTCTATTCTTAAACGAGGAGCCTGGACTTAAACGAATGCTATTAAATAAATGATGTGAAGAACTCATCTACTTTACAACTGAGCTCATAAAGTCAAGCAAAAGCCAATAGTGTCACTGTCGTTCTCATGATAATAGTGACACGTTTGGATATAATTAGGTCATTTCCTATGGAAGAGGGGGAGAGTATATGGTAAGTGATTATCATCACCTATGAACCTCTGAACCGGCAGAGTATGGTTGCGTTGGTTTCTCGGTCTATTAATAAATAAGCTCTTTTAACACCACCACAGAAATTTATTTCACAATCTCATCAGTCAGAATCGCACAGTTGTGGATTTTAAAATATCAAGATAGTAAAAGGTTGGATGGAAAAGGTAGTTAGAGTATTGCAATATCTCGCCAATCCTAGTGACACCGTCTTTGGCGAGATATTACAAAATTTCGCCAGGCATAGAAGCTACTATGACATCAAAGAAAACACGTTCGTTGACTCGACTTAGTGTGTGTTAAGTTTAAGATATTTAGAATTTAATAAATTTTACAGAAAATGAAGGGTAAATATGAATATTTCTAAATACGTAACATAATATTTTTATTTTTATGAATAGATTTCTTTTTTTATCAATTCATCGACCTACTTATATGCAACTTTAGGGTTGAACAGGATTTTTGTCATTTTTCTTAAAGAAAATAAGTATTGTTTTTTAAGACAATAAGTACTGTTCTTCAAGACAATAAGGACTGTTCTGCTTCATCATCTATTAAATGTTGTCAGTGTTTCCTTTTTAACCAACCTAGTTATCGAACTCTGGAACTAGGGATGGGAGTTATAGCTATTTTTATTTCATTATCACGTCGTGAAGTTATTATTTTTTTATCACTGTTATATCACACGTGATAAATCACAACCATTATATTTCCTTAGTAACGCTTATTGTCACTGTGTGTGCATTTTATTCCGTCTGTTACATCGCCGCGGAGTAATTACAATTTATAAGTGATTAGGAAAGTGAAATAACATATTAAACAAATTCTTTCTTCTAACTGGTGGCACGGTGTCGCTTAAATGTTGTTGCTTTGTCTCTTTAGCACGATGGAATTCTGAGCTTATAAAAGCTTAAGTAGTAGCTTGGTCTGCAAGATATTAAATCACGCTCACGTTATATGTAACACACATGACACGTAAATTATTTAATAACAAGTGATATAGCTAGTGATGCGTGAAATGTGCCATGCCAAGATCTTACTGAAATGGGCTATTATGATTAAGGGTATTTGCATTATTTTTTTTTCCAAGGTATGCGATAATAATTCAAGGAAGTACAAAAACTTCAATTTATCTTTCTTTGGTTTTTCTTGCATAAATAATAAACTTAAGTTGCATTATTAGCCTCCTCTTAAGTAAGGAATTTGTATTCCGAAAGAGGTTTGATACCTGTTAAGTATAAATAAGAAGTTTGTCGAAGTATCAAATAAAGAGCATAAATTTATCTTAATTCCTTGTTAAGCACGTGGAATAAAAGAAACCAGCATAATAGTTAATATTCAGGATTGGTCTTTATTCTTTCTCCAAATCGCTAAAAAACGTCTCGACCGGACCAAATCAATAAAACAGGTTTACGAATGCCCAAATTGAGATAGGGAATGTTTTCCTTAAACAAACGAAAATAAATGAATTTTCAAAGGCCAAAAATATAAAACGATAAGAGGATTAGGTAGAACGGAGATGACATTGGAAATTAAGGCTGTTTTCTTTTGTAATTCTCCCCCTTTTCACCCTCCGCAGGGGCGAACACGTTAAAAATGTATGTTTTCTTTACTCCCCCATAAGGGGAGGTTTCGCTCTTAAAATTTCACTATATTATGTGAACTCACCTTTGAAACATTGCAAATTTAATTCGAATGAACTATATATCTTAGAGAACTTTGACCGTGTTTTAGTATAGCTGTAGGGGCAACGAATTAAGACTATCCAGATAAATGTTAAAATACATTTATTTTAACATTTATCTGGATTTAGCTGATATTCAATAATTGTAGTTTAAAAGAGTTCTCATTTAAAATATCCTAATTTCACAAATGTTTCACGATCATGTCAAATTTTGATGTGATGAAAATATTTGATTACTAGCTGTTGCCACCGACTTCGTCCGTGCGGACTTCGTTTACTCCGCACAGCTTCTCCCCCCTAGGTGATAGCGTGATGATATGTAGCCTATATGTTGACCCGACCTGTTAATATTCATGCAAAATTTGAAGTAAATCCATGCAGTACTTTTTGAGTTTACCCCGGACATACATACAGACAAGAATTTTAAAAACTATATTTTTGGCTTCGATATCGATTGTAGATCACGCCACAAGTATTCTTTTAAAAAAATATTCAATGTACAGTTTTGACTTTCCTACGATTTTATTATATTATGTATAGATTTATTACACACAACAAGCGGCTTGCTATTTTTTATACGTATATGCATATTTTTTTATTACATTTACTCGTATATGCCAGTTAAATATCTGAATATAAATAAATTACGTGTCACGTTGTTTGTCCGCGATGGACTCAAAAACTATTGATTCAATTTCAGTGAAATTTTGTAGATATTTACTGTTAGGTCCAACTTAAAAGATAGGATAGTTTGTGTCTAATCCGTCCCCCTCCTCGTCTCAAGTACCCCATAAAAATATTCATTGCAAGTAATTTGTATGGCAAAATAACGTTTGTCGGGTCAGCTAGTATGCTGTTAATTGTATATTGTCCGTTATCTATGACTTAAGTACGTATACATAAGTATTCACAGTAACGGATCCAGATAGGGGAGGATAGTTATAGGGACCTATATACCCCCTTCCCTCCTTCTACTCGTCTCGTCAGGTTTTGGTACCAGCGTTTTGTCTATACCTACCTACCGCAAATACCATCAATGCTTACCACTATTGTGAAAGTTTTAGTATAAGTATTATTACCGCACAACATCTACAACATAATTACTACTACTACTAATCATCATCATAACTACACAAGTAGAAAAAGGCCTTAACCCTGTGCTATTAATGAAGAGTTCATCGTTGAGTTAAAAGCAAATAATTACATACATTTTTTGCTTTATATTTTCTAAGCTGAAGTATTCGTATGGCGGTCTCGAGAGAACTAAGTAATTAAGTTCTTAAACACCTGAGATTTTTAGGTCAGGTTTTGCGTTAACGGAGCCACATACCAAATATCTCCGCGACGCGTTCCTGCATCCATGGGGTAATTAAAGCTATACGCGGATAAAAACTCGACAGAGGTTCGCGTGAAGACTTAGCATGACCATCTTTAACCGAATAGTGAATATAAAATTCCATATCCAGTTTTAGATTTAGATTATTTTTAATTTTAAAATAATTTTTAGTAAACATGAAAGAAAGTATAAAATATTAATCGACTAGTTTTTATAGAATTCCATATCCGTCTTTAGATTTTGATTATTTGTAATATCAAAATAATTTTCTGTACATAAATATGTAAGAAAGTATATTATAATAAAAGTGTATTAACTTATTTTAATAAATTAAATTGAAATAATTAGTATTTTTGTTGATATTGATTATAGTATATATTCTATTATAAACAAATGCTATAGATACAAATTTCATATTTCAGGTATACTTTTTAACTTTACAAAAAAGCGGACTGGCTGTTCCAGAAGTAAGAGATACTCGGAGGAATAGACTAATGTATATTCTAATAAAGATAAAAAGTACTTTAAACCGGGATGTAAATCTTGTAACATAAGCCTACTGGCTACCTAACTCTAAACCTAACCTAACTCTTCAAACCGAAACACGACAGCAATAAACATTATACTGAGAGGTAAAATAAATAAATAAATAAATATTCACGGGATAAATTACACTTACTGATCTAACCCTAAAGTAGGCAAATTATTTGCTTGTATTACGAGTGTTAAACGATACTAATACATAGAAATACACATATAAATACTGGAATATATTTATTAATCAATCAAACCCGGAAATACAAACATTTATGCTCATCACACAAATTCTTGTCCCCGTCAGGGATCGAACCCGAGCCCCGTTGATTGCGTAGTCAGGGTCGCTAACCACTCGACGGGGCGGTCAAGATATATTTGTAAAGTGATAGTTGTTGATGGTACCCGAGTCAGTGGCCACTAAATCAAAATAAAGTATAGCTTTCTGAAATTCGTGTCAGAGTCAGCTATCTTTTTAAGAGTAGTAAATGATTATGATAGCGCAGATGCTAGGTTAACAGGAATAATTGCTTCTAGAATTTAGGGATTTTCGATTGGGTTTCGTTAAAGTGGGTTGCGTATTGACTTTTCTTGTCTTAAATCTAGGTAAAAATACAGCAAAACACAATAAATAGAACATCAACTGAAAATGTTTGTTTTACAAAAGAGTTAATCTTATAATGTTAGTGATAATATTCAGATCTTATATTTTCGATATTCAACTTACGATCGAAATCTTTTCGATTCGATTTGTATTAAAGTTTCATGCTAACCTACCAAATCTTACTCAAAACTCGATAAAAGCTAAAATATAAAAAAAATTCAATACCGATCTGTGAAACCACGTAAGTTAATGGATAGTATACATTGCGATATTTTTGTCTGCTGGAACGAATTTCGTTTTCCTTCACGGGGCGGTCTGGATGCGGACAAAAACCGCACGCCGATCGAGAAGCAAAGTAATAAATTAGAACGAACGCCGAAAGAGGACACCACTCAATACTCAGCGTTAAATAAAAACATTAAGGACTGGTTAAAATCTAAAGGAAAAACAGTATTCAACGGATTTGGAAAAGGCAATCTGCTACGTGAGCGTTTTCGATTCTATTGGCTAATCAGTGAGATATTTTTTCAAGAAAAATCATTACGAATAAAGTCTTGATATAGTTTTTATGATTTTATTTTTTGTAATATTCTAAATATGTTAGCAAACACTAAACACAAAACACTGTTACGAAAGTCTGTTTTCATAACAGTATGGATAGCTACCGTCGATTATTTTTTTAATTTAATATGTAAATTATACGTTACTTTACTCAAGACTCTGATATAAAATCTTAACTACTAATATTGTAAATGCGAAAGCATGTTTAAATGAATGAATGGATGTTTGTTACTCTTTCACGCAATAACAGCCGATTTGGATGAAATTTAACGCACATACAGATAATGGCCTGAAATAGCACATAAGATATTTTTTATTCCGGAAAAATAAGTTATTCCCGTGAGATTCACTAAGAACTTTAAGGATGCAGTGGGCTACAAGGGTCAGCTAGGTTACAATAATCTTTTCCTCCCAAGGTAAAAACGAAAGTGACATATTCTGCTATTTAGATTATTTTTTTCCATTCCCACCTCAGAGCCATAGCAGAGCATATTTGTTAAACCAGAGCAATACGTATTTGTTAAAATATTTTTAAAATAAAAATATTTTTAAAATATATCTTTGAAGATTTTTTAATTAATAAAAATAAACATTACTCACACTACATTCATGTAACATTTGTATACTATATTTTTAACGGCTAAAGTCTTTTGTCACACTAAAAGATATTTTGTTGTTAGCATGTTATGGTCGAATTTCGACCATAAGCCGATTGCTAGTTTAAATAAAACATCGAAAATCATTTTCAACTGGTTAACACGCGCAGCTTCACCCGCGTGTAGAGCGATGTCATCAATGTATCTTTCATACAAACTTTAATTCTCTATTTTTATGGCTTGGTTCAGCCATTTATGGCTTGATTTATGAAATAAAGTAGCCTATGTTTGACTCGGAGTTTTCAATTATGTCCTTGCTGAATTTCGTTAAAATCGGTTCAGCGGTATCTTCAATATCTTCACAACCGACAAGATAGGCAGAGATACAACCGGTGCGCTCACGATTAGCCGAAGTACTTTGTCCCACAATGTGATACGTGGCAAGCCTATCGCCAACAGGGCACTTTCTAATCCCGGGTGACGTTGTTTTTATCATAAGACTGAAAAAACACATTTAAATTACCTAACCCGTGAATCGAACCCGGGACCTCATGTCGTCAACACCGACACCGGACCACTAGACACACAGATGATTTAGCAGTAAAAGTGAACCAGACAGACAGATAGATGGAAGGACAGATGTTCGCATTTATAGTATGAACATAGATTTGATCAATACTGCAATACATGTGCAGAGCCAGATAACTGAACTAGCGTAAATAAACGCGAATTACCATAACAATATCTAAACTAAAACAAAAATAAATGTTATAAATGTAATGTCTTAGGAGTTAGGACATCGTCCGTTTACCAGAAAAGCAGAATTAGTATTCGAAAATGCAATTTCAGTGCAGTATTTCCGAGGTTCAGGGCGGTCCGAAAGGGGTGGCTGAGTACATATTCATCTTGTTAGGTATGCGCCCGGATGCGCTGGCTTCAGCAAACACAATAAGAACCTTAAACCCTCCCCACTCCACCTACGCTTATGGAAAACTTATTAGAACCCGGCCCGTCGGGGAATCCTTTTTCCTCGGTAAATATTTGAGGGAGAAATTAAAATTTGACAGCGTAGTAGCTACGAAGGACGATGGCCTATTTTATATGCTCGTACGTGATACTTGGGGCGTAAAATGAAATTTAGATCGAGTTTGGACAGTTAAACGATGTACCCTCTTTGTTGAGAGAGGCACTGTAATCTGGCGTGCGAATACATAAAGCCTCTTTTTATTAGAAAAACTTAAAGCGGAAATTTTGTATTTCGATAAGTTTTCTATTTATTGAAAGAAGTGAAAAGATAAGTGATGAATTCACCACCCTGTCACAACAATCGTACAAATAAAAGTTAAATATGGTTTCTGTGAATTCATAGGTTTCCTGTTTAGGGTTTGGTAGTTAAATGGTATAAAACAAAACCCTTATAATTTTGTCATGTCCGTCTGTCTGTCTGTTTGTCTGGTCATCCCTATGTCACAGTCATTTTACTCGGAGACTATCGGTACTGTATGGTTGAGAATTGAAAAACAATGAATTTTATGAGCCGCTGCAAAATAATACAGTATGGTTTTTAAAATAAAATTATTGGGGGTAAAAAAAATCAAAAGAGCATAGTCGCATAGGGTTTTTATTTTCATTTATTAGCATTAGATTGATATTTGCAAATGACAATGAGGTTTTTAAAAATAATTTTAATTTTGCCAATATTTTGTTAGATATTCGCTATATATACACAAAATGAATTACTACACACATGTTTTGTGGCTGCTACGTAACCCTTCGTAAGCGAGTCCAATTTACTCTGTTAATTGAAATTACAAGAAGTATTATAACTATTCGATTTTACTTTAGTCTTAAAATGAAGCTTACTTGCAATATGGTAGTACTACGATTTAGGTTTTACAACTCGACAATTTCCGTTCCCAAGTGACGTATACAAGTTCCGTCGACACGACAATGTAAGTTTTAAATACATGGTTTTCAATAAACGATAAAAATACTTCGAAATAATAAAAATTACTTAAATTAAAAATAATTTCAAACTAACTAATTAACGTAAAACCTGAAACAACCCTAGCAATATTTGTTTGCAAAGTATCGTTCACACGATTCTTTACCTATAACGATACCATTGTTTTTACGAGACCATAGAGGTGGGGAGTGTAAATTAAAATAAAAACAAATATATATTTGCTATTTTTCAGCCGAAATAGGACGGGGAGTAACAAACAATAATTCACACGTAAGACCAATGTAGTGAAAAATGAGAAAGCTACGAAACGTGCGCGGCATTCGCACAACACCCCGTATAACAAATGAGTGTACTTCCTCCACCCGAGCCTATATCCTGAACTCTCGCGTAGTCTTATTGTATATCTTTACCTGGGCAATAATTTGCTGAAGTGTGACAAATTTTAAACAGGTTAGTGTTGTTGTTTGCTGAATAGGTAATTATCACCATTAACCGAGTTTAACAATTATCTTTTCCTATTAGCAATAAACGGGATCGATCACCACATTTAATTGATCTATAACGACTATCGAAATTATTTCTTATGATTATTAGGATTAATATAGGGGTCAGTGCTTTTACTATAAGCTAAGGAATTCTGATAGAATAAAAGTGTAGGTACTTTATCTTTAAAATTAGTGCTTAATGCACAATGCATCAGTAGTCTGACAGTTGAATTCGAGACAGATTATCCCGATCCCCTTATGGGGTAGGCAGAGTGAACCGTCTAAAGTGATAGATTTTCCGGTTCAACACGATTCACCGGTTTGTCGTTTGGCGTGATTCTCCATCACCGCATTTTACCAACCTGACAACAATTATTGCCTATTTTTAACGATCGCTACATGATCAACCGACATCTCAATTTCTATTAAGATTATTTGTTTGAATACCTTAATCAATTTTTTGCCAGACCTGAGGACGACGCGAGGTCTCTGGGAGGAGGGAGAGGATGGTTTGAATGTCAAATTCACTTGTATATCATAAATGATTTAATTGATATAATTTATTCATGTTATACATTTGCTACTACGTTTTTATATACTTTTCATAAACTCTCTGCTCGACTTGATTTGTTTTATTGTAATGTATCTTAAACATTGTATAGCTTGTATTTTATATTTTATTTCAAAAATGACGACATCAAGTACGTCTGTGTGTTTCACGTTCTACATCGAAAAAATATTATTCGATTTAATTTGAACCAAATAGGCTATCCAACAGATAATGTGATAATGGGTGGTATTTATCTTTTTTTAATAAATCTTGTAAAAACATTCCTAATATCAAAGTAAAAGTTTATTATTAGTTACATTATTAGAGAATATACTCAACATTACTGTAAATCTTTGAAAGGTTACATGGAGGTATTAAGTGTAATGTCTTGGCAGTAATTAAAGGTAGGGAGGTAGGTGCGGAGGCTGCGCGATTGGGCGTGGTCCGCGCATGCGCACAATGTTTTAATTACAAGAAACAAGAATTCATCGTCGCCTAACGTTGATTAGGGTGAATGAGACTCGCTGATAGGCTTAGATTTGTTTGGGGTGTGTTTCATGTACTGATGTTTAGGTATTTTATATAGCAGTTATATGGAAAGTTAATCAGATAATTATTTTGTTTAATTAGCAAAATTAATTAGTGGAAGGTTAGGTACAATTTGTACTATCCATCAATGAAACTCTATAATTTCCTTATCCCAATCTGGAGTTTATAATGATGATGTTAATTCGCTCCCCTACAACTAACTAAAGAGGTAATTTGTCATTGTTAATATTATTATTAAAATGTATTCAATCCACGCTTCTCTGAAATACATGCTCACGTTGCCATAGTAGGAAGTAATGGTGGCATATCTAAATGGTACGATTTAAATAAAAAATAGTAGCACGCGACAAGGTGGCTCTGCTCATGTAAATTGACGTTTCAGACCCGCGTCACGTAGGAATGAAGGGTGCATATATTTTTGATTTGTCCTTGCTTAGGTGGTTTCGCCTCTTGTATTTTGTGAACTATGGAGTTGTATACAGAAGTGCAGTGCGGCAGAACCCCGATGTAGAATACTAATTATAAGACATACTAACTGCACTATGCAGCCCACTGCATTATAAAATTTATTTGGTGGATTCCGTGGGAACAATTACAGGTGGTAGAGTTCTGCATGTCTCGCCCGGGGTACCAGACCCGGGTGACTCGTGACTACCAGGTGATAGAGTTTTGCGTTGTCTCGCCCGGGTCAGGTACCACCACCTTACCTATTTCTACCGCAATAGCGTCAGTGCTTGTCGCTGTCGTATTCCGGTTTGGAGGGTAAGGTAGTCGGTAAACTTATGGATGTGGCATTAGACCTCGCCATAAGATAGCAACGCACCATTAACACTTTTGGTGTCTATAGGCGATGTTTGACTCTTTCCATCAGGAGACCCATGCTTGTTTGCTATCTTATGATAAGTATAAAAAAAGATAACACAAAACATTGCATTAAGAACCTCCTCCTCTTTTTTAATTCAGTTAAATATTAATTATAGTAATTAAATAATCTAATCCATCATGTCCATAAAAACTTGACCATATTATCCTTATCAAAATTATTAAATGGACATCCAAGAAAACAATTAGCGGTTATATATATTTCGTATATTTTATTTATTTCGCTTTATGATTTTATTTCACGTTATAGAACTACAATTATAAGAGTTAGGTATTCACAACGCAAGATCGATTTAATATCCTGACTGAATAAGCTGATACGAAGTTGAATTACGAAGAAAGAAATGAAAATGGAAATACCAATGATTGAACGTCATACGTATGGGAATAATTTCACCAAGGGTGAGTAAGACGATTTCTTTATATTGGAAATTGGCGTATTTGTACGAAAAAACGCACATATGAGATAATGTGAAATATTGGAATATTGTTTAGAGTTAGAGTAAGAATTAAGGAAGGGGTTTTATTTAGTACTTTGCCTTTATAATATTTTTTAATAATATGTTATTACAATATTTTAGGTAAGTTGTTATACATTTATTCATATTTTACTGGAGATAATAAAGAATGCGTTTATTAATGTACAGTTTAGAAAAGTAATTCTCAATTACAATTATCTAATAAATCTTAATACAACAAGTTTAAAACCCAGACGGTTATAACGTTTTAGTGTTATAGATAAGTCAGATTCAAGATAAACTTGACCATAAACCACATACAATTTTATTACCTTACCTGATTATAGATTATTATTCCTCCCTCGTGTAAAATGTTCGTTTATAAAATAATCTGTTACGCAATTCCCTGAACTTTCCAACAAATCCTTAAGATTGTCTTGTCCTGCTCTCGAGAATAAATTGAGCTACAGATAAGAGGACGAGAATGGGGAGGAAAAGTAGTTTGTATATCGTAATTATTTTAGGGGAAAGCAATCGAGACAGTAACAGTTATAAATTTAGTTACAAATAAAATAGTTTTGAGATTTTAAAGATTCATAGTTTACTTTGGATGTAACCTCTCATAAAATTTTACAGTAGATATATTGCTTGGTAAAGAGAATCAATATGGAAATAAATATCACCATAATAATAAAGAGGAAGGTTAGATCGAAATGAAAAAAAAGTATCTTCACTCATGTATCCCCGAAGAGGTACGCAGAGGTACAACAAGTGAACCCATGGTTATGGTCTCATTCCTTACACTACCTTTACATAACCAAAGGTAGTGTTTTTGGAGTCTCTGCATTGGGTGTGTTTGAAGTTAAAGGCGCGTATTGGTTTCGTAACGAAAACTTCATGTTTTCAAACTTTTCCAGAGCAATATCGTAATAATGTAAGCAAATTATTCGAAGGATATTAGAGTTTTTGTAAGATCAAGTCTTGATTATTTGATTTACCGTAGGTCTAAAATTTGATCGGCAAACGATTTCGCGCGAGGATTTATAGTGTTTTTAAAATAATTCTTCTAAAGAATGAGCTCATATAACGAACTGAAAAAAATCAGTATATTGAACATTACCTTTAATTTACATAAAATAAATATTTAAGATTTCTATTGAAATACTTACTGGTGAAAAAAAAAAGTTAAATTGGACTGATTTTGTATTTTTTTAATATTATTTTTTAATATTTAATGACAATATTTTTATCATTTTGGCTGTGTTGTACTTTCAGACTATGTATCCTATTGGAAAAATGCATAAAATAAAATATTTTCGCACATTACAATGGTTGTATTAGTCCTGAAAGATAACTCTCTAAGGCCTATTTTCGTAAAACTCTATGCAGGGATTGTCTTCGTTTTAAAAAACCGTTATTAAAAATTGTATTCATGCTCTGCAGTGCACTAAATCAAGACTTAGTTTTGGAAAAACTGTAATATCCTTCGAATAATCTGCTCACATTACTACGATATTGCTCTTGAAAAAACTTGAAAACATGAAGTTTTCAAGAATAGACATTCTTAACTGAAGCGAGTCATGGACGTGAAGTAAGTAAAACAATACCTGTATAGATTTGATTGTTTTCTCTACCCCGTAAGTAATTTGGTTCTCTATTTTATATATATTACGTATGAGTATGTAAGTAAAAACTTGGAAATCGTCGGGGATATGGATGTTATGGTATTTATTTTATTCAATAGCTATTAGAATTGAAGTAAATATTATAATAATAATCAAAATTGATATAATAAAATTTCTTTATCGATATCATTATTTTATTAGATTGAAAGCTATACGTTCGTGTAATATAAAATAAATAAGAGTTGCGTATATAGAATTCACATCTAAACAACAAAGGAATAAAATGGAAACATTCCTATAATCACAATAGCCAATTTGCGAATTATATAAATATGGACGTTGGAGTATAAGTAGGACTCGATCTCCACAATGAAATTAATTTCATGTTTTCATTGGTTGATATTATTTACGAGTTCGTAAAAGCAATAAATGTATACGGATAACATGTACTTGCTTACGGTCGTTACGATCGTGGATTTATCTAAAAAGAACAAAAAATGCCTCGGGTTAACCCTGCCTCAGCGACGTCGTAAAAGACCCAAGCGGTACTTCGGGTAGAGCGACAACAAAAATACTTTATTTATATGCTAATGTAATTTATATGACGCTTAATGTCTCGTGGCTGGTAACGCACGATTCCATTCCATTCTTTTAGTGAAATTTAGATTTTTCGAAAATCTACTGTACGGCATTGAAATTAAGGTGGTATTTAGGATGTGGAATGTGTCATGTGTGTCGATACGATTATGAATGCGCGGTAGGAGGCAGCTCCCAACCCAGCTTCCTTAGAGGCGGTGGGAGGAAGTTTGGTTCGAGGGAATCAATAAAATACGCGAAGAAAGCGTTGATTATTCTATGAGAACTTGGCAGCAAACAGCTATTTATTTAACACGTATCTATTGTAAGGTTCTCAACAAATTGTGTGGCGGTATTGAAAAAAGAGCGTATGCATGTAACATGTTATTACCTTATGAATATGAAAGTTTCTATGATTAGATGTTTGCTAGTCCATTATGAAAAACGCTAAAATGAATCAGAATTAAGCACGCGAACATAGAACACTTTTTATCTTGAATAAGGATTCTCGAAGGATTCAGAAAAAATATTTACGCAACGGAGTATTGATAGTGTT
Source organism: Apodemia mormo (assembly GCA_036924255.1). NCBI lineage: Eukaryota > Metazoa > Arthropoda > Insecta > Lepidoptera > Riodinidae > Apodemia > Apodemia mormo. The sequence continues at coordinate 23,852,449 of JAUPFN010000015.1, read as the reverse complement.
CATATTTAAATAAAGAATTACTCACTAAAACGTAAATATTCATTACGTGCAATATGGAAGCACTTAGATATTATTAATTACATAAAATACATTTAGATTAATATTTAAAAATGTATTTAAAAAAGAATGTAAAATATTACAAAATCTAAAAATTTTACGATGTTTGAATACAAGTAATCTTTGTGGTACAAAAATAAAATATTACATATGAACAATATATATTAATTATATCTTCTTTATAACTCGGTATTTATTCCAACTCTTTTCCACGGAAGTGAGAAAAGGTTAATTGGCTAAATATGTAAACTGGTGTTCTTGTATAAAAAACGTAACGAATGAAGGAAGCAAGACAAGTCTGTCATGATGTTGGTGTATGGCAGGCTTCCTTTGTCAATCCCGTAAGGAATCTTACGAGTATATATGTGTATGTTACGGAGACTTTATAACAATCTACACTATGAATATGTAAAATAAAATTGCTACATACTGCCGTTGTAGAATTTCTACAGATAATCGCTAAAAATAAGAGAAAACAATATTGGTTCCCGGATTTTCTATATTATCATTGTAAAACAGCGGTGTTAATTTATGGACATTTGACAATTATAATTTTTTTGTATTAATCCGTCTTATCTTTGTTGTTCATTCGATAGTCTATACTATAAAGTTTTTTTTATCTATTTTAGTTAGTTATACATGCATTTCTAAGGCACTTACTTGATCATTTTTAAAAGTTCTTTACACCCAATAGAAAGGTACTTAAACTATCAGAGAGAGTTATAATGGTCAATACGTCGATAGAAACGGAGCATCTTCTTGTTTTATACCAATAAAAAAATTAATTACATGAACCCCGATTTATTGAATTATACAAAATACGTTTGAAATTTGAAAATGAAATTCAGTTATTTAAAATTCGTACGTTTTTAATTAAGTATAACGTTTAAAATCTAAATTTCTTACCCTTTCTTTTTCTATTTTCTTTTTTTCATAATTATTCTATATAGGTACCCTATTCTTTCTTCCTTATTTTTCTAATCAGCCTTACGTCGATTTCATTCTTTGTTCTTGCTCTCGAATCCATATTTCTGGTTTTCTGTGAGCTGGTTGTATGAAAATTACAGTTTTATAAACCAAAACGACAAAGAAAACACTTTTGAATATATGTGCCTCACAAATTTTATTGATCTTTTACTTTCTATCGGCATATTCAAAACTTGAATATAACAAAGTTGAAAAATAGGCTGTAAAATTAGTAAATGTAATTAGCAAATTTTCTTTAAATAGTAGAATTATTTAAATGAGCCAATGCGAGAATATTTAAAAATATGCTTTTTCAAATAAATATTTCAGAGTTAAATCAACTTATAACAATGATGATTTAGTTAATGCACTTTAACCTATCCTTACGGTTATAATAATTGGGCCCGATAATCTAGAATCTAGTTAGACGTAGTGCTACCTAACAGATAGACGTGAATCAAAACCATCCAGGAATGCACTCAAACACATAAAACATCATCGAAATCAGTCCAGCCATTTAGCAGGACTTCAGGGTATTTTTTTATATAACGTTTTATACATACTACATAAAAGTACACGTTTAATCATAATTAACTCAATGTTGATTAAATTAATTAAAGTTTAGAGCATCTTAAAATTCTACGCATATTAAAATATGGACAAAAAGCTCCATTAAGGAGGAGTTTTGGCCCAAATGTAAAGGGTAGAAGTGTGGTTCAAAAAATGGTACTATTTTTTTATTTCAAAGGTCATACATAATATGAGCTTCATTCGCTTTCTGAGAAAAATGAAATCACGAAAATAAGTTTACGGTAGTATAATTGTATAATCGATAAAATATAATCGGTTTATTTAAATAATTTTAATCGAAATGGAAGCTCGTAAGTACACGTGAAAAGTGTATTCTTCATTAATATTTAGTATAATCAACAATAAGTATCATCATTATTTATAAGGCATTTATAATATAAAAAGAAAAAATATATTCGAAACAATTTAAATAATCGATTGATTACATTACATCGAATTTAATACGATTTAATGTCTGTGGATTTAATACAGTTAAAAGTGACAATTACAACTGACGTCACTGACATGGTAATATAATCTATACAGTATTGTAACTCGGCCGTATCTTTGAAATAAATACCTATAGCCGCGCGGTACGTAAGCATGCAATAGGGCTGCCTGCCTTATTTTAATTACATTTGCCTACTTTGTGTTTTCATTTAGTTTTGTGGTTGTAAATATACTTTTTTATTATATAATATAAGCACTTGTACTGTTTCACAAATGTATCATCAGAGCTTTCACATATGTTTCACATGTGAAAGCCCTGATGATACTTTAATGGGCGAAACCGGTTGGCTGTAAGCTTAAAAGTGATTGTGTAATAAATAAAACTTAAATTACATTTGTGAAACAGTACAAGTGCTTATATTATATAATCAATATGATGCAGTTTCACCAAGTGCCGACGATGGAAAGTATAAATTATACTATTTTATATAAACAAATAAAATACTTTGTGAATTGAATAGGAAAGCATTCAATTAAAATGCGTGTTGTTTTTTGATTTGTAGGTTTAATTACACTCGTCATATTAAATATGTATTTGAACTTATTTGTAGTAAAAAAGTTGCACAGTTTTTGTTAAAAAAAAACATACCGCCTGTTTTTCACTGTGGCACAGTCGCAAAAGTCTGCATGCTGAGCGCAATGCCGAAATCGAGGCGCTTACTCATAGCTCGCGTTTCGTTCGTTTGTATGAAGTTGGAATACTGTATAAATATTACTGAGTCACTAGCGGCTCGCAAGAGTCGCAAGTCGCGGACTTCACTCTTCGCTATTTTACGTACCTACAGGGAGGCATTCAATAATCTTTGTTTTAGTATTGTGACAATTTATAAACATGAAACATAGTTATCTGTATTACAAGTATCAATTGTTCATATAATAGTAAACGGTCATAGTGAGTTAAACTGTACCGTAGTACTGCAACCTTACTTCTAGTGAATATTTTATATCTCTGTTTTAGATTGTTAAAATTTGTAAAATTTTCAGTATTTATATAATGTTGAACTAGCTATTAATTAACATAATCTTTATCTCATAACAAGAGGGCCCAAGATTGTATGCAACGGTATCAATCTCCTTCGTAGTGTTGATCTTACTTTAAAATAAAAAAATCTATTAAATAATTTATGAAGTAGTACTAACAAAGTCAAATTTTAGTAATTTTATGAAAAAATATCAACATAATGGTATAAATTAACATAAAAATGCTGAAAATTTAACATTAAAAAAAAAATCAACAATATAATAATTTATTGCAAAAAAGCTTCATCTTCGTTATTACATAATATTGATCTATAAGCTGAAGCCTAGATATTTTATTTGTGTAAAATAAATCGATTAATTGGAGTCAATTAATATTGTAATTGCAAGAAATTGTAATCATTTTTGATTGTATTTTATTCAATAACATGCGAATGGCTGGACAGATTTCATAAAGTTAGAAGTTGTAACATTTCTTTTATAAATTACCTACACTACGTTTAAACTTTTTTATATCATAAGATAGCAAAAAAGCAGTTGGGTCTCCCGATGGAAAGAGTCAACAATCGCTTATAGTCACCAAAGATGTTAATGGTGCGTTGCTATCTTGTGGCTAGGTCTAATGCCACATGCATAAGTTGACTGGCTACCTTACCCTCCAAACCGGAACACGACAGCGACAAGCACTGACGCTATTGCGGCAAGAATAAGTAAGGCGGTGGTACCTGACCCGGGCGAGACAATGCAGAACTCTACCACCTAATAGCCACGATGCTAGTGACTCACATATCCAATCGGTCGCCTTTTACGACCTGCCTGGCAGAACGGCAGTTGGCCTATTCTACAAAAGGAGCCCGGGACCAACACGGGGAAAAATCCTCCACGAGATTAGCAAAAATCTTTAATCACAAATAATTTAACTACATACTAAATTAAGTTCCTATTTTTTTTCTTCTTTCTATGTGCACCCCTTGCGCCTTCTCTGTACTCTTTGGAGGTTGACTGGCAGAGAATGCTCTTGGGCGTTAAGTCTACCTGTACAAATGTATGTATGCAAAATTTAAATAAATAAATAAATAAATAATTTACGAGACAAGTAGCTCAGCATATTCCTACAAGTTTAGATTGAAAAATTGATTCAGGTAGAATCAAATCAATCTCTTATTCCACATTTATTTTATATGCACAATTTCCTACAAACGTTTAATGCGTATAAGCCCCTTGTAGGAATTCAAAGTAAAACTATAATGTGGTGCGTATATTAGACATTCAAATTAGATGAAAACAACCGAGATCCAACGAGTGATGGACATTCAATCTTCGTATTGTGAGTTATTTGCATAAAAATCCGTTGCACTGGAGCGGTCGTGCCGCTTTTAATGCAAATTCATGTATACTGAGATAAAACAATGATATGAGATACATCACTAATATATTGAGGGATAAAAATAAAGGGATGTACCTACGTTTTTTATATATGTCGCAGGATAGCAAACATGCAGATGGCTCTCCAGATGTTAGTGTGTACAGTAAAAATTATTAGTTGCCATATAAGCAAATTAGCCAGCTTACTTTCAAGCTGCAACACTTGGATAACAATTTTGACTTTATTGCAGTAGGATTTAAAAGTGATGGTGCAAATCGTTGTACAACACTACTACACATGTTTAGACCTTTCTCACTTTTTTTTAATAATTTAAGATAGCAAATAAGCAGATTGGTCTCCTGATGGAAAGAGTCAACCATCGCCTATAGATACCAAAGATGTTAATAGTGCGTTGCTATCTTGTGGCGAGGTCTAATGCCACATGCATAAGTTTACCGGTTATCTTACCCTCCAAACCGAAACACGACAGTGACAAGCAGTGACGCTATTGCGGCAGAAATAGGTAAGGCGGTGGTACCAGACCCGGGCGAGACATTGCAGAACTCTACCACATAGTAGCCACGATGGTAGTGACTCGCATAGTCAATCGGTCGCCTTTTACGACCTGCCTAGCAGAACGGCAGTTGGTCTATTCTACAAAGGAGCCCGGAACCAACACGGGGTAAACTTCTTACAAACTTCCTGTTGGAAAAGCAACCCAGACTAACTTGGTGATATAATATACAAAATTCTACATTTTTAACTCAGTAGGTTTTACTATGCGTAGAATTTTCAAAATAGGTATTTAGAATGTGAATGAGGTCGAGTACTGTCTGTACTCGACCTCATAGTGAACATCTGGCGTCACATATTGCTTACTACACGAATTCATTTATCATATCATTGCATTGTCGTCGAAACATCAGTGTATTGAGTAAACCGATTTTGATCTTATTGATCGTCCATCCATCGGCAACTTATAGCGAGATTTAAAACTAAATTGTATTCGTTTCAAATTAAATATATTACTGTAATATATTAAATTTAAAATAAAAAAATATATATTTACGGTAGTCTATTTAATTAAAATTGCATAGCTTATTTGCGTGAGCTTTTATTTGAGGGTTTACAATTATCATGATTTTCAAAAACGTGGGTAGTTTTTACTGTTTAAATATACATGATATATAGGTATACTCACGGTATACCTATAGCTTAGAGTCAACAGTGAAATATTAATAATAATAATAATAAGATCGCTGGACAAATTACACAAATTGATCTAACCCCAAAAGTAGGCAAATTGTTTGCTTGTGTAATGGGTGTTAGTCAACGATACAAATATATAGAAATACATATATAAATACTGTTACATAATAATACAAACCCAGACCCAGAAATACAAAAATCTTTGCTCATCACAGAAATGTTTGTCCCTGTTGGGAATCAAACCCAAGCCCCATTGATTCGTAGTCAGGTTCGCTAACCACTCGACTAATGGGCCGGTCAATATAATCTATACATATAATAAAATCGTAGGAAAGTCAAAACTGTACATTGAATATTTTTTTAAAAGAATACTTGGGGCGTAATCTACAATCCGATTTAAAGACCGATTAGCTATACGAGTCACTACCATCGTGACTACCAGGTGATAGATGTTTTGCGTTGTCTCGCCCGGGTCTGGTACCACCGCCTTACCTATTCCTGCCGAAATAGCGTCAGTGCTTGTTACTGTCGTATTTCAATTTTGGAGGGTAAGGTAGCCGGTAAACTTATGCATGGCTTTAGACCTTGCCACAAGATAGCAACGCACCATTAACACCTTTGCTGTTTATAGGCGATGGTTGACTCTTTCCATCTGGAGACCCATTTGCTTGTTTGCTATCGTATAAAAAAATAACATCGTTTAGTTATTTAATACTAGCTGTTGCCCACGACTTCGAGCGCGCGAACTTCGTTTACTCCGCACACCTCCTCCCCCGTAGGTGATAGCGTGATAATATGTAGCCTATATGTTGACCCGACCTATTAGTAATATTCATGCAGAATTTGAAGTAAATCCATACAGTACTTTTTGAGTTTACCCCGAACATACATACAGACAAACAGACAAAAATTCTAAAAACTATATTTTTGGCTTTGATATTAAGTATTATATTATATTAAGTATTCTTTTAAAAAATATTCAATGTACAGTTTTGACTTTCCTACGATTTTAATATATGTATAGATGACAACATGATATATACATATTTTGTTTGTGAAAAACCTTTTTACAAACCATTTTATTCTTTCTATATTATTAATAAAATAATAAATGTTTTTTCAAGGGTTTTATTTAAAGTTTCAACCTATCACACCACACCACTAGAGCATAGAGGTGATTTACTTATAGCTGATACTAATGGTATTGTACCTCTGCCTAACTTTTTAGGTATACGGGCGTGATGATACTAATATTACAAAAGCAAAAGTCTGTCCGTCTAGATGTCTGTTTAACTTTCATGCTAAAATGGGTCGAGTAGCTTTTAGTTAAATCGTAACAAACAAATAAACAAAAAATTAAATCTTTCGTCTATATAATATTTTAATTTGAATTTTCAATTTTCAAATTTCATATTTAATTTGCATTTATTAATAAGCACATTTGCAGAATGTTAAATAGCTATTTTTGTTAATAAGATAATAATAAGAGTTCAAGACATAAAGTGGTGTCATGTCGCGAGAACAGGATGCGATAACGTCTTTTGTTCAAATACTCCTCACTCGCATAGCAATGACCATAGCGTTTAAAAATATTAACCACCAACAGTTTTTTTAATACCCGCAACACATTAATTATGTAGCACTACATCTGCGTGTAATTACATATTCTGTTGCGTTTTATTATATATTCAGATGACTATTTTTATTTGCTAATATGCTACGAATCGTCTATGTGCTTGAAATACTGATTTCCGAAAATGCCTTTAATAATCTGTTTATTTTACTAGAGTGTTTAAACCATAATAAATGTTCTTTAAATGTCCCGTCAAAACGATGTGAGTATATGAGGCTCCATCGCTTTGCTTATGTAACGGTCACGCCGATTTGATTGAAGTCGTACCCTAAATATAGATTTTTATAAATAAAAATAATCAAGAATAATGTTAGTATATTTCAATCTCATGTCATACTTGTAGAAGTAAATTTTTGGACAGACATTAAAGATAAACGTTATTTTTTATCTACACTTATATTTAATTTTATTTACATTTAATAATGGGCTTGAAAATTCCGATATAGATTTTGCATTGGCTGATCCTATGATCCCCTAACTAATGGTAATTAATATTTTTCATTACCTATAATTGATTCTCCAGAAATTCTTAAGAATTATAGGTAATCCAAAATATGAATGCCATTTAGGGGATCATAGGATCAGTTAATGCAAAATATATGTCGACATTTTCAAGCTAATACTAATTTATTTAATGTATATTAGCCGATTATTTTTCAAATTCTGAGAAATTAGTCAAAATTACCAACTTAATAACTCGTTGGTAGCATAGAAACAAATAGTCTTACCACAGAAAAGTGGTAAACGGTGAAGAGTGAGTTAAGCATGTATTTAATAGCAAGAGTTTTATAAATTAACGTAAATTGGCTCTCAAGTCGCTATGTACATCTATTTTGCTCTGTGAGCGATATGTTTGTAGTCTTAACAGTGTGGTTCCGTATTTGATTCCTGAGTGCAATTATTTTCTTACGTTTTTCAATAATATAAATTGGGGCTGAATCAGGCGTAGTAGTTAGCTTTCATTTTTATGTCGGTGTCAATAGATTTGCCACATCATAAAATACAAAGGCATTTTTGCACTATTTCCAAGTTTTTATACCCTATAGTACAAAAAAAGTGAAAGTAACCAGTTGTATATAAATATTGTCCGTAGGTAACCAACTAATATTCCGAGAATAAGACATTGGAGAAAGTTATAAGTATTGCACATTTCAAATATTGCTTTTGAACCGCACACGATTCACGCGAGTACTTAAATAAGCCCACCATTAGATATTAGCATAATAGTACAGGACAAAAAGCTGGCAAACTGTCAGAAAGTATAAAGCATAAGGCAGCGTAGCGAATCCTAACGACTGTCGGGAAAGTCACACAATCTGATTTGATTGTGTTTGATCACTTATTTGATCACTTTATGATAGCGAAAACTGCTATGAAAGCTCATAAGGTACATGATGTAAATCGCATGAATTAAGGCATGCATAACGGTGATGTTATACATGCGTGACAAAACAAGACTCCTGCATCTTCATAACGGTAAATAAATCATCTAACAACCGTGAGGAGACGACAAAAACGAACCGTATGCCAATTGAAGGGTCAATGACATATTAATTGAAGAGACAAATAATTCACAATACTCAAATCGATAAGAAATTGACAGTGAAAAGGTGTTTATTAAAAAGCAATGAATCATTTGAGTTAAAAATAGAAGTAAATATTTTACTCTCGGACTTGGGTAGCATGTTCATAATAAGAATAAGCTTATTTAAATAAAATGTCCAAATTAGCATGCAACTGTGCGTATGGATCTTTCCATTGTTTTCGCTAAATGACATCAAAGTTGTGGCGGCGATATGTATTTAGCATGTGAAATAAAATTACTCGCTGTTCTTAGAAATTACAGGTAACAGGTGCACTTGGTAATCTAATCTGGCTTTTCGACATGTTTTACCTCAATCGTAGGTACATGTGCAGAGTAATGCTAGATTCTTTATATAATATCAACTAGGTGTTCCCGCGACTTTCTTTGCGTAAAACAAAATCATTACTTCCTTTGGCTTGCATAGGTAAAAAAGTAGCACATGTTACTCCATGAAAAATATATTTCCCTAGCTGAACTTTTTTAAGATCAACCCAGTAGTTTTTGAGATTTTTTATTACAAACTTACAAACTATTAAATCTTTCCTCTTTTTAATATTAGTACAGATGAATAGTTTTTTCTTTATCCCATTAGATTGCAATAACATTCATTAGATAGCGAACAAGCGGATCGTTCTCCTGACGGTAAAAGAAATCACCGCCTATAGACAACAAAGATGTTAAGGGTACGATGTTATCTATGTAGCGAGATGCCAATGCCACATGTAAAAGCTACTGACTACGTTAACCTCAAAGCCGGAACACGACAATGACTAAGCACTGACGTTATTACAGCAGGAATACGTAAGGCGGTGGTACCAGGCCCGGGCGAGACAATGCAGATCCCTACCACCTAGTAGCCATGATGATAGTGACTCGCATAGCAAATCGTTCGCCTCTTATGAACTGCCTGGCAGAAAGCCAGATGGCCTATTCTTTAAAGGGAGCCTGTGCCAATTAGGAGAAAAAACGATGGGGCCTGTACTTATTGCATAGAGACGAACATCAAGTGCTAAAAGAATTAGTTATTAGGTTATTGGCGGTACGTCAGTTATGTTTGTCGTAGCAAGGTAGAGTACGACTGAATTAAAAAGAAGTTAGTTGTGGGGACTGATTGTAGTTAAAACTAAAATAAAACCCTGAATGAGTAGGAATAGAGACAAGTCTGCAAGGATCGTGATGTATCATGGCACTCGGAGATCTGTGCCTACCCCGTAAGGGATCTGGCATGAAGATATGTATCTATGTAAAACCCTTAAACGCTTTAAACTGCACAACAAGTAAACTAAAAAATACAGACGAATATACACAAAAAATCATTTCTTTCCCTGCTTTGATGCGAACTCCTCCTCCGAAAGAATACATGTATATATACTACCTATCGTCTCTCGTCAAAGCAAGAAAAGGTAGAATATGTCACATAGTGACTACTAACTATGAGATACAGTTCTGCAACGTCTTGCCTGGGTTTAGTACAACCGCCTCACCTATGCCCGCCGTAATAGCGTATTGCTTATCACTGTCGTTTTCCGGTTTAAATATAAGGAAGTAACCGGTAAACTTATGAATTTGGAATTCCATCCCTACCACACGGATAACATCGTATCAGTAACATTTCTATTGTCTATAAGCAATGGTTGTATTTTTCCATCAGGAGAGTCATCTGCTTCTTTGCTGTTCTATAATGTATATAAAAAAGTATAAATTTGGATTATGTTACTTGCGTGACCGTCCCACAATTACGTATGTTTTGACCCTACCAAAAATCGCTAAACGTGATGAAAGAAGTAAATGCAAAATTTATACTAGTCAGGTAAGAGAAAATAAAAATAAATTTAATGGAAAAACTTTTTAGGTAATAAGTAGAGTTTCGTAAAGAAATTTATTCAATTATACCGATATGAAAAAAGTTTTCCTATTGGATCATTGGATCATTATTAAATTTTCATCAGATGTTTACGCGCTATTCGCCGACTTCGAATGGCAAGTATCTCACAAGGTCTTATGCTAATCCACGTATTTCTTGAAGGTTCCGTAAAATTATTGTTTATCAAGCTCATGAAAAGTCCAGCGAGGACGTCACGTCGTCTGGCAAAAAGTTTTAAAACTTGGAAAACTGTAAAAAAGTCAGGGTGATTTTAAAATTAACGATACATGTATATCACTGGCCCGGTGTTTGGGTTTACAGTCACGTTCGATTGTAATGACAAATTCGCGGCCATTGTTATTATTGAGGATTTTTTTATGCCTCCAAGGTTTCGGTTTTGAGTAATAACGTGAACGTGTTACAACAAATATTAATTAGAATCCCAGCTCAATGAATGATTCGAGGTCTTAGAATTAATTTTCAATTAGAAATCATGGGTCAAAAGTGAAATCTGTTATCACGCAGTTGCCCTCAAACCACGGATGCGTGTAATTGCGATAAAGATACAGCAATTAATCGTTTACTTTACTAAACTGTTATTAACGTAAAGGCGTATGATATACGTATAATTAAACAACCGCTACCGCGATCGTCGTCTATACATTTTTTAGAAATACAGACGAAATATAGCGTCCTTAATATTTTGAACTTTAATATCACATTAATAAAGTTTATATTCGCATTTATATTTTAGTTTCAAAATTAAAAAAAAAAAAACGCTGAAAACCATGTTAACTAAGTTTTTATTGTTGTAATTTAAATCCATTGCAGGTTCATCAGTAGTTTTTTGAAATAACACTAAGATATAACAGCAATGTATGCCAAAATATATTTATTTTCTAGATTGATTCACGAGTATTAATTACAGCGCCACGCAGGACCATTATAAGTCCTCATTAAGTGAATAATGCCTGTGTAAACAATGAAGTGATAGGGGAATCACGCGACGCTGACTTGCATTAGACCGTGGTCTTAGCTTTTGTCTGTTTGTGGGATCCGCTTGAAAAGTGAAATTTGATGAACGTGCTATTAATCGCAATTATATTCTGTGCATGTTGCCACGTAATTACAGTCACCATTGGACGATACTTACGTGGTGTGTATTTTGAAAGTAGTCTATACTTTACGAAGGGCTATTATTTCATTGTTTCAACGGAAAAGTTCAATATTATTATTATATTATCATGGGAGATGGAACTATAAAATAATCGTTACTTGTAAATCAATTTATCATTTATATTTTATGACGTTGATGAAATCGTAAAGCGTATGCACGCTGCCCTACATAATTCTATGCTTGTTCTAAGCTTTTGTTTGGGACTATGAGCTGGGTTTGTCAGAAAGAGCATGAAAGTAGAATTAATGCGGTCAAAATGTGTAGCACTCGCGGATCGCGTTTTCAACGCTGAGATAAGAAAGACATTGGTATTGAAAGACAGTATCGGTGTAAAAATGAGAAAGGACGTTCTCCGTTGGTTCGGACATATTGAAAGAATGGTAAATAAAATATTAATTAAACTGATATAAAATGCGAATATGGATGTATATAGTTACCGAGGGAGATCAAATCTTACGTATCATAATCAAATTGGCCGGTTGCTGTTTGAAGGTGGTGTCAAAAGTCATCGAAACAGGCGTGTTTGCATACAGAGAGTTATGAATATGGGAGAAGCAAGGCAAGTCTGTCTGGACCGTGATATATGACCGTGATGATGTGCTCTGCTGACGGTAAATTAGCACGACAATTATAGCACCGTAAAGTAGTAGTGGGAAGTTCATCACAGTTACGTGTACAATCTTAATATATATATATATATATATATATATATATATATATATATATATATATATATATATATATATATATATATATATATATATATATATATATATATATATATATATATATATATATAAATTACGTGTCACGTTGTTTGTCCGCGATGGACTACTTCGAAACTACAAAATCGATTTCAGTGAAATTTTGTAGATATCTACTGTTAAGTCCAACTTAAAAGATAGGATAGTTTTCATCTTATTCAACCCCCCCTCCCCCCCGTACTCAAGTACTCCACCAAAATATTGAATACAGCAAATTTGTATGGCAAAACAATGTTTGCCGGATCAGCTAGTATACATATATAATTACGTGTCCGCGATTGACTTCGAAATGACTGAACCGATTTCAATGAAGTTTTTTTCCAAGTTTTTATTTTAATTAATCCTCCCCCTTTCAAGTACCTCGCCAAAATATTCAATACAAGATTTTTATGTCAAAACAAGATTTGCCGGTTAAGCTAGTACCTATTATTATTTTAAGGTTCCGGGGTGTAGAATCTTAAGGCAACCTAACAAACCTCCTTACTTCATATTTATAGTAAGTCGTGTAGAGGGGATCGTCACAAAACACACAACGTCTCATAGGAGACAGCCCTTAGCGCAAGCGTGAGTTTTCCGAATTTAAACTTAAACTCTGGCTGAGCACTCTCGTCGGCCACTATCCTGTATCGCTATTGCAGCCTTTCAGGCCATCGGTTATAGTCTTTTCGGAAAAATACGTATTATAACAAGTAAGATTCGTTAGAATTAATACGTTTTTATGTAACTTTTAGTATCCGTATTATATTTTCAATACCTGTTGAATATAAACTACTAGCTGCAGCACGCAGCCCGCTGCATGATAAAAGTTTTTGGCGAATCCCGCGACATCACCTAATTTTTCCGGGATAAAAAGTAGCCTATTATTACCTTACCTATTCCTGCCGCAATAGCGTCAGTGCTTGTCGCTGTCGTGTTCCGGTTTGGAGGGTATGGTAGCCGGTAAACTTATGCATGTGGCATTAGACCTCGCCACAAGATAGCAACGCACCATTAACATCTTTGGTGTCTATAGGCGATGGTTGACTCTTTCCATCAGGAGACCCATCTGCTTGTCTGCTATCTTATGATATAAAAAAAAAAGCCTATGTGCTATTCCAGGTCATCATCTACCTGTGTGTCAAATTTTATTCAAATTCGTATAATAGTTTCTGCGTGATTGAGTAACAAACCTCCATCCAAACATCTAAACTTTTGCATTTATAATATTAATACAGATTAGTAAAGTAGTCGCGTTTAAAATTGGAATATTGGATACAGGTTATCAGTGAATTTAAATAATCAATGTCCTTGCAGTTTTGATGAGATTTAATTATTATTTAACAAATTATTAGCCCGAGTTTGATCCCAAAACCTTACCTATTCCTACTAATCCTAATCCTACTTACTACTAAACTTAATCACTGCCATGTTCCGGTTTGGAAGGTAATGTTGCCAGTAAAGTAGACGGATACCCTTTCATACAATCTTGGGCCCTCTTGAAATAAGATAAAAATTATGTTAATTAATAGCTAGTTTAACATTATAGAAATGTTGAAAATTTTACAGATTTTAGCAATCTGAGAAGAGATATAAGATATTCAGTAAAACTGCGGTTATTACGGTATGGTTTAACCGTTTACTTTTGTATGAACGAATGATACTTGTAATTTATGTTTTATATTTATAAATTGACGTAATACTAAAACACAGATTTCTGGATACCAAAAATTAAAGGATGCCTTCCTGTACCTAAAATACCGAGGAGTGAAGTCCGAAAATTGTGAGCTGTTAGTAATGTCAGTTTTAATTGTCATTTTAGCTGTATTAAATCGGCAGACATTAAACTTATTAAATTCGATGTAATGTAATCAATCGATTAGTAAAATTGTCTTGATTATATTTTTCCTTTTATATTATAATAAACGGTTTGTAAAATAATTATGGTAATTAATGTTGATTAAATTAAATATTAATTAAGAATTCACTTTTACATATACTTACGAGCTTCCATTTTCATTAAAAATAATTTACATAAATCGATTACCGGATTACAATTTTATCGATTGTACAATTATAGTACTGCTAACTTATTTTCGGGATTTTTTTTCTCAGAAGGCATATAGTAAGGCTCATACGTATTTTGAACTTTGAAATAGAAAAATAGTATAATTTTTTTGATCCACACTTTAACTTTTGGGCCAAAAAATCCCCCTCTCCTTTATGCATTTGACTTTACTATCCCGCGACACGGATGTATGTTGGCGATGGTTGCCTCTTTTTATCAGGAGAGTTATCTGCTTGTTTGTTATCTTATGATGTAAACAAACATTCGCATCTATTTTATTACTACTTTCCTAACTTAGTCATTCAACAATATAATGATTTGTAGAAGACAATCTTGTTTAATTAGAAGTAAAGTTAATACTCCTTTCAAGTTGACTGACTTTGAAGAGGTCATGAATAAAGAAACTTTTGCAGAGGGGACATTTTGATTTGATACACTTATTGAATATCCTGTTGCTAGTTAAATAAAAGAATTAAATAATAGAACTGGTTCTTAGGACAAAGGGCCCTTATAATGAGGCCAGGGTATTGTGTTTAGAGCCCTTAAAATCACGGCCGATATTGCGTCTCCAATATGTTTTTTATAATGGGAAACTTGGCCGATGCTTTTAGCACTTTGATTCGTCACTAAAGGTTCATTGTAAACAAAAGATATATTTTTTTAATTAAAAGAATTTAACAAACCGGTCGAGCGGTTTATTGAATCTGTCTTGGGTAATGATTTTAACGGTAAAATGTTTATATACTATATAGTCTACTATGTTGGTTTACTAAAATATCTTTAAAATCTTGAAATTAATCTCCCGTATTGGTCCAGGTCTCTTTTGAAGAATAGGCCATCTGCCATTCTGCTAGGCAATTCGTAAAAGGCAAAACATTGGAAATACACGCCATTATCATCGTGACAACTAAGTCGTAGAGTTCCGCAAAGTCTCGCCAGGGTATATCGTACCACCGCCTTACTTATTCCTGCCGCATTAGCGTCAACGCTTGTTATTGTCACAGTATACTGGAGACTATTAGTAGTCAATCTACATATATGTGATATTCGAGCAACGCACACATAAAGACCTCTCACGGACGCGATATCTCGGAATGGTTCGGGACAGTTTGTTCCGCACCAATCCGAGATATTGCGTCCGTGAGAGGTGTCTATGTGTTTGTTCTATGCTCGAATATTACTTGTATGTAACATTGACTTCTGATAGTCTAGTAAGTGTTCTGTGTTATTGTCGTGTTCCGATTTGGAGGGTAAAATAGGTGGTAGACCTATACATGTAGCATTGGCAACTCGCCGCACGGATGGCAAAACAACATCTTTGGTGTTTATAGGGAATGCTTTCTCTTTCCATCAGGAGAGCTATCTGCTTGTTTGCTATCTAATGATATAAAAAACACTTGGACAGGGTGAATTAAAGCGAATGTGGGGTTAAATAGCCAACGTTGCATTTGACAATTTTCTCCCTAAAGGCGACCGATTGGCTATGCGAGTCACTATTATCGTGGCTACTAGGTGGTAGAGTTCTGCACTGTCTCGCCCGGGTCTGGTACTACTTTACCTACTCTTGCCATCAATATCATCAATGCTTATCGCAGTCTTGTTCCGGTTTGGGAGTTAAGGTGGCCGGTAAATTTACGCATGTGGCATTAGACCTCGCCACAATATAGCATTCAACAGAACATCTTTGAAGTCTTATATATATATATATATATATATATATATATATATATATATATATATATATATATATATATATATGTATATATATATATATATATATATATGTCATGGTGAACTGGAACGTTCATTGACGTTCAGTTCACTCTACCTACCGTACAAAAGCACTAATAACTAATACTGATATATAACAAAGTAAAAATGTATAACTCTTATCAATAAACATATTTTTAAGGTTCCCGACTTCATAAGGGAAAAACAGATACCTTATAGGATTACTTTGTTGTCTACCTGTCCGTCTGTTAAGACCCTTTTTCTTAGCTTTATTCAATTTTTTTTTTCAATTTCAAATTTATCTTCTTAACTTTATTCAAATACTCCGTTCTATGGACCCCCTCAGTTGTGATAAAATCATCAAGAATCAAAACCTATAGGTACTTCCCGTTGACTTAGCGTTGTGAAATTTGGTAATAAGCAATATCTGACGTAAATTTTTAGTTACATTACGAAAAAACCGCGTGCAAAGGAATGACCGTTGATGTCGTATATTTTCCGATTTCACAAGGGAATTAAAACCTAAAGGTACTTCCCGTGGATCTGATTTCGTAAATTTACGTGTAGCTAATGTTACCTACAAGTTTGTACGGAACCCTCGGTATGCGAGTCAAACTTGCACTCGACCGGCTTCTTTTTTACTTTAGAACAAAATTAATGTGTAGTAGAATGGCTAAAGTTTATCAGTCATTCTAGACATTCTGATCGATATTAGATTTATTTCAATCAATGTTTATGCATGAAAACGTTATTAAGTTATATAAATCTACAATAAATTAAACAAATGAGTTTCTAACTCACGTATCTGTCTAAGAGAACATTCGCCTAGACATAGATTTCCTTATTATATTAACTGGAATCGCTCTGAAATCGTTCAATCAGATAACAATCTCTCCCGGCCCAATCCCGACTATTTAGCGCGGCGCAATGGGCTCAATTAGGATATGGCGGATATGCGGGCCCCTTCGCTTTGCTTTGCGTCACTTTGAATCAATGTTTCATTCGTATTTTGATTTTAGAAGATTCAAATATTGGCTGTTAGAAATAAATCTTGATAAAAGTATTAATTCACTACTTTACTTTTATTTTAATCTTTTCAGTGACAAACTGAAGTTAATATGTTTAGCATAAACTACAGGAAACTGAGGAAAATAAATATAACAAAATTTAGTAATTGGTATAAATGAATTCCAACTATCCATCAAATATCAGAACCTAGTCATTACAAGTAAAAAACGTTACTAGGCAAGGTTGTCAAAATATGCATCGCAGCTTGCGGCACTTATACGGCGCACACGAAGATATAAACATACAAACATACATACACTTACGAAATTTAGTACACCTGCCTGGACGCCTAAACAGATCATTATACTCAAATATTATTCAATTCCAACCATAACACAACATACATGTCAAAATATCAAGTAACGAAAAAATAGAAATTATTAATATTCTCTATTTTTTCGTCAGATAATAAAAAGGAAACATCTGGGCACTAGCGGAACAAGAATAAATCTTGTATGAAATTCTGAAATTTTAAAATTTAGCCACCGTTATTTTGATATTAAAAGGTTACCGGTGATATTGAATAAAAAAACCTTATGAAAACCAAACGCTTATTGAACATTCTGAAGATTTCTACATATCCCTTGAATGATTTTTTATATACTTAGATGTTAACTTGGTCTTGTGTTGTATAAATGTTTAAAATTCTAAGAAAATCATAAGGATTTTAAGCAGAAATTTTCCACTATGAATTAACCAGTTATCTCGGTACCAATCGTCATAAATATATCTCACAGTCAAATCTTAAGGTAATTTGTGATGATTTTGTCGCTCATTTAATATCCAAGGAATATAAAGCATTGACGGAATCGTTTACAATGCAGCTGCATATCAAGACAATCTGACTATCAAAGTATTATGATAGTGTAGTTGTGATTAATCGAAATAAACCTTTTGTAATGTAAGGTAGGCACTTATTAACAACACCGTAGTAAGTTGACAACTGTTTAATAAATAATAATATAGACTACCATTACATCTTCCCCTTTTACATTTGTTTAGCTCTCTTTTTGGTAAGCGGAGGCGAGTAAGGTCTTGGTGATAGCATACTTGGCTCTCCACTTGGTTCGTACCAGCTATCATCTTTCCTACTATCACCATCCTAACCATCAGTTTCAATGACTGATTTCTCACCTTGCTTATTCTCCGATACATTATTGTTACAACGGATTAAGATTACGTCGATATACTACTTTTTTATTCTTTTGTACTCTATCAATATTAATAACTCTCACTGACTTCATCGGACATTTTAGACAATCTGCCATTTTGAATAACATTTTAGTTTCCTTTTTAATCCATACTAGCTGATCCGCGCAGCTTCGCCTGCGAGTAGATTAATATGTCGTCAAGATAGCTTTTCATACAAATTTCATCCTATATTTCAACTCTTTAAAGATTGATTTTTAAAAAAAAATTGCCTATGTTTGACCCCGGCTCTTCAACTACTTCCATGTCAAATTTCAAGAAAATCGGTCCAGCGGTTAAGCCGTGAAAGCGTAACAGACAGACAGACAGACTTTCGCATTTATAATATTAGTATGGATTTATATTTGTAGTATATTTAATCAATTTTTTATATATTATTTATTGTAAGCCATCGTCTTCTGGTCGAAATTCGACTATAGACTAAACGATAAAATTTATTTTGAGTTTGCCAATAAACTAACCATAAACAAAATAGTATACATGCATACAGTGTGCGTAATGTTTATTTTTACTAATTTACTGTGTTTCGTATGCATTATTATTATATAAAAATATGTGCTTTCTGCATTCCTTCACCATGTAAACTTCAACTATGCTAAATGTTATATTCCTCCTTTAGCGCGATTTTCGTGCCAATGGATACAAAGCATTAGTTTTACGTATTAAAATACAGATGCCTACTTAGGCATGTATTGCTATACGTATCCATATGAAAATGCTCATAAGTCATAACAACGCGAGCTTTAATTGTCAAACAAAGGTATTATTATAAAGATTAATTAGTAATTGTTAAAGGTTTTTTCCTATTGTCCTTTTAAAGTTTTAGTAAGAACCTACTTTCGATGCCCAAATAAAATTAGATTTTTTACAATTTGGTTGATTTCGTGAATCTTTTCCGAATTAGAAATATCTTAGTAGTAACTTCTTGTTATTTTATTCATTATAGATTAACGACTCATCCATCTTACTTCCAGTAGGAGGCTAAGCAGGGCGGAGGTTATTTTGTATACGAATACCTAGTAGTAGGCAGAATCTTAACATCATTCTACTTAATACAAGCTATGTATGTGCAAAGAATCTTTTAAAAAATACAATATTATATGCGTCATTAGTTTTTGATTAATAAAAATATAAAAGGAAATATATGGAAATCGTTGAAGAAGGAAAATATTTGGTTACTTTAATCAAAACTTGTCATCGTATATAAATATCTCTCTTCGTCTATATTGTCATACGAGCAACATCATTAGTTTGAAACTAGAATAATCAGAAATCAGAAATCAAATGATCTTTTTTCAATCAAACTTACTACAAGTTATTTTGACGCATCAGCTACTTTGTTACTATCGGATCGAAATCTTGACCAATTATTCATTCTGACTACTATTACAAATGCGAATGTCTTTTCGTTTGTCTGTCTGTCTGTTAAGTTTTTATCGCTAAACCGCTAAACCGATTTTGAAATTTGGCAAAGAAATAGTTGAAGACCCGGGGCAAATAATTTTTAAAAGTCAACCCCCAAGGGCATTAAATAGGGGATGAAAGATTGTAAGAAATTTCTTATATAGATATTTTACACCACACGGGGGCTGAGATGCGTGGGTCAGTTATTATTTGAATATTAAAAAAAATACTTATAAATTACTGGTACGGATTTTGTATAAATATTTTTTTACACCGTTCCTGATGAAAAGAGATAGCCTCCGCTTATAGACTGTAAAGATGTTGCGGGATTGTAATGCCCCATGTATAAACATACCGGCTACTTTACCCTCCAAACCGAAACACGACACTGCCAAAGTGAAAAGGAAAACCAACGTAACCAGCAAAATTCTACCACCTAGTAGCCACAATGAACACGTTTCATATGTTTTTTAAAAATAATGCGCGAACAGTAAGATTGTGAAGAGCGTAAGGATTTGTCATAGTCACAGTTAATTAGAAAATGATTATTAATATCTATATATATAATGTTTATCTAGCCTGAGTGATCCTATCCACTGCAGATATATGTCAGATGTATAAATTAACAGTAATACTATTTTGCAAGCTTTTCAAATCAAAAATACTTAGTATAAAATTTAATAGCGTAATATGATTTATTTTTCCATGAACAATAAGTACTTAACATGTTAATGTCACTTTGAAGATTTTACTGTTCGACAGACAAGTTGTATACCATGAAACGTAATTAAGTTGCAACCTCAATAGGCAGTCAAACGAAGATTGCTTCACTCTTGGTATTTATGGTGGTAATGAAAATATCGGGGCGGGCGTGGCACGAGCGCGGTGGTTAACTTAACCGCTGGCTCGTTCATGTGGATTGTGCCACTTTGTGACCGATTTTCTAATTTGTACAATGTTTTTTACTATCACCATTAATGGTTAAAACGTCAAATAAGTTCTACTTTTAGTTTTCTTTGAATTATTGAACACTAGCTTAATTATTGGAACATTTTCTAGTTTGTGAAATGTTTTTATTTACGCCATCAACGCTGGTTGAAATGTGAAATATTTTCTATTTTTAGGTTTCCTTGAATGATTGAACAATAACTTAATTATTTGAAAATGTTCTAATTTATATAATGATTTTTACGATCACTATTAACACCGGTTGAAACTTGAAATATTTTTTACTTTTAGGTTTCTTTGAATGATTGAACAATAACTTAATTATTGGAACATTTTCTAATTTGTGCAATGTTTTTATAATCATTATCAACGGTGGTCTAAGCATGAATGTTTTCTACTTTTAGGTTTCTTTAAATGATTGAACATTAGCTTAAATATTGGAGCATTTTCTATTTGGTATAATGTTTTTTATTATCACCATCAACGCTGGTTGAAACGTGAAATATTTTCTACTTTTAGTTTTCTTTGAATTAATAATTATTAGAAAATTAACTATTTTTTATAACATGTTAAACATTTTCACTTTGATTTGAACCCCTTTCGGGGAATAGGTCATATCCTTTTTGCTAGGCATCTCGTAAATGGTAAGATAAAGCTAACATGTCACCAATATTATGACTGTCACCAATATTATACCATCATATGAATAATACCATTGTATTCTAATTTTCATAGTTCTGCAACGTAAAATATTTATGATGTAAATGATCTGCAAAAATAATAAATTTATGATTTTAAAGCGTATGGTTGATGTCTATATATTAATTCGTAAAGCATAACTTTGTGTCCATTTTTACGATGACTATGCGAAAGCGGGAGCATGAAATTTGGCACAGTTAATGTTTACATTGTGAGGGATTGCAGAAAGCTAATATTGTTTTAAATAATGTGTATTAAAAATACATTAAATTTTTAAAAATTTGCTAGTGTGTGTAAATAAGTAATTATTTACGCACACTAGCACACTTGAACAGTAGCATAAGCATTTGATGCATTTTATATAAACACACATGTTTAGTATTCTGTTTATGGCTAAAGCAAGAGCTTTTATTTTTAGTCTGTAGTTCAAAATAGTCATTGAATTATGGTCAAATTTCTACCAGAGGTCGATAGCTAGTTACTATCCAGAGGGCAATAGAAGACATTAAATGACCATTGGCTTTAGATATACTCTTTGAGAGAGAATCAGTATCTCTATGGATAGGGTAAATTTTACGTGCGCATAATAAATAATACTTGATAACATTAGCGAAAATCTGTGAAACATCATAATACGAGTATAGAAGTACGTCATACTATATTCTGATAGAAAGTTTCGGTATGTATGCATTATATGTAATATTTTGGAATCTATTAATGATGCGTTGCTATCAGAGTGGCAAGGCAAGAGTACCAAATGCATAAATTTACTAGCTACCTTACCTTCCAAACAAGAATCCAATAGCGACGGGCTTTGAAGTTATGGTGTCAGAAATAGTTAAGGAATCGGTATCAAAGCCTGGGTACATACGGTATTAATGACACCCATTAGCCTTTTCTCGCCTTTTACAAGATGGCCAGCACCAAGGCAAGCAGATTTGTTTTTCAAATGGGACCCAGGGTAAATATTATAAAAATTATATTGGTATAAATAGTATACAGCAAATAGTCTCTTAGTATGCACAATAGTTAATGCATTGGCATTACTTCATGAAATTATGTAAATTTATCCATAGTTATCATATAATACATCCATAGTTTAAGGGATCGTAGTAGAACAATCTTATGTCACTCTACGGCACAACCATCAACGCAAACAATTATCACTAACCTCCTTAGCTATTTCTCTTTGTTAGCTAAACGATTAAAATAATAATCACGACTTTAATACACTGTAATGAGACGTTCCCTTCTATCTCTAAGAGCTAGGCCACACGATACGTAACGGTGGCGGTGCGATATATTTGAGATGTGAGTGTTCTACGAGTATATGAAAATATTTATGACATATAACACGACTTTATACCACATTCGCACCAAACCAAATAAGTAAAATTTAGACGGTTATTACACGACGAATTATTCAAACTAGTATGACAGATGTTATGATTTTGTTTAGTTACTAATAAACATGTGGCAAGAAGCGTTGCACGGTAAGCTAGCAATTGCTTGCTTACTGCGCAACTCTTCTTGCGACATAAACAATTTGTGTAAAACAAAAAGCGTTTGTGTAGCAAAAAGTGTAAATTCGCTTAAGAATAATTATTCTTAAGCTAATTTACACATTTTGCTATGTAGTGTATATACTATATAGATTTTGGTATGTAGAATATAGAAGAAATAATGTAATGTGTGACCTAGTATTTTCTTATCAGAAAGCAGCAATGTAGTAAAGATAGTAAGATCACTTCATAATTTACACAAATCGATATAACCCCAAAATAAGCAAATTATTTGTTTGCAAAATGCGTGTCAGTCAACAATACAAATACCTATAAGTACATATATAAATACTGAAATATATTCAATAAACGCCCAAACCTATAAATACAAGTATATATGCTTGTCACACAAATATCTGTCCCTATCGGGGATCGAACCCGAGTAGTGATTGCTTAGTCAAGTTCGCTAACTATTCGACTAAACAGCCTTCAATACTGGCTTTTACATAACAGTATCAACTAGTGTAGAGGTCAACGGTCAACCTAAAATAAGTAAATGTTGGAACAAAAAATGTTGGAACAATATGTAATTGTAGGTAAGCATAAGACACAACTCGTCGTTGTTACCTATTACGCTGCGACAGTGTAACGCACTGTGTGGTCTATCCCTAAACAGGTTGGTTGGTAATCACTAGATGTCTAGGCTGGCTTGTTGCGTTGTCAGCCTGTCATTTCATAAATAAATGAGCGTTTCTGCGGAAGTACCGTGTTAGTAATAAATACATTCAAAAGTTAAACTTATTGTTGTTTGCAACACAGATAACAGTTTTCCCTTATTTTTTTACGCGATTATCGACATAAACAATGGATGTTATATCTTTTAATGTTTTTTAACGTTAGGATTTTTTTTGTACTATTTCAATTCAAATTTTAATGTTTTTCATGATCGCAAAATAAAAATTAAAAAAATATTATAAATGCGAGGATATGCAACAATTTATTTTTTGTGTAATAATTCTGTGGATTTATCGTTAATGAATAATAGTATCACCATGCCGATTCCCTAACGGGGTAGGCAGAGAGAGCCGAACGTCGATAGACTTTCCATGTTACCACAATTTACTGGTTTTTCGGTTGGTGGGAGGAGTGGAAACCACATTTTGTCGACCTAATAACGAATGTTTATAGGTACACACCCAAGGCACGGAAGTGATAATACACCACCTGCTAGACTCCTGCTAGGCTACTACTAGGATTTTTGATTTTCTAGCAAAACCTCAGTAAAGCCTCAATAGTGTTGCCCGAATCTAGGATCGAACCTGGGATCTCATTTTTTGAGTCGAATAGGCTAACCCGTAGGCTACGAGAAAATGTAAGTCTTAATAAATAAATCAATCTATATTTATATGTCCGGTTATTTTAACCATTGTTATGTTTACTGACCAATCTTTATGTCTAGTTATTTTACCTTATGTCCGCTTATTTTAACCACTTTTAAGAATTGTGTCTACTAAGTAAAAAAAAAAAGTTTTCTAAAGTAGTCTTATACTTAAGTTAACCGGTTACCTTACTTTTCTCACTGGAACAAAACAGCAACAATCACTAAAGCTATTGCTGCAGGAATAGGTAGTTAGAGCTATTCTCTTCTCTTTTACAATAACGAATAAACATGGAAACAAACTTTATCGCCCTGGTAGACGAATGGCTAACGAAACTGACTACGTAATCGACGGGGCTGAGGTTCGAATTTCGACAGGGAAAGCATGTGTTTACTAAATATAATACTAGTTATCCTTTTATCTAGGTAAATACTGTTAAATTATTATCATATTTCTTTAATTTTTTTTAGAGTAGGGCAGTTCATTGTGAGGTCTGATGCAAGTTAAAAATGCTTCAAGCGTACTGATTTTCAATACTTTAATGTATTTCTGCGTTAGTATAGTTCATTAATCAACATCCATATTACAAGCTAAAAAATTCCATACATATGAATTTGTCTAATTTGTGTACCAATATTTGTTTGATCACATTTTAAGTACCTTTTTTTCTAAATCTATTTCATTTCTACTACAGTTGAATTGGTTACATAAAAATATGTTTTGATGAGAATTTAACTATAACGACCAATATTCGATTATTTTCCATCTGCAGTATTTTTTAACAAAAAGCTTCACAATTTCCAATTGTAAAAGACAATTTTCTATCTATACAACTATAATAATTAAGTTAAAAGGCTTTTTGTTTCGCTGGTTTTGATTCAACGCGTTAATTAGTCGGTTTTGAAAAAAATCATTTGGCCTGACCTTCCCGACTGAGTATACCTTCTACTTTATTCAGAATATGCCGAAAGCAAAGGGTTCGTGAACTGATCTTATCTGTGCTTTCAATAAATTAATGGTGACAAGCAAATCTTCAGTAGTGGCCAAGAAGTGCGGGAAAACCTGGTGTTGCCATAATTCAGATGGGATCTACCTGTTATAACTATAATAAGCGTTACATACGCGACTATTGTTTCTTGTCATAAGGGTTTCATTTCGACAGTATGTTCGTCTTTTGTCGACATTATTGTTAGATTATTATTATACCTGTATTAGATATTTAATTAATCCTTCTGAGTCAAATGCATGAATATCTTAGTTTAAACATCAGCGATCTTATAAGTAATAAAGATTTAGAGACTTAAAGCAGAAAGAACCAGTTTCATCTTAAATCTCTATCAAACAAATAGAAGTGAATTAGAATGGCATACAGTTAAATATCTATTAAATTTATTTCTGATTGATCTAAGCCTTATTTTAATCTGCATTTAGTAATAAGTCTAATAGGTGTGTTTTAACAGTATTTTTAATATATATTTTTACATAAAATGATTAAATATACCGTTCTATTGCAGCTATTGAGGTTGTCCATATAAGTTACTGTAAATCCGTATAATGTTTTTACCACAAAACAATTACGCAAATTGAACTATAACCACTCGTTTTATTTCTGTATCGTTTTAATATAATCACAAATAAATAATTTGATTTAGGTATCATTTATCATTGTTAGGATTTACTTTCTGTAACATCTTTTGTTTCTTGCTGCACACAATCTTATATGTGATCACATTGAACATGGAATATTGTTAGGTAGTGTATATATGCTATAATTATCGTTAAAAATCGTAAAGCGTACACACATAGCTTACAGTAATTTTACCCTACTCTTTAAAATGCCGTAAAGTGCTATTTTATTGTCACTTATAATTTTCGGTGTCGAAACTAAACGCAATCCACCAAACGTACTGTATATTTGTGTAACAAGTCGGGTAAGGTTTTATTTTTAAATCAACTATCCATTTATGTAACAAGTTAGGCAAAATCTTAGTCGGTGAACCGACTTCACCGACTAAGATTTTGCCTAACTTGTTACGGTTAAGGTATGGGACCTATAGAAAACCTAACAATTTTACTTCATCTAAACTAATATTATTTGTATTTCTGGGTTTGGGTGTTTATTAAATCTATTTGAGTATTTATGTATCCCTATGTATTAGTATTGATGACTGAAAATCCATACTACAAGCAAATAATTTGTTTACTTTGGGGTTAGATCAATTCGTGTAATTTTTCCAGTGGTATTTATTATTATTACAAAACAAAAGATTTGTTTGTTTTTACGATTTCACTCAAAAACTATTTAACAATATTAAAAAAATTGTCACCTTTAGAATGCTATGTTATCCAGTAGTGAAATATGCTACTTTTATATCCGACTAAGCTAAGGGAAGTAATGATTATTGGTCACGTGAGCGAAGAAGAGCGAATTAACTGCTAGTATTTAATAAGTCTAGTAGCGTTTCTGTTGCAGCTTTTGCGTTTATATTTCGAACCATGCACTCATATTCTGCTATTAATGCCTCTATAACTGTTAGTAATAGAGTGTCTCTTCCTGTAGCCAAACATTTCGTTTTTTATAGCATAGCACAGCGAAAAATCTGACGGCAGTATATATATATATATATATATATATATATATATATATATATATACATATATATATATATATATATATATATATATATATATATATATATATATATATATATATATATAAACCTTCCTCTTCAATCATTCTATCTATTAAAAAATACCGCATACATAAGGACAGACAGCGGAAAGCGACTTTGTTTTATACTATGTAAGATAAGAATTAATGCCTAGAAAATTAGATCAGATATCCACTTTATAGTACTAATACTTTTTAACGTAATAACTCAAAACTCATAATTTTTAAGCTTTTCCAGACGTACCATTTTTCAAATAATTGCTGGTTTTTTTCTCATGAAAGGTTTTTCTTCAAGAAAAAAGCCACATATAAACTATTTACTATGCACTTGCTTGAAAATTATGAGTTATTACTATAACTCATAATTTTCAAACTTTTTCAGACGTACCATTTTTCAAATATTTTCTGGCTTTTTTCTCATGAAGGATTTTTACTTCAAGAAAAAAGCCACGTATAAACTATGTTGACATAATTTCTAATATCATGATTAAATATCACAGTAAATTTAAAAAAAAAAACTGGCTCTTGCCTATTGATAAATTATGGATATAGTAGTACAACGAGCCAGAACATAGATTCTAAATTTCAGTTCTCAGAGAGGTTTAAATTTGCAATTATGGTCAAGGAAAGTTCTTGGTCGCCTACAATCCACAAGGTAATAGTGTGGTACCTTGTGGGTGACAATTTTTAGTAGGGTAAGCTTTTAAAAGTAAAAAATAACAAAATGCTAGAAATCAACACTATCTTCTATTTGATTAAAGTAATGTAACAATTGGTAAAAATTCTTCTTAGGACAGTTTTTAGAGTTGCTGAAAGAAAATACATTATAATTTTCTTTCACAAATCTAAAACTTCTCTCGATAGTACAGGCGGGGGACCGTCAAAAAGAGTGGTGACCCAAAATAACAACAAAAATAGACTTTATTGGCTTTTTTTCCTACCTTTGTGCCTTTCCCTTTCCCACTTCCACTCAAAAGAGAAAAGACAAAAAGAAAATAAAATTTTAATAAATATTTTAGTAACGGTTGTGTCAAGAAGAGCGGTGCAGATTCAAATTTTTATGGTTTACTGATCAAAACATCATCAAATGGAACAACATTTTATTATATCTTACACATCAATTACAAAAAAAAAATAGGAAAGTAAATTCCTGAAATAAAATTGGACAATATACAGATCGCCAAGTCGATGTATTACTATTTCTGTAATATCTAAAAACCAATAAATTTTATGTTTTTAAATAAATTTTTGTTTTTATCTGGATGACTACATCCTCCTGCAAAGTCTATTTTTGTTCTTATTCTGGATTACCATCGCCTCTGTGGTTTAGTGGTCTAGTGTCGGTGTTTACCACATTACGAAACACCGCAGTCCCAGTTTCGATTCCTGGGCCGGGATGCCTATGCCTATGCCTATCTCTTCAAGGATACGGGCGTGAAGATCCTACTGGATTACCATCCTTTTTGGCGGTCTCCGCTTGAACTATGAAGTTAATTCTGTTTGATTTGTCTAATCCAACAATTGACTGCTTTATACATAATGTACTTGTATATGTATTTAGTTTTGGATTTTTATACACTAGTCGTTGTTCGCAGTATAACCCGCGTAAATCTTAATCCCTTGGGATATTTGGAATAAAATATAGATAACGTATGTTCCCAATTTTTAGCTTAGAAATAGAAATAAATTTCAAACGCAGAAATATTATAGATTCAAAAGGGAACACCATAACGATAATCATCACGCTTTTGCGGCAGGAATGGGTAAGGCAGC
This sequence comes from Apodemia mormo, assembly GCA_036924255.1. NCBI lineage: Eukaryota > Metazoa > Arthropoda > Insecta > Lepidoptera > Riodinidae > Apodemia > Apodemia mormo. Next base: position 23,823,342 of record JAUPFN010000015.1, on the reverse strand, counting down.
GGTACGAAAACTGAGCGAGAATTTGAAGATCTCCACTACCTAGGTAGTAGTCACTCAGGCAGTAACACGCTTAGTTTTCTACTAAATATTGTACTGATATTTGACATCTATATATATATATATATATATATATATATATATATATATATATATATATATATATATATATATATATATATATATATATAAATCAATTGCTGTTCGTTTGTCTCGCTAAAACTCGAGAACGGCTGAACCGATTTGGCTAGTTTTGGTTTTGAATTAATTGTTGAAGTCCAGGGAAGGTTTAAAAGGTGAGAAAATATAGAAAAAAATAAAAGTAGTCAAAAAGGTATAACAACGTTTGCCGGGTCAGCTAGTATTTTATGAAAAGAGCTCAGATCGATATGATTTTTTTTGTTTTATTACAATTTTATTGTGAAATAGGTATTTACAAATTTAGGTTCTGCTATTTCACACTAATATGACGTGGTTAACACTACAAAACAGTAACAGAGTTATGTAAAGTTTCAATGATAGAATGTATAAATTATATACAAAGTTAGTGCTGCTCGTTATTAGAAGTCAATATACTCTAATAAATTGTATTTACTCTCATAATTTAAGATATAAAATCAATTAATTGGCTAATCTTTATAATCTGTGGTTATAAATCGTAGGCGTGTCTTGAATTACAAACACATTAAATCAAACCCAGATTCTCATATATATTGCTGCATAAAATTATCATATTTTTAGTAAAATTGACACTTCACTATGATGCCTAGTAGTTGAGCATCGCATCAAGTCAATGGCCTCAAACCATCCGGATCTAATTACATAGTGTCATTAACATCGCGGGGATGGCACGTCCGCCTAGGAAATGGAATCGAATCATTAGTAGTTTGATTACAAAAAAGGCTTAATAGAAATATAATAACGGCTGGAGAAGAAATTGTAAAAAGATTGTAGAGCGTTCAATAATTGGCGTTATTTGTCGATACGGTTTGGAGCGGGTAATGGGTTGGGACGCCACGACGTGACTCCGCGGCCCCTACCGCCTCTACCCTCTCACATTATTACAATTTAGCTAAATTTGCACCCGCTGAACTTAACTTTAAATTGGATACTATTTCCTACATATATGATTTTATTATGTTGTATTTAGTAACATATATAACGTATGTACGTTGTTTTAAAATATTATAAAAAAAATAAAGGATTTTATCTATTTATTATTTTATTTAATAAGATATCAAGACTCCAAGAATATGGTTTTCCTGATGGAAAGAGATAACAATATACTATAGACATCGAAGACATTAATAGTGGGATTAGAATGCCATATGCTTAAGTTTGCCAGCTATCTTATCCTCTTCAGCCACGTCAACGAAAACTGTTATTGCTATAGCGTCAGGAATAGATAAAGTGGTGGGCCCAAACCTGGTCTAGACGTTACGGAGCTCTACCACCTTGTGATCTGGATCAACATAGGGGAACTTTGAATGAATACCCTGTGTTGGCCTGAGCTCTGAAGAGACCAACTGCTGTTCTGCAAAGATCGTAAAAGGCAACCGATTGGCCATATGTGTCACAGCCATTATAACTACTACGCGCTAGATTTCCGCAACATCTCGCCCGGGTATTCGATATCACCGCCTTATCTGTTCTTGCCATAATAGCGTCAATGCTTATCATTATCGTGTTAGGGTTTGGAGGGTTAGGTAGCCGTAAACTTATGCTTGTGGCATTGTCATCTCGCCGCACGGACAGCAACGCACCATTAACATCTTTGGTGTTTATTGGCGATGATTTTTTTCAACAAGAGAATGATCTGCCTAATTGCTATTCTGTGAAATTAAAAAAAATGGATTTATGCGTTTGTTTCTTAAGTTTATAGAATTTATCGTAAACTACCTGGGTTCGATTCCCGGGTCGGGCATATAAAAAAAAGTGTTTATTCAGTTTTCTGATAAACACTAAGTTGCCCGGGATTGGAAAGTGCCCGGTTGGCGATAGGTTTGCCACATATCATATTTGTGGGCCTAAGTATCTTCGGCTAATCGTGGGTGCACTTGTTGTATCTCTGCCTACCCCTTCGGGGATACGGGCGTGAAGATACTACCTGATAAATATGATTGTCACAACTTTAGTGTAAAACGGTTTTACATTGACATCCATACTAATATTATAATTAATAAACAATCTTTCGCTATATATAGCGAAAGATTGTCTGATGAGTAATTACACTCTTACAGCTAAACTGCCGATTTTAATGATTTTGATACTTGATTTGTAAACATAGGCTATTTTTTTAAAAAGTCAACCCTTAAGGGACTGTAATACCTATATTATCCTAATAAAAGATTGTATAAAATGTTATTTTGATGACACGTTAATCTTCCGGCATACAAAACTGCGCAGATCAACTAGTCTATACAATACAAATAAATAAAATTGGAATGTGCTTGTAATATTAAAATAACCGATTTTTACTAAACACACAAGGAATACATCCTTGTGTGTTTAGTAAAAATCGGTTAATGTATGTACGATGCATATTATACCAAAATACCATTTTTTGTATTTTTGTCTGTCTGTCTATGATCTCTGAAACAGCTGGGCCAATTTTGACGGAACTTTCACTATCCGATAGCTAATGTAATAAGGAGTTACTTAGGCTACTTTTATTTTTGAAATTTTTCCACGCGGTCGAAGTCGCGGGCACAGCTATTATTGAATATATCTGACTACTTTCGCTAACACGAAAATTTATAACGATGGGTGGACGTACAGAGCCAGGTTAATTATATAATATTTTATTCTTAGAAAGACAAGCCTGCTGAGTTTCTTCCGCTGGGTCTTCTCAGTGTGTGGTCCCGTTTCCGATCCGGTAGTGGATATTAAATTTAATTAACCTTTCCGGACATTTGAACCTGTCAACCTATCAAAAGAGCACCGTTAAAGGTTAATTTGAATATTTTTTCCTAAGTTGATTTGATTTGTTTTCACGTTACATTTTACGCAAAAGCTACTGAATGAATTTAAGTCAATCTTTGCATTAATATAATTTGATATTTTTTTTTATGAATGAATAATTTTTTTAGGAATACAAACAAGCAGATGACTGATGTAAAGAGATAAACATCGTCTATAGACATGGTAGATAAATTTGCAAGAGCGGATCCAGGGGGGTCATGGAGGTCATGAACCCCCTTGGGTAGGGGGTTAGAATTAGATAAGGATTAAAGCCTAACTGGATCGGTCCTTGCATATGTGCCCCTCCCTCTAAACCGAAGACTGGTTCCACCTTTTTCATTGACATATTATTACTATGGACATTTTTTTCATTGACATATTATTACTATGGATATCGGGTCTAATACCAAAATCGTGAAAAAATGTCCTAGTTACACACCACAAGAATAGATATGTTAACAAGGTAATTTGAACACTAAATCATTATGTCAAGGATTAATTTCGACTAATGCGGAGTTGTAGCTCTTTTTGTGTTTTGTAGCTCATTTACTTCAGACATTTTTAGCGCGGACTCGACGTTCATAGTAATTATATGTCAATGGTCCTTGTAAATATGTGCGTTTCTATTCATGTGGCGAAATGGGAATGCCACGTTCATAATTGTAACTAATTATTACCCACATATATCGTTCATAATTTAATTTTAGATTTTTTTCATGCGGACGAAGTCGCAGGCACAGCTAGTATTTAATATTCCTATTTCTGTCGCAATAACGCCAATTTGTCATTGGCGTGTTCCGGTTTGAAGGGTAAGGTAGCCGGTAGACTTATGCATGTGGTATTGTAGCATTGACATCACGCCCCACGGATAGGTTGCTATTGATACCATTGACATCTTTGGTGTCTATAGCAATGACTCTTCTTTCCATCTGCTTGTTTGCTATCTTATGATACAAAAATATTTTTTATTGTAATTCTGTTTTTTTTTTAATTTCATTTATTTTAATACAATTTTAATTATATAAAAGTTATAACAATATTTTTTAACTCTAAATAAGGTTTGTCACTACAAAATGAAAATCCGTAATTGGTTTATGATGTGGTTTTATTCAACGATTTATTATATTGTGATATGCTGTGGATTTCTTGTTGATGAATAAATAAATAAATAATGTATTAGGTTTTATTCGCGACTTCGTTTGGGTGATCCAAAATCATTACTTGCTTTTGATCAGTCGGTTAAAAGTAGACAATGGCACTCCTGAATAGTGTAACTTTCTAACAATGATAATTCTATCATTGTTAGAAAGTTACACTATTCAGGAGTGCCATTGGTGTAATAGTTATAAAGTTTATTTATTACAAGCTGTGCCTGCGACTTCGTCCGCGTGAAAGTTTTTCTAAAATAAATGTAGCCTAAGTTACTCCTTATTATATCAGCTATTTGCAGTAAAAGTTCTGTCAAAATAGGTACTGCCGTTTCAGAGATTAGCTGAAACAAACAGACAGACAGACAAAAATTGTAAAAAATGTTATTTTTGGTATAAGTTTTTCTATCGATCGTCGAGGCACACAGATACCAGGCATCGCCATATGGTGGTCGTTTCACGTACCCGGACAAAGCGGTTCGGCTCGACATTCTTGATCCGAACCGCAAGGGACTTTATGTGCTTCCTGAGTCTGTTTTCCCGACGAGTATTACCTGGGGATGATCATGTGAGATCCTGGCGCTTCCCTATCGATACTAAAAAAAGTACCGTGTATACATCTATATGCATTTAGTAAAAAACAGATATTTTAATATTACAAACAGACACTCCAATTTCATTTATTTGTATATATGTATAGACAAGCATACGTTTTTCTTTATAATTTTAGTAAATACTATAAATGAGATATATTTTCTGAATAAACAATAAAATATAACGCTTTATATTTTGTGATTAATACATATCTCATTCAAAATTGTTCAGATTTCAGAGAAAGGAATCGTAGAATGATAGTTTAATAGACTCGTCGAAAGGAAGCCACTTACGCTTATTATAAAATATATAACGTTTATACTGGTGAGTTACGTTCGATACTTGTGGAGAGGACAAGCACTGACACTATTGCGGCAAGAATATCTCTTCCTGCCGTAATATCGTCAGTGCTTGTCGTGTTCCAGTAAACTTATGTTGGTGGCATTAACACTCCGCCACACGAATAGCAACGCACTATTAACATCTTTCGTGTCTATAGGCGATGGTTGTCTCTTTCCATCAGGAGAATCATCTGTTTGGTAGCTATCTTATAATGCAGAAAAATAACATATTGGTAAATCGTGGCAAACCTTTTCATTGAAGTTCGTGTCACTCTGCGTACCCCGCAAAGAAATCAACGTAATTATATATTTTTTAAATAATATACAATTTACTTTTTCATTTAAAACAGTAGCGATTTTCAAAAACATTTAAATAAATAAATATAAATATTGCTAGACAAATTATACGAAATGATCTAACCCAAATTATTTGTTTGTAAACATTACTTTCTCTTTCCCTTCTTTTTGAGTTAAATGTAAAACAACTTTAAAATATGACCATGAAAACATTACTTACATGTTTTTTTAATAATAAGGTATTGGAATTTCACCCAATTTGATGATAAAAAGTATCTAAGATTATATTAAATACTTGGTGTCACATGAACTGGATAATCCATCATGTATGATGTCAGATTTATAATTGTGTAACTACTTTTATCAAATTTCTTCTAAAGAATTTTGCTGGGAGACTTGTTTCATTTGTGTAAGAAAAACTAAATGTCATCATGCCGTAAAAATATCGCTTACATAATTTACTCTACACACACTCAAACAATAACTGAAATGAATATGAATAAATTAAAATCATTGTTAAATAAATAAATGATATTTGCGAAACAGTACAAGAATTTTATAAATTACTAGCTGATCCGGCAAACGTTGTTCAGCCTTTTTAACTACTCTTATTTTTTCTATACTTTCTCACCTTTTAAACCTTCCCTGGACTTCAACAATTAATACAAAACCAAAATTAGCCAAATTGGTTCAGCCGTTCTCGAGTTTTAGCGAGACTAACCAACTGCAACTGATTCTTATATATATAGATAGATAGATGAATAAATCAATAGAATGTATCAAATATGTTACAGTATAGATAAGTTGATCAATTTCAAGATCGGGTGTCTGGTTAGCCTATTTTAAATCATTAGTTCCCGGGTACGATACATATTGATGATATTATGATTGATGGAAAATAGTGTTATCGAGTTTTTTCGGGACTATGCTGGAAAATTGAAATCTCAATTTTCAAAGTCAATCAATAAGGATTCAGTTTTGAAATAACGAACATAAGAAAATACAGCTAATGAGAGAACCTCCTTCGTTTTATCGGTCAGTCGGTAAGTCAATTGGAGGAGAAAAGTATGTAAGGTACATTTACTCCACTTGTCTTTTATACCCGATTTCTATATGAGTAAAACGATAGTTTGAATGGTGATTCGTTTTAGTAACGAGTTGTTACATTTCCTACGCAGTATATGCTAAAACTGCTCGGAACAATCTGTTCCTATTAATGTCAAATTACCAAATGTTCAAACAACTTGTAAAACGCTTCGTCGTTATTAAATTGATTGCTAATCGTTACCGCTACAAACGACGGATCGTTGATTATAGAAACCTGGAATTAGTTAAATGCTACCAACACAAACTAGGCGGACTTGTAATGCCTGCTCTGAATTTATAAACATCTTTATACAAAGATGGCGTTTTCAGTTAGAAAGAAATAGTTTTCTCAAATATTTATATTCGATAGTCTAGCTTTTGATTAGATATTTGACCTAAATTTCTTTAAAAAATACATAGATATCATGATATCGGTAAGATGGCAGTAAAAACTCTTTTGTTAACTGACAATAGGTTGTTTTCTGGTAGCCACGTCTTGTATTATCGTATTATACAACGAAATAATTAGCCGGTTCGCTAACGGGAGTTTTTTCGATATTACCTCTAACTCCTTTGTGTTGGTGTAATTTAATATTTTTTTGTATTTTCGTGAACATTGAGTAGGTGCTCAAAAAACTTTGCGTTTTGTTCGTAAATCAATAGATTCAATGATAGCTACCTATATCATTTACCAATTACCTTAAAAATTTGTTAAACCTTTACTTGGTTTTTGCTGTTAATACGGTCGTTTCCTTCCAGGGATGTCGACCGTGTATTTTTGAACAACTTTCAAAATAAGTAGACGTTTGTACCAATATTTTTACGAATATTTATAAACTAACTTTTATACGCGACTTCATTCCCGTGATCCAAAAACATTACTTCCTGTTGCTTAGTCGCGTATAAAGTAGGCTGTAATCTTCCTCATGCATGCGGCTATCATAGCTAATTTTTTTAATCCGATTGGTTTATCCAGATATAAGACCGTTTAAACAAATAAACAAAATAGATCTTCAACTTTATATTTGTGTAAATAATGGCTGCTACCACGACATCCCGAGTTTGATTTCCGGGGCAAGCAAAAAGTTATAATGTGTCTTTTCTATCTAGAAAATATTGGTAGTAGCTCCAAATTTAAAGGCTGTGTTGTAACAACCCTGTTTTGTAATATCTAGAAATTAAAATTGATAGTCTTGATTATTACAAATAATCAGAGCGTTGGATGGAAATGCAGTGAAGGGAATTTCGGCAGCCAACAGACTTTGTATAAATCTGTATATGTAAACATGTGTATATGTCGTGATGTATTGAAATTCTGACTACCCATCATCTATTCTTCGTGTTGGTCCCGGGCTCCTTTGAAAAATAGACCAACTGCAGTTTTGCCAAGCAGGTTGAAAAGGCGACTGATTGGCTGTTCGAGTCACTACCATCGTGGCTATTAGGTAGTACAGTTCTGTATTGTCTCGCCCGGGCCTGGTACCACCGCCTTACCTATTCCTGCCGCAATAGCGTCAGTGATTGTCATTGTCTGTTTCGGTTTTGAGGGTAAGGTAGCCTGTAAACTTATGCATGTGGCATTAAGACCTCGCTACAAGATAGCAATGCTTTATTAACACCTTTAGTGTCTATAAGCGATGTGTCAAAAATTGTAAAAAATGTCATTTTAGTATAGGTTTGTAGGTTTGTATATCCATATTTTCTTTGTCGCGCTCTGCAACCCAAACAGCTTGACGGAAGTAGGTGTCATTAGATTCGTCTCAGTTATATATAATTTTAATTTTGATACCTACGTAACGCGAAACAAGGATAATGCTCTCTCGTAGACGGGGCAGATTTTTTATCTTAACGTAATCTGGGAACCAGGTGGCAAATATATAAGTATTTCAATTTTTAATCTAATCGTGGGTGCATTTGTTGTACTACTGCCTACCTCTTCGGGGATACGGGCGTAAATATACTTTATATATAAACTAGCGACCTGCCCGCGGTTCCACCCGCGCAGCTTTTGTTCCTGTAGGAATATCGGAAAGGTTTATACACTTAAACCTTCCTCAAGAATCATTCTATCTATTTAAAAAAAACCGCATCTAAATCCGTTGCGTAGTTTTAAAGATTTAAGCATACATAGGGACATAAGGACATAGGGACAGACAGAGAAAGCGACTTTGTTTTATACTATGTAATGAAGTATATAAAAATTTGACCGCCCCGTTGGCCGAGTGGTTAGTGACCCTGACAACGCAATCGACGGGGCTCGGGTTCGATCACCGACGGGACAAGCATTTGTGTGATGAGCATAAATGTTTGTATTTCCGGGTTTGGGTTTTTATTAAATATATTCTAGTATTTATATATGTATTTCTATGCATTAGTATCGTTGACTAACACCCATAAGTTCATAACACAAGCAAATAACTTGCTTACTTTGGAGTTAGATCAGTATGTGTTATTTGTCTCGTAAATATTTATTTATATAAAAATTCGATTTAAATTCGTCCATTTGTTATCAAAGGAATTAACAAAAGCACGCGTACACACATATGTATCTACACATACCCATATTTAATAATGGAATGATCATTAAACTTTTTACAGCTTAAAGATATCGAGATGAAAAAAAGGTGATGGAATAAAAGATGGAGGATATGCATCGCAGTTAGTGAATGCCTATTGTCACGTTACGCAATGGAAACACTACAGATAATATTTTATCGCCCCGTTGGTCGAGTGGTTAGCGACCCTGACTGCGCAATCGACGGGGCTCGAGTTCGATCCCCAACGGGGACAAGCATTTGTGTGATGAGCATAAATGTTTGTATTCCGGATTTGGGTGTTTTTTAAAAATATAATTCTGTATTTAGATATGTATTTCTATGTATTAGTATCGTTGACTAACACCCATAATACAAGCAAATAATTTGCTTATTTTGGGGTTAGATCAGTAAGTGTAATTTGACCCGTGAATATTTATTATTATTATTATTCATATTTAAGAAGTGTCTATTTTTGCCTTGTTTTAAAGGTTTGTTACAGGGTTATTTTCCAGCATGCAAACTAGTGACAGAAAAGACAACTTAAACAAATTTTACCAAAAATCACTTTTTTCGTTGTTCTGTACATTTCTTTGGTTTAAATTATTGTTATATTTACTATTATGTACAATAAAATATTCAATAAATAAATTACATTTATTCATAAACAAAATCTAGAAAATAAGTCCATTGTGAAGATGTAACGCTGGTTTTGAAGAAGGTCAAATTTTATTTTTGTAAACAAGTTATTATTAAATACTGACTGCTGAAAAATAATTTATAGAAAAGGGAAAAGACATGCGTTTTTGCAACATTTGTACGTGTGTATCTGTCCGTGTATCGTGTGTCGTGTATATACGTTACCTTCTTTCGCGTTATCGGGTAGAAAATAGTGCAAGCATAGAATTCTATTAGATAATAGCTCTTTCTCGCGCTATAACCGATGTAGGTCCCGATCTCACAGGAAAAAGGTATAAAATGTAGCCCATGCCATTCAGGAATAATAAGACTTTCTATTAGTACATTTTTTTTCAAAATCGTTTGAGTAATTCCAAAGACTACTGCCTACAAAACTCAAAAACTTAAATTTACGACTTCTTGATAATGTATGTATTTAAAAACTCACTGACTCACTGACTGACATATCAATGTTCACCAGCACTTTGACCAAGAAGTCTGAAACTTTTCACAATAGTTGCTCTTTCGATGTAAACGAGACATAAGAAAGAATTTTTAGAAATTCACCTCCCTGAATTGTGAAATAGGTGGTAAAATATTGTATAAAATGTCTTAAATATTAATTTACCCACAGGCGAATTTGCGCGGGTCAACTAGTATTGTCATAGATTTACAAGAACGTATGATTATCCTTAGAGTATATAGTTCTTGGAAAATTAATTAAAAATACAAGGCGAGCACGTTTCTTGCAATGTCACCGTGTTTTGTTATTATAGCCCACCACAGACGTAGCTATAATATATATTAATATATCGAGCAATAGCAAACTACCACACATGGGAGCAAATTTTGATATATATTTTGTCCTCATTCAGCCTGCAGTTAAAATATATGAATGTGCCAAAATATACCGAGATATATACGTCGATATATTTTGGTGACGTTATGGAAATATATATTATAATTGCGTGTGTGGTCACTCGAATATAGAAAATATATCGTAATATGCCACGCTATGGTTAATATTAATATATATTATAGGTACGTCTGTGGGGGGCTTAAATGCAGCTGTTATATTTTAGTCCCGTCTTCATTAAGTTTAGTATTTTCCTCAAAATAGAGCGATTGAAAACATCTAGATCCAACAGACTATTAACAAGATTTTTTTGTTTATAGCATAAGTATTTTTATATTGTGTCGAACCAAGCACCTTTTCGAAGAGTAGGTTAACTGTGTTATTGCTAGGCATCTCGTAAAAAACTAGAGAAGTAATACGTGTTACTAACTTGGTGACTACTAATTGGCCATCCATAAATTACGTCACACAAGTGTGACATTGTGTGACAAGGGGTAGGGAGGGATCCCATATTGTGACATTTTTTCAAAATATAATACTTTATTTCTAAGTATTACAACACTAAATTTAAAAACTACCTGTATAATTAAAAAAAAAATAATCGAATAAGATCATTATTCCAATGTAAAATTGTAAAATATGTGACGTCACACTAGGTAGGAGGGTCTCACAAATGTAACCAGCTGTAACAAGGACGGGGGAGGGGTCAAAAAATCATGAATTTCATGATTGTTGTGTGTGGCGTAATTTATAGATGACCCCTAAGTGGTAGATTTTTGCAACGTTTCAACCGGGTTTGTTACTGACACCTTACTTATTTCGGCGTTTGTTACCATCTTGTAGTTTTTTTATATCTTAAGATAGTAAACAAGCAGATGGGTCTCTTGATGGAAAGAGACAATCATCGCCTATAGACACGAAAGATGTTAATGATGCTATCTTGTGGCGAGGTCTAATGCCATATGCATAAGTTTACCGGCTACCTTACCCTGCAAACCGGAACACGACAGTCTCTAGCAATGACGCTATTGCGGCAGGAGGCTGTGGTACCAGACCCGGGCAAGACAATGCAGAACTCTACCACCTAGTAGCAACGATGGTAGTGACTTGCATAGCCAATCGGTCGCCTTGTACGACTTGCCTGGCAGAACCGGGGCTAAAAGTCCGGGGCCAAAGGGGGGGGGGGGTATGGTTCATAATATGTTAGCGGCGTGCTATCTGTATGGTGGGATGGCAATGCCACATGCATAAGTGTACCGACTACCGTACCCTCTAAGCTGGGACAGAAGTTACACGTATAGCCAATCGTTCGCCTTTTACGAAATGCCTGGTAGAATGGCAGGCCCCCTTTAATACAATCAACCAACAGCCTGCCTGCTGTATCCGCTAGTTTGTATCCACTTTTTCTATGGTTATTATAAATATTTTCCAGATACTATATTACGAACTTTTTTGGAGTGACCAACTGTCTTATTGCCAGGAATCTTGTAAAATAATTTCGTCACTACCATCATGGCTACTATATAAGAGACAGAGTATTCTGCCTCTCGCCCGCGTTTGGTACCACGTTAGCTATTCCGGCCGCAACAGCGTCCAGTCAATGCTTGTCACAGTCATATTCCGGTTTGAATGATAAGTAGCCGGTTATTAGCATTACATTTCTCTCTCTCACACCGATGGCAACGCATCATTAACATATTTGGTGTCAATAGGCGGTGGTTGCATCTTTCTAACAGAAATGACATCTGTTTGTTTACTATCTTTTTTATGATAAAAACGCGGTTTATGATAAAGAAAACTCGATTTGGTTTTTGGTTTCTTTGTTCAATAGCTTAAAAAACTATTCATCTAAACATTACATTTACTTCATTACTGGATGGCAATCTTCTAGCAATTTGACAATATCAGGATATACCTCCACGTCGTATCAATATAGTGTATTGATTACGATGGGGAGATATATTCTGATCTGAAATCACCGTTTACTTACGATCACTTTTTCTTGTTACCAAATTACGCTAGAAGGATGTATTTAAGTAGGAATATTTCATTGGCACGGCCTTTAGCCTAAACGGCTTAATTGACTATAAGCTTTCTATACTATAAGGATAGTCTCATAAGACGAATCTCGTCTTAATTGTGAGTGGCAAAAAGCCTGCCACAGGCTCTTTTACCTGACTCCGCTAGAAGGAAGGTTATGATTTTTTTTCGAATTAGGTCGCAGTCTAATTTTGTTTTTTATAATATTTACTTTTTTCTTATTCATTTTTTGCTTTACGTTAGCTTAAATAATAGTATCCGTAAGCATTTTTTATTTACTAATAATTAATATGCCTATTTTGTATAAATCATAGGTCACGTTTCAATTAAACCCAATTCCCAGGAACATTTCTTTTATTGATAATAAGCTGAATTTTTGTAAACGGCTTCGTTTTGACGAGACCTATCTTTTCTGTCTTCGAAAAATCTCGAATCGGGTAACTTATAAAATTAGGGGGCTTCGAACATTTTAATTCAGTGAATGAAAAATATTGATTAATAGCATATTAATAATTATATAAAAAACACGAAAAAACTTTTGTCATACACATTAGATGGTTTTTTGACGAGTTATCCACTCTAAAGTTTCGGAATTATGAGATTTTTAAATAAATATTAATCAATTTAAAAACAACCTAATTTTCTCACAACAGCTTGTTAATAATTAACTTAAAATTACTATTGTTATAATTCAAGGGTTATTTTGGCCTACACATAAAGTGAACTTTTCTTAGTCTGACACTAATAAGTTTTTATTTATACCTAAAATATGAGCGTCTCGTTAAAAATAAAGCTGTTCACAAAAATCCAGCTTGTTACAAATAAAAAAAATGTTCCTGGGTCTATTGTCTATGCAGTTTTAATTTTATCAAATTAGCATTAATATGTGAAATGTCACAAACATTCTAAAATCAATTCTCGTCTTAAATCTAGTTTTAAAAACTAGAATCTTGACTTTTAAATTCGTTCTGGTATAAATGTCTTAATTTTTAAAATAATAGCTCTACCAATGCAAAACCAGCGTATTTAGAAAAAAAAACATTTCACTAGATAAAATTGTCGAATTTATATTTTTTTAAAGGATTGTATAAATATTTCTTGTGTGTGTGTATAAACTATCCTATCTAACTATATGTATCGAAAGTATTCCGATTTGCAGGGTAATGTAAAGTGTACTAATTACAGGAGATTTAGACTCCGGCTACACAGATAGCTGCACCATATTATACTCATGTCAGCCCGTGTTGGTTCGGGGTTCCAGTTCTGCTTTATCTCGTCCGAGTCTAGTACCACCACCTTACCTATTCCTGCCGCAATAGCGTCAGTGCTTGTCAATGTCGTATTCCGGTTTGGAGGGTAAGGTAGCCGGTAAACTTTTGCATGAGGCATAAGACCTCGCCACAAGGTAGCACGCACCATTAACATCTTTGGTGTCTATAGACGATGGTTGACTCTTCCCATCAGGAGATCCATCTGCTTGTTTGCTATCTTGTGATACTTATATCAGTTATATCAACTTATATCAGTTTTCCACTGCGACTACGACTACTGCGTACTTACGCAACGCAAGTTGTAGCGAGATAAATAATTAATAGTTTAATAGCATAATATGTTGCTAACTTTTTCGTCGGAGCACAACCACGCAGGTTCACCACGACAATACACCACGGATCTTCGATTATATTATAATTATGTCCATGGGCGTAGTTAGGTTCTGGGTCAGGGGGGGGCAGCCGTAACATTTTAAGACTATATCTTTATCTTATTATATTTTTATCTGCAACAGTTTATAGTTAGTAGAGGTAAACAAGTTCCAGGGGGGGGGGGGCAGCTGCCCCTCCCTGCCCCCCCCTCGGTACGCCCATGATTATGTCCTCTACATAAGCGATAGTTTTTGTTCAATTTTTAAATTTACCTATCAACTAGTTTGTTATTCTACAACATAAAAACCGCTCCATTGATTTTGTAAAACAAAACAGGCTTTTCAGTTTTATGATGCGCGAACGTAGCAAAGGCTTGTTATTTTATGGTTAATCTTATCTGTGTACCTGTTCAGTGAAATAATGTATTTGTTTAAATAATTAGTATAAAGAAATGAAATAAGTGAACGGAAATACTTTGATGTTTTAGGTAATTGTAAGTTATTAACATTGTTTGGTTTTAGTGTTATCTTTTGTAAACGCCATTTTTGGTATCCCTGGTTATATATAATAAAGGATAAGAGAATATTATTAAATGGTTGGAATGGTTTCTTAATACTTCTATTTCTTGGATGTGCACGTAAAACTGGTATCATTTATCGTAAGGAACAGGCGCGGGAGGTTAAATTGTGTCTATTGCAATCACTACTCATCTCACAAAATCGATAACTGGTAAATCGTAGTGAATTTGAATTTTCAAATAAAACTTAGGCTTTCAGAAATGCAAGAGCATTGAATTGAGTTTTTTCCTGTCTCGAATAAAGACAAATCTCTCAAGAGTTTTCGCTTCGGGAATTCTCAAGCAGAAACCCACGTCAGAACGTCTATTGACATTTACCTTACCTACCCCACAAGAAAATTGGCGCAATGAAGATTATATTTTGATTAAATAACAATTTGACATAATGACGTTTTTTTTTCATTAATTTTTTTACATTTAATTTTTTTAAACTATTTATAGCGGTTAAATAAAGTATTTTTAGGGTTCGTTTGTGTTTTTGTTACCGTGAGTGTATACATAAGTTTACCGACTACTTTACCTCCAAATCGGAATACGATAGTGACAAGCACTGACGCTATTGTGGTAGAAATAGGTAAGGCGATGGTACCAGATCTGGACGAGACATAGCAGAATTTTACCACCTAGTAGCCACGACAGTAGTGATACTCATAGATAATCGTTTGGTCTATTCTTCAAAAGGAGCCCGGAACCTCACTAACTGAATTCCCACTCAATCAGATAAAGCTTGACAAGTGTCGCTTTTATACGCAGAATACACACTGTTTAGACTTTTTAAGAATGGTCATCTTTGGAAATAGTAAATTATATGAAACTACCAAATACTAGATTTGACAAAACAATATGGTGTTATATTTTAAAATTATGGTCGTTTTGCTTATGATTTGGTAGTAATAATTGTACTAGCGTGAACTGTTGACCACTCTGTTGGTCGAGTGGATATCGATCCTAAATATGTAATCGATGGGGCTCGGATAAACACTTGTGATGAACATAAATCTTGGTATTTCTGGTGTTTATTTTATACATTAGAGTATTATATAAGTATTTATGTGATTAATATTTGACTAAAACCCATATCAAAAAGCAAATAAAATGCTTATTTTGGAGTTAGACCATTGCATGTAATTTGTTTAAAGATATTTATTTATATCTCTTTGTTTATGAGCTCGACTTCCTTTCCTCAAGAAGATGGTCCTATCAGCATAGTTTGTAAATATTATGATAAAGTAGTCCCAATAATATGTTTACATACGAAAAAGCAAAAGCACCATTTAGCGTATATTTTTATTCATGTTCATGGTGGTTCATATGACCCTTACATTCAAAAAGTAATAATTGTATTTCCTTATCTATTAGTGTTTTTAAATGAGAAAATAAATGACTTTATATTGCATTTTTCTCGACGACTATTGCTATATCTCTGTTTGTCATATTCGACGATCGACTTCCCAAAATAATTATAGTTATGACAGCTATAAATACGAGTATCTTATATAATAATAATATCGGTGAACAAATAACATAAATCGATCTAACCCCAAAGTAAGCAAGTTATTTGCTTGTGTTGTGAGTGTTAGCAACGATACTAATACATAGACATACATATATAAATACTGTTACATACATAATAAACACCCAAAGCCAGAAACACAAACATCTATGCTCTTCACACAAATGTTTGTTCCTTTCAAGAATCGAACTCGAATAAACTTTTACCACAATTATGCGAACGTATGAGTATGAAATACTCCTCGTATAAGTATGAAATTTAGCACAGTTATTGTAACCTATAATGTTTATGGCCAAAGTCTGTTAAAACTTAGTGATTGTATACGTTTTGGTCTGTTGTCAAAATTTTATTGTTTAGTCGAATACCGACCATAGGGCGACCGCTAATTCATATAAAAAAGAAAGTTTTTGGTTTAAACATTATTAAATGAATATTTTATTTCTCACCAGGAGATTTAATACAATGACTTATTTTTATACGATTACTTAACGTTAATTTATTATGTAGTAGGAGAAGATTTTATTTAGTTTCTTGATTTTTACTTTTTAAATAAATGTATCACATTATAATGTTTCGCTAGATATAATATTGTGAACAATATTTAGGCGATATGTAAAGAATATCGATTTCTATGTTTATAACATATTATGCATGTAGCGCTTGTTTAAAGCATGCCTGGTAAAATAACTTACGGTGTCTCTTTTTACCTTTTTATAACCTTTCGTATATACCTGCAATGCTCACCTGTTTTATGGAAAGAATTTTTTTATCTATCATTGTCAAAGTGTTCACTGTGTCGCAGCAAAATGAAAGCAAACAATAACTGAAATAAATAAAGAAACTTAGGATAAAGGAACCAATTGAAAAAAGAAATTAAAAACATAAATTAATAATATAAATATTGTATTTATTTCAACAAATCGGACCATTATAAGTATTGTATGGTAGCCATCAGCCAATAGACGTCCACGGCGATATAATAACTATAAATAATAACTATAGTAATACTATTCATATTCAGTACAAGTTTGAATCACCAGGATCGATAAAACAGTGTGACAACAGGATAAAACCAAATCACAATTTGGCACTGGTTTTTACTTTAAACATATGGAACTATTCTGTATAACATTAAATGCAAATAATTAAATAGGTAGTAAACTTAAATAGGGCAAAATTAAACAAATCAGAAATAAATCTACAAAAAACAAATGCAAAACATAACATAAAAAAGGATAAAGGCGATATGCAAATAAAATAAATTTTTCACTGGGTAAAAACCTAAACGAAGTTTATTCAGAAGTATTCGTGATAATCATACAAATAAATATTTTGTTATGTAAAGTAGGCACTGGGGTAGAAAGTTTTGTCAAATAAAACGTTATAATGGAAGCACCCGCGGCGCGTGCGACGATATGCAACCATCTCTATACGCCTATACGTTTTACAATTTGAAGAAAATATTTGCATATCGCATAACTCTTCAATTTTCAACCAGTCTTATGTAAATTAAACATAGAATATCAAAAACTGCAGCCGGCGACCCCACATGCCCGACGAATTTATTATGAATCAAAAAGTTCTTAGAAACGTTTTTTGATACAACCTCCTCATTTGTTCACTTTAGAAACTAACACAAAAAATATAGAAATGATTTACTTTATTTAGTCTAAAACTGAATATTTGTAAAATAAAATTATTAGAAAAATTATAAGAAATACACCTAAAAGCTGTCATTTACTTCTAGGCGTTAGTATTAGCCTGTTCTATATATCTAATCAATACACACAATGAGTGTCACCTGTTACGAGAGGGTTTATTGACAATAAAAAGTAACTACTTTTTTAGTACTACGATTATGCCAATATCTTCGACGAGGTAGGCAAAGGGGCAATTAAAGCAATTGACAATATTTCTTTTTTTAACACCCTTACGAGTATATTAAATTTTTAACTGAAACTAGATTGAAAAATAGGATACCTGTAATTTTAATTTTCTCAAAATTTATCCATTTTGATATTTATTTTAACTTTTATTTCGGTATTTATTTTAATTATTCCTATTCTAAATAGACGTAAGTGCCAAATGACGTCATTTATACGGCTGAATAATGCTACGCCTTTGCTTTTTGTGACCAAAAAGCGTATGTCATCTGTGACATTTATCAAATTAACATCAAGTAATATAAATTGTGAATGTGGATTGGAGGAAGGCTCTCTTGAGCACATATTCTTTTTCTGCCCTAAAATTACAGTGCCACTTTATGACATTCTGCCAAAAAATTTCCCTCGACCCATCAACCTAAATTACTTATTATCTCAAGTCCACTCCCCGCGAGTATCAGTTCTTGCCAGATTCATCAAAATTAACAAACTTAGATTGTAGTTAGCAATATGTACTTTTATCTAGCATAACATTGTTTGTCCAGTTTGTTTGTTATCCCTATATTGTGAATATTTGTAAAATATTCCTCATAACTAACATTTTAACCCCAATGTGTATGTTAATTTTAACATTATACTAATATTGCTGTGTTTTGTATAAACTCAGCAAACTATAATATAATAATATAATACTCAGCAAAAATAAAAAAAAAGTAATGTAAATCATTAAACTGTTGTTTACATTTGATCATATTTCTATAAAGAGTTCTAGTTTGCAGTAATAATATTATTACGAAATATCAAATAAATCCAGGTGTTGATTACAAATAGAACTGAGTGGAGACTGATGTCTTTGATACTTTTCTAACTCAAATGAACAATACGAAATATTTGACATCATCGTATAATGACATTCCCAATATACTTTTTAAGCTATATGTTTTTAGCAAAGCAAAGTAACACCTTATTCTGCCGTTTGAGTGACGTCACAACACGTTTTTTAATTATTATTTATTTTCTCCAGTATTGAGTAACAAAAAAATTAAAAAATATATATTGCTAATCAGGATTGAAAAATAAAGAAATGGTATTTTTATTTTGGCGACTTTATAATTTTGAAATGTTGTCAATTAGCCGAAGGTCGCCACAAGATTTACCGACTTTCGATACACTGACAATAAATCGAGCACATAACTAGTCAATGGCCCGTTATTTTTTTTAGATAAACTAAAGAAAACATTCAAAACAATTTGCACGACTTGAGATTCGATCTCATGCCCTCTTGCATTTATATCGAGCCAAACGAGGCGACTTAAATGTTAAAAAATAGTGATTTCAGTAATCATAATTTCTAACGTTGTGATGTTATTCTGGCGAAAACCAGCGCGACATCTATTCTCCCATATTAAATGAATTTTAATAATATAATATGACACTACCAGTTCGTTAGATTTTATATATGACTATTTGAAAACCTCACATTTGCACGGCGAGACTGCTACCTGAACTTATCGAGTGGTGTTGAAACGTAAAAAGATGGCAACGCTTCTAAGAACTTATTTTTTATTACTATGTTTTTTTTTAAATCATAAACTATCTTTTGCGTAAAATGTTTAATATTTTTTATGTTATGATTGTATTTATTTTTTGTTGTCCCGTGTCTCTGTTTTAGCTTATGTATATCACAATATTTAAGATTTGTCGACTAAACGAACAATATAATTATTTATATCTATTAGATATATTTTATACTACTAACAATAGTATTACTTGTATTTAAGTTTCAAATACATTCAAATTGTACAACATCCTAATCTAATAGTAACAGGATCAAATATTTACAGTATTTTTCAATGCAATAATTTACAAAACATCGACAAGAAGGCACCTTAACAATATTAAATTCCTAAAATCAACTTTACATACTCACTATAAGGCTTTAAATTCTCTAAAATGTATAATTTGGTGTATTTATTATAATTCTACAAGAACTGACGAATATCTATCATCTAGTAGGATTTTATATAACAACTAGTAAATAATATTATGTAACAGATGTCCGTGTCACATTATTACATAGGTGGTGTTGATTTTTCAATGCGACGAAAAAAATACTATCAGAATACCATGAACATACATGCAATATTTACAAACTATGTACCCACCATTTCCAACTTCAAGAGGAGAAAGTGGAGTTTAGATGGCAAGTTATTGAAGGTAAGAGAACGCGGAATCGGTAAAATGTTTATATAAAAATTGATTATTCATAGAGAGAAATGCATGTGTGCCAGATCGGTCTCATTAGATATACGGTGTCCTTCACGCGTCCTAACTCCTACCATTGTTGTATTCGTTTGCATTTAAATAGCGGCGGCTGAAAGAGGGACGCCCACCAGTCCTCCGGCAAACGACACGCCTCTTACGCCTCTGACGACAACATTGTCACGTCTTGGCCTATACTTAACACACAAAAAGCATAAATCGTGTGTGTTCAGCTTGATTTGATTGATATGTTGGCAGGTTGACTGCTTAAGCAAGGACACTTCAAGATACAGGTCAATCGTCAGAGCCTCGTCAGTGTAAGCAGGGTGTACCACAAACAGATGTGGCTGACGTTAGGGCTGATAAGATTTATTTTACTCCCTTACAATCACACTAAAATTTCACAAGAGGAAATCTAAATATTAAGACAGTTGGATATATATATCACTTAAATGACTTGGACCGATTCCAGGCACATATTGAAAAAATAATATACCATCATTACTGAAATATCAATACCACACAGTAATTTCATAACAATTCTACCTACTAAAATTTATCCGAGATAAGAACACTAGCCTATGCTAGATAGCAAAACATCGTACTTTTCCGTAAGACGTTTCTGCCACGTTTCACGTGAAAATAAATTTGTATTTAACTGTATCTTGGATAAAGGTTTAGTAGAAACATTTACAAAGCGCTCACTAATAGGCAAATAACATTAAAAACCATCACGGCATAATAAGATCTCCTCTCAGTTTCTTTTAATTTTCAATCAAGTAAATGAATTGAATTTGATAAAACTGAGGGAAGGTCGAAATTGCGAGGTTCTAACTAATCCGAGGTCGCATAGTGCTCTAAAGCACTAGACGACGCGGGCCACAGTCAAGAAAGGCACTCACCATTGCCGGATAGTTGTGGTCGAAGAAACGCGTTGTGGAGTTCGCTTCCGAGGCCACCTTCTAAGCGGGCTGCCATCTGCATGAGAGCAAGCGTGCTGTCTTCCCCCGCACCTGCACTGATCTCGAGACGAGCACGTACGGCGGCAATATGCCCACGAGTAAACACATGGTCCTGCACTGAATACTTATGACTGTATTTAAAGTCACACACACTACACTCCTCAGGTGGCGGCGCATCTGATACTTCTGATAAGCCAGCCGCTAGCCTGGCCTTCTTTTCCTTGGCTCGAGCATTTTGAAACCAAACTTGCACTACACGTTTAGGTAGCCCAATTTCTCGACCAAGTGCTTCGCACTCAGACATTGTTGGCGTTTTATAGTCGCTGAATAATGACTTCATGATTTTAACTTGGACCGAAGACATTTGGGTTCGATACCTTTTGCCCGGCGGCCTGGGTGTATTTTGCTGACCGGCCAGGGGAGACGACGGCTCATCTTCTTCATAAAATTCCATTGTTTCTGATGCTGTATCTGATCGTTCATCAGCATCTGATCCTGGACGTGACATATCAACATGTTTACTGAGATCCAAGGGTATTTCTGGTTTTCCAGGTTCTAAACGTCTTTCGGAAAGCTCATTTCCGCCGCCATTTTGCTGTAAACCAGCATGAGCTTGTAATTCACTCACATATCTCTTCATAGACTCTTCACTGTACTGTTTGATAAATTTCTCCATGTCTGAATGAAAAGGTGGGAAGATAGGGGGCAACATGGGAGCCCCCGCTTGGGAAAAATTCTGCTGTCTATCACTTTGTTGAGATCCAAAACTAGGAGTCGACTCTGTGCTCAGTTCTTCATCCGGTAAAGTGTCTACATTTATTTCACCCCGTGCACATTGATCGGCATGTTTTGTACTTAAATGACTTTCTAGTGCACTTTTAACTTTAAATAATGCTGGACAAAATGGACAACGCTTATTTATGACTTGTGCATGCGCTCTGAACTGACCTTTCCTCTCTCGCGCTCTGGTGTTTTGAAACCAAACCTGTACCACTCTTTTTTTTAATCCCACCTCTCGTGCAATATTTTCTAGCATTTTTCGGGAAGGATTTGATTCTATTTGATATTTTTGATAAAGGTAGTCTAATTGCTCCGGTAAAATCGTTGTTCTTAACCTTTTATCTTTGGGTTGGTCTCCTGTATCTATTTCTTCAAACTCATCAAACTTTCTTTTAA
The DNA here is from genome assembly GCA_036924255.1 of Apodemia mormo. Classification (NCBI taxonomy): domain Eukaryota; kingdom Metazoa; phylum Arthropoda; class Insecta; order Lepidoptera; family Riodinidae; genus Apodemia; species Apodemia mormo. The sequence continues at coordinate 23,800,794 of JAUPFN010000015.1, read as the reverse complement.
CCACTTGTTGGTTTAATGCCGCCACTAAAGGGTGACGGCTTTCATCATTTGTTAACGAAGCATTTAGTTGTTGTAATTGAGCATGTTGTTGTAAAATTCCAAAAGGGGAATCTGGAGGGTATGTTGGAAATAAGTTTGGGTTCATTATGTGAACTAATTGATGCTCTCGCCATAAATCAAACCTAGGGAAGACTAAATTGCATTTGTCACATTGAAAATTGCCATCTTTTTCTTCTCGGGATTGATGAGTTAAAGGCGTAACAGGTGTATGTGGCGTTGAAGGAGCTGGAGAAACTGGGTAGTTAGGAGCTGCAGGCGTTGGAGTTCGAGGAGGTGCCGGTGATACTGGCACATGCGGAACGTGGTGTTCAACGATACTTGAGTTAGAGTCTTCGCTGCTTAATGTAGCAGCAACTTGCGCCGCAGCCGCCTGCGCCTGCGCGGATCGTTTCGCATCCTCTTCCTTAAAACAATGAGTCTTTTGATGTCTTATTAATTCATAATATCGCTGGAATACTAGTTGGCACTTCTTACATTGGTAATTAAGTCCCGGAGTGCGTTGAAATCGGTTGGCATCGTCCATAGAACCCGCTGGTGGATCTGCTGCTGGTTGGTTTTCATATACTTTTCTCGCTTTTTGCCGTGCATTTTGAAACCAAACTACAATGACTCTGGGACTTAATCCTAAAAGTTTAGAAAGATATTCTAAGTCATCGTCTTTTGGGTAGGCGTTATTTTCAAAAAACTCTTGTAATACTTTAATTTGATAATCAGTAAATCTAGTTCTGTTGGCGCGTTTGCCAGAAGACCCCGAGCTGTTGGATCCGTTCGAGTTGCCCCCGGAAAGTCCAAAATCGGCCGGTCCTCTGCCAGGACTGAGGCTGCGATTTGGGGTCAAAGGTAGGACGTTCGGGGGCGCGGAGTTTGGGGACGTGAAAGTTGGGTTTAATTTTGGTGGTAACATAGACGGATGTGGCGGCTGAGGTATACTCGTTGCTGGTATTGAGTCAAGTTGAGATTGTATTAATGAATTAAGAGATATGTGTGTAGGCGTCTGAGGCCTTGAAATATTTTGTGGATTATCTGAATTGCCCATTAATGCCGGGCTTTGGGATGGCGCTTGAGGAAAGATGTAACTTCTGTCCTCTTGATGTCTGTCTTCATACGAATTGTACTTTTCTTCTAACGTAGGTTCATCATTCGGTTCCATTTTAACATCATGATTTGCTTGTATCTCTTCAGTTTTTGCTTTTTTTTCAGGGGGTGGTTTCCCTTCATCAGAACTAACTGACGAATCTAAAGGCATGACTTTAGCTTCTCCTGTTTTCTCATACTCTTCAAGATTAAGTGTAGTGGATGGTGGATTGTTGAAATTGTATGGTGAGTCTTTATTCCGTTGCCGTTCTTTAAACAACGTATTTCTGAACCAGTGCTTAATTACTTTTGTTGCTAGCCCCGATTGTTTAGCCATTTTTGCTATCGCTTCATCACTTGGTGAGTTATTGATGTCAAAATGTGAGCGCAATATTTTTAGCTGTTCATCAGTTATTCGAGTTCGAGCTCTTTTCTGACCTGCTGCAGCATTTGCCTGCAAGAAAACAAAATGTTATTTTAATTATGTTATTATGCAATACCTGTGAACAGAAGTAAAATAAACACCTATATCTATATAACACAAAAGAATGAAACTTTCATGTAAATATATCTACTAATAAAAAGGATTTACTATTAATGTATTATAATTGTTTTATAAGCGCGATTCCAACAATAATGATATCAATTTTTAAACTTTAAATTAGGAATGATTCATTTTATTATACGAATAACTAAATTATATAATTTTGCTTGTTTATTCAACCTACATAAACGGATATTTCTATATACATAGAAATTGTAAAATGATACGACGCGTATACTTGATGATATCAAATAAAATATATCTTTATTAGATCTTAAATTTACTTTGAAAGGATAGAAGACATACAATAAGTTTTTTGTGTATCTTAAAAAAAATCAAAAGTTTTGCCCTTTTTATTTACCCATACGAAGAAATGAATTATATTTAAAAAATACTGATAAATACTCGCAGGCAGGCAGTATTTAGAGCAAAGCGATATCACTGTTTTGCGCGGAGGAGATCAAACAGCGCATGGCTATCACCAGGTCTGCCATGGATCGGCTTGGAAATAATGGAGAAACAGAAACATCTCAAAGGCCATTAAAATGCGACTTCTCAGAGCTCTATCGTTTCCCCATATTTCTTCATGGTGCCGAAACGTGGACTTTAAGGAAAATTGAGAGAAAGAAGATAGGCGCTTTTGATATATGATTATGCTTCGAATAACCTGGAGACAGTTCCGAACCAACGACTCAATCCTCGAAAAACTAGATATAAAACAACGTTTTTCTTCCATCGTTTAAATCCGTATTCTCACTTTCTTTGGACATATTACACGTCGAGAGGACACTTTTTTTTATATCATAAGATGGCAAATAAGCAGATGGGTCTCTTGATGGAAAGAGTCAACCATCGCCTATAGACACCAAAGGTGTTAATGGTGCGTTGCTATCTTGTGGCGAGGTCTAACGCCACGTGCATAAGTTTACCGGCTACCTTATCCTCCAAACCGGAACACGACAGAGACAATCACTGACGTTATTGCGGCAGGAATAGGTAAGGCGGTGGTATCAGACCCGGGCGAGACAATGCAGAACTCTACCACCTAGTAGCCACGATGTTAGTGACTTTTATAGTCGATCGGTCGCCTGTTACGACATGCCTGGCAGAACGGCAGTTGGTCTATTCTTCAAAGGAGCCCGGAACTAATACGGGGAAAAACGGTTCGTGGTTCAGAGCAAAATCGAGGGCACCGAGGGCGCAAGGTAGGGCATCTGTATTCAGCCCTCCTTTGCCCTTAAATTAAGCGAATATTTTGAACTGGCCAATACCACGTCGATTCAGCGACCACGCGTTCACAACGAGCGGCTACGACATCTTGATGAATGATTTTTTGTGTTGCCAAAGTATAAGAGATTTACCAGTAAATAAAAAAAAAATTTAAAAAGTTTTGTAATTTGTTGTAATATTACAGGGTTTTTTACTCAATGTATAGACCTAGGAAGTTACATACTATCTGGAATGTTCACGTGCGCTTCAAAATCGTTTCAAAGAATACAACGACGTTGGTGGAGTGTGTCTCTTTGTGCTAAGTAAAGCGCCATATGTAAGTGTGGACGTGCGTAGTTTGCAAATTACTAATTCAGCTAATTCTACTAATTTGAGAAAACAGTTTATGCACTGTATACGTAGTTACGTAATAATTAAAATAAGCACATTTTAGAACTCAAAGTGTTAATTACAATACATTTTATGCTAATGTATCTATCAACGTGTATGAATAGAAAGGATATAACGGTTACCGAATATATAAAAATCTATCATCCGATAGTTTTATTGACATTTATATACACTGGTAATTACAAGAAAGGGACAACATCCACCGTTGTCGTTGTATCGCTGGGAAAATTTTTCCCTTTGTCAATTAAGAAACAAATTCCAACTTTATTGGGAACGAAATAAAGTACATTTTTATTTTTTAAATATTGCTTCGTAATAATTCCAGTTCTTGTATATAAGTTCCTTGGTATAGACACTGATACAGATTATGAAGTGCTATAAAAATTTTTAACTGTTTAAAGTGCAGATGTTGCAAATATGTGCGACTCATAATCTAATACGCTTCTTCATTGGCAAAGTTTTCGATATTTTTCGCGTGTCGATATTTTTCTTTGTTGTTTTTAAGGTTTTTCCAGATTCCCAAGCACGGGGTGAGTGCTATAACAAAAAAAAATAATGGCAAAGTTTTTCCCAAATCTAATCTTTTTTCTGTACCACTGCCTTACCTATTCCTGCCGCAAAAGCGTTAGTGCTTGTCACTGTCGTATTCCGGTTTGGAGGATAAGGTAGCCAGTAAACTTATACATGTGGCATTAGACCTCACCACAAGATAGCAACGCACCATTAACATCTTTGGTGTCTATAGGCGATGGATGACTCTTTCCATCAGGAGACACATCTGTTTGCTTGCTATCTTATAATAAAAAAAATCTAATTCATAAACACACATCTATATTAATATTATAAAATTGTAGAGTTTGTTTGTTTATTTGGATGTACGCGGTAATCCCGAAAACTGCTAAACCGATTTGAATAATTCTTTTTGAGTTGGATAACCTGTTTATCGAGGAAGGTTATAGGCTATATAACATCTTGCTACGATCAGTAGGAGCGGAGTAAACAAAGTCCGCGCGGACGAAGTCGCGGGCAACAGCTAGTTACAATATATAGTACTAGCTCTCAATCGCTAAATCGCTACAATCATAACTACATTTTGCTCAATCAAGGACAAAAGTAGCCCATGTCATTCCTGGATAGTCTAGCTGTCTAATGGTTAAAGAATTTCTAAAATCGGTTCAGTAGTTTTAGAGTTTATTCGTTACAAACATACAAATGTTTTCTTTTTATAATATTAAGTGTAGACTAGCTGAGGCCGCCACATCGTTCGCGTGGAAAAATCTATATCTATATTATCTATATTCTATATCCATACTAATATTATAAATGCGAAAGTAACTCTGTCTGTCTGTCTGTCTGTCTGTTACGCTTTCACAGCTAAACAGCTGAACCGATTTGGATAAAATTTGGTACAAATATAGTCGCCGGAAATCCCACGAGAACGGGAACTATGCGGGTTTTTACTTTAGAATTTTTTTCACGCGAACGAAGTCGCGGACACAGCTAGTTAATATTATAAATGCGAAAGTTTGGATGTTTGGATGGAGTTTTGTTACTCAATCACGCAAAAACTACTAAACGAATTTAAATGAAATTAGGCACACAGGTAGATGATAACCTGGAATAGCACATAGGCTACTTTTTTTCCCGGAAAATTAGGCGATCCGCGGGATATGACAAAAGCTTTATAATGCAGCGGACTGCACGCTGCAGCTAGTCTAAAATAAAATTAGCCTCAGTTACTTCTTATTACATCGGCCCAGCGGTTTTACAGATAAGTTGTAACAAAGATTCAGAGATAGACATTCACATGCGTTTAGTAAAAAGCGGTATTTTTAATGTTACAAACAGACACTCCAATTTTATTTATCCGTAATATGTATATATTAAATCAAAATATTTTATTCGTTTACAATAATTGTAAACGAATAAAATATTTATTAATTATTAATGACACAAATTTATTTACACGCGTGTGTGTATGTGTGTGTTGTGTGTGTGTATGTACCTAGTATTAAATAATTGGTGTCGCGGCGCTTGACAATATACCGTACAATCTAAAAACGCAACAACAAATGCGGCAACTCAATATTGTAGTGTGTTTTTTTTTTATATCATAAGTTAGCAAACAAGCAGATGGGTCTCCTGATGGAAAGAGTCAACCATCGCCTATAGACACCTAAGATGTTAATGGTACGTTGCTATCTTGTGGTGAGGTCTAATGCCACATGCATAAGTTTACCGGCTACCTTACCATCCAAACCGGAACACGACAGCGACAAGCACTGACGTTATTGCGGCAGGAATAGGTAAGGCGGTGGTACCAGACCCGGGCGAGACAATGCAGAACTCTACCACCTAGTAGCCACGATGGTAGTGACTCGGTAGCAAATCGGTCGCCTTTTACGACCTGCCTGGCAGAATGGCAGTTGGCCTGTTCTTCAAAGGAGGCCGGGACCAACACGGCGTCAACACGGTATGTGAAATGACAGTGTGCAAATGGATAATAGTGAGTAGTGTGCCCTTTGAGCTTGCATTGTGATTGGTGATTGAATCAGGTACGCCGGTTTCGGCGTAGTAATTGTTGACGCAATTGACAAGTACGTCGGCGGTATCTAGTCAAGTACAGCGAGACCAATTATTTATCTAAGTGTAAGATATGTTTACTGTGTTGTTTGCTGTTTTTATAAATGCTAGAAACGTAAATCTATAATTGATAATAAGCCTAAGCTACAATTTAAATGTATTTTATTACTAAGCGCTGTGGATTTTTTGTATAAATAAATAAAATAAATAAATAAATATTTACTTTCTGTAACCCGTGATTCGGATGAGCACGTAAAGCCGTCAATCAAGGTTATCGCTAAAAATAGTCGAGGAATCGCCACTCATCTCATTAACCGAGAAACCAGCGAATCGTGAACTGGAAAGTCTATAGATTTCGGTTTACTCTGCCTATCCCGCAAAGGGAACCGGTGTGGCGATACTTTATTTTCAATTTTTTGCGCATAAGCGTGTGTGGGTATATGCGTGTGTGTGAAATATGCATGCGTATAATAAGTATGTACATTGTACGTGTAACATAAAATATATACCTAATGTATTGAATTATTCCTTTCTATTGCCCAGATAATTATTAAGCTCGACCGTTACTCATAAGGACAAATGTGTTTCACAGCAGTACTTCCCCCTTATTTGTAACAATACATCCTCTGTTACCTTAAGCTAACAGATAATTGTTATCTTAGTTTCGTGTAGATATGTCCATCCTTCTTGCAATGGAATTTATACGATCAGACAAAAATAATCAAACGTTTATCATTTATTTGACAAACGTTTTAAACTAAAAAGGCATATATCTACATATACTAATAATCGCCTGTGGCTGAAATTCGATCGTGGAGTAAACAATAAAATCTCTTTTGAGACTGACAGCAGACTTTAGCCATAACGAATCTATATTAATCTATATTAATATTATAAATGCGAAAGTTTGGATGTTTGGATGGATGTTTGGATAGATGTTTGGATGGATGTTTGTTACTCAATCACGCATAAACTACTGAACGGATTTGAATGAAATTTGGCACACAGGTAGCTGATGACCTGGAATAGCACATAGGCTACTTTCTATCTCGGAAAAATGAGGTGATCCCGCGGGATGCGCCAAAAACTGTGTATAATGCAGTGGGCTGCACGCTGCATCTAGTATAGTATACATATGTATAGGTATATTTACGTGTATATCACATGAATGTAATGTCTGTAATATTTTTTTTTATTAATTTAATGTATTTCTTATGTATTTTATTTAAAAATATTAAGTTTCTGCAGTCCTCCGCAATATAAACTTCAACTGTGCCAAATTACATACTCCGTCCTTCGTGTAATTGTCTTAAAAAGGGGTACAAAGTTTTTTTTTAATGTATTAATATATAGAAAACATTTGAGTACCTTTAATCTGTTGATATATTTATTTATTTAATCTTTTTTTATATATTTAGATAGCAAATAAGCAAATGGTTTTACTGATGAACGAGAATCGCATATAAACAAAGATGTTAATGGTTTGTTACTATTCGTGTGGCGGGATGGCAATGCTACATGCATAAGTTTACACGTTATCTTACTTTTCAAACCAGAACATGACAACGACAAACATTTGACGCTATGACGGCAGGAATAGGTAATACCACCGCCTTGGTTGTACCAAATAACTGGCGTGACGGTACGTTCAATCTTCCATCTATGGTGTAGTGACACGTATCGCCAATCGTCCGCATTTTACAAGCTTTCCGGTGAAATGACAGATTCTCCAAAGGTACGGACCAACACGGAGAAATTTGCTTCCAAAAGGCTGTGTCGATAGTGATAGAATTTGACAATTAGATACTACGAAGCTCAGAAGACATAAACTACTTTTAGTAATAGATTACAAAGACAAGTCACAAGCAAGAGCGGGTTTTCTAATTGTTAAAATAACGGCATTGTATTGGAATGTTTACAAAATAACATTTAGTACCTGCCTACGTAAGTAATTTTTGTTTTTGATTTCTTTTTCTATATTTTCGTAGCCAAGTATGTTTAGAATTATATAAAAAAATGTTATTTGAAACCCCTGACCCAAAAACAAGGTTACCTATTATGTGGTTATGAGTTTGTCTGTCGGATCCTTTGATAAGATAAATTTCCTTCATCTAAGGTCGGACCATAGCTCTTAAAAGAATTCACCGGTTAGTGCCATTTTTCAACCGATTTTCCAAAAAGAGCAGGTTTTTTTAATGTTACTTGGATAGGCGAACTAGTAGACGTGCCACCAGATGGTAAGTGGTCAATGTCGCTCATGAACGTAAACTAGTTTACCTGGAACTGACCCCGGTAACTCATTTATGTGTTGCCTATCCTGAGACATAAGTTGTTAAGTCTCGGTGCCAGTAATTACACTGCCTGTCTTGCCCTTCTCTCCGAAACACAACAAAACTGTTTCACGGTAGAAACAAGTAAGTTGGTGGTACTCATGCAGCTGGGAGCGCGGCACAGCGTATCCTCCCCACCGGTAAAATTTTCTTAGCAATTCTGCTCTGTTTTTTCTATGTATGTTATCTCAGAACTCGATCATTTATGAACCGATCTAAGAAATTCTTTTTTGGGAATATATTCTTCCCGTGTGTAATTTAGTGAATCCCCCCCGTTTTTCCCCGGGCTCCTTTGAAGAATAGGTTAACCACCGTCCTGCCAGGCAGGCAGTAAAAGGCGACCGATTGGCTATACGAGTCACTACCATCGTGGCTTCTGGGTGGTAGAGTTCTGCATTGTCTCGCCCGGTACCACCACCACGGTGTCTCTGGTACCACCGCCTTACCTATTTCTGCCGCAATAGCGTCTGTGCTTGTCACTGTCGTGTTCCGGTTTGGAGGGTAAGGTAGCCGGTAAACTTATGCATATGGAATTAGACCTCGCCACAAGATAGCAACGCACTATTAACACCTTTGGTGTCTATAGGCGATGGTTGACTCTTTCTATCAGGAGACCCATCTGCTTGTTTACTATCTTGTGATATAAAAAAAGTGAAGATCTGAAGCAACGGAAATACAGTAAATGGGTATTTGGTTGCTGTAAATTTACTGCGTTTAAAAAATGTATTAATCGAAAGCTTATTGAAGCGAGATGGTTCTAAACATGGATTTGACACCCTGATGGATGGCGTATGCAGTCAAAAGTATGCCGGTACTCCAATTATTTGCTTACAGTAAATGCGTCTCGTTTGGTTTTTGTTGCTTTATACATGTTAGAGAAATGTGTCAGGGGTGTTTTAAATGTTTACGTTAGACTTATATATTTGAAATTAAATACAACTTAGAAATATTTTAATCACAGACCACATAAATAAATAAATATTCACGGGACAAATTACACTTACTAATCTAACCCAAAGTAAGCAAATTATTTGCTTGTGTTATGGGTGTTAGTCAACGATACTAATACATGGAAATACATATATAAATACTGAAATATATTAAATAAACACCCAAACCCGGAAATACAAACATTTATGCTCATCACATAAATGCTTGTCTACGTCGGGGATAGAACCCGAGCCTCGTCGATTGCGTAGTCAGGGTTGCTAACCACTCAGCTAACCGCCGACCGCCCCGGTCATACATAAATACTAACAGACACGCATTAGGAAGGAAACGTGTCGCCGCGCATATTACTGTCAAAAATATCATACACTAGCTGACCCGCGCAGCTTCGCCCGCGAGTAGATTGGCATGTCGTCAAAATAGCTTTTCATACAAATTTCATCCCCTATTTCAACCCTTTAAGTGTTGATTAAAAAAAAATAGCCTATGTTTGACCCCAACTCTTCAACTACTTCCATGCCAAATTTCAGGGAAATCGGTTTAGCGGTTTAGCCCTGCAAGCGTAACAATCAGACAGACACCGTGTTGGTCCCGGCCTCCTTTGTAGAATAGGCCAACTGCCGTTCTGCCAGGCAGGTCGTAAAAGGCGACCGATTGGCTGTCGAGTCACTACCATCGTGGCTACTAGGTGGTAGAGTTCTGCATTGTCTCGCCCGGGTCTGGTACCACCGCCTTACCTATTCCTGCCGCAATAGCGTCAGTGCTTGCGCTGTCGTGTTCCGGTTTGGAGGGTAAGGTAGCCGGTTAACTTAAGCATGTGGCATTAGACCTCGCCACAAGATAGCAACGCACCATTAACATCTTTGGAGTCTATAGGCGATGGTTGACTCTTCCCATCAGGAGACCCATCTGCTTGTTTGCTATCTTATGATATAAAAAAAAAAAAAAAAAAAGACAGACTTTCGCATTTATAATATTAGTATGGATTTATATTTCTATGTACCTATTAGTATCGTTGACTTACACACATAACACAAGCAAATAATTTGCTTATTTTGCGGTTAGATCAGTAAGTGTACTTTGTCCCGTGGAAATTTATTTATTTATTTAAGTACCTACACATAAGTGTAATAGGTAGGAGTATAAACCCGCTTAACGTTAAAATTCTACATCCTAAATTGATGAATATTAAGCTATATTATTTAATCTGGTGGTTTGTTTATTATGATTCCATGGCCTTATCACTTGTCCGTGGAATTGAAATTAAAGATAGGAATAGTTTGAAATATAAGGAAGGATATATGTTACACATTTTTTAAACAATATCTGTAAAGAGGTTATACGCCCACAGACATGGGCATACCGACGGTGGGCAGGGAGGGGCAGGAAGGGGCAGCTGTCCCCCCCCCCCCGGAATTGGTTTACCTCTCTACAAACTATCTACTGTTGTAGGAAAAAAAATAATTACATAAAAATATAGCCCTAAAATGTTACGGTTGCCCCCCTCCCCTAAGCCAGAACCCGGGTACGCTCATGCCCACAGAGGATACTTAATATTTGTTAAGTTCTTTTGGTGTTTTGGAGATTATGATAATATTTATTTTTTACGAGGTATGGACAAAAAATTTGTTAAAACCAAAGATGGCAATAAACATTATTATGGAATTAAAAATAAGTGAAAATACCGTCACACATATCTATTAAAATCAACAGGCAGAGAGCAATTAATATACTTACGATTAACCTATAGCAATTACAATTTAGGTAGGTATGTAATTGTATTTAATTTCTGCAATTTAAATGACTTAATTTATTAAAAGTACAACGTAGGACATAATTTTTAGTAATTATTAAGTAGTTTAGAATGCATATACGCATATTTTACACATCACATGTTCGTGTATCTGTCTGAAATTCTTATCAAATATTTATAAAGCTTCAATGAATACGAAGTGTAAATAAACGAAGTGTAAAAAAAATGTATAATTAGGCATTATGTAAAAGATGTACTGTATATTAAATATTTCAAACGTATTTGACAAAGTATAATGGTAATAATATATTTAAATAATATGTATATTAAATAATGAACATTAGGTATTATAAATTTTTTGTGAAAAATTTCATTATTTAAAATGACTCTTTTTGTGCAAAAATACATTTTTAATGAGGCTTTTTTTTAAATAAACGATTAGGTAGACTATTTCACAGACTAATCTTTTTTTGTTTTAAAATATCATTTTACTTTACACTTTAGGTACCTATAGTTTAACATAAATCTGTATATTTAATGAAATAAGAATAATATAGTATTTTTGACGTGAATGTGATTAATTATATATTTTTAATGAAATAAGAAGATGGTATTTTTGATATTAATATGATTAATATTTTTTTAATAATAATAACTAAGTTTTACTTTACACTTTAAGTACCTACAGTTTAACATAAATCTGTATATTTATTGAAATAAGAATAATGTAGTATTTTTTTTATTAATTATATATTTTAATGAAATGAGAAGATGGTATATTTGATATTAATATGATTAATATTTTTTTAATAATAATAACTAAGTTTTTATTATTTCATTTACAGGTATTAATTTAATCCAGTATTTTCAGGTTACCCTTTCTTCACTTTTGTTTTGAATTTTATAGCCTTATAATTTTGTTTTCAAATAAATAATTAGATATTAGCATTAGTAAATTAATTAACTAACCTGTTGTTGTTGCTGTATAAGCTGCTGTTGTTTGAGTTGAGCATCATGAGCGAATGGCATCGCATCGAAAGGTGGCGGAGGCAGCATCAGTGACACCAATGGTGGCTGCAAGTTCATGGCAGCCAATGCACCCACGTTTAGTCCAAGAGGAAGCCCAAGGGACAGCATCTGTGCCATCATCGGGTGTAGCTGCCCAAGCTGCTGTTGTAGCTGTAGCATGTTCAAAGCAGCTTGCATTTCTTGCATTTGAGCTGCCAACAAGGCTCCAGCTTGCTCACCTGGGCCATTTGTGTTTTCGTTGAAGTTACCCTCCCCTCGTGGTGAAGGTGATCTGTCACCTTGAGGGGCAGGTGAAGCGGCGCGTGGAGAATTAGGCGCACCAGATTTTCTTTCATATTCCGACTTAAACTGTTCTGCAAACTGTTCTAAAAATTCTAACGGTACTTTGTCTTTATGCACTTCTTCGCAATGAGTTTTTAAAACAAAAACACTAGAAAACTCCTTATTACAATGCTGGCAAGTTGACTTAGTTTCACTGTCTTCTGGAGGCTTCTCTTCAGGGGGCGGGGGCGGGGGGCTCGGCGCTCGTACCATTTCACGTTCTTCTTGTAACTTACGTCGCTGGTTTTCATTATATTGTAACACTAAATCGAAACCGAACGTTTCTAAAAGTTGTTTGTACATTTGAGAGTTTTTTTTCGGCGGATTGCCCTTTGATACCATTTCGTCCAATGCAGCCGCTTCGTCGGGGTGCGGAGATTGTGTTCGGCCATCGTTTCGCATCGCATCGCCAAAAGGGCATAAGGACGCGCGATGTGTCTCGAGTAACTCTCCAGACGGAAATGACAGTTGACAGCGTTCGCACGAGGCGCGCGGCGACTTGGGGCTGCTAGGGCGTGCCGTTGGCGAAGAACGCGGTCCCCCACTACTATTCGAAGACGGGGACGTATTTTTCGGGGAAAGAACGTCCTGTAAAATTTTCCCGGGATCGTTCCTGTCCGGTTGTTCTACTAGAGGTCGTGACAAGTCTACTTGACCGGCTGCGGCGAGTTCTTGTAACTTTCCCGCGCGCGTTTGATGTAAGACCGATCTCATATGAATATCTAGCGTACTTCCTTGCGTATACGCTACTTTGCAAATATTACACTTGTATCTTTTGCGATCGTCTTCTTCACTCGATGTACTTTTAGGTGTCAGTGTTAAGTTAGAGGGTGCGTTACCTGCCCCGGGCGAGACAGGAGGGTTATTATTATTCTGTTGTTCTTGCATAGCCCGTTTTAATTTATGTAAATGACTGACACTGTTGTAGTGCACAAGTAATATATTCTTTTGTGTGAATGATTCTTTGCAAACGTCACATTTGAATGGTCTATTAGGATCTAAATATTTTTCCATGGGATATGTTAGTTTTTCACCTTTTCTATGTAATAAGGTTTTGTTGTGTGCAGTTAAATAAGATTGTCGCGTAAATGCAACTTTACATCGATGGCACTTATATTTTCTGTTAGGGTCGTTGTATGAATCTTCAGCCATAGCTTGTGAATTTAGATAGTCTTCAATAAATTGTTGATCTTTGTATATAATGGAATCATCAGAATTCTCAGCGTCATTATGGCCAGATTCATCAGCAGCTGTAGCACTAGAATCTCTGTCTTCAGCTTCACCTATATCATCATCTGGGCTTCTTAAAGCTTCTTTGCGTAATAAATCTGCTGTTGCAGCATCCAAAGCAGCCGTTTGATTAGCCTGAAATAAAGGATTGGATGCCAGGCTTCGCTTGAACGCGTTAAGTTCATCTTCCGATAGTTCTGGATGTGAAGTTTCTACGTGTTTATGAAGTGCTAGTACTGATCTGAAATTTCTTCCACACAAAACACATTTTGTTGCATCACGTATTACATGGTATTGAGAATGAAGTTGCAGTTTTTCTATTGTTTTAAAAGCTAGGCTGCATTGGTTGCATCTGTATTTGTAAACATGTTTTTCAGATACAGACATATTTGCAATAGAATTACGGGCATGAGCTTCTCTGAAATGATTCTGTAATGCATGTGCCGCTTCAAAATACCTATTGCATCCCTTTTTCCAACAAACATATCCAGGTCCTTGAGGTGTCTGTTTTAGCTCTAAATGACCGGATTCATTTTGGTGTTGACACAGTTCATCCACATTTCGGAAGGTTCGATTGCATGTTGAACATCTTTCTGTTTCACCATCAGCGCTACCTTCTGATCGAGGTGAAGATATTTCCCTGTCATTATCATCTGGTCGTGAGTCGTCTCTTTGTGCTTGATTTCCACCATTTAGCCAATGACTTTGGTCAACTAGCAGTAAAAGCCGTTGCAATCCTTCTGAGTTCACTGAATGTATTTGCATGACGTGACGTTCAAGAGCAGGTCGTTTATCAAAAGCATCTTGACATAGAGGGCAGATGAAATGTCTAGCTGTTTCACCATGCACCGCATTGATATGTGCATGTAACCTGCTGTCAGTATTACAACTGAAGTTGCAGTACGGGCATGAACTTGATCCAGTGGTATCTTGTTCTTCATCCTTCTCATTTGTTGTTGGTTGAGCAGGTGGTATTGGCATTTGTTGTTGCAGTTGTTGTGGATGTTGCTGTGGTGGTGGCTGTTGCTGCTGTTGTTGTTGGTGGTTTTCCAAAAACCGCATCATCTTCTGTTCTTGCGTTAATTCAGGCTTTTGATCGATTGGTTCTTTGTTATCTGCGGGAAAAACACAAGATATTACTCATTGTGCAAAAAAAGTTTGAATGTCTAACTTGTAAAGAAGGGATAATTTTTGAGAGTACAAGTGAACTTGTTCAAGTGAGTGAGTACTTAAAAGTATGTATGCATTGAAAAATAAATCTTACATATTATAAATAAGTTTTACATTTTACATTAATGACGTTAAGGGATATTGAAATAAGTTGTGTCGACGCAAAATGTGGTAACAAAAATTATAAACTGTTACTGTGGGAAGGGGTAAGTTGGACAACCCTTCGATAAACAATAATCGTTCGATAAAATACGATTCAACAAACCTTCCAAACGAAAATCTACAATCCAAATGGATATCTTCAATAAGGCTGTCCTTACAAATCCCTACTACTCCCTAAGGTTTATCTACAAAAAATATATTCTTACAAATAAAGCTAACAATTGTGCATCAAGGCAGCTTTCCTAAACTTCCAAATAATAAAATTAGTTTGAAAAAATAAACTCGTTTTTGCGAGATTTCGACAAGACAAAGATCTATTCACCTGAATGCGTACGACCATACACTTACAATAACGTATAAAATAATGTATGAAGGTACTGTAATTTTGCACACAAAGAGACACGGCTGAGGCAAACAATCATTCTTCATTATTACAAAAGGTTTTAATTTTTTTTCTTTTTGATCAGATGGGTCATGTAGCAAATGAGTGCGAATGGGATGGATATATTTTATAAGATATAGGTGAGTATGAGCATTTATTATTTGACCAAGGATGTGTCCGATATGCGACGCGGACGTGAGAAAGGAGCTGGCCCGCATTGTTTACGCTCAAATAATACCGAATAATACATTTGATACGAGCAGCCCAAAGTATTCGTTATATTAAAATTATTCTTTATTAGATGAGCAATTGTATCCCCTAAGTCTTTTTTGTAATTCCTCTTTGAAAGTGATTTTATTTCAAATGGAAATAATTTAAATTAAATCGATGGCATAAGAATACAACTGTGGAGAATATTAGAATGTATATTATAATGTGTTGTAATAGTAAATATTATACCAACATAGTTATGTATTTTTAGATATTTAGACTTTATTTATGGGGTCCCTTTAGAATCTGATATTTTATGACTTTTATTACTTGTTTAAAATATATTTGTTGTATTTTGTTTTCTTCTAATTGATATTAACGTTTCTATAAAATTATCCGGGAAATGCTTTTTTGGACTATTTATAACTTTAAAAGTATCATAATAAGCCACACGTGTCATAAATTCTCTCTGGAACTCGAAGAAAGGCTTTCCCTTCTAGAACATTTGATACGTTTACAATGTTTCAAAATCGTAACGATCAAAAGAAGTCAAGAAGAGTTCTTACACTTTTATTAAATAAGGGTTAGTGGGGTCAGAGAGACGTTGTTCTGTTAGGTTTAGTTTTACGTTTCCGGGCCATTTTTTTCATTTTTATTAGGTACCTTACATTGTTTACTCGAATTACAATGAACATTAATTGTAATAATAAGTCACATCTATAAAGTCGTCCTAAAGTTATACGGTGCATTTTGTCACGTGGTAGACAGAAAGAACTTAGTTTTTTTAATATCACTAGATAGCTAACAAGCAGATGACTCGTCTGATGAAAAGAATCATCGCTTTTAGACACCAAAAATGTTAATGATGCGTTGCCATCCGTGTAGTGGGATGGCAATGCCACTTTTAGGGCCTGGTCGTGCGACTTACTCTGCTGTTACCACATTCAAAACTCTATACAAATATGTCTGCTTAGGAGATTTAAAACCAACCTCAAGTATGGGAGTTTGTTAAATATATTTTAGTATTTATATATGTACTTTTAAGTATTGGTATTGTTGTCTAACGCCCATATCAAAACCAACAATTTTCTTACTTTGTGGTTAGATTGCCAAGGGCTATTTATTAACCATATACAGGGTATTTTTTATCTCCTGCCAAATTTAAATAGGTGGTTCAGACCATGAAAGTAAACAACTTTCTCAAAGAAACATGGGTCGAAAAGTGAAAAAAAAATTCGACCCTCCCATAGAAAATTGCTTGATCACGTGATCTATTTCGTGTGGAAGGTCTGAATTTTTTTCACTTTTCGACCCGTGTTTCTTTGGGAAAGTTGTTTACTTTCATGGTCTGAACCACCTATTTAAATTTGACAGATGATAAAAAAATAACCCTGTATAGATTTAGACAAATTCATTCAAGTATGTAAAGCGTATTCGGCTTATCACTAGATGGCGTTCAGAGATCAAAATTTGACCTTAAATTATATACAAATTTTAGATGTTTTAATTACTTTCAACTAAACAAAAGTAAGCAAAATATTTGCTTGAAATAAGAGTGTTAGTCAATAACCTTAATACATAGAAATACATCCCTATATAAATACTCGAATATATTTAATTATCTCCCGAACCCAGCAATACAAACATTTATGTATGTCGGTAATCGAACCCGAGCCTAATCGATTACTTAGTCAAGGCCTCTAACCATTAACAATGGAGCGGTCAATAAATGATAATGACATTTAGCTCATACTCCATCGTAAGCGCAATTTTCTAAAAATTTCGCTTCACGTATTAATAGGAACTTAACCTATAGATATTTAAATATCCAGTCATAATCGACAGTGGTCAACATTGACCAGACCAGTCTTAGTTAATTACAACTTGAAAGTATCTCACAGTCGGACACAGCTGAAGCAAGAACTCGTTTTATAGTTTTAAGCAGTTAAAACCGTTATATCTAATGAAGGGGTGAGAGACAAGTAAACCCGACTTTGTTATATTATAAGGGCGAACTGACCCTAATCGTGGACAGGAGCTGGCAAATGTAATTATTAAATCACCGTCTGTCTGCGCAATGAGAACTATAGGATAATGAACAAGGATAAACCCCTATAAATACCGCATACAATGTAAAGTTTTTGATTAATTCTTTGCCGGTTCTATAGAGTGAGTAAAACTACAGACGACTTCCAATCTACACTATCTCTGGGTGAAATCTATATGGGACCAAATCGACGTTTCCCGCAAATACTACGGTAATAAGCTAATACTAGGTTTTTCGTACGATGTGTGATTAGAGGTCATGATTCACCTTGTGAATTTTTTCTACTAATTTTCTATTGATATTTACTAAGATATAAAAATACTATTTAACTTTCCTCTATCGACGAAAAACATATCAAACTTTTGCAACCAAGCAAGCAAGCCTCGTTATGAAGACAGCTTAAAAAAATTTTGCTTTCTTTTGGGATACAAAACTAGGTGTTAGAAAAGTAAATATTAAAAAAAAATCATTTTCCTGAACAATTTGTATTTTTCTATTACCGGAATATTCTCAAGGGGCGTCGATGTGAAGTTTGCTTTCTTAAAACAAAAAGTCCCTTTTTTATATCTTAAGATAACAAACAAACAGACGCGTATCCTGATCTAAAGATTCAACCAACGCTTAAAGACACTAAACCGGAACATGACAGTGACAAGCACTGACGCTATTGCGGCAAGTTAGGCGGTGGTGCCAGACCCGGGCGAGTCAATGCAGAACCCTACCACCTAGTCGCCACGATGGTAGTGACTCGCAATGCCAATCCGTTAATTATTAAATCGTCGATTATTAAATCGACCGAGTTCTGAAAAAATACAGCTTAATTGAGAATCTCCTCTTTTATGGGAAGTCGACTAAAAATAGTTTTAACTAGTATATTATGCTCAGTATAAACAGGTGGGCACATGTCATTAGAAAATATGAAATTGGATGTATAGTTGGAAAATCACCTAAATACACTGCTTTAATAGGCCACTGGACTAAAAATACATTGTAGTTATTGTTTTAGTATTATTTTGGATATGACATTGAATTCTTGTAACTGATATATGCGTGTAGATTACTTCTAACGAACGGTAAAAAATAAAAAAAGTATATACATTAGCGTTAGTAATTTTCTGTGCCTAAGTACGACCAATTACGTTTAATCTAATTTAGTGCAATATTTCTTTCGTGAGGTATCTATACATAGGTTGTCCTTTGAAAATTAACGAATGTAGAACTCATGGTTGTATAAAAGACATACAGTTTTTGTCAATGGACAAAGGATCCTTTCGAAGGAACACCACATCGTTAGTGACTCTAAAATATTGTGCAGAGTTTTGTTTTGTATTTGGGTCAGTACCTTTACAGGTAAAGCTTAAGGAAACAATGTTACTTTTCAATGAAAGAGCGGAATGTAAATCCTCATTCGGGAATCGGGATACTTTATATAATCTGTACATTGCATCTGTTTATATAAACTCATATTATATGATTCTTTTTGTAGGTTCTAGTCTGCAGTTAAATTAAGTATTTATTAATGAAATAAAAGTGTGTTTTGTTTTTATACGTCAAGGTGTAATGCACTACAATACTTTTATAAAAAACAATATGATTTCAGTCGATAACTATCTAACCCTCATTTTGTCTCACATATCTAATTTTATGTAAGGTTTAAATGAATGAAAAAAAATCTCGTAGCAAACCTCTCGCAGCCCACGACAATGCGAATGAATATCATACAAATATAATATGTAAAATAGGTACATATGAAATAAATTTCTATGCAATAAGAGCTGAAGAAAATATATAACTTCATCAGATATGTGTTGTATGACGAGTAACGCCATCTATTGTTAGAATAATTAAACTGGCTCAATAAAAATATTTTAACAATAATTATTATTACATAAGTTTAGTCAAATAATACGTTATCGTCCAGCAATAAAAAATATGTCGTGACAAGGCCTGTGGTAGCCCACGACAATGTGAATGAATATAGACACAATTAGTTTGCGCGGATATTTTGGGTACCATTTTTGAACTATAAGCAGTATCATTTATAACTTTTTTAACCGTCTTGAAAAAAGGATGAGCATCTCAATTTACCAGAAAGTATCATCACACCGGTTCATTTGCGTGTTAGACTGAGTAAACTGAATGTCTATAGATTTTCCATTTCACCACCATTCACCGATTCGCCGGATGGTGGGATGAGTAGTGATCCCTATCGCCGCGTTTTACCGATCTTATAAGGATTAATGATCCATATGATGAATAATGATTTGAAAATGCTTATTCGAGGTACGAGGTGAGTAATGCTCCACTTGCCAAACTTGGAGCTGATTTTCGAGAAGAACCTCGAAAAAATCTCAATACCACTTTTGCCCGCCCTGGGAATCGAACCAGGGACATCATGATCTGAACCAATTAGGCTAACCTAGACCACGAGGCAATCGTCAATACGTCGGAATCTTTGCTATTAACCCTTGATACAAATAAAAGGTGTTGCAAGATTAACCGCCACGTGTGTGTCGGTCATTATTATTATTATTACTGTTTAACACGCTTTCAGCTATCAGGTAATTATACCTACTAGCGATCGCCCTTTGGTCGGTCCAAATTTCAACCATAGACTAAACAATCAGAAATCAGAAATCAGAAATCAGAAATCAGAAATCAGAAATCAGAAATCAGAAATCAGAAATCAGAAATCAGAAATCAGAAATCAGAAATCAGAAATCAGAAATCAGAAATCAGAAATCAGATGTACTTTATTCAATGAAACTTTTTACAAGTTATTTTGACGCGTCAACATTTTTTTAAACTACTACCGGATCGGAAATGCGGCCACACACAATAAAATGCCTTTTAAATTTGAAAACAGATTTTAGCCATAAACATAATAGTATACACGGTATATTGTGATGTACGAGTATGTCGAATGTAGAATGCTTTTTTATTAACTTAAGGTGAAAGGTATGCCAAACAACGAAAAAGACTTCTCTTTGAAAGCCTACTTCTCTTAATCGGTTAGTCCAATAATTTAAAAAAAATTAAGTTTGTTTTTTTTTTCAAATTCTATTGTTATTTTTGACGGAAAAAATCGAATATCTCTCTTATTTTTACGCAAGAGTTTGCTTATAACTTCCAAACTGTATTTCCAATGTATGTCTTTCCGTCCGTATCCTCGAAGCGGTAGGAAGCGGTACAACCAGTGCACCAACGATTAGCCGAAGATACTGAGTCACACAATGTGATAGGTGAAAAGCCTATCGCCATCCAGCGTTTATCCTGGGCAATGTTGTTTATATCAAAAAACTAAAAAAAAACACAATTTGATATGCCCGACCCGGAACCGAACTCGAGACCTCATGTGGTCAACATCGACACTGCACCATTAAACCACAGAGGCGACGTCTATGGTCTAGTAGTCTGGTGTGAAGGTGTGGTGGAATGTATATAACGTAAATTAATTAGATTTCAGCACTGGTCTACAATGTACCTTAACTTTCAGTGCGACATTTCATACTTTATCGTTTATGTCATTGTCGGAAAATGGAATACAAAATTTTTGTTTCACGTATTAATGTGTAGATTAATATGGACACAATAATGAAGCTTATAACATTGGTAGTAGCTTCTTCTACATTTTATGCTGTACTAATCGTCTATCTGATAAATCTAGTAACATCACAAAATAAATAGAATTTCTTTTTAACATAAACATAAATAAATATCATCCTCAATAAATAATCTTATTGCTTCTGTGGTCTAGTGGTCCGGTGTCAGAGTTGACCACATGGGGTTCGATTCCTGGGTCGGGCAATTCAAAACTGTGGTTTTTAAGTTTTCAGATAAAAACAACGTTTCCCGGGATTGGAAAGTCCCCGGTTGGCGATAGGCTTGCCACCTATCATATTGTGGGACCATATATCTTTGGCTAATCGTGGGCGCACTTGTTGTACCTCTGCCTACCTCTTCGGGGATACGGGCGTAAAGATACTGAATAAATAAAATTGTTCATTAATGTATTCATTCATTAATACGATCATCCTTTCATTCAATCATTCACGATCATGACGAAAGTAAATCCATGTCAAATTACATTCTACATCTATTACTACTTTATCGACTAGCGAAATGGGTGGTGATCATCATCTCCACATAAGTCAACTTTAACATCTTTTAATTTACGATAACCGCAACCAATATCTTTCAGGCACGCTGGCGTTATACAGACGTTTAATAAATTCAGGCGTTACTTCGCAAAATTCCATAATTTTAAGAAGAAATTGTGGTATTTAATTTGCAATATTTCCGCAAAACCTTATATGGAACTGCTTTACTGCAACTTGAGAAAAGTAGTGTAAGGAATGGGGAAAAATTACCTAAGGCATGAAAATTAGAGGAGACCACAAAAGCACAATAGTCCACCTACTTTCACCACACTTTCTTCCACGTCAGAAGCAAAGGCAGTAACATAAATCTAAGTTATAAGATAGCAAACAAGCAGATGGGTCTCCTGATGGAAAGAGTCAACTATCGCCTATAGACACCAAAGGTGTTAATGGTGCGTTGCTATCTTGTGGCGAGGTCTAATACCACATGCATTTGTTTACCAGCTACCTTACTCTCCAAACCGGAATACGACAGCGACAAGCACTGATGCTATTGCGGCAGGAATAGATAAGGCGGTGGTTACAGACCCAGGCAAGACAATGCAGAACTCTACCACCTAGTAGCCACGATGTTAGTGACTCGCGTAGCTAATTGGCCGCCTTTTACGACCTGCCTGGCAGAACGGCAGTTGGTCTATTCTTCAAAGGAGCCTGGATCCAACACGGGAAAAAAATTATTTACTCAACGCACGTTTCACTTCGTAAACGAAGCATCTTCTAAAAAGATGAGCAGTACTTCACTTTATGAAGGATAAAGCATTAATGATAGATGAGCTTCGTAGAGTGAAGTGCTATTCGACTCTCTGAATATGCTTCAGTTACGAAGTTAAACCTGCGTTGAGTACGTAATTGTGTTTTACTGCCTTTGCTACCGACGTGAAAGAAATTGTGGTGGAAGTGGATGGACTATTGTACCGCTGTGATTTCAGGACAGGATAAGTTTGCCCCATTCCTTACACTACCTTTCGTTTCAGTTGGATCAAAGTTTCATACAAGGTTTCGTGGAAATTTTGCAAATTAAATGTCACAATTATTTTTTAAAATTTTACAGACGCTTAGGTGACTAGTTATTTTTATAGATAGAAAAAAGTAATTACACTTTGTCCAACCCGGGAATTAAACTCAGGACTTCTATCATCTGTAACGATCAGGCTAACTAATAGACCAATTAAGTAGTATGAATAACTAATAACACAATAAGTAAATATAATTTACATTGCATTACTAAAATTTTTTATATTACAACAAAAGGATGTGGTTATTTTGTGTTTGATTAAATAAGTAGGTTATTTATCTAAACATATAATAAAATCGTAGGAAAGTCAAAACTGTATATTGAATATTTTTTTAAAGAATACTTGGGGCGTGATTTACAATCGATATCGAAGCCAAAAATATAGTTTTTAGAATTTTTGTCTGTTTGTCTGTATGTCTGTTTGTCTGTATGTATGTCCGGGGTAAACTCAAAAAGTACTGCATGGATTTACTTCAAATTTTGTATGAATATTACTAACAGGTCGGGTCAACATACAGGCTACATATTATCACGCTATCACCTATGGGGGAGGAGCAGTGCGGAGTAAACGAAGTCCGCGCGGACGAAGTCGCTGGCAACAGCTAGTATATTTATAAGTAAAGAAAAACTTTACGTCCGTTTTCACGACCAATACGCGGACGGAGGAATACGAAGTTAGCACAGTTAAAGTTTATATTACGAAGGACTGCAGAAACTTAATTTTTTAAATAATATGTATTAAAAAACCTACGCGCGTACATTTAATTAATAAAACTAAACATACCCATACTACATACATAATAATATACACACATATGTGGGTACTATTTTTTTTACGAAGTCTGTTGTCAAACTTAAGATTTTATTTTTTAGTCTATGGTCGAATTTCATCCACATGGCAATCGCTTATTAGTATTAAAACAAAAAACCCGACTGCTAACCGATCCGAAAAACATAACCCTCCTTCTATCACAGTCGGGTAAATATTATATTTCCTATGTCACTCATGATTAAGAATCTAATGACACCTCTCAAGGGTCAAGCTATTAATCGATCCCCCATCAATCAAGCCGTTTAATTTACAGAGCGTGCAAAAGAAATCTACACTCGTACATACACTCGAAAAACATAACTTTCCTTAGAGTGAATTTGGGTAACAAGAGTTGTGATCTTTTTTCTGTTATACTGCTGTACTAGTCACTAGATGTCGCTATTTAGCAGTCGCACGTTCTTGCCTCTCGTGAATCTCGTTGACGCGTTTAGAGGTAGCACACACTCACGAAATAAGTAATTAGTAGGATTCTTTATGCGATGCGTAAGTAGGAACATTATTTTCTTTTTAATTTATTTTCTTTATTATACATGAATATTGTTGTATGGTTGGTATATATACAAATGATGTGTCAAAACTGCAAACGAGTTATTTACATTAGGTGGACTATAGTAAAAATATAATCAAAAAGATATAGTTATATATAATTTAATCACTTTAATAAATATATGTTTAATATGTTACCCTTAAAGATTTCTAGCACATTCGAAATCATTACTCGTCTTTACGTTTATTTATTTTTCATAATAGACTGTTTATCATAGATTAATTATGTGAGCACATTTTTTTTGTCAATAACGATAAGTAGTTAGTTAAGACAGACGGACAGACTCGTACTCGTACAGACGAGTACGAGTACGAGTATGTCCGTCTGTCTGATTTTCCTTAACAGTCAAACCGCTGAATCGATTTTGATGAAATTAGGCATGAAGATAGTTGCAAATCCGGGGTCAAACATAGACCAACTTTTTCAAATATCAAGCCTTAAGGGACTGAAAGCGGAAAATAAAGGATAAAAGTCTGTATGAAAAACTATATCGACCACATATGAATTTACTAACGGGCGAAGCTGCTCGGGTTTGATTGTTGTCAATAAATCACCAATATTTTCAAAAACCTATTTTGCCGTCTGTTTTTTAAAATGGTAGTAGAGGAGACATGCTGAAATCATCTGTCGTATAATAAGCATTATTATATTAAAATAAATAAAATTTACTAATAAAAGTTATGAATCCAGACAAAAGATATTCCTATACTATATAAACTATTAAGTATAAGTATAAATTATTCATTCAAAGTCAGATTGGCTAGTTAGTTAATTTACACCTAAAGAATAGAAATCACCTTCTGTACGCGGCTGAGATGTACTAAACATTTCTTTAAATGAAGTGAAAGCAATTGTAAAACTTTTATATGAACAACGATCGTTTACGGTCGACACTTCATAAGGTGAAAATAAGTAATAAGCATAAACTTGACGAATACAATGGTAAAGATTCTTTCTCCTCTACATTTCACCGAGGTTTATAGTATTTCAACATGGTAATAAACATCGTGAGCGATGCAACCGGTGACATTGTACGATGATGTAGCTGCCTCATCACAAGGGGCAATCATCCTTAATGTGCGACGGCCACATACGTAATGCGAGTCATTGTCCCGCATGCGGTACTTATGGAAAATTCGCGTTCTCAATTCCAATCTTCTTTCCGTCTCCTTTACTCGATGGGCGGAGCACCTTTTGACCAATGGCAGAGTCCGATTGTGGCGACACCGTGTAAGGCGTACGTTATTAAAGAAACCTGTTCTAATGTTGCGCGCCTTAAATTAAATTTTGTCCGTGTGTAATTATCTCATTATTGTGATTACGAATTCTTCGCTAAATGCTTACCGCTCAAAATGGAGATTGCCTCTCAGGTCAAGCCCGAGCGACAGTCACGCTCAGACGGTAATGAAGCCTTCTATACTGATTTAGCATTGTGAAATCGATGTTTTATCTATTGACCCTAATTATATAATCGATATATCGAACACTAGTAGTATGTATCTTACACTGAGGATCTACAAAGGAGTCTTTGTTTAGAAAAAATACAGAACAAAATTGATTAAGGAACGAATTGAATTAAATTGAAAATCGATAGTGACGTTTCGAAATAACATTCATAAGTCAACTCAGTATTACTTTATCGATATGAACTACAGTAATGGTTGTGGTTGAATTAATTTTAATGGAATTTTTACGCTTTATAGAATAAACGTTACGAAATACGTTCGGTGTGAAAGTAATAACTTATAAAACATTTTATTACAGTTGCCTAAAATTATTTATAAGCGACATCTAGCGTCAACAAAAAAGTAAAATGCGCACGCGCACCTTATAGTGTTCTTTTAGTTTTTATGCTACTTTTAGCGATGTTTTTGTGACATGACATTGCTTTATTCTGGTCATAGATATCATTAAATCTTGTTACTTAAAGAGACAATGACTCGAGGAAGTTAAATTACAATAATAATAACAATAGGATAGTCACGGTTGGTAAAACATTAGTGGCAAATGCGAGAAGCAATTTCCTTATTACCACTCTGATAATCATAAAAAGAAGACAATGTTCGAAATGCTAATAGCTAGCTAGGAAGGTTTGTTGAATCATATAGAAAAAAAACATCTTACCATTTTCCTGTTGATCAAATGGACTTTGTAGATCGGGAGGTTGAGGAATGACTTGAAAAAGTTCGGCTACATCAGGAGTGGGATCTTTGCCTTCAGAGCGACGTTGTAGCTGATGGATCTGTTCCATTTGGAGGTGTTTTACAGAGCGCACATGTTGTAAGAGTGGTAGACGATGAGGTGCACCGAAACCACATAATGCACAACGGTAAATTCGAGGACGCTCTCGAGGTATACGCGAAGCACATTCTCTCAAATGCCTCAATAAAAGAGTTGCAGCTTCATGTCTTGCACCAGCCGCATGTAATTGCAATTTATGAGCAGAATTTGTGTAATAATCACATGCACAGCATCTAACTTGAACTCCACCAACTCCTGCGCCACCAGTCCCTACACCACCACAAAATTTCAATTTCCATTCATTCCTTGGGCCTCCCTCTTTTACATGATTGACGTGTTGTAGCCTTTGTAAATGCTTGTCAGTTTTGCAATGTAGTTGAAAATTGGCTTTCAAATTAGTCTTGTATGTACATAATTTACAAACGTAATGTCCAGCAACTAAAGCTAATATTTCTTGTTCTCTTATTTTGGTTCGGTCTTGAGCCAGATGATGACCCAATGCCTCTAAAGAGTCAGTAGAGAAGCAATTACATATACAACAATGAAAAGTTCGTTCTGGTTCTGGATCTGCTGGCTCTGGGGGTGGTTCCATGGCTTCAGGATTTAACCCAACGTCAAGATGAGCCCCTAACTCCGGTGGCGAGGGGCCAGGCCCACCAGTCATGAGTTGAATCATAAGGGCTTGATTGTAAGCCATATCAGCCAACGCCGCTTCTGGGTTCGGTGGAGGTGCGTCACTGCCATGAAAATGTAATAAGCTTTCTAATTGTTGCTGACTTTGTTGCCTGTGATGTAACGCTGATAAAGTCTGCATATGCTTGACGTTTTGCTGGAGAACAAGCATGTTATGAGTATGCTTTTCTGATGTCATGTGAATTCTTAGATTTCGCGCAACATTCGTTTCATAATTACACACATCACAACGAAAGGTCGGTTTTGGCTTTTGGCCTAACGGTGAATGGTGAGGCAGCGGTGGTTTATGTGCTCCTGGTGGCGTGTGTTGCGCTGGTGGTAAATTTCCCTCTCCTGGGTTACCACCGTTTTGTAATTCTTGCATGTTGTTTAAATGTTTGTCTGATTGCATATGTATACTAAGGTTGCCTTTTGTTGTTGTGGAGTAATTGCACACTTCACACCTATAGGGTTTGTAACCACATGTATAGGTTTCTCCACGTGCTAACCGTGGGTGTGGTTGTCCTGCTATACAATAAATGCAACTCGTTTCCGCTTCAGGATGCTTTTCTTTCATATGTATTTCTAAAGTTTCTTGATATTTATAATGCCAATTACACTTAGGACACTTCAACGTTTTACAAGAGTTCCGACTATGCATACCAGCTAACGGTCCTCCTAGTCTTCCTGAATTTAAAATAAGTTCACATTTAGGGCAATCAGCCCCAGAAGGTCGTCCGCCAAGATGATCAGGACATACTCCTATCGTCGTTCCGGAAAGGAAAGCTGGTGGAGCAGTTTGAAACGGTGGGGAAGAATTTGGACTAACACGTGGTTGTACTGAAGCATTTATCGTATGAGGATGTGCTACTGAGATCATGGAATGTTGAGGAATTAAAGTTTCAGCCATCGATCTTGGCGGCCTCCACGATGGTGGGCTCGGTCTTCTGTCATCACATGACCCATTAGGTAACATTGTATCGTTTTCTCTATCTGGAGTCATGGTATCAGGTCTCTTATCTATCGACGGACTGGATAATTCAGATATATTGGCAGGACTACATGAAATAGAAGTACGCGGCGGTGCCGCTGTGCCAACTGGTTCTAAAAATGAGACTAGAGGTTCTTTGTCTTTACCAACACATTGAATAATTGCTGACGAGTTTTCTCTCGATAAAGCATCTCGTTCGCTATCAATTAATGATAAACTATGATCTGACTGGGCATGGGCCACAAATGATTTTGCATATCCAAAACTTAATTTACATATAAAACACATAAGAATCGGCTTAACAGGTACACTGACTGGGCATTCGGGTATTGGAGAAAGCGGTCTAGGTGCGTCTTTTCCTCCTCGAAAACTAAACACTCGATAGCTATGCATCACAGGTGCATCAGGTCTCGCTCGCGCTCTTTCAGCTGCTAGTCTTCCATAAAGAGCGCCATAAAGTGAGGAGTTTCTTGAGACATAAAATGCACTAGCTATTTGCGGAAAGTCTAGCTGTCTTTCAACCACGTTGCTATCGCGACTGTCAACAATACACCCAGGTTCTATTTTGGGTAGATCCGGGAGGCTTGTTTCCCCTTCTGAAATTTCAGGATCCTCAATAATGTAGGCGGAACCATCAGGGTTGTAGACAATTTTGCCGTCGAAATGTTCAACGTCGGAAGATAAAGGTGGAGAGTCTCTTCGTGAGGATAGATCGACGGCGTCAGGTGCAGCAGGAGGGGAAGTAGGGGCGGGTGCAGAAGAGGGCGCTGGGGTTGGGGCCGCTGGGGCTGCAGCCGTATTTCGAGGTTCCTCTTCAGGACTCATAGTGCCGTCGTCGTCGTCGGGCTCGAGCGCAACTGAACTCTGTGGGTCGTCGCGTTTGCGGCGCCGCTTGCGCTCCGGTGGCGGGCCGCTAGCGGGGCCGCCGGGCTGCAGCGGCGTGGGCATGGCGCCGGGCGTCAAAGGCCGGCATCACATGCTCTCCTGAAATAAAAATAAACACCATTTTAATTTTATCAACACTACACTACTACAGTTAATTCAAATCTTTACAGACTAGTGACAACGACAATGGAATCGACGGGGCTCTGGTTCGATTCTCAAGAGAGACAAACGTTTTAGTGGTGGGCATAGATGTTTGTATTACTTGGTTTGAGTTTAAATTAAATCTGTTTGAGTATTTATATACGTTTTTCGACGTATTAGTATCGTTGACTTACACCCATGTTACAAGTATATAATTTGTTTACATTAGAGTAAGATTAATTCGTGTACTTTATAGGTAGGTACCTACTAAATACGAAGTTTTGAAAATAAGTACACAAAGTCTTATAATTGCCGTAAGTCCGGCAGGTAACTAAGCCTCAATATTATTTTTTACTATGAATAGCAAAGAACATCCGTCACTCGTCCCACTTATCGTGACTTAGGCATCAATTTTGGGAGTAGGTGCGTCTTAAAGTATTCTTTCTTAAAAACATTTTTAAAAAATTAAGCCCCAATAATAAGTCAATGTATCGTTACAGCAAGTATAAAGGATCATTAATCTATATTAATATTATAAATGCGAAAGTTTGTATGTTTGGATGTTTGGATATATAGATGGATGGATGTTTAAATAATAAAATAAATATTCATGCGACAAATTACACTTACTGATTTAAGGGGCCATCCATAAATTACGTAACACGAATTTCATGATTTTTTGACCCCTCCCTCCCCCTTGTCACAGCTGGTCACATTTGTGAGATATCCCCTACCACACTAGGACGTCACATATTTTGTAATTTTACATTGGAATAATGGTCTGATTTGTTTTTTTTCTTATCTACACAGGTGGCTTTTAAATTTAGTGTTTAATTATATTTTGAAAAATGTGATGTCACAAAAGTTGGAACCCCTCCCTATCCCTTGTCACACTTCGTCGACCCCCTCCCTCCCCCATAACGTGTGACGTAATTTATGGATGGTCCCTGACCCCAAATAAGCAAATTATTTGCTTGTGTTATGAGCGTTAGTTAACGATACTAATACATAAAAATACATATATAAATACTGGAATATATTTAATAAACACCCAAACCGTTAAACACTCGACCAACGGGGCGGTCAACAGTGTTTGGTTCGGTGGATGTTTGTTACTCAATCACACAAAAACTACTAAACGGATTTGAATGAAATTTGACACACAGGTAGTATAGTTCTAGACCTAGAATAGCATATAGGCTATTATTTATTCCGGAAATTTTAGGTAGTTCCGAGGGATTCGCTAAAAACTTTAATAATGCAGCGGGCAGCATGCTGCAGCTATAGTGCGCACGGAACTAGTTGGCCGCGCCTTACGTATTACGTATTACGTATGGCGCGGCCAACTAGTTCCGCGCGCACTATAGTTGTCCCTCATGATTTGAGCATAAAGTGTTAAAGTAAATCTTTAAAGTCTACAGTATTAAAAACCTTGATAGTTTATCCTAAGCCCTATATTAATTATATATAATTTAGAGTGGCAAGTAACATTCGTTAACTGTCCCACATATCGTGATTTACCTAATTTTCTCACGGACTAGTTTCACTCGCTAAACTGAATGATGATGTATTGAGATAAATAGCGAACGGAAGTAGGCGCAACCAAATGGAGCTGTTCTATTGTTTCTCAACGTGACTAGGGATCTTTGCTTAAAACAAAAACATTTATAGAATTATTTGCTACTTATGAGAAAAATTAGCTGCCTGTAATGGCCGTTAAGCCCGCTTTATTTATTTTTAGAGTCCCAGAGAAAAATAAATTTTTGGGATAGTATGTTTTAAGTCTTAATATTGACTATCAATACTTACATCAAAATTTCCAAATCCGTGCAGCCGTTTCAACGGGAAGAACATGTATGCACAAATATATACGAGTACAAAATTCTGTACAATTTATATTGTGATGAGCTATTGATGTGTACTTTTCATATCGAAATAAAGATTTAAAGTATTAAGAAATAGAAAAACATCTTATAAAAATAGATTGGGGCGTTTCTCATGCATGATAATAACAATAATTTAATAATTCAGCGTTAAAGCAGGTGGTAGAATACCGAAATGTACCGTCCAGCTTATCACTATCGTGTTCTAATGTTACTGTTAAACTAACGACTGCGTTTAAACTCTAAGCTCCACCTGCATCATACTACATATTTAAATACATTTTATTTATTTATTTATTCAATGTTAGGGAAACAACTAATATAACTACAAAATTTTCCACAAAAAGTTTCCGCAAGTAACGCATATACAATATGTAATTATGTGTGTTAAGTGACTTTTAATGTGGTTAAATTCATTTTAAAATTATTTAAATAATTTGGTGCAGGACCTTAGAATTGTGAGTGAAATTAACAAAAAACATCAATGTTGCGACAGTAGACGTACCGAGTGATCTAGATCGTGAGGTTATGGGTTAGATTTCCGGATCATAAAATAATGTGTAGAAAAAAAATCAGTAGCGAATCGGAGTCAGGTGGTTGTATTTTAACACCTACGTCCGTTTTTTAAATAAACAAGTAAAGCTACAAAACAAGCGGTAGTCGTTACAGTCGGTATCTAATAAGTGAATGGACTGGAGTGGAATCTCTAGGTAACAAATTGTGGTTAATAGGAGCATTGTTGATGTTTGGTTCGACTCACTGCTTAACCCGCACGAGAACCAGTATGACGATAATATTTATTTATAAAAAAATGACTGTTTTCTAACCACTAAATTTCCGGTATAATTTTTATTTAAATAAAAATATAGTTAATATAAGTACCAATATTAATTTTTTCCTAAAATATATGTAAATTTTACTTTCTGTAAGTTAATTCCAAATATAATAATTAATACTATTGTTACTTAATAGCATAATATCACTAAACTGCACTTAATAGTTAAGCTTATTAGCTACTAGCTGCGCCCGTGACTTCGTCCGCGTGGAAAACTGTCTTAAATGAAATAGCAACGGTTACCTATTTTAATAGCATAGTTCCCGTTCCCGTGAGATTTCCGGGATAAAAACTATTTTATGCCCTTTTCCGGGTTCCAAACTACCTTTGTACCAAATTTCATCTAAATCGACTAAGTCATTTAGGAAGAAGAGACGGACAGTCACTTTCGCATTAATAATATTAGTATGGATTAACGTTTTAATTTACAAATACAGCACTATCACAGCAGATAAAACATCCGTTTCCCATGAAGGAATTTATACTCCAAATTTTTATTTAAATTAAAACTTTGATAATATCCTCTTATCAGCCTATTGCGCAAACAACTGCGATCAATTTATCCGAATGACAAGCTGTCAATTCTGTCAATAGCCACGTATTTACAATTAAGCAACAAACATTATTGGAACTCGTGTACACCCATATATTTTATGATTAGAATTTTTGTAAAGTACAAATATCTCCTTTAAAGTTAAGAAATTTGAGTATAAATTGCCTGATTCGAGGAAAACAAACAATAATATCAATTTAAAAATGAGATTAAGCCGTCATCTCTGTTATCAAGCCTTATCAGATACGCTCATAGATTACTCATATGCTAACATAATTTACCTATACATTATTGTACATTTTATAAAATTCTAAATAAGGTGACGAAATTTAGGATCGCCTAATGGTGACTATCTCCACTCAAAGATATTGTACTCAATGTGTAATATACCAAATGTTTGCGATTACGTTCTCGGCTTTTTAGCAATTCGTAGTGGATGTGATAAAATGAGCGTTAACCTGTACGCAATACGCATGCTCAAATAGGTTTATTAATAGCACCTTAATTAGGATATTATGATCAATTTATAACATTTTTTTTAAATTGATAATAACTGTTTTTCAGTCATTTCCGAAATATTTTTTTTTAATTTAAAGTGTAAGACTTTCAATACTGTACGCGACTGACGAGATTTTCTTTCATTTATTGATGACAAGAATTAAATATATTATCATTTTTGGGTACCATATTAAACTAAATTCAAGAGTTTTAAAACATTATTTTTTAAATTTATTTAACATTCTCTTCATTCAATCGTTTTAAGGTGTCTATTACATATATGAAAACAACACATAAAATTTCATTTCTCTCAAGGTAGGTATTTGCGAAAGACATGATTAGCAGCTTGCTAATCATTTTTGGTTTAGTTTAGTTAATATACTTTTATACTTTTTAATAATCATAGACCACACATCACCTGCCCGTAACCGGAAAGTTTGAAACAAAATCACAATCGTTGAATAATGTAATTTTTATTCTTTTTACGATAAAAATTTGCATAAATATCTATTTTAATATAAAAATAAAAAGTGGCCAGGTTGGATATTTTTCAATACCATCTTTCATCTTTAGTTTTTATTATAAGGAAAAAAACAGTTAGGTATTTAACTGCTAAAGCTGACTAACTCATTTTGCAATTCATTAATCACTAATGAGTGAATATCAACAGGATGTGTAGTGATAATGATTTAGAATGAGTTTTAGGCTGAGTTCCTATAAGAGTGACGCATTACGTTAAAACTTGATTTATTTTTGTCATAACCATGAAGTTCTAATACTTCATGGTCATAAACAAGCACCAGGCTCTCCTAATAAAAATAGATTATGATAATAGACACCAAAGAATATGTTTTGTCATTCGTATGACATATTTTTAATGTTACAAGCATAAGTTAATAGTTTAAATGTTACCTACTGTATTCACTACTACGATTACGCCCTCTGTTTGCATTCGTTCGTAATTCAGTTAATGGTAAATCACAAAATATATCTGTTTTACAAAGTATAGGGTAAACAAGACATGACTTAGTTTGATCATAGATTATATCAAAATTTCTTCAAAGCTTGAAAACAGGCTTGAACCATAAATAAAATAACATGTACGTGTGTATAGTTTTGTTTTATTTTTTCTAACGTATCTATATTAATCTATATTAATATCATAATTTTTTTTTGGATGTTTGAATGGATGGATGTTTGTTCTCTCAATCACGCAAAAATACTGAATGAATTTGAGTTAAATTTGGCACATAGGTAGATGTTGACCTGAAATAGCAATAGTCTACTTTTTATCCCGGAAAATTAGGTAATCCCGCGGGATTCATCAAAACCTCGTAAAAAACAAATGCTGCAGCTAGTATTATAAATGCGAAAGATTGGATGCTTGGGTGGATGGATGGATAGATGTTTGTTTTTCAATCACGCCAAAACTGCTGAACGGATATGGCTGAAATTCGGCACACAGTTGATGATCTAGGATAGCACATATGCTACTTTTTATCCCGGAAAAATGAGATCCCGGAGAACTCTACCACCTAGTAAAAACCTACGCTCACCATGTGAATCCAGCTTTATAATATTACATAGGCAATTAACATTAGTGATAAACTAAACCGAAGTGTTGATTCCTATTAGACCTTGAAAATTCAGACCACACCTTATAAACATATTGATACAACTAACGGTCGAATTTGATCCTTGAAAGCTTGATAACTATTGTATGAGAACTTCATAAAAATGTCAATATTTGACTTGATAATTTTATAATCATTTACTGTAAATTGAATAACAGCTAAACGTTATCGATAAAAATTAAAATGTTAAGATAAAAATATGTAAATATTTCACATTTTAGTCCAGGTTTTTTTACAACAAAGGCCCTGTCCGATTCGATATGTATATGTCAATAACATTACAAGAAAATGATATTATAATTTTGTTCATAAAATATTATAAATTAAGAGAATAAGACATACGAGTCGTTAGAAAGCTCATATATGCCGCATTCTTATGATCTACGTTCCCTCATTCGTAGCAGTAACCGTTAGCAATGAATTTAATAATAACGAGTCGTTCCAAAAGTTGTATGACATTTGGTAATTTTACATTTATTGGAAAAGTTTTAACTTACGCCCGTAGAAAATGTTACCTTCCACTCCTCACTAAAAGGAGTCGCTGTACTGATAATATAGGCGTCGGGCATAAGTATATTTATACAACATCTTTTTTATAAGCGAATTTAAGATACAAATGTGTTTCAGGTATTATCTGATACTCAATTATTATTATTGTAGCAAAAGTAACCTGTCTTTAAGACATAAAAATTTACTTTTAAAATATTTATTTTTAATTATTATCCGTGTTATGTTTTTGTAAAAAATATATTCCTATTAGGTTCTTATAAGATCAAAGCTAAATATTTTATAAGAATAATATTTTACTTGATTGCTCCGTTGGTTGAGTGGCTAGCGACCCTGGGGATTAGAAATAGTAATTACATAAAAACGATAATGAAGTTACAAAATAATAAAATGTCAAAAATCACGTGGTTAATCGTCATTGGCATATTCGGAGATGATGACGAATTTAGATGTAGTTTCGCTACGAAGCGATGTTACTTTATTTCTGATCAAGCACGCGACGTGTCTCGGGTTCTATCCATAACAGGGATAAATATTTGCGTGTTAAGAATATACTCGGACAAACATAAGTTTCTATTTCTGAGTTTATCTAAGTATTTATATATTAATATTGTTGACTAACACCTTAATCACAGTCAAATACTCTTTACAGATTACTTGGGCTAAGGTTATTCGTGTTATTTGTTAATTTTTTCTCATAATTAGACCATCGCGATTGGTGACGACCAGACTAATTACTAAGAGAAAGAGTCCAGGGTTAAATTTCTAGATCAATCATCAAGGAAGAATGTAGTCAAGTTTTCTCAATTTAGTCTGATGGTAGTTTTTTTACACTCCTATTGTGACTAAGAAAAAACAAAAATTCGTTGTTACTGATTACTGAAAAGATCGACAAATGTACTTTTGAGTTCTCAAATACATAGAATAAATCAAAATAATATTATATAGTACATGAATTGTCAATGTAATTGTGAGAAATAAATATAAAAGTCGTATACACACACATATAGTACCCGCATCCGATTAGTTTCCAATAGCATCAAGTTTGCAATAATAAAAGCGTACTTTTCGATCATTATAATGAGTCTCACTGTAAAGCTAGAAACATACTAGCTGGTCGTGATGTGACGTCTGTTTGATAGGTTTGAAATAAGTAAGATAGTAGGTTGAGACCAACTGCAAAGCATGCCAGACTATGGTAATGTATGAAAGTTGTAAAAAGTTATAAAAAGTATGAAAGTACCTCAAGTAATCAGTAATCTTTCGTACGATAAATCTAGGTTCTGATTTTAATTTATAGTGAAATGCGATTTATTTCAATTGAAGTATTTTCAATAAAATAAATATATTTAATATGTTGCAATAACAAAATAAGGAAATCATTGTATATATAACATTAAATGGTAATCATGAACGATTGGTTGGAAATTCACGTTAAAATGCTGCACGATCACATAAGCTTATTCTTTCGTACGATAAAATCTTGGTTATGATTTTAATTTATAGAGATTTAGAGAGATTTATAGAGATTTATATTTATTTCAATGAAAGTATTTTCATAATCCTACTAATATTATAAATGCGAAAGTTTGTGAGTATGTATGTATTGTTGTTTGTTACTCTTTCACGCAAATACCACTGAACCGATTACGATGAAATTTGGTATGTAGATAGCTGAAGACCCAGAATAACACATAACCTACTTATTATCCCGGAAAAATTAGATAATCCCGCGGGATTTGCCAAAATCTTTAATGATGCAGCGGGCTGCACGCTGCAGCTAGTAAAAACATAAAGTTATGCTGCAACAAAAATTAAGGAAATCATTGCATATACTTCATTAATTTTTTTTTATATCATAAGATAGCAAACAAGCAGATGGGTCTCCTGATGGAAAGAGTCAAACATCGCCTATAGACACCAAAGATGTTAATGGTGCATTGCTATCTTGTGGCGAGGTCTAATGCCACATGCATAAGTTTACCGGCTACCTTTCCCTCCAAACCGGAACACGACAGCGACAAGCACTGAGGTTATTGCGGCAGGAATAGGTAAGGTGGTAGTACCAGACCCGGGCGAGACAATGCAGAACTCTACCACCTATTAGCCACGATGGTAGTGACTCGATAGCCAATCGGTCGCCTTTTACGATCTGCATGCAGAACGGCAGTTTGCCTATTCTTCAAAGGAGGCCGGGACCAACACGGCGGATTAAATGGTAATCATAAGCGATTGGTTGGACATTTGCATTAAAAAGCTGGAAGTACTACTCGTATTGCTGCATCATCACATACACCAATGTTTCGATCGTGCGATGAAATCTAGGTTCTGATTTTGATATAGAGAAAAATGTGTTTTATATTATGTAATCGATATGTTGTAATAAAATTTTAGAAAATCGTTGTATATAGTACATTAAATGGTAATCATGAATGATTGATTGGAATTTCGCGTTAAAAAGGTGGAAGTACTATTGCTGTATCATCACATACAAATATAGCTGTTTGTGTGTCATTGTAAAAAGTAACTAGTCATGTTTCAGATTTAAATTTTTTATAAGTAAAATCTATAAAGAAACGTATTCTAAACTCATTTCTTATAAGATTTAGGAACAACTACTTTAAGGTGCATAAAGCTGTAGTCTAGTATGCTATGTTAAGGTGATTGATTCGTTATGTTGAATTGGAAATACGGTTTATCAAAAATTGCAGCTTTTCAATGAAATAGGTTTAAGACGGTCAAATGACGAAGGTTTATGTGGAAGATCAAACTATGTAATAAGAGTTTAAAGTTATTTGCCGAGATTAATACCCACTTAGTATCATCACGCCCGGTTCACTTGCGGGATAGGCAGAGTAAATCGAACGTCTATAGACTTTCCGAATCACCGCGATTAACCAGTTTCTTGGTTGTTGAGATAAGTGGTGATCCTGATCGACGCATAACCGATATGTTAACGATTATCGACTATTTCTAGCGATAACCAGGACTGACAGCTCTAGGTGCTCATCCGAGGCAGGGGAGTGGTAATATACCACTCGTCAGACTCTGACTCCGAGTTGCTACTGAGATCTTAGATTTTCGAGAAAAACCTCCAAAAACCCTCAACTAACACTTTAGTCCGACCCGTAATCGAATTCGGGACCTCAAGGTCTGAACTGAGTAAGCTGCCCCAAGACCTCGAGGCAGTCAATATCCGTTGAAATAAATAAATACGCACTGATGTTTTTCGTAGCACTAAAGTCAATTTGTCACATGGATGTTAAATATATGTACATACATAAAAATTTTACACCGTGTGTACCTTTGAGGGCAAGGTAGCCGGTAGACTTATGCAAGTATTTTTCATGAGGAGTGTTCCGACGAGTTATTTGGATTAATTCCTGCCGCCGACTTCCATCATCAGACATCGCGTCAAAATATGAAATTCCATCCTCACCATCTCGATGTTTGGATATCCACAACTGTGCGTTTCTCTCGGCACTTTTTGCCTCGCACTATTTTGTTTTGGAATAAATTACCGGCAGGAGTGTTTCCAAACGGATACGACTTGGGGGCCTTCAAGAAAAGAGCAAGAAAAGACCTCTGGTATGACGGATGTCTTGTTTTTTCAGTTTTCTAATAAAAACACCGTTGGTCAGGATTGGACAAGTGCTGAGTTGGCGATAGTCTTGCCACCTATCACATTGTGTGGGACTAAGTATTTTCGGCAAATCGTAGGTGCACTTGTAGTACCTCTGCCTATATCTTCGGACGTACGGGCATGAAGATACTACTACACAGGCACATAAATATATAAATATCATGTATTTTGCTTTATAATTTTTTTTATGTCATAAAATAGCAAACAAGCAGATGTGTCTCCTGATTGAGAGTCAACAATCGCCTATAGACACCAAGACATAACATTTCATAACGAATAAAGATCATACGCACAGTCGATGTATCTATGAGTGAAGCACAATATTTTAATGGATAAAAACATAATTGATCTTGAGAGGCTTGTAAGAAAAGGGATTGTCTTATACGATTAAATTTAAGTGGATGGAATGTATTTACGGTGTTGTACGCAATAAGGGTAGCTTGGTTATACGTGAGAAAAATCAAAGTATAATTTCTTGTAACTTAAGGAAAGGCTAAATTTTGATAAGAACTGCGGTTACTCCTGAAGTTTTTAAAAATATAAATGGGTCAAAAACGCGTACATATACAGAACTTACTTGGAAAGCTCGATGTTGCGGCCAAGTTACATAGAACGTGGTCACGAGCGGTTTATATAATATATATATATATATATATATATATATATATATATATATATATATATATATATATATATATATATATGTATGTATGTATGTATATATGTATGTATGTATAAACGGCTAAGAGGTATAAATATGATTCGTTTTTCTGTAGAGACGGATAGATTGCATTGTAAAACCTGTTTCCAATAAGTGATTTTTATATGTTCCACATACGGGATCTTATTAGTGTGCTTCCACTATCTGTTTGTCACAGTGCTGTACCTCTTAATTGTGTGCGAATGTGTGTTACTGTAGTTGCTATCACAACAAATAAAAAAGTATATCTCGAGCGATATTCATTGATGAATGAACTGACCCATTCATATAAGTACTTGGTACGAAAATGAAACCCTACGTCTGCAGATTTACACTTGACCGGCTTTTTTAAAATTTTTGAATGCTCTAATCTCTTGTCACCTTTAAATAATTTGACATAATTATTCTTACCAGCGATCGCCATTTGTTCGAAATTCGACCATAGACTAAACAATTGTTTCTTTAAAGTTTGACAAGAGACTTGAGCCGAAAAAATAATAGTATATGTGTGTGTATATCATGATGTCAAATGAATATAATGTGTGTATTGTTTATTTTTATTAATATAATATAGGTATTTCTTACAGATTAAATGGATACGCCTTTCGAGACAATTTCTTAGTTTGCCAGTGTAGCTTGCGATTACACACAGAAATACAGAGTTATACCTATTACTTACCGATGAAATAAAATCATTACAAGGGTAATCATAAACCTTGTCATCTCATTCAGTATGATAAAACAGTACAACATGTTTCTATTTTTACATAATGTAACCTACAAATATATGAAATTTTCGACAGTAATAGGAGCGTTTGCTCATATGCGCGGCGACACGTTTTATTCCCAATGGCGTGTCTATTAGTATTCATGTAGCCTATGATATTGCTAATGCATACTATTTAAAAATATTAGACTTCTACACACTTCCGCAATGTAAACTTTGTGCCATATTTCATAATCCACGGTGCGCGTATTTGTCTTAAAAGGGAATACAAAGCTTATTTCCGGTTTTAATATACAGAATTCATTTAAAAGTACATGAGGTTGTATATATATTAATACGTAAAGGAAGAATGTTGGACACCTTTTTAAGACAATTGCGCGAACGGTGGAGTATAAAATTTGGCACAGTTAAAATTTATATTGCGGAGGATTGCAAAAATTTAATATTTTTAAATAAAATGCATTAGAAATACATTAAACTAATAAAAATAAACATTACACACACTACACTCATGTGACACAGGTACATGATATTATACACACACCGGTGTTTTATTTACGTCTAAAGTCAGTTGCCAAACTTAAAAAAGATTTTATTATTTAGTCTATGGTCATATTTCGGCCACGGGCGACCGCTAGTTAGTTTTAATTACACATATTTTATTGAGATAAAACAAATATCACTACAAACTTAATTATGTTATGTCGTATAATATAAAGCATCAGTAATGTATGAAAGTGAAAAGTGTAATTTGCAAGATTTTCTAATGCGTCAATTAGACGTAAATATTATCTATTTGCAAGTAAGTCTTAATGGATATAGCAAATAGAGAAAGCTATAATTAAAAACGGCTTCCATTCGCTCCTTGAGTGACATTGCGAAATTTACAAAGACGTTGACAATTACAAAGCTCGAATGGTAATTACAAACATTAGAAACGCGATTCTTAGGCAATTAGCGTACTTGGTATAAGAGATGAGAAATTGTACAAATAATAATTGATTATTTTTTGAATGCTTATTTATCGAGATTCCCAGGCCTTAGAAATTAGTATTTTTTATATCGTATGATAGCAAAGAAGAAAAAATAAAGGTGCTCCTGATGGAAACACTAGAGATGTCAATTATGCATTGCTATCTGTATGACAGAATGTTAATGTCATAATGCATAAGTTCATAAGTTCATTCTTCGAATGCTGGCGCCGCACTTGCATCTTTCGTCCCGAAGTTATATACGCGCTAAGGTACACGCAATCCGGAATGTATGCGAAAATAGCTGATAATAGCCGGTCACATCTGCATTTATCGTGTCACTGTACGAAGCTTTGTGACGCAAGTGGAGCTGAGGCAGAAACGGAACACGATAGTAACAAACACTGGCGCTCTTGCGGAATAGTAATGGTGGAATCGAAATGTTGCAGAAATCTAACATCTAGTTGTCGCAATGACATTGACACCGAACTCGGGTCACACGGGTAACACCATACCAGAAAAGTTGCGCGAGTCAGCTCGTACATTTATAAATAAATATATTTATTTGGGCACATAGTTCCAAAAGTAAAAACATCAATGCTTTTTGTCACTTTCGGGGATCGAACTAGAGCCTTGTTTCCTCGAACGAGATTCATTAGGTATATACCCGAATCGCTCAACCAATATGTCAATTAATACAAATACATTGTATAAATGCCGAGTATTTTGAAAGATCGTTTGAATTAATTATTAAATTTTGCCCATCACTAGTTGCTATTGAATCTTGTTAATTAACCTCAAACACGTCTCAGAGAAAATGTATAATTGATGATAAATGGAAAATTTCTGTGCTTAAAACAATCATTGTTTTAATCACTTTAATATTGCCAAAGTTTTCTAAAGTATCTTCACGCCCATATCCCCGAAGAGGTAGGGAGAGGTACAACAAGTGCACCCACGATTAGCCGAGGATACTTGGTCCCACAAATGTGATAGGTGGCAAGCCTATCGCTAACCGGGCACTTTCCAATCCCGGACAACTTTGTGTTTCTCAGAAAACTGAAAAAAAACACTTTTCTTATGTGCCCGACCCGGGAATCGAACCCGGGACCTCATGCGGTCAACGCCAACGCTGGACCACTAGAGCACAGCGGCGACAATTTTTTTATTGATTACACATAGAACTCTAGTTACAAAGAAAGGTTATATTATAATAAACACTATATTATAATAGACGTTATATTGTAACAAAATTTTTATGCGATTTTTTATATATAATAAGATAGCAAACAAGCAGATGGCTCTCTTGATGGAAGAGACAACAAAGAAGACACCAAAGATGTTAATTGTGAATTGCTATTTTTGTGAGTGGTTTTAATGTCACATGCATAAGTTTACCGGCTACCTTACTCTACAAACACTGACGGTGTTGCCATAGGATTAGGTACGGCAGTGGTACCAGACTCAGGCGAGACAATGCAGAGCTCTACCATATAGTAGTCACAATAATAGTGACGTACATAGCCAATAGTTCGCCTCTTACGAACTGCCTAGCAAAACGGCCTTCAAAGGAGCCCGGGCTAACAAGAGGTTATTCCAAATACACCGGTTTATATCGTATAGATTCTTTGTGGTAAAAATAATAGTGCATCGATCTTACATAGTTTTTTAATGTATACCCATAAATAGTTTTTAAATATCAATGAAGAGACCAACATAATCTATTACACTAATACTAATGCAACTTTTGTTCTCTTTTTTTGTTAGGGAGGAAAACGTTCCATTTGGTCCCTTATAAATTTAGTGAAGATTTGATCCAGAGTTTCAGATTCACAGAAGATTTGAAGTCGGTTTTAGCAGTTTTACCGGGTTTAAATTACTCATGTCACTTATTAAGAAAGTTGTCTCATGAAAAATATACAAAATTTGATAGCAGATGAATTTCAAATTTAAATCAATGATCAATGGTTTTAATAAAATACGACTGCTCTTGGACTGCTTAAGATTGAATAAAATAAAATACAGCCTTCCTCATTATTCATTATATACCATTTTCTTTGTCTGCCCCGTAACAGAATTTGATTTCAAGATGTATTTGTTTTATAGTGAAATATAGGAACACTTCAAGAAAGCAGAACGAATTATGATGATAACTAATAAAATGGCATACATTAGTTAATTTTAATTTACATAGAAAACCAAAATTTAGCCAATGCTAGGCGCCACTCGACTAAGTTGCTCTTAGGAACCCTCAATTTGCGCCTATAATTATTGCGGACCCTTCCATACTTATTTCTATTTTTTCTCGGCTTAATTGTTGCCAACAGATGACTTTTTTGTCGAACCACCTCAAAGAGAGCGGAAAGGCATCAAACAGTGCGTCGAATTTGGAAATAATTATACATAAATAGTCCCTTGAGCGGCCGATTAAGACAATTTCCGAGGCAAATTGCCGCAGACGGGCATAATAGCACACGAGCAGGTCCATCATAAATAAATCTGGATTACGTTTTGTACAAGATTAAGATTGATTCGATCTCGATGCTTTCTGCTTTTAATACCTATGCCGGAATAATTCCTCGATCGTGTTAACGTTTTAAATCATTATATTTCGTTTTTGTGCGAGTGATTTGTAAGATAATTACGACGGACAAATTGCCGGGCGTCATTAAAAGATAACGGGTGGACGGTATCGGACGGTCGGGAGTAATTAATGAACGATACATGTGAAATAATTAATTAGCGGCCGAGGTCGGATTGGATCTTAAGGTGCCTCGGGCTGAGGCACAAAAAACAATGACATGCGGTTTTTGGTCGCGTTGGCGCCGTAGCTGCCGAGGCGACATCCGCCGCGCTAACTCTATAATTTCGAAGACCTTAAATTAGTTTTAATCTTATTTCTCAGAGAAAAGCGTGACGCCGACCATTCGCTAGGATGTGTCATTAATGATAATTTGAATGATTGTACAATTCTTAGTTATACTGATTACGTA
Organism: Apodemia mormo; assembly: GCA_036924255.1. Lineage (NCBI taxonomy): Eukaryota > Metazoa > Arthropoda > Insecta > Lepidoptera > Riodinidae > Apodemia > Apodemia mormo. The sequence goes on along the minus strand of JAUPFN010000015.1, from coordinate 23,756,903 downwards.
TTCGAAGTGATTAAAATAAAATACATAAAAGTTTAATTTGATAATAATTCGATTACTCCGTTAGACATTTGTAATCTACAAGAGTTCATTAGAGTATAAAATGTTCTGCATGTTTTTTATCTACTGCTATTTGTCATTAATTAAATTGAATGAATATAAACAATATTACTTTTTGTACTCGATTTCATCCTTCTGATAAAGATCATTATTACCCAAGACTCATTTCCTATTATTCTGCGATTAGGTAATCTTTGTCGTTATTAATCATCTAATTATATTTTACCCTGTGTTAGTGCGGACCTCTTTTGAAGAATAAACCATCTGACTTTTTGTCAGACAGTTCGTAATAGGTCAAATTTACCGCTAACATCAAGACTACTAGGTGGTAGATTTCTTTAACGTCTCACGGGCTTTTGATACTGTAATACCTCTATGGTATTACAGCATATGCCGGCCACTTGTCAACTTTTAAATGTAAATATATATTTGATTTTTTTAGGAATGTCATAAAAATAACTAAATGTACAGATAGATAGAAATTGTTATTCGAACTGGACATGTGTCCGAAATAAATAAAAGTACAGAAAATCATTTTATCATTGCAAAAATTCCTATAAAAGTAAACACGAGCTCCGGTAACAAGAGTGTAGTGCGGCCAAACTGAAAACCCCTGTCTCCCGTAACGATCGGCGCATCGTTACAATACCATCGCCTTACCTACTGTAAATCGTCAGTCTTTGTGATTATTGAGTCATGTTTTGGGGCGTTAGAAAGCCAGTAACGTATACATGTGGCAAAGGGTACATACTACCATACAACTGTGGACGCACTATTAACATTTCTGATGTCTATAGACAATGGTTGTATTTTTCTTTAAGAAAGTCATCAGTTTTTTGTTATCTTAGAGTATATACAAATAATACACTATATTTTTCCATTCTTACACTATTTTTGTGATTTTTATTTACCCTTCGTCTTATAATTCTACTTCTTGTAAAATATAATATTACGAAAGCAAATGTGGTCTTACAAATTCCAGATTACAAGACTAAAAAAGGAAGTAAAAACATAATAAATGACTTTATTGAGTAACAGAATTACAAAATGGACACTTTTTGTCATAGAATTGGCTTTCTTTAATATAATTTTTTTAAAATACGCTTTTTGAGTTTATTCAATCTGTATAAGAGAAAGTATATTAAGTATCGACACCAATTACCCTTGATTTGATTTAAGAATTAACCTTATCTCTCATAAAGTTTATTTCACCAGGAATCAATATGTTCCTATATAATCTGTGTGCGTGTGCGCAATTAAAACGAAACCTACAATCAGCCGCCATGTTTGTACACGGATGATGTTAATAGCCTTATATAATTACATATCAGCATCATGCTATAGTTACTTCTCGGAAGGCTGATCGAATTAATAGAACCGATTTCGATGACTATGGATGAAGTTCTTACTATTTCTGAATCAAATCGATTTCACAGATCTCGATTAATTGTAGTAGTATATTACTTTAAAAAAATACAAATATTTTTATGTTCTATTTAAACACTGAAATATTTTGATTAGCATCCAGACCCAGACATAAAAAATCTTTGTCGGGAATCGAGCCTATGTCCTATCGATTACGAAGTCTCAGCCATTAACCTCTCGACAGATAGAGGTTTGATTATTCATTTTTTCAACCAACTTTTTAAAAAAGGAGGTTCCCAATTCGGCTTTATTTCTTATGTCTATTACCTCAAAATTTGGTCATATATTATGAACCAATTTTGTGTTTTTTATTTGAAAAGGTATAGTTTCCGTTTGGTCCCATTCAAAATTGGTAAATATCTGATGAAAATTATATATACCACAGGATAATCGTCTCTGTCGTCTAGTGGTCTGGTGATGGTATTGACAACACGACCTTCCGGGATCGATCTTCACATCGAGATATTCAAAAATATGTGTTTTAAGTATTCTGATAAAAGCAATGTTATCCGGGATTGGATGCCTTTTTTCACATTTTTGAATAACTCGACCCGAAAACCACTAGACCTCAGTGGGGATTAAAGTAATTTTCACTTTATTCTTTTCGGTTTTGTCAACATTTGTCATTGTTATTTTTTTTAATCTTACATCATGCTTGTTGTTTATATCTTATGATTTCTCCAACTTGTACTACTGGTGTTTTCGGAAGAAATCTCTTAAAGAGATAGGCACGGATTTGTAAATATTTTTTAGGGTTCCGTACCTAAAATGTAAAAAAGGACCCTATTATTAAGCTTCCGCTGTCTGTCTGACCGACTGTCTGTCTGTCACCAAGCTGTACTTCATAAACCGTGATAGCTAGAAAGCTGAATTTTTCACAAATTTAACAACCAATACTAAAAATAAAAAAATGAAAATACTTTGAACACTGAATATCGACGGCACTTGGTAAAACTCCATGTTAACTTATATTTATATCTTGTACTGTTTTACTTGACTTTTTATTTATTAAAACCAACCGGTTTCGCGTTTTAACGCATCATCAGGGCAAAAGTTATTATTGTTTAGTCAAGTTGGAGAAATCAAGTTTAGTCAAGTAAAACAGTACAAGTGCTTTTAATACGATATAAATATAAGTAAAAATGAAAATGTTAAGGGCCTCATAAAATAAACGTGTTTTTTCGTATTTTTTTTTGCTATGATGGTACAGAACCCTTCGTGCGCAACTCTGACTCGCATTTGGCCGGCTTTTGTTTAAAATGAGAATTGCTTTGTATTTCTACGTATATGAAAAGAATAAATAAAAACTACTATAATAATGATATTAACTTATCTGGAATTCATGATTTCCACTCCATATAGGAAGTTTGTTTCGTTGAAGGTTGAATAAATAAATATATTAAGTGAACTGATTTCGATAAATACGTGTGAATATATCACTGTTTCTAAGTCAACTCGATATTATAGAGTATAATAGTTCAGAGTGCTAAGTGTGGGTTTTTCTTTTCGCATTCGATCGTGAGCGCGTTTCGAGTTTACTAGGAATTTGTATGTGATTTGTACAGCGCCACCTAGTGGTAAACGTGAGAAACCAGTTTACCACTAGGTGGCGATGTACAAATCACATACAAATTCCTAGTAAACTCGAAATGCGCTCACGATCGAATGCGAAAAGAAAAACTCACACTTAGCACTCTGGTTGCACATAACTAATAATAAATGAGGCTTGCGAAGTTTATCAATATCATCAATTACGTTATTCGTTTAACAATTTTATTTTCATAAAATTTTTCCTGTTGAGGAATAGGAGACCCTTCCGCTTATTTGCTATCTTATGATATAAAAAAAACAAGATCGTTGACACGAATGTATATAAATGAATGAAATTTTAAAAGCTTATGAGTTTTTAAGGAAACTATTGTAAATCAGTAGTGAATAGCGAATAAATGCCATTATCTTAAGTGAATAAACTGCAACTTTACTTAAATAAAAATGTATCTCTATTTTATATAACGTAATAAAGTGTGATATTGTCACATCTCTGATTCAAGAATTTCATATCTAACGTATGTATTCAGCATGGCGGAGTAAGCCTCCCGCCGTTATATTCCAGGGAAGAATATCTAAATTCAATTACAAAAAGGCTTCTCTGTGAGGTGTGCCGTTGCACCCGCGCCTCCTCTCAAGGGTGTATAACAACTCAATTTCCTCGTATTATTAAGACGGCGAGGGTGCACGAGTGGCATGGGGTTGTGTGGAACACAAAAAGTATGCTAATTTAAAATTCCTGTTGCTGCTCCAGTATCTTTCGCATAACAAAAGCAGAGAACTGACATAATATGTAATTTCAATTTAGTATTCAATTTCCAACTTGGATATAAGATTGTTCTATGAAAAGATCTGTATTTTTTTTTTTGTATATGTGTCAAAGATATATTTAGACCTTTCATTTTGTAGGTAGGTCTTTTTATAGATGTCGAGTTGGTACCTATTTAAAGTTACTCCTACTGAATAGAACGACCATTATGATGCGTTTTTACTTTAAAAAAAATATCACTGTAAAAATAAAAATTGGCCTAACCCCAAATTAATGCAAACTATTTACTAGTTATTAGGCTCCAAAATAAACAACCGCCGCCTATAGACACCAAATATATTATTGGTTGCCACGTCCATAAGTTTAGCCTTACGCTCCAAACCGGAACACGATGTTATTGTGGCAAAATTCGGTAGTGGTACCAAAGGTCAGTGATACCAAAACCGATTGTGACATTGCAGAACTCCACATTTTAGTTAGTAGTCACAATGTTAGTACACGTATTAGCCTTCTTTCACCTTTTACGAGATGCCTAGCAATAATGCAGTCGATACATTTTTCACGATGAGACTGAAATCAACACAGGGATAAAATACATAAATAGAGAAATACATATGACAAATAAATAGAAAGGTAGAGAAAAATAAAGAAATATGTTTAGTAAACATCCAATTCTAAATAATAGAAACAAAAATACAGGAATAAAAACATCTAATTAAAATTACATTTCATCATCATTGATATAAAAAAAAACCAAGATACGCAATCAGTGTCTCAAAAACGTCCTCTAAAAATGAGCACAATATTTTAAATTGTGCGCTCATTTCAAATAGAATCGCGTCGGTCGCGATACTGTCAATTTAATTAGTTTTTGTACGTTGCGTTGTAAAAACAACTATCAATCTTACGCTTAAGTTTGGATGTGCAAAAACATATATTTTTGCCATATCTATAACTATTTGTGTGAAATTAGCGACAGTTTTGAGTGTCAGTTTTGTTCGGGACTGTGCATCTTGGATTTTTTATATCAATGTTCATCATAAAATATTTGTTTCTGTCGGGATTGAACTCGAGTTACATCGATTACATAGTTAGAGTCGTTAATCGCTCGACCAACGGGGTGGTCTATAATTAAATATTTCTATACTTAAAAAATAGAGTTGATAGTGTCGATACATACGCAACATAAAGTATTGTTTTCAATTATTATGAGTTTGCATCTAGTGGATCTAACGTTCTTGAGGCACAGAATATAATATAATAGTACTTACGTGTGTTCGTCAATGATATCAGTACATAAATATATTTCTAAAATCTATATATGAATTCGTGAAGCAAAAACTTTGCACTCCTTTTTAAGCGAAGTATGAAATTTAGCACAGTTTACAGAATTGCAGAAACCCAATATTTTTGAATAATATGCATTAGAAATATATAAAATTAATAAAAATTAACATAAAAAAGCATATGAACATTTTTTATTTATAGCTAAAGTTTATTGCCAAATTTTAAAAGATTCTATTGTTTATGATATGGTTGAATTTCGACCACAGGGCAATCGCTAGTCTATCTATACATATAATAAAATCGTAGGAAAGTCAAAACTGTACATTGAATATTTTTTTAAAAGAATACTTGGGGCGTGATCCACAATCGATATCGAAGCCAAAAATACAGTTTTTAGAATTTTTGTCTGTTTGTCTGTATGTATGTCCGGAGTAAACTCAAAAAGTACAAAAATTCCGCATGAATATTACTAACAGTTACGAATATTATTAATACTGTTTTCATTTTTATACTATCATCAATGTTGTATAGTTAATATCTGTGACCGGTGATAATCATATTCGATATGACAGACCTTTGATCCAATTATTAATAGGTCCACAATCCACATGACGGATATTAATATTTGCGAACTTTTAATGTCAAGTTTCGTTTAAGCGACATTTGGTAATTCTGCATTTTTAATTTAAAGTCAAGGTTACATAGATCTTCTATTATAATTTGTCACGATCACGATTGGAATAACGTGATTTCCAAAAGGTCATGTTCTACACTTTTTGGTAATGTCTTACGATACGCTCCTAAAATTCCATCATTACAGAGAGATTAACTTACTTTTTGTTTCCATAAAACTTATTTTCAACCGACTTTCAAAAGGAGGTTAGATATCAAATCGGCTGTAACTTGTTATTGAACTCATTCTCTTTTTTATTTGGGAGAGTATACTTCCTGTGTAGTTGCATTTTAATTTGGTGAAGATCTGATGAAGAGTTTTGGAGATACAAGAAATAGGAACTTGGGTGTGGAAGTTTTATTAGGTTTAAATTGTACTAAATCGTGTACTGTTGCTGTTCGAAACTGCCTTGTAATCTTGTGGTAGCCCAATCGGTTCAAATTTAGGGGTCTCAGTTACTCCCGGACTAGGCAAAAGTGTTATTAAGGTTTTTTTTGATGTTATTATCTAAAATTGATATCTTAGTAGCACCTTGTAGCCTGGTGGTGGTGTGTTAGCACTCTGATGCTTTGGACGGGCAAGTAAAGCTGTTGGTTCAGGTTATCGCGAGAAATAAGCGATATTCGATATCAGGTCGTTAAAATGGCAATCAGAGCGCGAACCGGTGGATCTGAGCCGGTTATTGACGTTTGGTTTTCTTTGCCTATATTGTTAGGAAACCAGCGTGATGATATTTACATTTTATTCACCACCCGATTGTGTTATAAGGAGGATTACGTTTCACAAGTGTATTAAAGTATGTATGTATATATGTATATTCTTTGGTACGTTTTTTAATCTAAACGTCTAAATGAATACAAGCTTGAAATATGTCTTAAGATTCGTCTTAATTATAGAAGTTATGTTTCTTGGGATCGAGTTACAGTCGAGTTTTTTGGTTTTTATAATAATTACAAATGATTAAACAATTCATTTGTATTGCCAATTAATTTTATAAAGATTTATTTTTTCTGAAAAATGAAGTTCGTCCATGAACATCAATCTGCTGCGGCAGTTTTACGAAAAAAATCAAGCGCTGTCATCGCAGAGAGAACTAAATTTTTCGTGTTTCTGATTTGATTGTCGGTTTTTACATGAAATAACTACCTTTGAAAAAGTCTGTTTCCAAGTGTCTTTTAACACCGTTTTTAATCGATTCTTGATTGCACGGAGCTGCGCGAAATTTTCATTACCAGCCAATTAAACAGATTAATTAGGTAAAGTTTAACGATTTTTTTTTTTGAAAAATAGACCAGCCGCCTTACTGTTATGTATTTTGTAAAAGGCGAGAGAAGGCTAATACGTGTGGTTAGCATTGTGACTACTAACTAGATAGTAAAATCAATGCAGAGAATTCATTCATTAATTCATTAATTCATTCATTCATCCGTTCATTCATTAATTAATTCATTCGTTCGTTCAGAGTGCTAGAAGTAGGGTAACAAATATACACACGTAAAAAGGTGGGACTAAAGTGTACATAAATTTTTTACTTTACGACGCCTTCTCTTTCGGTTTGATTCGTACACCGAATACTAAAATTTATATGTTTGTCTCTTTTTACTATTTGTAGCTTTTTCGTTTCATCAAATTTCAATTCACAACGGTTCTAAAGCAGTTTCACTTTATAACATGCACGTATGAAATCGTATGTCAAACATATATAAGAGTAAGTACCTGATTGTTGAAAGTAAAACAAAATTACAGTGTTGAGGTATACGGTAATCGTATGTGGGCATTATCGGTTACCAGCATACGCGAGTTACATTGCCGCCATGAATCACATCGATACACTCCGTGTTATGAAACTATGACCTGGATATGACATTTTAAAGTATAAATATTTTGTATATCATAGGTTAGCAAAGAAGTAAATGTCTCTCTTAAAAAAAGACATAACCAATGCCTATAGCAGACATAAGGATATTACTGGTCTATGCCTATAGAAAGACGTGAATATCGCATTGTTATCAATGTACTGGGAGGTAATATCCCATGCATAAATTTATCAATTACCTGACCCTCTAAATCGGAATATAACAGTGACAATCGTTGACGCTATTATAGTAAAAATAGATAAAACGATGGTACAAAACCTGGGCGAGACGCTGTGGAAATCTAGCACCTAGTAATCACGATGGCACATTTGACTAATCGTTTGCTTTTTCCTACTTCTTAATTTGTTAAGGGCTAAATACTGTCACTATGTGTGATTAATTGGTAGGGCTCTGCAACTTGTTGCTCAAGTTGATACCACCGATTTACCTTTACATGCCGTAAGAGCATCAGTGCATCATATTTGTGTTGTCAGAAGAAAATAGTCTGTCATGTTTATTGTAACGCGCCAATTATCAGAACGTATCAAAGACTATCTATTTTCATCACGAGAGCTTTATTGTTACAACCTCGTTAAATTAAATAATCTTTGCACAATAAGGATCTAATTAAAATGCGGTACGTGAACTTATTACAGAATTATTATTAAACCTCAATATGGGTTTAAATATAAGCAAAATTTAAATTTTAATATCAGTTTATGCGGCAATCTGCCACTAAGGCATATTCACATATCCATACTAATATGTATTATAAATGCGAAAGTCTTGTTTGCCTGGCTGTCCGTTTGATAAAATTTGGTATGGAGTTAGTTGAAGATCCGCTATCTTGTTTTTCAAAATCAACCCATAGGGACTGTGTGGGTTAGCTTAGCATATAATATGTGCAAAATCACTGGGATTTACTAGTATTGATTAATTTGAATACATAAAACTACAAGTTTTAATACACAATACTCATGAATATATAAGAAACAAAAGGCTATTAAACGCTTCTGTCATACGTTTGCATAACTCTGCGTAAGAACCGTAAGTGTTGTGAGCATGCGAAGCGTACCTACTCGATATAAAATAGTTTTGCAATGTGGGTATTCAAATGCTTTATTATGTGGCAACTCTTAGCGTGATTTTTAATCTTTGCTAATAAATATATCGGTAATTCTCTTCAAATTTCTAAAAAATCTATTACAAACCGTATGAATATACGTTGATCAATAGATTTCTATATAGGTACTAGATATATTTATAGATGATAATATACGTCGATACAGCCTGATTTCGTGTTTAGAAATCATGTTACACCGTCTTTAACTAATGTGAAATTTACTAGCGAAATTGTAAAGAATTCGTCTATATCTATATAATAGAAAATATAAACAACTTTTCTTTTGTACATTTTTGGCAAAATATCATAACACTGGTTCCTTTGCGGGGTAGACAGAGTACACTAAAATTAGTAGATACTTCCGTTCATCCAGATTTACAGATGGTGGTGATCTGCAATAGTTGGTGATCCCTGTCGAAGCATTTTCTTACTTTTAGTGGTTATGCCTTCTTAATTGCTTTGTGAACATAATTTGAACACTTAATATCGTCGGTACTTTTTTTATATTATAAGATAGCAAACAAGCAGATGGATCTCCTGACAGAAAGAGTCAACCATCGCCTATAGACACCAAAGATGTTAATAGTGCGTTGCTATTTTATGGCGAGATCTAATGCCACATGCATAAGTTTAAAGACTACCTTACCGTCCAAACCAGAACACGACAGTGACAAGCACTGAGGCTATTGCAGCAGGAATAGGTAAGGCGGTGGTAACAGACCCGGGCGAGACAATGCATAACTCTACCACCTAATAGCCACGATGGAAGTGATTCGCATAGCCAATCGGTCGCCTTTTACGACTTGCAGAACGGCCGCGGCAGTTGGCTTATTCTTCAAAGGAGCCCGAGACCAACGCGGAGTAAAAAATGTGTAAACGGTTGACCCTACGGGCCATCTCTGAAACTTCCCGCTAAATTAAGGCATTTTAAGGTTAAAAGAGTAAAAATCATAAGCATAGATTTTTCAGTTCAAACATCTATTTTGTTAAAAATGGCACTACCTATATTAATTTATGAAAAGCTGTATATTTTGAAAACGATGATGGCATTCAACTCAATTTTTGAGACCTAAAATATTGCTTTAGCTAAATAATCGATAGGTTGAAAAATTTCGATGCAATGTCAAAAAGCATTTTATTTTTAATTTTCTTCATTGATAAATCCCAATCAAATTGACCGATTTTGATTAAATTAACGGTATTTGACGCAGTTTTTAAAGACTAAAAGTTGATAAGATTTTTAAGTCAATCGGTGAATTAACTTGAAAGTTATTTAAAAAAAATTAAGTAAGTTTTCTAAAAACAACGTAATTTTAATATTTGAAAAGCTATAAGTTTTGAGTATTTTTTTTGTACTTATAGAATGTCATCATAGAATAGTATGTTATCATAGAATGTCAAATAATTATTAGTTGAAAAATTTCGAAGTTTTGTCGAAAAAACACTTTTTTTGAAAATTTTTGAAAAACAAGACAATTGTTAATTGCAGTATTAATACGCGTAGGATTGCCAATAGATAATTTAAAATGCATATATTACCGCGGATTTCCGTAAAGTAACGTCTCATTTAATAAAATATGAGCGTAAGCGCAATTTATATTACACAACGTTGTAGGTATAATACGTCGCAGTTGTATGTTGTTACCGCTTAGTATGATACTTAATCTTTTACCGTGTTCAGAAAGCGTGTGCAGACGTTGCTGTTAATTCGCTAGGAGACTTGTCTATAGGGTTCGTACGACCGTTGTAATATTTATTTCAAAGTATTAATAATCTCTAATTATATTAAAGAGGTTATGAATTATGAGTTTTGTAGGAAAGAGCTTCGTCGTGACGGCACTTTGTTGAGTCAAATCTTGACTTTATAGTAACTTTTATGTATCACTAGTTTTAACTAACCCGACTTCGACTAGCTATACTTATAAAGAAAAGAATATCCAATCTCCCCTTCAAAGTACTTAAGCTTAAACCATTTTCTGTACGATCGTTCAATTTTTATTTTTATAAGTACGAACCTAGTTAGTAACTTACCTACATATCACTAGTCACTTACATACCTATAAAACAAAAAAATAGCCAAATAGTTGGAGCCGCTTTGAATACTAGTAACTAATGACTAGCTGTTACCCGCGGCGTCGTTTGCATGACCTGTACAAATATACAAACATTAAATTTTTCGTCATTTTAATATTATTGTATAAGGAACAAGAAAATGCGCCTGTTGTAAACTGACAACCATCGCAAATAGGCAACAAGGATGTACACACAGCACAACTTTATAGAAATATACACCAGGAAAAGGCATATATGCCATAGACATGTACTTACTATTTACATATACATTTCATTAATAGTTTGGATAATTTTAACCTTCAAAAATAAAATCACAATTAAATAATCAAAGCACGTATTATAACATTAAACAAACGCACATTTACGCTAAGAACATCCTCTTTGAAATATGGTTAAAACAATTGGGTATGGCTGGAATAAATTATTTTTTATCCTCCTGCTATAAAAGAAAAAAAGCAGGTGAAACTGACAATGTCGCATGATAAATGATAGGATTTAAATTAAGAAACAAGTCCTTAAACCTTATTCCCACCTCATAACGAACGCAGCGATGCCCGTTTATAATTGTAATTAATATTCTTCGTATTAAGGACGATGGCGGAAAAAAAGATTCGAAGCGAGAATTAATAACAAACAAATGGACTACCTGCAGTGTTTTTTGTGCACTCCCACAGGTAAGCAATGATGAAAAGAAATCATACTTTGTCTGTCTTCGTATTAAGAGAACAGCGTAGTTAGCGTCTATTTATATAATATGTAAAACGGGAAAACGTTTTTCTGTCTCCAATTGTTTAAGCGATCGCAATGATTTTTGATAGTAATAGTAATATGTTAAGTGGTTAACTAAAAAACGATATTGATTAAACTTAAATAAATTTAAAAAAATGAGTTTCTCTATGTTTTTAAATATTAGGTACATGATAAAAAACAAACCGCTCTGTTGCTAAAAATATAGCAATATCTTATAAATACCTAAAATGTTAAAGGTACGTTGTTTACTGTGTTACAAGAACGTTATTTCATATGCATTAAATACCTTACTTTCAGAATCAACGGTAACGCCCGCTCGACCTTATCGCGATTGGAATAGGTAAGGCGTTACTTGTGGTACAAAACCCGGGCGAGATATTGCAGAGCTTTACTATCATGTAGTAGTTCTGTGGAAGTAGTCACACATTTATGAAAAATCTCTTATAAGTTATTTGATAGCAGGGGAGATAGTCTATTCTGCAAAAAGGACCGGCCAACCCGGGAAAATAATATTACTTTTGCTACAAAAAAAGAAATTTTGTTCAAAATTTTAAAAAGTTATTTTTAATCGTAATACTTATGCACTGTCTTAATTTCTCGTTTTATTTTAATAATTCTAAAATAAAGACATATTTTATCAAACAAAATTTAAAGCCTGTTAAAGTAAGATTGAATTATATTTATCCCGGTACATTAAAACTTTGGTAAAGGACGCACCTATTCACAATAATGAGGAATTGCGTCGTCTCTATGTTGCAATTATTACAACAAGTGAGGAGGGCTTGAGGTCAGTGGAAATAGCAATACGTATACCTTAAAACATAGGAATTATAATGCCACTTCTATACCATCATCTTAAATAATGTGGATCTGACATCGTCGCAACTTTTTGTAACATTCATTCATAGGAATAATGTAAACAAATAAAAACTTCGTAAAAAATTCCACTACTAGACAACAGATGGCGATAGAAACGGTATTGCAAAAGTGCATTTGCAAAGCCTTAATCAAACACAAAATGTTAAAAGCTTTTTCGACAGTATCGTATTTCTATACGTATGACTTATCAAAAAGAAAACAAAAAAGCTTTGGTAACAAGAAACCAGCGATTCGAAATCCTCACAAAAGAGACGAACTCTAAATGCGATACCATAATGACAAAACAGAAATATGATTTCGATTAAAATGTGTGACAGGGACGCGTTGATTAGTGTTTTTGTGAGTGTAAGGAGAGGAAACTGGTTAATAATAAAAATATTTTATTTGTATAGTGGGGTTAGACACCCCCGCTGTGGGCTGTTTGGTCGGGACCGCATCCATCATCATTATATTAACCGATTTAACACTTTTGAACGGATTCCTGTGTCCGTTGGCGGTAAATTTATATTGGGGACAAAAGCGCGTAAATGAAACACGAATTTTATATTTACTGATTTTATCCGACTACGCATTGTAAAGGAATAATAATGTATTTAACCTTTTACGTACGTTAATGTGTTTGAATATATTTATGTATGAATATAAAGTGTTCCACTCTTTTTTTCAGTTACCTTATCGATATACAAAAAGATTGCGTATAACAATTAATATCAAACAACAAGGGAATATAATATAAACCACGCTAGTAATATGTGTTTAGAAATTAAATTTAATCGCAATAATTTATTTAATTATATTATTAATCCTACTCTATATTATGCAAAAGTTAGTTAATACGCGTTATTATCAGACTGCGTCGACATTATTATATTTAATTTTTCCATATTATTCAAAACAAGTTTTTAATTTTCTATGGCTTTATAAAGACAATAAACAAACAAAATTTATTAATTAAATTTGAATAGGTACGAGTATTACAATATCTTTGAATTATCATATATAGCATATTTTTGAAATATCGATAAGATAAATATAATATTTTCAGTAATTTTATATAAATATAAAATAACTGAAAATCTAAAATATAAAAATCGATGTATGAAAGTATCTTTACGCCCGTATCCCTGAAGGGGTAGGCAGAGGTACAACCAGTGCACCCACGATTAGTTTAAGATACAGTCCCACAACGTGATGGTGGCAAGCCTATCACCAACGCACTTATCCAATCCCGAGCAACGTTGTTTTTATCAGAAAACTGAAAAAACACATTTTTGAATTGCCCGACTCGAGAATCGAACCCGGGACCTCATGTGGTCAGCACCAACATCGTATTACTAGACCACGAGGCAATCGATGTATGATGGACTAGAAAGCGACTTGAGTGATTTTGATGACAGACATACTAACTAGGCGAAACTAATGTAATTCTGTGAAGTTTAGTAGCGATCGCATCGATATTTTTTGGCGATTTTGTGTCATATGCCTAAGTTATAATCGATTCTATACGTGTTAAATAGAAGCGAGTCGCTTATCTAAAAAATCTTGTAAGAAAACAAAATAAATAACCGTCATTAAGTTATAATTGACGAACTAGTATGAATTTAAGTTAAAATGTAGACAGTTTAATCAACATCGGTTGACTGTTCAGAATCGATTTAATATGATATTGATTAACAGATCCATTTTAGGTGTTACATGACCTAGGCTGTATATTGTTATTACTACTAAATATGGACACGCGATGGAAAAGTTTAGGTCATTGAAAATAGGCCAAGATTTTATAATCATTAATATAGTTAAACGAACGGGAAAGATTGAAAGATTTTAAAGTATTATTTGTTGGGAACGGACAACATATTTAATTTCGACTAAAAGAAAAATCAATTACAAGGTATGGTAAAATAAAAAATAGTTTTGTAAATATTGTTTTACATTTTTTTATATCAGGATAGAAAAAAGCAGATGGATCTTCTGATTCAGATAATCACAGCTTGTGGATAAAATTATATTAATAGTGCATTGCATCTGTGTAACAAAAATGAAATACCTCATGCTTAAGTTTACCGGCTACTTTACTTCCTAAACTGTATTGCGATGGGAATAGACAAGGGTTTGGTACAAAAGCTCAGACGAAACGTTGTAGAGCTGAGAATCTGTAGTAGTCACGATGATGATAAAAAATTTGGCCAATTGTTCGTTTTTCATAAAATACCTGTCAGGAATGCGAATCTTCTATTCTTCAAAAGGAACACGAAACAACACGGAGGAAAATCCTTTTAGTTTTTGGTAGGGTATTCGAGAGAGATGTCTACAGTCTTGGAAATCAGCATATTCATGTAAAGAAAGTTATGTTTGTGAAGAAAATAAGGCATTCTCGTGTTAGTTCGGGGTCCTTTGAAGAATAGACCAACTGCCGTTCTACCAATAATATAAAAAAAACGACGACATATCCTCCGATTTCCGAGATCCGATAAAACAAGGCAAGTATGTATGAATCGTGATGGTTATTAATTCTTTGCGTCTGCTCACATTAAAGGGGATTAGGCTTCCATGTAGATTTGAACGTATAAAAATCAGTGAAGAAAAAGAACATTTAAAAACATTATGTCCTATCTTATCTTAATTAAAACAGAAACTTTGATTTTTGCTTACATAACTTATGTAATCTTTAACGATCGAGGGTTGTTTGAGGAGGTTATAAGGAATCTCCTAAATAGATAGATGTATTTAAGTAAAAAGTTAAGTATGTGAAGAAGTAATGCAAGTCCGCCTAGATCTTGTTAATACATTTGATTTTCTTTCTCTCCTATGAGAATCGTAGCGTATATAATATTTGTTTCAAATTTGAATAAAATGCATTTACAGAATGATTCTAACTCAAAACGATATTTTAAATCAACCTAATTAATAGTACAGCGATCGGTTCAGGAAATGTAATCAAATGAAATGATCCATGTCAGTATAAAATGGGTATTGATATGCAAAGTGGGTAATGAACAACCAAGCCCAAACTATCCCTAGTTAACAAAATTTGTTATATCTCGTATATCACGCTGTTTAGTTACCTTATTTTACTCCTATTTAGAAATGATATTTATTGGAATATTTCATGAATGTACTTACGTGTAACTACTATAATAATTAATTTACGATATTATGGATTAGTAGTAGATAATCATGTTGCATTTATGTGATACAAGATAGAATTAATAATTTAATTCAGTGTGCAACTTCTGTTGCCGTGGTCTATATTCTAATGAACCAATTGCAGTTTGCGGGATACAATGTAACTAAAATATTTAAAAATCATACACAGAAAAATTGATACACAAACTTACCAAATAATTCATAATTTAATTTAAAGATCAATCAATTAATAAATTATGAGATCGCATTTTAGTTCAACAGGAAGCAACAAATAATTTACCTTTTTTTCATATTTCAATATATATATATATATATATATATATATATATATATATATATATATATATATATATATATATATATATATATATATATATATAGTTGTATGTTTATTAAATTTTGAAACTAAGAATACTTAGTAGCACATATGTCGTTGTAGTGACAGAATTTGCTATTGCGGAGACTAAAGCATATCTATGCTAATTAAACTCAAAAACGATTGAACCGATCCCAAAACTAATTTTATCGTTAGAAAGCTACGCTATTCAGGAATGACATAGGTTACCCAACTTTGCAAAAGGAAGTAATGATGTTGTGTCACGCGAACGAAGTAGAGAGTAACAGCTAGCATAAAATAAAGATACATTAAAATTCACTTTAAATAAACTTGAAAAGAGTTTAAATTAAACTCGAATACTATGTGATAACAAGCACAAAATTACTTGTTGCTTTTTTACTAGAGTAGGTCAAATGTATTTACCCACACAACATTGATGCTGCAATACGGTCTTATTTGTCTTTGAAACAAACAATATAGCAGTATCAACAAATGCAATATTACAATATACACAAGAGACTGTTTTGTTTTATTTAAGGATCAACATTTTTATTGCTAAATATGTCTACTCTCTAAACTGTTCTATGAAGACTATAAACCTGTCCCACACGTCCTCAAGAAACAGACTTTACAGATCAACTCGAAAGCAGTTTGACTCGAGCCATTAAAGTTTAAGCCCAATAATTAACGACGCTGATTGAATCTTAAAATAAAATATTCTCAATTAATTACTCCCTAAAGCTACAGGACGCGGATCTTGGTTTTTGCCATCAACATAATTTAATAAGCACATTAACCAGGCCGATGCCATAGATAAGTAAAAAGCTTCGGGCGATTCTTGTTAATATATACAACCTATAACAATATTAAATATTACTATATATGTATCAACGTGCGAACTCGATGTTGGCGACATATTCATCTTATTGCGAGGTCAAAGAGGAATGACCATGTAAATGTAACTGTCTAATGAAAGCCAGAAGACGTTTCTGACTCCAATCACAGCTGCTCATAGTACATTCACATTACAATCAATTTAAAACACTCGTATTGGACGATATTGCGTCTACGCAAGTTCTCATTGCGTGTGGCGACTAATACGACGATTCAATGAAGAAAATTACTGTGTGAATGAAATAATAAAATGTCATGTTTTATTACTTCAAAATTATACAAAATATTCGAACTACATAGTAAACTAAATAAAAGACAATTATGTAAACGATTTTTACAGTTATAATAAAATTGATCATAACTGTTTATATAAAAAACACTTATAATAAAAATGTTCATAACAATAAACTAAGGCTATTGTTGTTTATAGGTTATAGTAAACATCCGTGAATCGGCCGATCGCCCACGACACGCGCGTCCGTCTGTGGCAATCAAATTAGGAACTATCTGGCAAACAATGCGACCGACTCGACCGTGCCACCCCACGACAAAACGTTTTCTCGCAATCTTCGATCACCGGATTAAGGGCAGGTCTCGTCTCGCACATTTTATCTTCGATTGTCCACACTTAACGCGTACTTTACACCGAGTGCCCCTCAAGAGGAAATTGAAAGCGATCGCTTTCCCCGCTATCTTATCTGTAGTGTTACACTAATTAATCGATGTAGTACGACGAGATCGTTAGAAGTAAATAATGCTTACATTGTAGTGCTCGTGGTGATTTATAGGTGTGAATAGACAAAAGTGTCGCGGGCGGAGCAGGTCAGGACAATACTGTGGAATGTCGTCGCGAGCCGGTCGCTTGCCGCGCTCGTGCGGCCCGTGAATGCAGATTATTAATAACTTGCCCGATCTTCGACACGACCAAAGCGACTCCCATCCCACTCTTAGCCCGAAGCGTCTGTTCCACCTGTACTATATGGATGCTCTTTAATTTATTCAAGATTTTTAATGACTGCATTAATGCTTAAGCAGATTTGCATAGAGATTTCTAAATGCAATCGACCTTATCGAAAATGCAAAATTGCATTTGTGTAAGTATCTGTTATTCGATAGCCAAAGAGATATCCCCCTTGGCCGAATCATCCTCACTTTATAGACACAATAGAGAACAATAACGTCAGCACGGATTATAACAAATTCCCTAAATCATGTGGGTTCATATTTTCACACAACAATAAGACGAAATAATGATAATGTCGCATATGTAGGAACATTTTGTCGCATTTGGAACTAATTGGAATTTTTCATAATACTGCGATTATTGAATGTAACATCTGCTCAACTATCAATCCTCATAATACTGTCAATGCCGTTGGATAACGATTAATTCCGTATATGTACATTAATTGAACATAAATTGCAAGTTTAAGTTTTGAGAATAATCATATTAAATTATTTTTACCAAATAGAAATAGGTAAAAATATAAATTTTAGATTATTTTGAAATAGAGCGAACGTTACTTATTAATGAATGATAGGTACCAGAAAGGCACAGAGCTAAATCAATACAGTAATTAATTCATGCCAATAATATCTGCTGATATCATGAAACGTTTATTCAAAATTGATATTTATCGTCTTATTTAACTAATCCTATCGCTATAATATCAGTGCTAGTCCTGTTCTATTACAACTTTAGCAAAAACGAAGCTGGTGAATTCACACACGTGGTTTTGCATCCCAGTAACAAAATAGCAATGCATGGTATAATATCGCCGGTATCTATTGGCAGTGTTGGTACGACTGGAAAAAATTCCTGATTATTTGTTACCCGTAATATAAAAATATAATTATACCAGCTACAGCGTGCAGCCCACTGCATTATAAAAGTTTTTGGCGAACTCCGCAGGATTACCTAATTTTTCCGGGATAAAAAATAATCTATGTACAATTCCAGATTATCATCTATCTATGTGCCAAATTTCATTCAAATCCGCTCAGTAGTTTATGCGTGATTGAGTAACAAACATCTATCCAAACATACATCCATCCATCCAAACATCCAAACTTTCGCATTTATAATTAATATTATTAATTAATAATATAGACTAATTTTTGTCTCATTACATAAGTTAGGTAAATATAAGCTCATAAGCGGTAATGACATAACGTTTTTGTAGGTGCAAATTTAAATATATTTACTGTTGTTTTTTTATGTTGGATCCTATAAAACCCAATAAAATTTTACAATAAATGTATTAATATTTTAATTATGATTGTACACATTATTATGCACATAATTTTAACATTTCTAGCAAATACGTGATGAAATATCATTCTTGTGTTCATCAAACTATTAAGAAAAAGCTGTTTGTAAAAAGGGCAGTTGTTTAGTAGGCGTATCAAACGGAAAATCTGGTATGAAATTGCCTTTCACGATTTGTAGATACCAGAGAAACTAAATGAGATCATTTTTTGTTAAACGCATATCGACTGTCTTAGTCGACGACATTACAGTGTACTTTGTGATGTCGTAACGTAATCTGTGACAGACTAAATATCGTTAACGGTGTTTAACAATTTCAAATTGAAGTTAAATGAGTGACTAATTACATTTAAGTTATACAAAAAATAATAGCAAAATTACATTCTGATATCTTTTGTCCCTTATGTATTTAGCTAAGAAAAAACATATTTTTTACGATTTAGAACTTATAACAGCATTATCATACATTTTAAGTATTTAAGGTTTAACATAAAGACTTTCAATGTTTTATCATGAATTGTTGTTTATAAGTTAAAAAGAGAACTTCTGTACAAATTGATATTTCTCACAATTGTAAATTGGAAGAAAATGGAAAAGAAGCTTAAACAGAAACACTGTTGAATAGAGAACAGAAGGTAACTTTTGAAATATAAGACACGAGTAGAGACGAATAAAACATATTAGCATCGCACTTGCTAAGTATATGCGACTATGTTAGTTCACAAATTTCATATATGGACGAATCAAAAGTACAAAAATATAATGTGTAAACATTTACATAAATTTCTTGCGGTGACAGTTACATTCGTCGCTCAATCATATTATTTTCTCTTCGTCTCATTTTGTTCGAGAAGTACTAAATGTTTTCGACTCACGATTCATTTTTTGCGACTTACGTAGAATTTGTGAGGGATTCGATTTATTATGAACACCGTAATTAGTTTTACCGTTACCGAATATCTTGCTTTTGAATAGAGATGTTTATTGATTCCAGCACGAAACAGCGTGAAGCTAAGTTTGTTTATTTTCAGGAGACGATTTTAGAATGTATACTACGTGCGCAAGCACACCGCTATATTTTTACGCATAATAACTGATGAAAACGAAAAGACGTACGCATAAACAAAATAATAATATTTTTTAAAATAGATCTATGTATATTTGCGGGTAAAATGGTTCATTAACGTTCTAAATTATCAAAAAATACAAACGGGAATAAAAACAATCACATTTTTGTCATTTTTAAATGTAATTTTCCAGTCAATTTAACTCCTAACGCCAAGATACTATTAAGTATTATCATTTATCTGATGATATATAAAAAACAACATAAACATCTAATTACTCACACAATTCACATGCAATTAAAAAAGCAATCAAGTATAATTATACTGATATTTAAAATGTAATCGTAATATAATGATCAAGTAAACATGAATAGTGATTTATTACAAACTTTTTATACCAATTATTAGTTAAAAATGATACATTGCATAAACCATTCTTAGCTACGTGTATGGCAACTAACGCAATCGTCGAAATGTTTAGTTAGAAATGTTTCGTGAATTGAAATTTGTATTATTAACACACTATAATGCTAATTGTGAGTATGTCGCGACAGAAAGTCGACGTTTCGTGTAATACTTATTAAGTGAAGACGACTTTTCCCCAAAATTTAATTATCATTATTAGAATGACACCAATAACTCTTAGGCAAAAATGAAACTATGCAATCTTGTAGATACGGAAGTGTTAAATATTGATTGTCCCAAAATAGTCGCAATAAAATACCTACTCTATGCACAATAAAATAGCTTGATAGTCTTCAAATAAGTCATTGAACGAAGAACGAATATATAGCAAGAATTCGGTTTTAAATTGTGTTCATAGCTCATGACAACAGATCATATGCGTATGAGTTAATTTGATAAATAGTTGGCATAATGTTATGGACATTGTTGTGTGACTTGTCATTGTTGTCTAATATGATCGATGGAGATCATTGTTCATAGACAAACGTATTTAATAAATCTTTAAATACATAACACGATAAATAATACTGATATGATATAAGCAAGTTCATGTGTAGATTTAAAAAATTTAATGATAAAATAACTTGATAATAGTCGAGATTGTTTAATTTACAACTTGTCGTTGTGTAAAACCATTAAATCATGAACATAGCTATTTGAAAACTAACTATTCGTGATTGTTGGGTTATCGTTTAGCCGACCAATGACATTGTTCTGAAAACTTTGCTCATCTTCATAAAAAGAATCAATAAAACTGCAGCTCTCAATAGAACTACACTTTACTGGATTGACTTAAGGCTTGAATTTCCTTATCTTTACCGTCAATATAAACGTCATTAATAAGTCAAATAGCTTTTACCAGGTGTCCGATAAATGGAAAACTACTAATTAAAGTACTTAACTTCGTCGGGACCTAAATGGAATGGCATATACTTGGTCGCAAGTTTAATTAATCAGCTTGACTCAACGAACGGATCGTTTTCTTCCTATTAGTGCCCGAAAGCAGTTTATTCAATTGATTCGCTGTATAGCAATAAACAACCTCAAACTTCTAAGTGTTTGTGCTTACAATTTAAAGAGTTAACGTTTCTAAAGATCAAAGCGGATGATTATCGGATCGCTCGGAGATTTTCTACTTACATAAGTGAACATAAAAGTGTTAGGTAGAAGATGGTTGTAATTGTTACTTGAGATGCATTAACACTTAATATTGAGGAGTATATTAAAATATAGCATACATATACATATATTCACGTCAGGTCCCTTACGAGGTAGGCAGAGAGAACAGAGTGACGTACAGAGATGCATAATGGGCCTTGCAGACTCTCGCTTCCTCCACATTCATTAATTTCTTCATACAGACAAGCCGTTTGCGAAGATTCTTGACACCACCTTCGGACAGTACTCAATCAATCTTATAATGGTAGGTATATTAGGCTTGGCCTTCCCTGGTACCTACATCCTTACACATTCGCATTTTATATCTATTTTGTTAACCTTTCATCTATCATTCTTTCTAGAATAAAATAATAAATTCAAATATAGCATCCTTTTTATGTATTTCTGATAAAATAAAACGTTAACTAGGACTAATTAGCTTAATTATACTTATTAAAATAGAAGGTACAAGCTAAAATATTTCAAAACGGTGTCACTGTAATAACGATAGGAAGTTGAGGAAATTATTTACGCTACAACTATGCAACAACCAACGTAGAAATAAAAGATGCAGACATTCAACTAATGTAAAGTGAACGGACAACAACATAATTAGAGCCAGTGTGAAATTGTATAAATGTTAAATTATTATATAAAATAAAGCCTAGATCACATTTCAAATTCTTCTGTTAATGTTACAAATCTCGTTTCCATCCTCATTTCCTTGTTATAAAGATACTATTGTGTTAAGGAATGCGACATTTCAAAAATATTTAAGTTCTTGGATGGTAATAATTACATGCGACACATTTTAACATTAAGACACCCACGCGTTCTATGTTGTGGCTTTAAACTTGTATAATTTGTGTTAATGCCGTAATATATGAGACTTCAGTGCTCTCTCGCGTTCGGTCCATGCATTCGATCGTTAATAAAATTATCAAAATCTAAACTGGTTTTATGAGCAACGCCCGTGTGGTATTGAGTCTCCGTGTTTCGTTTTTACTTATGAATGGAAATGGATTTTGGTATTTTTGTGTTTTTAAGGTCGTAAATAATATTTTATCTCTGCGTGATATTTCCGTCGGTCGAATTTAAATGTTTGAATTGATGATCGAAACAACTCCAATTGCTACTGGATTTTAAATCCGCATTTTGGTAATAAATAACAGATTACTTAATAACGAAAAGATATGTAAATAAAAGCAATTGGAAATTAGATTTAGCGCAATGTATGTTAACGCACTTTTTATGTAAATATTTTTTAATTGTGTCGTGCAAGTAAATAGTTTATACAGCTTAGCTTATCGTAAATTATCTGATGTATTGACCTGATTGTTATACTTTGTTCGAATATTTATATTTCGTTTGAATATTTAACAAAATTGTTTGCTAGTCAGGTACATGTTTTTTAATTAATGTCATTAGCTATTATGAAATATCTTGGGGAAATTTACTTTAAAATACGAAATATTTTGGCTGTCCGATGAATATTGTAATTTTTACGTCAACTTATAAGTACCTTTTAAAAAGCTTGTAAAATTTCTTTCTAAAGCAAGAAGTAAAAAAAGTTTTAGATAAACTAATTTTGATTACTGAATATCTGATTTTGATTATTAAATATCTAATATTCTAGAAAGCAGTAAGTGTTTTCTAGAATAACACAATGTATTGAACAATTAGGGGAACACTTTGAAAACAATTCCCGTTGGTAGTATTGAATATAGTTTATTTATACCTAAGATATTATATTCTTCATATCCATACTAATATTATCGATGCCTAAGTCTATTTGTCTATGTGTTACGATATACATATATATATATATATATATATATATATATATATATATATATATATATATATATATATATATATATATATATATAAATATATATATATATATATATATATATATATATATATAAAATACCACGGCTTCAAGGAAAATCAAGGCCAAGATGACCTTATCAATTTACTCAATAAATCATTTAACCATAGTCTATTATTATGTATCTATGCAGCTATAATTAATAGCTTTAACTATTTTATACTATTAGTTATATGCATAATCATAGTAGGCGATTACAAAAGGCTTTAGAGCATAAAATAAACGTAATTAATAAATGAAATATAAGCCTCTTCTATTATTACTTTCAGTTTTTATAGTTCACCAAGAACCCCACTAAAATAGTTTTCTATAATATTAGTACATGTAGTAGTATCAATATAATTTTAATGCAGTTTTTGGTGCCCTATAAACACTTAATAGAAAATAGAAAAGGCTCTATCCTTACTGATTATGCTTATTATATATTATGCTTATTATTTTACTAAAGCCTTTTTAATCGCTCTGTAGTCCAGTCTATTAATAAAAGTGGATAAAAAGTTACCAATAAAAATAGAATTAGGTATATAATACTAAATCCGGTTGATACATGAGGATTTAAACTAATAATGACATCATGCTCACATTTAACTGATTTGTATTTACCTTAATCGTGATTGTTTCATCAGTGACGTTAAGTTACGTTAGCAGACATGTAAATAAACCACGTCAAGGTGTAATTATTGTACTGAGATGTTATTAATAAAATTTCCGAGCGAATACGTTAGTTATCTTAACAGTTAAAATTGTAAAATTTTTATTCACTTGTTGATGCATGGAAATGTAATTTGGCGTAATGTTTATATTTACATTTTTAGGTGATTAAATATTCAAATAAAATGTCATTCTGCAGTTAATTATTAATTATTGGTCATAAATTCATAATGAATTTTAATTTTCGTTGAGTAACAGTCCTTGGTAGCGAAATCACGATTGAAACAGACTATATAAATAATAGTGACAGTCGTTGGTTCAGTCCAGTAAAATATAGAGTTAAACTCATGGAACAGAAAACAAGGTTAAACTTAATTAAAAAAAACAGTTTTAAAATAATTACTACTTCATCCGTCTGGGCTGTAACTAAAATAGTTTACTGCAAATATCTCAGTTTCTTTTACAAATATACCAAAATTGATTCAGAACAATTTCAAAGGCAATTGTAGTATCTACATTTTTTGTTTAAAAATTTTCCGTATCTTTTTACGTTTTTGAAATTTTTCCAAAAAGTGACTTTAGCTTTAACTATTTGATATAACATTTGAGTTTTAAACTCAAATGTTATATCAAAACGAACTTACATTCGTATAGAATTTAGTCAACTTTAAAAGATTGATATCAATCGGTCACTGCTAAATAATCACCAACATATAACAATACTCCAACGTGGCTTAGTCACTACGTAGACATTGGCGGAATCTCATTACCCCAAGCAATGGGCAAAAGTCATCTATAAAAAAAAGAGATTATATTACCATTTATACCATTATCCCAAGCAATAGGCAAAAGTCATCTATAAAAAAAAATAGATAGAAAATAAATAGAAAGACACTATCCAATGTCGAAAAGTGTTATATGAATTAGCGCCATTGGGTTTAAGTAAGTACTTAGTGATTAATTTAAAATAATGCGGCTTTAATAGAAAAATATGGTCGCTACGGAAAGTCCTAAATTAATTAAAATAAAATACAAATAAACAAAAAAAAAATACAGATTTTTTTTTAATAT
Source organism: Apodemia mormo (assembly GCA_036924255.1). Taxonomy (NCBI): domain Eukaryota; kingdom Metazoa; phylum Arthropoda; class Insecta; order Lepidoptera; family Riodinidae; genus Apodemia; species Apodemia mormo. The sequence goes on along the minus strand of JAUPFN010000015.1, from coordinate 23,731,513 downwards.
ATAAAAAAATATGTTATTTGTCTACATAGCTAAACTACGAGTATACTAAAATTAACTTTTGATAACAGTTTGTAATCCTATAACCGATATTTAAATTAATGTTAAAAAAATATTTTTAAATTAAAAAGGAAGATCTAAAGTTTTAAAGTTTATTTTCTACTGCATGCCTTAACTAGTGAAATATGTTAGTCTTTCTAATATGTAATATATTTGATATAATAAATGATAGTTGATTTCAAAATCCTTCCTCGTGTTAGTGCGGGCTCCTTTGAAGAATAGATCAACTGCCGTTCTGCCAGACAGGTCGTAAAAGACGAATATTTGGCGATACGTGTCACTACTATCGTAACTACTAGGTGGTAGAGTTCTGCAACCTTCCGCCCGGGTATTTGGTATCATCACCTTGCTTGTTTGTTTTTGTCGGGTTTGGAGCACCACGGACAGCAACGTATCATTAATATATTTGGTGTCTATAGGCGACTTCTCTTTCCATCAGAAGGGCCATCTGCTTGTTTGGTATCTTATGATATAAAAAAAAAACAATTTCTTTTTTATTACTTCAACGGGAAAACATGTTTATTTCATACCATTGTTAGTAAATTCAAATTACAAACAGGTCAATGTTTATAAATATATTTTTTTAAACAAACGAGCTAGGTGATAGAGTTCTGCATTGTCTTACCTGGCTCTGGTACCACCGCCTTACTTATTCCTTCCGCAATAGCGTCAGTGCTTGTTTGTCACCGTCGTGTTCCGGTTTGGAGGGTAAAGTACCGGTAAACTTATGCATGTGGCATTAGACCTCGCCGCAAGATAGCAACGCACCATTAACACTTTTGGTGTCTATAGGCGATAGTTGACTCTTTCCATCAGGAAAACCGTCTGCTTGTTTGCTATGTTATGATATAAAATAAAAAAATTAAATAATAAATAAAATTTAAATACACTTAACCGAGTACGGATATTTAATTGCTGCAGAGAGATAAAGTCCCATTCCTTTTTATAATCAAGTCATATGTTCAAGTTGGAATGTTCCATGTTCTAAACGTACAAAAAACTGACTTATAATTACATAATTGAAGATAACACATAGTTTTTAATATAAGTATAAAAAACTAGTACTTACTCATATTAATTAATTTGTTTGAATGATTACATAAAATACACATTTCTTATGTATGATACAAAACGTTTAGCACTTACGAATAATGACTCTACACTATCAGACTGTTAAATCTTGTAAGTTAACTTATTTGCATTTATTTCGTTGTTTTTTTTCATCGCTCCGACTGGGAGGTTTCGTGTTTTGTTAATGAAACGGTTCAGGTGTAAAACCAGTGGCGAGAACCACCAAGGTAGAGAGATAACAATCTGTAACAAATTTCATTTCTACCTACACAATAATTGTAATCACAAATGTCATCAAAACAAATAACTTCAAACATTTATTACAGCTTGAATGTTTAAGTTTAATTACATAAAAGTACAGTCGTGTAGGAAATAACGAAAATTTAACAATGATGTTAGTTAAAATGTTTATTAGTTTAGTCAACTTTGTTTACTAGTTTAGTCAAATTTGTTTCAAATTGTGGGAAAATTCTCGGTTCGGAGATAGTTAAATTTTATTACCTAACCAGTAATTATTTTTTAATAATTAATGTGAATCATTGTCATGATCTTCGTAAATATTAGAACTTTATATCACAATAATGTGAAGTAAATTCAGTTTCGATGTTAACTGCGTTACAAGCGTTTACCAAGTATCTGAAAGTCCCTCCCGGTTTTGGCACCAGCGTCCTACCTTTTTTACCGCAAATGCATCAGAACATATTATTGTTGTATTTTTATTTTCTAAAGTAATTGGTAAACTAATGCTTGTGGCATCTTTGCCGCAGAAATTTCAACGCATCATTAACATCTTTGCTGTTTAAAAGCGATGATTCTTTTTATCGAGAGAGTCGTTTACTAGAAAATTTAAAAACAAAAAACACAAATACATTGAACCCTGCAATAGAAGTATATGCTTTCGTTATTTTAGTTTTAATCCAATAAAGAAAGATTCTGTAAATAATTTACAAAGTTTTGTCGAGCAACTGTATCAGACCTATTATAGACTTATATGTAGAAACTGATAAGAATCGACGTAATTGAAAAATGCCGTGGTGACTTCGCTAGAAAGAGGTGTTCTTTTTTGATTTGAAAAAGAAAATCAAAGAAATGGAAGTTATGTAAGTAGTTTAAAGAAGTAACATACATTCATATTAATGTTATAAATACGAAAATCTGTCTTTTTGTCTGTTACACTTTCAAGGCTAAGGCGCTGAACCCTTTTTAAAAATTTGGTAAGGAGATAGTTGTTAAGTTCAGTTTTCCAAAATTCAACCCTTCAGGGGCTGAAATAGGGAGTAAAATATAGATAGTTAAAGATCTGGGATCAAATATAGGCTACACTTTTTTTCATAAATCAACCCCTGAGGGGCTGAAATATGAGATGAAAGGAGACTGATACCGTTGCATACAAACTTGGGCCCCCCTTGTAATAAGATGAATATTATGTTAATTAATAGCTAGTTTAACGTTATATAAATACTGAAAATTTTACAGATTTTAGCAATCTGAGAACAGAGATATAAGATATTCACTAGAAGTAAGGTTACGGTACTATGGTATAGTTTAACTCACTGTAACCGTTTACTATTATATAAACAACTGATACTTGTAATACAAGCAACTACGCTTCATGTTTATAAATTGACACAATACTAAAACACAGATTTTTGGAGAACACAAATTAAAGGATGCCTCTCTGTAGGTAGGTACGTAAAATAGCAAAGAGTGAAGTCCGCGACTCTTGCGAGCCGTCAGTGATGTCAGTTGTAATTGTCAATTTTAGCTGTTTTAAATCCACAGACACTAAATCGTATTAAGTTTGAAGTAACGTAATCAATCGATTATATAAATTGTATCGATTATATTTTTTTTATATATTATAAATGGTTTGTAAAATAATGATGGTACTTACTGTTGATTATACTAAATATTAATCAAAAATACACTTTTACATATGTTTACGAGCTTATATTTCGATTAAAATTATTTACATAAATCGATTATAATTTTATCGATTATATAATTATAGTACCACAAACTTATTTTCGTGATTTCTTTTTTCTCAGAAAGCGGATTAAGCTAATATTTTGAACTTTGAAATAGAAAAATAGTATCATTTTTTTGAACCATACTTCAACCCTTTACATTTGGGCCCAAAAATCCCCCTCTCCTTTAGAATAAAAAGTATATCGATGACAAGTTAATCTCAAAGTATCTGCAGGCATACGAGCATGTGGACCACCTTATGGACGCGTTCCATCAGGTGGTCCACTTGCTCGTAAGTCACCACTGCTCATGGACATTTACAACACGAAAAGTACGCTGCCAATGTGTTGTCGGGTTCTGAAAGTTTTATTGACCCTCCTCTTAAAAATTACAATATCAAAGCTACTCAGAAAAACCGTGTGTGGTAAGCTATTCCAGAGTTTAACTGCTCGTATAATGAAGGATAGGTATTGAAGGTATAATGAAGGTAAATCGAACAGTCGTGGTGACCATCGTCGATATAGTGTTGATGGAATCTCTCACAGTAGCCATAATATTTATGCTAGTCACTCTTGTGTTGTGTCTCTAGCATTATATCCTAATCTCGCGTCCAATAGACAAGCATCAAACCGTTTACATTGCTGCTAAATAGTCGCTTGTTATCGCCTACCATTACACATTTAAAAAAAGGTACCGTATCCAAAATAATCAATAACTTCTATCTTTCTCTCCAAGTCTTAATTTGATATACTAGATGGTAGAGTTCTCGTTTCGCCCGGGTTTGGTATCATCGTCTTATCTATTCCTGTCGCAATATCGTCAACGCTTGTCATTGTCGTGTTCCAATCTGGATGTTAATATAACCGGTAAAATTATATATGTGACATAAATATCCCTTCACATGAATATCAAGGCACCATCACCATTTTTGATGTCTGTATGTGATGATTGTTTATTTCTAACACGAAAGTCATCTGCTTCTTTGTTACACGTCATATAAACAAATATTATCTTATTAAAAATTGCTACTAATTAAAATCCAAGATTTGTTAATTTCACTCATATGTAATTATCTATAAGTAGTGGCGAAATTGACATACATTAAAAGAAACGATACATTTTCTAAATGATTCATCAAATATTCGTCAGATAAAAACACTTGAAAATAAGTCGCTTTTACTAGATGACTCTTAACAATTAGAATAAAAGACATTTTGTGCCAGATTAAAACAGAAGCAACAAGTGTAAGCTGCGTTTGCATGGAGTGACTTATGCCGAATAATATTTTAGGTTTTGCTAAAGTGAGAAAAACTCTCAAAATATATTGGGTAGAATATTAGATGGTGTTTTATAAATAGTCAATATCTGTATTTTTTGAGGTTAACTGGCAGAGATTATTTTTGGGTTTGACTCTACCTGTGAAAATATATGTGCGCAAATAATAAATAAATTTAAAAAATGTCATTAAATCTGATAGATAATGTACAAATTGATAAGATAAATTTAATAAAAAAATATGATACATTCTATGTATATGTAGGTAAAGATTTATAGATTAACTGTATTGTTTACTATTTTAAAATTGTTAGAAGTATAGCGTAAATCGTTAGAGATGGTCATAGTATAATCTTTAAATTAATTTTCTCCTGTTTGGTAATCAATAACAAATTTACCCTAACGTAAATTCGTAACACTACGATTTTAATGTATTTTGTTTTTAAGTGGATATTATGGATATTACGATGTAATTAATGTCATTTTCTAACATCGATTTTAAATTAAGTAAATCATTGTCTTACGTAGTCCTGAAGTATGTTAAAATTTAAGAAGTATTTTTTAACGTGACAATTACATTAGCAATTTAATAACTGCCTTGTAAATTGCTACTATATTAAGCAAGCTAATCAATCTTTTGCGATTTACTATTTTGTGATTTTTGCAAATATCTGTTAGTTTTATGCATAGTACTGAAAGCATTTTTGTGTTTCAACTTTACCTTAACCGAGTTTCAATTCGATAAAGTGCACAAAGATTGTTGTCGAATATTTTTTAACCAACCTCAAAAAAAAATCTTTACTTTAAGCGCAGATAACGCACTTACCACGCATAAAAGGCGAAGGCGAAGGTGACTGGTTCAAATCCAACCAGTGTTATTTTTTCTTTTCTTTAAAAACTATTTTAATTTTATCGCAGAGTGGGTTTTAATAAAAGTCGCTCAGTGAAAACGAAGCTTAACGTAGTAATGAGTAACATGGTCGTGTAAAACCGGTAGTAACGTTCATCTTACACCGTTACTTGGCACATTCTGATGCGCTCGTCGTGATTTCAATCGAAAAGGCATTTAATTAATTTCCTACTACATTATGGCCTCTATCACTTATTAATATTATTCTGTTGATGATTTTTAATTAGAAAACTATTCGGGCGTTGGTATGTTAGGTTTGATTTACGTTCCATTTTTATAGTTCTTGTTAATAAGATTGTCTCACATACATATTTTAATTTACATTCATAACGAATTTTCTCGTCATAAATAAGTACAATCTTGTCATAAATTTTATGAATAATCTTTAGTTAATCAGCGAAAACGTATTAATTTGTTCTGTTTTTACAAAAATATGTTCGTGGAAATTAGGATCTTCATATTTGGTTTACACATTATTATTTAGCAAAATCGCTAAACTCAAACACAATTTCACCGATCCATATACATGTATTTTTTATAGACTTATTTTGCTATGCCCATTGATGTAACTCGCTACCAGATGGCGCTACAGCATGTCGCTGTTATACTATACGCTGCCGGATTATTAATATATTAATATAAGGAATTCAAATATAAAATAAAATTGATAATAAAACTCTAAAGAAAGCTTCATAAAAAAATATTATCACTCATAAAAAATTTTCATTCCCTTAGACATTTTTCTCCCAGAGTAACCAAACGTACTTAGGCCTTGTTTATAATTATCGTTTAAGCCGCACCTTAATACGAGATTTATACCGTCATTTACATAGCTAAATTAATGAGGAATCCGTGACAATATCCATATATTGCTACACAATTCGAGTCACGTCTTTGTTATCTCACCTCAAAACTTATATATAAAACTATGATAGACATGTCATACGTTTTAAATCTTACGGGCGCGGCGTGCCGCTTTTGTATTTTGTTCTATTTTTCATTACTCGATTCCGTTCAATGTTTCCGATAATTACATGTATTAATCCCCACTAATATTCTAAATGCGAATGTAAGTTTGTTTGTTACGCTTTCATGCGAGAACTATTTAACCGATCGAAACTTTGTACACATATTCTTGGAGTATTAGAAGTAAAAGATTACCTTTTATTAAAAAAATGCGAGCGCAGCCGCGGGTAAAAGTTAGTCTTCTTAAATTGATGTGTGTTAGGTACTTATGCTATCGTAACATTGGTATGCATTGTAACATATGATTTGGCCGTCCCGTTAGATAAGTGGTTAGCGACTTTGACAATGCAACTGACGGCGCTCGGGCTCGATTCCCGACAAGGACAAACATTTGTGTGATGAGCATAAGTGTTTGTATTCCTGAGTTTGGGTGTTTATTAAATATGTCTTATATATACTTATTTCTATGTATTAATATCGTTGAATAACACCCATATCACAACAAATAAATTGCTTACCTACTTTGAAGTTAGATGGATTCATGCAGTTTGTCCAGGGATTTTTATTATATCATCATATGTGTAAATACTGAAATATATTTAATAAACCTCGAACCAGTGTCCAATCGATTATATAGTCAGGTACGCTGACTAGCATGATTCTCTATACATAATTCAACTTTCCGAAACATCTATATTCTATACATATAATAAAATCGTAGGAAAGTCAAAACTGTACATTGAATATTTTTTTAAATGAATACTTGGCGCGTGATCTACAATCGATATCGAAGCCAAGAATATAGTTTTTAGAATTTTTGTCTGTTTGTCTGTATGTACGTCCGGGGTAAACTCAAAAAGTACTGCATGGATTTACTTCAAATTTTGCATGAATATTACTAACAGGTCGGGTCAACATATAGGCTACATATTATCACGCTATCACCTACGGGGGAGGACCAGTGCGAAGTAAACCAAGTCCGCGCGGACGAAGTCGCTGGCAATAGGTACTATTTTGTATGAAATTGTTAAAGTATGACAGGGTCATGTAAATTGGTTATTGTAATACTTAGCGTTTTATTATTATGTTGGTTGTATATATGCTGCCAATAGGTATTTTTATAACATTTATTAAAATATATATATTTGAATTTCCAACTATTATAGAGCCAAAACTTAAGCTTAATTACTTATAACAATTATAGTTGCCGCCCCGTTGGTCGAGTGGTTAGTGACCCTGACTACGCAATCAACGGGGCTCGGGTTCGATCCCCGATGGGGACAAGCATTTGTGTTATGAGCATAAATGTTTGTATTTCCGGGTTTGGGTGTTTATTATGTATGTAAAAGTATTTATATATGTATTTCTATGTATTAGTATCGTTGACTAACACCTATAACACAAGCAAATAATTTGCTTACTTTGGGGTTAGATCAACAAGTGTAATTTGTCCCATGAATATTTATTCATTTATTTATTATTTATTTATAGTTATTCAATATTCATTCTACCACAACATATTAATTTGTGTCTTTGTTATCTGTGTATCTGTTGTCCAAGTACTGGGGAACTGTCCAAGTATCTGTTGTCAAAATATTGGAGAAATATTATATCTTTAAATTTAATAACAGAAGGTGCTACAATATTGATTTTTTTATACCTACTATTTAGGCCAAGTCTACATAGTTTAAAGTTTTGCTCTATCTAAGTAATTCTATAGAGTTAAGCAGCCGGTTGTTCCAACACAACTAATTAATAAACATCTCATTAATAACCTTGAACTTTTGATTACCAAGAATCAGACAATAGATCTCGTTATTTTATAAGTAGGTACAAATACTTAAATAACAATCACAACGGACGGACATATCTACGTAATTAATCGTGTCTTATGATTGATTAAGAGCATTACGAACCAACACGATTTCCATTTTAATATTAAATGACATAATACAATTTTTATTCGAGTGACTGCATAAAACATAGGACACGCTTAGTTTTGGTAAAAATAATAAGCGACTCATGTTTTATTAATGTTATTTTATATTTGAATTTTGACTAATATAAATTAAATAAAAATTTTAATAGTTTAATATTTGTAATTCATCCATACTAATATTATAAATGCGAAAGTAACTCTGTCTGTTTGTCTCTTCTTCACGCCTAAACTATTGAACCAATTCGGATGAAATTTGGTACAAAGATAGCTTGAGACCCGAAAAAGGACATAGGATAGTTTTTATACCGGAAATCCTACGAGATGATGAAACTATGTGGATAAAACCTCGGAATTTTTATTTTAGAAGTTTTTCTACGCGAACGAAATCGCGGGCACAGCTAGTTCATAATAATAATACCGTCTCTGTGGTCTATCCGGCAGGTGACGGTATTGATCACATGAAGTCCCAGGTTCGATTCCTGGTTCGGACAATTTGAAAATATATTTTTTCAGTTTTCTGATAGAACAACGTTGCTCGGGATTGGATTGGATGAAAAGTTCCTGGTTGGTGATTGGCTTGCCTCCTATCGCATTGTAGGACTAAGTATCATCGGCTAATCGTGGTGCACTGGTTGCACCTGTGCCTACCTCTTCGGGGATACGGGTGTGAAGGTAATTTTTCTTTTTTTCTAATATCCATATTATTATATTTGTAATGCAAATAATATCCTGACTGTTCCCTTGTAGGTAAGGTATATTGGACTAGTCGTTAATAGGTTCACCCGTATTTTTAGTTAGCGAAAGGTGATTCCTATTTTAACGACTTTCGCTTAGTTCCGGCGTCTTTACGTCTTCGTCGTAATATGCATTTAGGCGTGATTCCAACGCAACACAATCAGATTCAAAGCTGTTACCGTGATTTAGATTTTTACGGATAACCCCGAAAAACCTCAATAACACTTTTTCCGAACCGGGTATCAACCTCAGGACCCCATGTTCTAAGCCAAATGGGCTAACTACTAGGCCACATGGCAGTTTATTGTATTGCTATTAGAATAATAATTTTAGTAACAAACTTATTGAACAGGCGCATGCACTTCTAAAAATTTATAATATTTATTATTAAAGGTTATATTAAGTGTGACCGAGGCGTAATGATCTGCAATTTACCACTACTGTAGATTATAGCGAGCAGGGCTTATTTAAATGAACTTGCGTTTCTAGCACTTCATTGCACTCAGCAATATTTGTTAACGTAACAAGGTAAATGAGGATATTTATCGTCGTGTTCTTGAGTGGGCAACCCTTTACGCGCCTGCACCCGTGTACCACGCGAGCTTGAACAAACAAGTGTTAGTGATGCGTAACGCAAACTGTGTTGTCGATATTTACTTCGCGACAGTAAACACTGACACTCGATATTTGTACAACTCGCGAGGTAATGGCGTAAGTCCAGTTTGTTTGCCCGCGATGGGTATATTCACATAAGGTCTCTGCTACTGTTACTAAACAAAACTAGGATTTTATGTGCGACTATTTAAAGGAAGCGAGACAAGTAAATTTAAAACGGTCGGTTTTATTAAGGTAAATAAAACAAAATAATAAGACTTTAAATGAGATAAAAAGGAACGTAGGGTCATAACTTCGTTGAATGCCATTGAGTATGTTCCCGTCTCTCTCTGAGCGCTCACAGCAGGGGGCGCCATCGTTCTCACCTCACGACGCGAGTGGTAGCCGGTCTTTAATAAGTATCGATAAAATATGAATATACATATAAATATTTTCGATACTTATCCCGACATTATATATGATTGTAAGGGATCTTGTTTTCTTGTTGATTTTCTAGCTCGTTTGTTATAGAAATATTACCTGCACATGCATCAACAAAAATACATTTTAAGATTAAAATAAATTAAGGAAGATAGTCTCATCTATATTAATATTATAAATGCGAAAGTGTGGATATTTATGAATGGATGGATAGATGGGTGTTTGTTACTCAATCACGAGAAAACTACTAAACAGATTTGGATGAAATTTGGTATACAAGTAAATGATGTCTTGTGTACCTTGTGTCTTTTTATCTGGCTTAAAATTAGCCTGTGTGCAGACTTGTAATAAATTCAAAAATGTGTGGTTCCCACGGGATTCACCGAAAACTGTTATAATGACTGCACGCTGTGGCTAGTAAAGTATATTTGTGACGATGTATAAAAAAGTTTATAGGTTTAAACGAATAATAAAAAAGTTGGTATATGTAATAAAACAAAAGTTTGAAGTGCCGAAATATCCACAACGTAGGAAGAACGAAATTGATATGTTGAGATTAATACTATTTTTTATAGCTTGAATTATATAAAGTTACAGTCATTAACGCTAAAAACTATTATGTAGTCAAATATCTTCATGACCTCAGAGCATTGAGAGATTTTATCTTGAGTATATAGTTCCTTATTATTATTATAAAATACTAGCGGCACCTTGCAGCTTACTGCATTACAAAAGTATTTGGTGTATCCCGCGGGAAAAACTCATTTTTCCGGGATAAAAAGTAGCTTTGTGCTATTCCAGGTTATCATCTACCTGTGTACCGATTTCATCAAAATAGGTTAAATAGTTTTTCCGTAATTGAGTAACAAACATCGATCCATCCAAACATTCAATCCTTCGCATTTATAATATTAATATAAATAAGTTATATTCAAATTCAAATTCTTTATTTGCACAAAATAGGGTTAGAAAAGATTTTATACATATATCGATGTACTTAAACCTATTTTGCCAGATAAATGGCATTCAAATGCATGCATATAAATTGAAAATTGTCAATTACTACTAAAATAACGAATATTTAGACATTTGCGAGTTTTAGAGTCTAAATAAAGTGGAAAAGTGGTAAAGCTGATAAGGCAACGAAGAGGTGAGTCCAGAATAAGACAACAAATATAAGACAACAAATATTTAATTTTTTATATCTATGACTAATTTTAGTAGTAGCATCCAAAAAATTAAAATTATATTTGAGCTTCCAAGTTGTTAGTTCTCAAACAATGGTTGGTATAATTAATAGTTCACACGATATCATCTTTGGCTTGACAATCGTTCCGTGTGACATAAAATTATGTTTTTTCAACACCAATTACGTAACATCTAAATGTGATGGAAAACAAAATCGTTGAGCAAACGCGGTCTACTACGCTATCTCTATGTGGACATGGTATTTTTAGAATGCTATAGAAAAATACTTTCTTGTAACGGTATCTCACTTGTCATAGTCACATTAAAGAACGATGTATACAATGAGTCAACTTTATTTTATTTGTTTCATAATATGATTCGTATTACTTAGGTACTTTGGTACGAATACCTCAGTTTTACATATTAAAATAGTAATTTCACTTTATTTTTTTATTTTTGCATTTCTGCAATGTTACGTTTGATTATGTATATGATAACCAAAATAAAAGTAATATGATTCTTTAGAAATGTTTTTTAGTTTTTTTTTTTAATTAAAGTCGTTTTCAATTCCATTAACACCCACGCAATATAATAAACTAGTTTAAGTATTAAAACTTTGCTTGGCTCAGGCTAAATCACTATGTAAATTAAATCCTTTCATTAATGCTTAAATATTGTGATCAGGGCTATTAATTCTACAATATGCGTTATTTAAAACTGTAATAAAATCTTATCTTTGCATACGGAATCAATAATTATAATAAATTCTATTGTATTATTGGACACTCAGGAAAAATACGATTTATTTGTTCGTTGACATAGATATTTTTTTTTATTTCATAAGGCAGCACAAGCAGCCCCAACTCACGTAACAAAGCTTTATCGTAACGAAGTGCTTTAGGACTCTTACACACAAACACAACACAACGTCGCGTCGTTCTACGACGCTTCATCATGTGTAGGAAATTGTGTAAGAGCCCTAAGCGGAATCACTTACGTTTAATACGATTGACGTTGAGTTACGTGAATCGAGCTCCAGATATAGTAAGTGATAATCATCGCTAATAGCATGTATTGATTTTCACAATTGTATCTTTGACCGCCCCGTTAGTCGAGTGGTTAGTGATCCTGACTACGCAATCAATGGGGTCCGGGTTCGATTCCCGGCAGGGATAGGCATTTGTGTGATGAGCACAGATGTTTGTATTTCTAGGTTTGGGTGTTTATTATATATATTAGAATATTTATATATGTATTTCTATGTATTAGTATCGTTGACTGACACCCATAACACAAGCATATTTTTGCTTATTTTGGGGTCAGATCAATTAGTGTAATTTGTCCAGTAAAAAAAAAACTCAGAATCATCGATGATTAATGCAGAATGTGGAAACCGATAGCTCCCTTCTCCAGGCAAAGGATTTTAATCGTAGCACCATATTTTTACGTATTCCTGTATTTCTATCTGATTCTAAGATGATTCAGCCTGACTCAGTATTTCAACTTACACCTAAAGTTGAAGAAGCTAACCAAATACCAAAATAGACCAACTGCCTTTCTGCCAGGCAGGACATAAAAGATGTCCAATTGGCTATACGGGTCACTACCATTGTGGCTACTAGGTGGTAAAATTCCGCAAGATCTTGGCCGACTATTTGATACCACCTCCTTATCTATTCTAGCGGTAATAGCGTCAATGCTTGTCATTATATTAATATATAAACACTAATATTTTTAGATAAAATGCATTAGAAATACATAAAATTAATCAAAACAAACATTACACACACTACTTTTATGTGAAACACATGATAATATACACACGTCACACATGAATACTAATATTTTCTTCACGGCCAAAGGCAGTTGTGAAACTGAACATAGATTTTATTGTTTAGTCTATTGTCGATTTTCGGCCACAGGCGATCGCTAGTAAACAGTAATTGCGTAGGCACCTCACCGACCAAAACTGTTATTAAAATACGTCTAAAATCTACTAGGTGGTAGATTTCCGTAGTCTCGTACGACTATTTGGTACCACCACCTTATCTATTCCTGTCACAATAGCGTCAATGCTTGTCATTGCACTGTTATATTTGGAGGGTAAGGTAGCCGATAGACTTATGCATGTGGCATTGTCGTCCCACCACACTGACAGCAATGCACCATTAACGTCTTTGGTGTCTATAGACGATGGTTTCCCTTTCCATCATCAGAGCCATCTGCTTGTTTGCTATCTAATAATATTAAAAAAAGGCAGTTAATCATCTAAGAATACAATAATATTTTAACTAGTTGGATAATACAAAAAAATATGGACATGTCCTCGTTTTTATGACGGTAATCAAAACGTGATTGTCGCGCATTCCCAAAAAACTTACTTAATTGTGTCGGAGCGAGTGTTGATGATATAAGCAGTAATTACGTAGGCACCTCACCGACCAAAAATGTTATTAAAATGCGCTTAACCGACACGCTCTGTTGTATTCGGAACTCGGCCAAGTTGTCGGATTTTCAAAAATCCCGGTACCTATAGGTTATTAAATACAATGTTACAATATCGTCATTATTATTTATCCTGGCAAGAGCTAAAGTGCGCCTTTCTGTACCCATTATACGTATTTTTTTAACTTCCCGCTACGTATGCAGATGAGGGAGATGCTGATTTCGCCCCGGTTTTCACCAGATCTCCACGTTTTGAGGTCCTAGGAAGCTTTTCCGACTATTTTCATGATGACGTCAGAATGTATGTATGTGTGTGTGTGTGTGTGGGTACGTAAACATCTCATAACTTGTGAACGGCTAGGCCGATCGAAACGCGGTTGATGGCATCCGATTAAATTCCACTCAACTAGATTTCCTGAAAATTTGAACTAAATCGACCAAGTAGATTTTGAGAAATTTAGAGAAAAAAAAAAACAAAAAATGTTTTGGCAAAACAGTACTTTTGTAATATATGTAACTTCCAGATTAATGTACCGATTGAGTAGAAAAACTAATGAGCTCTATTCCTTAAAATATTACGTCTAATGCATAAATTGCATTGAAATCGGTTTATCCGTTTGGGAGCAATCGTTGACAAAAATTTTGAGAAAAGTGTTTTTTCGATATAGCTTCGAAATTTTTCAGCCAATCATTTTTCAGTATTATACGATATATATGAACTAAAAAACTACGTTGAATGCCGTTTTGAAAATAAAAATCGAATTTAATTTTAAAGTTACAGCCTTTTAAATATTAGAATTACGTTGTTTTTAGCAAACTTACTTAATACTTTTAAAATAACTTTCAGGTTAATACACCGATTGACTTAAAAATCTTATAATTTTTTTGTTTTAAAAACTGCTTTAAATACAGTTAATTAAATCAAAATCGTATAATAAATTGTACGATTTTGATTTAATTAACGGTATTTAAAGCAGTTTTTAAAACAAATTTGGGATTTATCAATGATCAAAATATTTGAAAAAATGTTTTTGACATTGCTTCGAAATTTTTCAACCTATCCATTATTTAGCTATAGCAACTGACTAAAATGCCATTCGAATGATCAAAATCGATTATCGTTTCTAAAATACACAGCTTTTTAAAAATCAATATACTGTCATTTTTTAAGTAACTAGATGTTTGCACTGAAAAAATCTTTGCTAGGTATAGTTTTTATTCCTTTGAGCATAAAATAATTTTGCGGGAAGTTTCAGGGATGGCCTGCAGGGTCAACTGTTTCCACATTTTTTTTATACCAAGATAGCAAACAAGTAGATAGATGGCTCCCCTGATGGAAAGGAATAACCATCGCCTACAGACACCCAAGATGTTAATGGTGCGTTGCTATCCTTATGGAGCGGACTTGATGCCGCATGCATGAGCATATCATTACAAATTATCTGATACAGACATAATGCATAATTCTCACAATTTGGAAGTAGGTATAATTTCTGTCGTATAAGAAATATTAATATAAAAAGGTGCATATGCGTTTTGAATTACGACGTTTGAAATTCGTGACGATAAATTTGATTAAAATAATATAATGATAAGTTACTTTGTTAACTATACAAAAATAAACATCCTGACTAATATTAAAATGCGACAGTGAGTTTGTTGTTTATGAAGTTCATATTTATTTACTTATTGACGAATTTAACGAAAACGTCTATAAGTTAATTTAAAAATTTGAGTTTTCACATTATCTAAACTAATAATATTAAAGTAAAAGTAAGTTTGTATGTTTCGCTTTCAAGTTTCAACAATTTAATCAATAATTTTGAATAATTGCATTAACGTTGTCCCAGGTAAAAAAAAACGTAATGTCCTTCTAAAATAATTACTTATTCCGTCAGATAGAATAATAATTTTTAAAATGAGTGAATCCGTGAACAAAAGCTAGTTGTTTGCATAAATAAAAATGATGTGGTGTCGCGGGACACCAGGTAGGAACGAACTTCCTTCGGCTAAACGGCACTACTCGCTTGTGTACGCGACTGTCGCGCCTGCGCACGTCTCATTTAACGCTTTTATTCCACGCATTTTTCTTACGGTTTTACTATCACATTTTTTTCAGTTCGGTCGCGCAGCAAAATCCCTATCCCCTCCAAGCCTGCCGTAAGGAACTTCGTTCCAAAAATTTGTACGTATGATGGCTCTAGCTGTGACATCATTTCGAGCGACAACTATCGACGTGTTTATTAATAAGGTCTTAAATTCGCATTGGAATGATTGTGTAGATGCTAGTTTATAAAATTGGGCAATATCATTAACTGAAGTAACCTTAAGGCCGTTATTTTGGAAAAATGATAAAAGTTATGTTTTTATTAAAACATACAATACATAAAACTTACTTGACAATCCAGATTAGATAATTCAAGTGAACTAAATTATAAAGGCCTATATGTAATCTGGGGCCGAGCATTTGAGAAATACCCATCACTTCTAGTAGCGCACCATCAACAGTACTTTGTTGACTTTACTTCTTAAAACAGCAATGTGTAGGTAGAAATCGTACCTGTAAAAGAAAGAAAATACTTAACATTAACAGAAAACATACGCAAATAAATTCTACTACTATGTATTATGTTATGTTGTACTATTTTCGCCGTGTTGGTCCCGGCCTCCTTTGAAGAATAGGCCATCTGCCGCTCTGCCAGGCAGGTCGTAAAAGGCGACCGATTGGCTATCGAGTCACTACCATCGTGGCTACTAGGTGGTAGAGTTCTGCATTGTCTCGCCCGGGTCTGGTACCACCGCCTTACCTATTCCTGCCGCAATAGCGTCAGTGCTTGTCGCTGTCGTGCTCCGGCTTGGAGGGTAAGGTAGCCGGTAAACTTATGCATGTGGCATTAGACCTCGCCACAAGATAGCAACGCACCATTAACATCTTTGGTGTCTATAGGCGATGGTTGACTCTTTCCATCAGGAGACCCATCTGCTTGTTTGCTATCTTATGATATAAAAAAAAAACTATTTAAAAATTGAGTGCAAGACGTTCTGTATCGGGCAAGCAGGTACAATTCAAACATCTAAATATTCTTGGAACGAATTTACAGACCAAGCAATTGAAACTTTATACAGTGTAACGATACATCCACTATCATACTACTAAGATCAATAAAAAATACTTAGGTGTGAATTGAACGACAATACACATCGGTCAACCGCAATTTAAATGTTTGTCGTTTGGCGAGATGGCTGATGATTTTTCTCGGTCTGATAATTAATGACTATCTTTTGTTTTCGTGATAACCGGGACCAAACAGGACAGGTACGGCTGATGTAAACACCAGACTTCGAACTGCTTATCAAACCTGATATAGTACAAAGCAAGAACCCCCTCTGAAGCTTGGATAGTAAAATATAGCACTCACTTCTCCTGCTGGGTTTGGCGTGAAGATATGTCATACTACGTACCTGTCGCACTCACCACAATAATTGGCAAGATAATGGAGCGTATCTTAAATAATCGTCTTCTCGCACATCTTGAAGCCAACGGGCTCTTTAGTGACAACCAATATGGTTTTCGCAGGGGGCGCTCGACTGGTGATATGTTAATTTACGCTACTCACCTATAGAGCGAAACCTTGGAAGGTCGTGGTGAGGCAATGGCAGTATCTTTAGTCATATCTAAGGCCTTTGACCGGCACGAGGTACTTCTAAGTAAGCTTCCAGCGTTTGGCATGCCAACTGAACTCTGCGACTGGATATTCGATTGTATGAGAGACCGGTCGATACGAGTGGTTTTAGATGGCTACTCTTCCGACCAAATGGCAACCTCAACCGACGCAATGGGTACCTCAGGGATTTGTTCTCTCTGTAACCTTGTTCCTGCTGCACATTAATGATCTTTTAATACCTGACATTATTGGCTACGCCGATAACTGCACCATAGTAAAGAGATATATGTCCAACTCACGAGCAAAATCTCGTGAATTACAGTCCTGAAGAGAGTCCATGATTAAGGGGGTCAATTGAACATTGCAACATTGTAAAGTTTAACTCTTCCAAGATACAGGCCTGTCTCTTCTCTGCAAAAAAGTAACTTCGATATCACACCCAAGTTCTGAGGTTTATCCATACCGCTTACTAACCGTCTTGGGCTTTTGGGCATTAACAGAACGACCAACTCAACTTCGGTCAAAAAATTGAGTTTATGGCACACATAGCTTCCAAAAAGTTAGGAATCATTTTGAAGGTCCGGCGGTACTTTAGATCTGAACAGTTACTAAACCTGTACACGAGCCGAGTTTGATCATGCATGGAGTACTGAATTCACCTTTTGGAGGATTCAGCCAAGTATCAATTAGCATCTTTAGACGCTGTAGACCGAAGAGCCTATAAAGCTAAACTCTAACCTTTTAAGCTCACAAATAGAAAATTACAAACGCTTGAGCATCGTCGTAAGGTCGCTAGCCTATCAGTTTTTTATAGGATGCACTTTGGTGAATGTGCGAAAGCTCTCTTTGAATTTATTGGATCTTCATGATTCCTTTATCGAGCTACTAGACGCAGGCAGAAAGTCCATCCGTACATTGTTGATATACCAAAAAATTGAACAAAACAGTTTAAAAACTGATTTTTTGGTTCGTCACCAAGATTTAGAACGAACTCCTGCGTCTATTTTTTCTGACAAATATAGTACTGGAATCTTTAGGAGTAGAGTGAATTGGTTTCTTTTAGATGGGCCATGTACCATCTTGATACGATGCGCGATGGAAGACGAACGCCTATTCCAATTAAATTTAAAAAAAAACTATAAAACTTAATAAATACATAAGTACATTTATACCAAGGTAATAACATCGCTTCTTAATCAATAAAATTTCCATAAGTGTGACAAACCAAAATTTTATTCGATATGTTTTGGTCATCGAATGAATATAAGCTATTGACAAATTTTAATGAAGGTACCATACAAATATTGGCACTTCGAAACGAAAGTTAGTGTGCACTAAAACGATACTGGATTTTTAATGGGTATTAAAAACGAACCGCACCTGTGCCTGAAAAGAGCTTATGCATACAGGTATTTTTTGTAAGAGTTTATGCATACCGGTATTTTGATAAGAAAAAACGCTGATTAACACCTTTTGGTCTGAGGCCTTTGAGCGATTTTGTATTATAACCTTGTGGATAGAAGCAAGAATACCTTTTTAGTTATATTTGCATAATTTAGTCTCGTGTAGAGTTTACTGACAATGATGTTCACGGGTTCTACGCTTGTAGAATACACACTCAGTATGTTTATTCTTGCTTTGTTTGCTTGTTTTGTTTAGTTTTAATAGTAGGACAACAACTTAATCAAATAAGATACACCTTGGCAAAGACAATCTGTGTACATAACGCCCTATTATTAATGTCAAGTTTCAACAAATACTGGTTTTCGTTACTAGAGATCAGATAAGATGGAAAGCGCTTCTTTGATTCAGGATTCAAGTACGTACTTGTTGAGTCAATAGATCTCCGTTATAAATTTATATTTTGTTAAAATATTTCGCACAAAATAATTATTATTAATATATTAATTAATTATAATTATTCTATATTAATAATATTATAAATATGAAAGTTTGGATGTTTGGATGGATGGATGTTGGATGGATGTTTATTACTCGATCACGCCAAAACTACATGAAGAATTTGGATGAAATTTGGCACACAGATAGATGATGATCTAGAATAGCACGTAGGCTATTTTTTATCCCGGAAAATTAATGTGATCAAGCGGGATCCGCCAAAAATTGTTATAATGCAGCAGGCTGCAGCTAGTAATATAAATGAGAAAGTTCGGATGTTTGGATGGATGTTTGTTACTCAATCACGCAAAAACTGCAGAACGGATTTGAATGAAATTTGTAACACAATATGGTGACCTAGAATAGTACAAAGGCTACTTTTTATCCCCGATAAATTAGGTTATCCCGCGGGATTCATCAAAAAAATTATAATGCAACGGGCTGCATGCTGTTGCTAGAAGGTTTATAAACATCAAGTTATACTCCTCACAACCCATTGCATGTTAAGTAGTTTTATATTAATACGTGAAGACAAAACTTTCTACCCCTTTTTATGTCAATTACGAGAATGGTGAGGTATGAAATTTGGCACAATTAAAGTTTACATCTCGGAGGACTGCAGAAACCTAATACTTTTAAATAATACGCATTAAATTAATAAAAATAACATTACACACGCTACTTTCGCGTGAAATATATGACAATATACACACATGTATACTATTTTCCTTACCGCTAAAGTCTACTGTTAAAAATTTAATAATATATATTGTTTGGCCGTCTATGGTCGTGTTTAGATGAAAGGACGCTGGCTAGTTTTATGAATTAGCAATTTACGGGGTAAAAAATGCCTACGTCTTACTGCTACATACTTGTATTACGAATTTAATTCAAAGCAGCCCAGCTGTTTAGGTGTGGAAAATAGCATTTTTAATTTCCCATTACGTATGTAATTAAGAGAGTTACTGATTTTACCTCGATTTTCGAAAAGCGAGTTTTCACCAGATGTTCACGTTTTGAGGTCTTAGGAATCTTTTCCGACTATTTTCACGAACGGACGTCAGTATGTTTGTATGCATGTGTGTGTGTGTATGTAAACATCTCATAACTTTTGAACGGCTGAACCGATCGAAACGCGGTTGATGGCATTCAATTGGCTTCCGGTCAACTTAGATTTCCTGAAAATTTGAACCGATTCGGTCTAGAAGATTTTGAGAAATTTTGAAAAAACACCAAAAAAAATGTTGACGAAACAATATTTTTTTTAACATAACTTTCAGATTTATATATCGATTGAGTACAAAAACTAATCAGCTCTATTCCTCAAAAAGCTACGTCTAATACAAAAATTGGATCAAAATCGATTGGAAATAATCGTTGACGAAAAACTTTGAAAAAAGTCTTTTTTCGACATAGCTTCGAAATTTTTCAACCAATCATTTTTTGGTGTTGTACGATATTTTAGTACTAAAACAAAACTACGTCAAATGCCGTTTCAAAAATCAAAATCCAATTTAATTCTCAAAATTTATAGCTTTTCAAATATTAAAATTACGTCGTTTTTAGAAAACTTACTTAATTTTTTTTTAAATAACTTTCAAGTTAATTCACCGATTTACTTATAAATCTTATCAGCTTTTCTCCTTTAAAAATCGCGTCAAATACCGTTACTTTAATCAAAATCGGTTAATTTGTTTGGGATTTATCAATGAAGAAATTTAAAAATAAAATGTGTTTTGCCATAGCATCGAAATTTTTCAACCCATCGATTAATTAGCTAAAGCAATATTTTAGATCTCAAAAATTGAGTTGAATGCCATCGTTGTTTTCAAATATACAGTTTTTCAACAATTAATATACTGCCATTTTTAACAAAATAGATCTTTGAACTGAAAAATCTATGCTTATATTTTTTACTCTTTTGAGCCTAAAATACCTTAATTTAGTGGGAAGTTTCAGGGCTGTCCCGTAGGGTCAACCGTTTACACATTTTTTAATTGGAATCGGGATTTTAATTGGGATTGTTCGACAGTTATATAGTTAGGTTTTTGTATATGTAGTTGTTGCTGAAATTGTCATGCTTATTTTCAGCTCTTCTCACCAATTATATATTTGCTAAATTTATTAGGAATTCATTCGCAAAACCAAAATCAGATTATGTTTTTATTTTACATAACAAAGGAACTATCATTATAACGTAATCATACGTATCATGTATAATATCCCGTTTGTCTACTGACGAAATTGGTGGTGATTCCCATCGCTGAATTTGCCAACTTTAATTTTACAGTTTACTTTTTCATATTCCGCATACATATTTCAATGTTTATGTTTTACAATAAGTTTAAATCTCGATATAATTATTATGTCTGCAGATATCGACTTTGGAAGTAGGCAAAACAAGTTATTGTATTACCAGAAAAATAAAAATGTCGTAAAATTCGCGATAAAATAATTATTGTGATTGAAATTTATGATACACCCAGAATGTTTGTATATAAAATCGCAGGCTAACTAGTAATATATGTGCAGGTCCTAATCGTTAAAGGTGGCATACCTTGTGCAATAATTATCATGTAAATTATAATTCACAGCAGTCGAGGCCTGAGGGTGCCATTGTTTTAAGATAATTTTTATAACTTTTGCAACCCTGAACAATGGAAGCGCTTGGAGGGTAATTTTAAATGCAGCATTTTGACTCCAGGCGGTTTGTGGACATGAACGAGTTTTTGTAGCGCAGTAGTGTTTATTGTCTTTGGATTTTATCGTGACAATAAATATACATTACATTATTAATATATTAAATATGTCCTTTTCACTTTGCTTTTCTACTAACTCCTAAATAGTCGCCTCTGTGGTCTAATGGTCCGGTGTTATTGTTGACTACATGCGGTACCGGGTTCGATTCCCAGGTTGGGCAAATCAAAAATGTGTTTTTTCAGTTTTTTGATAAAAACAACGTTGCTCCGGATAGGATTAGTGTCCGGTTGGTGATAGGATTGCCACCTATCACATTGTGGGACTAAGCATCTTCGCCTAATCGTGGATGTACCTCTATCTATCTCTTCGGAGAAACGGGCGTAAAGATACACTTTTCTATTAACTCATTAGTTGCACCCTACAGTTCTTTGCGCCATTCGTTTTTTAAGTGAAAACTTTCGTTTTTTTTTCAAGGATAAAAATATTTTTGCCTTCAGTGTCAAATTACGTTAGCCACCAAACTGGAGCATGATAGTGTCGCTATTGCGACAAAAAAGGTCAAGATAAGTATTATTGGCTTGGAAAATTTAAAATCATTATATATAATTAAAATTAATATTTATAATACAAATAAATAAAAATTGTACATAAATTTCATTTTTTGGCATGTAATTTTTTTATTAGTAAAATAATGTTTTTCGTCTAGTAAAGAAAAAGTTCCGCAACGTGATAGGTACATGAAATGATCGTCGCTCTCCTATTCATAGTCCAACATCGAAATCGGCAGTTTGATTTATTTTACTCGCTTCTCAGTGATCCATACATTGATGAGTCACTCTTACTCACTCACACGCACTCTTTTTACCGTCCTTCACACAATCTACTCAATTTTAATTGGTTTTCTTTCCTCGTTTTCTTTGAAATTCAAATTTTTCACTCCTCTCCTAAATAAATCACATTCGACTCACTTCTTACTATATTCCCACTTATCTTCTCAATCACAAGAACCATCAAAATTATAGATTAATTCCTTATCCCATTCATTGTAGTAATAACTCTTCCATGCTTTAAATTTATTTAACATTTAAGCATACGAAGATTAAGTAAGAGTAATTAATTCTGACGCATAAACATAGAACAAATCGATCAAGGCAATTATAATAAACTTTATTGATTGATTAAAAAATAATTAGAAATCAGAGTGAAACGAACCAAAACGTGTATAGTTTTACGATTAATACCAACCCAACGCTAAAACGATCAACTTTCACGATCAGCTTTATTGGTATAAAATATTGAGCAGTATTGAATTTTACACCTCCACGATACGATATAAACGAGACCTATATTAACTTGTAATTAAATCATAAAGTAAGATAAAGACTTGTAAAAACGCCGCAGTCCTCTAATCTAGTGTGATTTACAATTAGTATAATTAAGGGTATTAGCCATTAATTGCCACCAATATTAATTATCAATAGGAAACAAAAATTCCAAATGTTTATAACTCAAGGGGATTAGTACGAATTAATAATTCTTTTGTTTTTATGTGATAGCTAGTTAGTTGTCCTTGGTTTCATTGGTAAAGTTTAAGCTAATAGAGATTATTTTAATTATTTTAGTAATTAATTTTTTGCATGGCTGAATATCAACTATCACATTTAGATACCAGAAATAGAAATGATGCCATGGCAGTCCAGCGTGTTCGCAATTTTTATTATAAATGTACATTATTTAAAAAAAATTGTTTTTTAATAATTATTAAACAGTTTTTTAAATTTAGTCAAGTAGCTTTTTGTCACCTTTCTACTCAGTACATGTTCCCTATATGAATAGCATCATATGTATAACATATAAATAATTTCCGAAAACATAATTTGTTCAAGATTATCTCTTGGATATCTATTTTCAAGGATATCTGAATTTAAATAACTAATAAGATACAGGTTTATCAAATTATGAAAATGTATTAATTACTTTAAGCCTCAAGACATTTTAAGAATGAATTTATATAACAAATGAATATTAACATATGTTGAATTAAAATATTTTAGTATTCTAATAGAATGAATATATTTCCATATTTTGATATAAACTATTATTATGTTGATAAAACTGTCGTAAAATATTATAACGCAATCGTGTGTTTTTTACAATCGATATGATCTATACTTTAACAGTCTTCAGTGACGTAATCTTTATTAATTACTAAACAAACATTAAACGAATTGATTCTTGTATCGATACAGTAGGCAACAAAAGTACTCACACGCAACAATAATCGATATAAAATATTCAAAGAACATCTTTTATTTTCTCACTTCTAACTGTATTAGGTATATATTAAACAAAATTCTTTTTTCAATTAAGACTATATTAAAATATTATAGTCTTAATTGAGCCTCCAAATTTTAAAGAAGTTTGTTTGTTTGTTTTGGCCGGATTTTTTTAAGATTAATATATATATGATTTATATAATATATCTATACATATAATAAAATCGTAGGAAAGTCAAAACTGTACATTAGATATATTTTTAAAAGAATACTTGGGCATGATCTACAATCGATATCGAAACCAAAAGGCTACATATTATCACGCTGAAAGCGTGGAAGAGAAGCAGAAGCGGAAGAGGAGCAGTGCGGAGTAAACGAAGTTCGCGCGGACGAAGTCGCTGGCAACAGCTAGTATATATATAAGATTAAAATATATTGTACTGCTTCTTTTTTTATAAAAATTAACGGCATACGAGTTACTCGTGCCACCTGATGAAAAGCAGTCAGTTTTGCCCATGGTCATCAACAACAAAAACATTCTTAAAAAAGAAACACTTTTTACGAATGTGTTTCTTTTTCTTGAAGGTTTAATTCGTATCCATTAGAGAACATCCATATCAATAAATTGTTCTAGAGAAAGGCAAATACTAGGAAATCCTATGGTTTTCGATTTTCCGATAACAAGGTGATGACGGTGCAAATTTGTCCGTAATGACGTTTATAAAATATAGATTACTTTTATTTATTTACGTATATTAATATTCAATAAAAGGAGCATCCAAAAATATGGCAAATAGAGAACAGAACTGCTTAATTGGGCACACGTAGAGATACTCTAAAATCGAAGAAAAACATTTATTGTACATTAATCATTGCTTTTGAAGTTAGTAACCAATAGGTCTCGGGTTCGTATCCCAACAGGGTCAGTTATTTGGGTCATGACTATAAATATGTTTTTTTTTTTCATTTAGATGTTTATAAATATTTCAATATTTATATATTTATTTCTCGGTATCAGCCTCCACGACTAACACGGAACACATATCACAACTACATATCTAATTAATTTATTTTGGGGTTTGATCGATTCATATAATTTATCCAGCGAATATTTATTAGATATAAAAAAAAAACCTTCAAAATTTAAAACAAATAATGCAGCTAATGCAGGTGATAAATATATACTTTTCACGTGAGAATTTAAAAATTTGCTTAAATTGTAAACTGTCGAAATTGAAAATTAATTCAATTTAAAATTATTGAATATTTAAGATTTCTCATTAAATTCTTAATTCACCACTTTTGACGCTTGCCGTGCCTATATTTAATTTACATACACTCATCATGTCGCGATCTTATAAGGTAAACATGATGCCACATCATGGTTATTTCCGACGCAACAATACGCTATTTACAATTAGCCTTTAAAAAGTCAACCGCATCTGCTAACAAAACTTAATTAAACTGACACTTCGCATGCATAATAAAATTATTCGAACACAATCGAGAGCTCTTGCTCGTTTACGCACACAATGCGATATGGAGAATTCATTGCTTATACCTACTGCTATCCTTGGCTGATTTTAAGTGTCTACCTAAATATGGGTACGAAAAAATGTATTGTAAATATATTTATCATACCTTTTACCTTGCATTTCGTTAAAAATGCTTCATCATTGGTTAATGTAGTTAATTGAAAATATACATTAAAGTCTTTTCCAATTCAGAAAGCAATAAATTCGCTTACTCTATGAGCTTGATAGTCACTTGCTACACAATACTTTTTTTATGGTATAAGATAGCAATCAAGCAGATGGGTCTCCTGATGGAAAGAGTCAATCATCGCCTATAGACACCAAAGGTGTTAATGGTGCGTTGCTATCTTGTGGCGAGGCGCCACATGCATAAGTTTACCGGCTACCTTACCCTCTAAACCGGAACACGACAGAAACAAGCACTGACGCTATTGTGGCAGGAATAGGTAAGGCGGTGGTACCAGACCCGAGCGAGACAATGCAGTACTCTATCACCTAGTAGCCACGATGTTAGTGACTCGTATAGCCAATCGGTCGCCTTTTACGACCTGCCTGGCAGAACGGCAGTTGGCCTATTCTTCAAAGGAGCCCGGGACCAAAATTTACTTAATGATTTTGATGAGTAGATATTAGCTCGTCTTGATCTTGATCTTTTATTCAGATATTAATTTATTTATAAACACGTGCCATTACTAATTAGCTATTTGCAATTCTAAAGCTATAAAATGATCAAGTTTACGTCTTTTATTTAACAAAAATACAATGCAAATAAAATGAAAACTTTATAGAATAATAAAACAAAATTATTACTTCTAATCCATACTAAAATTATAAATGCGAAAGTATGTGTCTATCTGTTACGCTTTCACAGCTAAATCACTGAATCGATTTCAGTGAAATTTGCAATGGAGATATCTAAAGATCCGGGGTTATTTTTTTCAGAAATCAACCCTAAGGGGCTGAAACATGCGATAAAAGCTTGTTTGAAAACTATATCGATGACATGTTAATTTACCAGCGGGCGAAGCTGCGCGGGTCGAATATTAAGAGATAACAACCGTCAATAAGCAGTCAATACGTACTCTGATCGGAGCTATATTTTAGGCCCTCCAGTGGACACTGAAATATGATAGACCTATAAGATATTTACTTTAGGATGGTAGATATAGGCGAGTAATAATAATAATTATTATAATTAACAGTGGCGCCAATCTACCATTATGTGCCATTGGTATTAGCAAAGGTGGATCTAGCCTTCGGGTCAGGCGGGTCACATATTTGAGATTCAGTCAAGATAGGCTCTAATCCTTATTTGTCTGCAATAATAAATCTATACCTAGGGCCCTGTCTCGGAGGGGGGGAGGGGGGGTTCCTCCGCCTTGGATCCGCTATTGACCATTAGATAATACAATAAATTTATCATGTAGTTTTGTAATAAAGTAATAATTTTAACTTATTTTTCAAATTACACCTCGTGTATAATTCGTTATTAAATAATATTTTAAAAGTGTGATTTTATATTATTTTCTCTGTGTCTACCTTGTAAGGGATCCGGTTTGAAGATATGTGTATGTGTAATTTTATATCAGACTTTTTTATAACTCTATATTTTGTTAGCAATTAGCCGCAAGGATGCAGATTACGAATCATCTGTGAATTTCATGATACAGATTATGTATTTAAAATTTCCCTAATACAAGCAATGAAAGCTTATCTACAAAGTATGGTATTGATTATTTAATAGCGAATACAAGCGATAACGTTTTGGGAAGTTATCGACTATCACTAATTACTTGATGATAAGTAGGGCCGTTAGTTGAGAGCCTTGACAGTGCAAGCTGTTCATTAGTAATCTACGATTTTATCGATCTCTTATGTGATCCCCGCGGCTTTACTCGGGTTCCTATTTTTAAATAAAATATATCCTTTAATTGTTTTGAATGATGTAGCTTTGTAATGGAGAAAGAGTTAATAAAATCGGTACAGTAGTTTCGGGTTTCGAATTTATCGATTACAAATCTGAAAAATGTATATATATATATATATATATATATATATATATATATATATATATATATATATATATATATATATATATATATATATATATATTGTAGTATATTATCAAAGGACTAGTAGATATCAAGTTTTAGCAGATTGATAGCCACTGGGTATATGGGACAACAACCTTACCTATTCATGCCGCAATAAAAATGCAAATGCCGTGTTCCGGTTTGGAGGGTAAGGTAACCGGTAGACTTATGCAAGAGGCATTAATATACTGCCACATGGATAGCAACGTACCATTAAGATATTTGGTGCCTAGAAAGTTGCGTTAGTGCGAAAGTTGTCTCTTTCCATCAGAAGAGCTAGTTGCATCAAAAACCAAGTCTAATAGCCAAAGGTAGGTATTGTTTGGAAGCTTAATACGATTATATGTATAATTATAAGGATCTTAATAGATATATGTACATTTAATAAATAAATGTTAATTTAAGGGAATATTACTTATTTTTGTTATGAAACTGGAGTTTTTTTTAAATACGATTATACTTTTATGTTTGTCTATATGTATATTATTTTTTATAATAAAGAGAGAATCGCACGGTTGTGGATTTCCAGACATGGAGGTGATGAGGATGGAAGTTTGAATTTTGCCGCAATGTCCGATGACGAAATTCAACAGCAGGGATCAATTCAAACAGTTCGTCGGCACACTCTCCATGATAGATGCAGTAAAAGATGCTAAGCGAACTTACATCTCTGCGTAAAGCCAACGAGTCAAGCCGATTGGACATGGCCTGGTCGTCAACGATTCGAATCGCTCTACGCTGAATGCGATCAAGAGGAAGCAGCTGATACTGCGCCCGATAAGCTCCCGCACAGAGGTGAGAACAGTACTCCATGTGAGGGCGAATTTGCGCTTTGTAAAGTTGCAAGCGATGAGCCGGCAAGATGTACTGTCCCGCTCTACTGAGCACACCGAGCTTTTTTGAGGCCAATTTAGCCTTTCCTTCCAAATGATCACAGAACTGAACGTTGTTCAATTAATACTTGAAGCAAAAACTTGGTACCCCTTTTTTCAACATTTATTTTGCGCACATTTGGCGCAGTTAAAGTTTACATTACGCAAGTCTACAGAAACCTAGTATTTAAAAAATAATATGCATTAGAAATTCAAATACAATATAAAATATATACACTACATTTATGATATACTATTTACGGCTAAAATTTGTTATTAAAATTAAAAGAGATTTTATTGTCTATGGTCGAATTTCAACCAGGGGGCGATCGTTAGTAAAAAGAAAAAGAGAGAATTATGTCCATATTTTTTAGGCAATGTCATTGAATTACCTTTGCGCCGCATTCGGGTTGGACAGGTATTTAGTTAGTCACTGTATACTTGCATATATTATTATTATGTATAGATAGTAGGAGTGTCAAGATAAATCATACTATAGTTATTAAGAATATTACCAGTTAAGTTATTTTAGTTCCACCTAAAGAAATCAGTTAATCTGTCAAAATAAACACGAATATCTAGCAATTAGTACTAATATTCCTCGTAGATAGATAAACGACGATTCTTATCGATATAGATAGGGGCAATATACAAGGGATTATGAAGTGCTCGTATCTTCAAAACATGTCTAATTTGAATGCGTTGTATTTGTCACAATAACCATATAAAAAGCGTCGTTTTATATTCTTATTTTATATTAAACTAAATGATATCTGCTACTTCGTTTACGTAACCCAAAAACATTACTTCCTTTTCGTAAGTCAAGTATAAAAAGTAGCTTTAAGCCTTTCTCATTCATGTGGATATCGTACGAATAACAGCTTTTCGAATTATTGTTATTTATCCAGAGATTAGCGCATTCAAACAAACAAAAAATATCTAGCTTTATTTTATTAGTATGCCTATAGTAAGTCTACATCTAGGCATTTACAAATATCAATGAATGACTATCTAGGTACTACGAATCAAAAAACATTTTGATTTGGATATTTAACATTATACAGTAATATAACATTATACAGTTATATATATAACAGTGCTATAACACTGTGTGGCATAAACCCGCACTTTATTTACGTTTTTCCGTGACCTAAATAGTCATATTTACACCAAAAAGCGTGGCTAAAGTGCGGGCTTATGTCACCCTATATTTCATATATACTATAGTCAACTTATACAGTTTGTTAGCTATAAGGCTAGTAAGAAGTCTTAAAAGTTAGAATAGTTTGTTCTTGTCCAAGCAGTGTCGGCGTAGAAATATTAAGTAGATTTTGAGATAAGAGGAACTGTAAAAAACGTTTTTTTTGACAGTAAACCTGTCAATATCTGTATATAAATACATCTGTTTATTTGTTTTTTTACATGTTTTTGGCTGGAAGTAATTTATGGATTAGATATTGAAAAAAGATGACTTTTCCCAGAGTAACGCATGTTTACTTTACGATTCTAAGTGCCGTAAATTATTGGCACTTAGTGGAATTGCATTTTAATTATTACTTATAATACACGCGTACTGTTTTTACTATTTAAATGGGTTAAATCTACCGGTTTAATCACAGAGATCGAGGATTTAATACATAGCCGAATCTTAAGAGCCAACAACATTGCAAGTCTTGATGATGCGTTAATTCGCGAAACCGGTAGGTTTCAGCCAATAAAAATAGTGATGTAGTAAACGTTTCTTTTATTATAATAATTCTTTAATAACGCGGATAAACTTTAAAGCAAGATACTTACCTTGACTTGACATGTACGAATTATCTCTCCTTATAAAAAAATATCATTCTCTGGTGATTAGACAATTATTGGTTTAATCAATAGAGATGGAATTTTGTTACATTTATAACAATGACGTGTAATCAAATTCCCGTCCCGTGAATAAAAACCAGAGTGCCTATAAAATGTCTACTATGAAATCACTTATCATTTTATTATAATTAAAAGCCACAAGTAGATTTAAAATATTCTAGACAACTTTTTGTTGTTCAGTAAAACAACAATCTACAACGTTTATCCCTTCAATTTAACAATCTTAGTTTTCCTCCTTGGTTAGCAGCGAAAGCATGACTAATTTATTGTTAAATAATATGTTAACGCTTAATTAAATTTTTAATTCAACCTTTCGATGTTTAAAGGACTAATTCACATTGATACGTCAATCTTACTATTAAGTAAAATTAAAGTTAATACAATTATTTATTTAAGTTGTAGAATTTTGTTGGTCCGGGCTCCCTTAACCGCCATGTGTAATCCTGTCAAGTACTTCGTAAAAGGCAAGCAATTAGCTACATGTGTCATGTTATATTATAAAAAAGCAAACAACCATATGGGTCTTCTGATGGAAAGAGACAATCATCGCCTATAGACATAAAAGATATTAATGGTGCGTTGATATTTTGTGGCGAGTTCTAATGCCACATGCATAAGTTTACCGGCCATCTTACGCTCCAAACTGGAACACGACAGTGTCTAGCACTGACGCTATTGCGGCGGGAATAGGTATGGCGGTGGTACCAGACCCGGGCGAAACAATGCAGAACTCTACCACCTAATAGCCACGATGGTAGTGACTCGCACAGCCAATCGGTCGCTTTTTATGACCTGCCTGGCAGAACGGCAGTTGGCCTATTCTTCAAAGGAGCCCAAGAACACGAGGAAAATAACTTTGTGTTACAATTATGGTAGTAGTGCTGGCCACTTGTCTTATTTTAAATTTAATTATTTTTTGAAAAAAAAGTAGAATATGTTGTAATATCGCATATTATCACAATTGTGATTTTTTCTTGGTCGGACGTCTAGTCCCAATAAATAAAATATAACTTTAAATTGTTTTTCATTTCGTACAAGTAAAATAAGTTAGCTGAGTATCGGTACCTATTCTTGCCGCAAATATGTCAACGTTTTGCACTGTCGTGTTCCGGTTTGAAGAGCATTATTAACATCCTTCAAGAAAAGAGCTTAATCATTCTTAAAAGGCCGGCAACGCAACTGCAAGAGCTCTGGTATTGCGGATGTCTATGGGTGGCGATGATTACTTACCATCACGTGCACCTCTTGTTCATTTGCTCCCTCTTCTATAAAAAAAAATCTTAAGTGTTAGGGTGGTCTTCCAACAGGAGAGCCAACTACTTGTTTCCTGTTATATCGTATAAAAAATCGACAAATCAATTTTTTCCTCTATGTTGGCCTGGGCTCCATTGAAGAATAGACCAACTGCCGTTGTGCCAGGCAGGTCGTAAAAGGCGAATAATTGGCTATACGTGTCACTACCACCATGACTAATAAGTGGTAGAGATTCGCAACGTTTCGCCCGGATATTGTACCACCGCCTTACCTATTCCTGCCACAATAATGTCAATGCTTGACATTGTCGTATTCCGGTTTTGAGGTTAGGGTAGACTTATGCACGTGGCAATGTCATCTCGCCACATGAATAACAACGCACCATTAAAATCTTTGGTGTCTATAAGTGATGGTTCCTTTTTTCATCAGGAGAAATGTCTGTTTATTTACTATCATGTGTTACAAAAAAATCGACAATTCAATTTTACTACAACAGTTTATATGAGACAACGTAACCAAACGCCGTTGGCTGTAACTCGTATGTTTTATCTCTCGGTTCTCGATACTCAAATTGATATTTAAAACGTAGATCCGAATCGAACTCATAAATTTCTTTTGCGCCATCTCGGGTTTGGTGAGCAATAAATTAATAATAGTTCAGTATTTTATTAGATTTACGATCATAGCTACTGTTTGTTATCTGTAATTGAATGTTCTTCAATCGAAACGTAAAACTTCAATAGTAACATTTGACGATGTTTCCTAATTCATTGGCGATGAGTGGTAAAAAAGTCTCTTCACGACCGTATCCTCGAAGGGATAGGCAGAGGTACAGGTAACAAATACACCCACGATTAGCCTATGATACTTGGCCCCACAATGTGATGCGTGGCAAGCCTATCGCCAACCAGAAGCTTTCAAATCTCGAACAATGTAAGTTTTATGAGAAAACTGGAAAATTACATTTTTGAATTCAAAACTCCAACTCGGGAATCGAACCCGGGACCTAGGTAGTCAATACCGACACCGGACCACTAGACCACAGAGCCGATGAGTGATACACCTCTTAAAAAATTTACGAAAATTTTACTAAAATTATTTTTTTTAAATAGAAAAAAGCTGCCTTGTGGTCTAAGGGTTAGCCTATTCGGCTCAATTCATGAAATCCTAGGTTCGATTCGGTCGATCAAAAGTGTTATTGAGGTTTTTTTGAGGTTCTTTTCGGAAATCTAAAATCTCCGTAGCAGATCGGAGTCTGGCGGGTTGGTGTGTTACCACTCCCGAGCCGTGCCACATCGGTACCGGTATCGCTAGAAATATTAGATAATCGTTATTAGTCCCTCAATTCTCGTATTGAGTCAATGCGCTTAGGATTCTCACACACATAAATACGATAGAACGTCGAGACGTGCTACGACGCGGCATAATATGTAAGAAATTGTGTAAGAGTCTTAACACTTCGACTCGATTGCCGTTTAATTACGTGAATTAGGCCCCATGTTAGTAAAATGCGGCGATGGGGATCACTATTTTTTTATTACCGATAGGGAAGCGCTTGACCACGATCTCGCCTGATGGTAAGCTTAGATGCGGCCTAAGATGGAACGCACTTCCCTAGAAAGTACCTGTTTACTCTTCTCCTGAAGATGCCCAGATTGTTTTCGTCGGGGAACATAGACTCAGGAAGCATATTCTAGTCCCTTGGGGTTCAGACCAAGAATGTCGAGTCGAAC
Organism: Apodemia mormo; assembly: GCA_036924255.1. NCBI lineage: Eukaryota > Metazoa > Arthropoda > Insecta > Lepidoptera > Riodinidae > Apodemia > Apodemia mormo. The sequence continues at coordinate 23,698,028 of JAUPFN010000015.1, read as the reverse complement.
CGCTTTGTCTGGGTATGCGGAATGTCCACCATATGGCGATGTCTAGTATCTGTGCGCCTTGACGATCGATAGAAAAACGGGGATTGCGGAATTAAGTCGTGCAATTTTGCAGCGCACTCTCCAAAGTGTATCCGATAAAAGATCGATAGACTAGCCACTCTACGGCGATGAGCGAGGCTCTGGAGTTTTTTGCCTATGGGGACGTTCGGTTTGTAGAATTTCCGGTAACCCCCGCAAAAGGCCCAGGCGTGATGATACTATTTTTATGAAAAATGCTCATGTTGCATATAAAATTGAGAATAATTGATTATTACGCCATCTTCGACTGTGAATGTAAGCGTCGTAAAAGCAAATTACTTCAAATAGTCCCTAATTTATGACAAAACACCTTACTTCCTACTATATATTAATACGTGAAAGGATAACTAGTTAATAATAAAATATATTTAGTTAGACTTTTTTGGTTATGTCGTATTTACACCGTGTTGGTCCCGGCCTTCTTTGAAGAACAGGCCGACTGCCATTCTGCCAGGCAGGTCGTAAAAGGCGACCATTTGGCTATCGAGTAACTACCATCGTGGCTACTAGGTGGTAGAGTTCTGCATTGTCTCGCCCGGGTCTGGTACCAACGCCTTACCTATTCCTGCCGCAATAGCGTCAGTGCTTGTCGCTGGCGTGTTCCGGTTTGGAGGGTAAGGTAGCCCTTATGCATGTGGCATTAGAACTCGCCACAAGATAGCAACGCACCATTAACATCTTTGGTGTCTATAGGCGATGGTTGACTCTTTCCATCAGGAGACTCATCTGCTTGTTTGCTATCTTATGATATAAAAAAAAATCAATTATGCATACCAAACATTGTAATACATGAAAGAATAATGATTAATTATTATTTACTAGCTGATCCGGCAAATGTTGTTCTGCCTTTTTAGCTACTCTTATTTTTTCTATATTTTCTCTCCTTTTAAACCTTCCCTGGACTTCAACATTTAATTCAAATCCAATCCAATATACCAAGACCTAAATGAAAAGCAATATTTTAATTAACAATGTAGGTAGAACCGTAACATTACAATATCAGGTGAAACAAGACATAATATCGTAAACGTTTCGTGATCGCAATAGAATCGATTTCGCTCACAGAATATGGGCATATCGGTTCGCGGCAAGTTCGACGGCTGGCCTTGGAAGAACCAGTCTGTCCCGTCCGAAACACCTCACGGCAATTATTCAATAAAACAAAAGCATCTCCCTGGCTGTTTACGTCACACCGAGAAATGTCCGTCAGATTCATTTCGCTTAATTAGCAAATTTCACCTGCTACTATGATCGAAATTTGATGATTTTCTTACAATATTTTGTTATGAAAACAATCAATTACTTATAGAAATGCGAAAACTAATCAGTTTGTCTGTCTGTCTTATACACTTTCAGGCCAAACCATTAAACAGATATTTTTTAAAAATTGGAAAGGAGATTCATAAAGAGATAAAAAAATTAATGAAGTATAATGCGCGAGTTTATCTCTATAAATAGAGATTTTTAAAAACTATAAAATATGATAATTGTTATTATTTGAATTTCATTTTCACTACGTATTAATTTAACTGCTGCTACTAAAGTATTACTGAGTTCTCTTTTTTAATTTGATCATGCTAATTATTCCAACTACAAAGTCTCTAGTTTTTAAAATTTGTGGTTGGCAACCCTAACTTTAGCTGACCTACAGTATGGTATTCGACCATTAGGAATTTTTTAAATAATTTAATTATATTTATTACAAATATGTGAAAGAAATCGACAGCTGGTTTTAGAGATAACATCGTGAACAGTAGCTATATTTTGAATAATTAAAGATATTTTGAAATAAACTTACATTCTAATAATTATAGGAAATACTACTATTTTATATGTTATCGCTAATTAATGCAATTCGCGCAGGTGGAATGAATTAATTAATGTTATTCGAAAGTTTTCTTTAAATAAATTTATTGTATTATGGTACAATTTCTAGTTAGACCCATTGTTATAACAAACATAACGCGTTCCATTTTAGGCCATATCTTAGCTTACCATCAGGCGAGATCGCGATCAAGAAAGTTTCAAGAAAAAAACTCATTATTTATGAAAGTCATGTATATTGACATATACACGAATTTCATTAATAATCAGTTTTTAAATAAAATTTATTGTGCCGACAGGTCTTGGCCCCCATGGTCTTGTCAAAAAAATACTTTCTACGCACTACAAGCAGTTGACTTCTTTAGTTAAAGGTATAGATCAAATGATGCATTTTCCAGTGGTGTTTATTCTATTCATATTTCTAAATAAATAAATATACCTATGTATGCAATAAGTATGGTAATGTTATTTATATATGCAGTAACAAAAACTCTCTCTGACTATCAAATACATTATTTTTTAGCTTTATACGGATTTTATGGATAAATTTTCCAGGTCAAAATAATTAATCATCTATTATATTATTAAACATTACCTATGGCAATACAAAATATAACACATGTAGTCTTTTGAGAAAAAGACCGACAGAAAGATGCTACCACTGCTGATACCACGACGTGGTGGTGCCTAATTTAAAATATTTGCTGAATTAATTCAAAAAATATTGCATGTATTATATCTTTAGTATGTAATAAATTGAATTATCCATTTGTCGTTAGAAACCCTAACGGTTAACTGTTATATTCTAATCTGTTACAAAATTATTCCTGCTGCCACGTGTGTCACGAAACGAGCCCCATTATCACACATACATACAAAAGAAACCTTCTATCAGAGGCACGAGTCTGAAAAATATACCTCGAAATTTGATATGGCATAGAGTATTAAGCCGCCGCATCGGTTCTACCATTGTAAGCCCTAGGCGCGAGCCATACGAAATATTTCAAATGCAAATCGTGCTAACGCCATGAATGTAATAGTTTGTCGTGGCATGCGCACGCGCCGCTTACCGGAAACAAATTATCATACCCATATAAGCGCGTACGAAAACGAAAAAGTTATTGATGTAGCCGAGCACAGACAAATAGCGTTAGAAAATCTGATCCAGATACTGGACACTCACAAAATGGATCGTTATACTCGTATATTGTATTATTATGAAATTTTTAAAAGCACATTTTGAATAAATGACTAAAGAAAAGAATAACGTTATTTTAGTATTATGGGATTTTTAACAAACCTTTTATGTATACGCGTATGAACACCGTTGAGCAAGGTTTCTGTTTGTATTGATAAAGCAATATTAAACGTCCAAACTTTATTGCGTTACCTATTTTGTAAGTACACATTGTGAGGTATTACTTATTATTCCAGTAAACATGAGTAACTGTGTTGAACTGTGCATATTAGAAGCACATAAGGCAAAGCCAGAGGAACAGGATTTTTAATAAATCATACATTAAATCATACTACAGTAAGATTTAAAAACATATTGTAAATCTAGTTATTTTGCCCTTTTAATTTCTATTGGCTAATGTTTACATTGCAGTTTAATGTGAGATCAATATTTTATACAAAATTAATCGATCAAATTTAAATCATATAAGAAAAATGTGGTAGCTTTAAAATGTGTAAGCTTGTATTCAACCATATTTCCGAATTTCAAGCCTCTTAATCAGGCCTTAATAATAAGTTAATTATACTTTAATTGACTTTGATTGACTGACAGTTTAACGTACACCTACTCTGTAGGCTAGGAAGGGTTAATTTGCTAATCTACTAATAATTACCAATCCAAGGTCTGTCCGGACTAAATATTGCTTAACCAATACGATTAGGATCAATGTTGCGCAACGCCTTGCGCTTCAAAATTGCGTAAAATTGTGTGTAAAATATTGTTAAATGAACTTGCTTTTAAATATTTTATTAATATTTAAATAAATATTATTTTGTAATAAATATTATTTGCACTTAAGTTGCAACATTAAAAGCGTGGCGTTGAATATTTCGTAATCGATTAGTTCGCCGCCATATTTGTTGACATTACCGAATGTGACCGTTGTTGAACGGATATTTACGATTCTATGTTTAAATTTAAAAACGTAACGGACATGAGTGATTGGATATAGGTAAACGGTGCAGGTCACACGCGCAAATAACGGTTTTTCGGTCACATTACATCACAAATTTAAATTTCGAATACATTGGCTTTACAAAGTGTAGACCTAAGTTGCGACCTCATTCTATTATTTAAATGAATGGGATATGTTGGGGTGTGAGGTATCTGATCATGTTAGTTTAGTGCCATTGTAAGTTCATAATATAATGTATCTAGGTGGCGTGTCTTCGATCTCAGGTCGATGACTTGACGCTATTATCAATAATACAGTTTAAATAGATTCTAAATTTGTATTTCCAGTTTAGTTTATTCGAGAAACGATACAAATGTTAGTTAAACGATTTTACACTATCTCCAGTCATGAATATGGATATGGGTATTTGCGATTATAGTCTTAGGATGGTGATATTAAATATGCGACTTGTGACTTTAATCGTAAAAGCTCATACATGATGTAGGCAAATGTATTAAAGTAACCGATGGCTATCAACACACTTATCGCAAGTCATAAGGTATTATTTAATAAATATTTTACAATCTGCCTACTTCTTCACGGATAGGGATGAGATGTATCAATACACTTATTGCACTTCGAAAGATATTTAAAAAAAAATATTTTACAATCTGCCTACCTTTACAGGCTTATCGGTGAGATATATCAATCCACTTATTGCAAGTTGTTAAATATTATTTATAATTATTATTTTACAACCTGCCAACCTTTTCAGGGTTATGGACGGGACATATCGTTATGGACTGAAAAATATTTTACGACTTACCTGTTGCAAGTCGTCAGATATTTTTTCTAATTTTTTTATTAAGTTTCTGATTAACTGTCTACCTATTCAGGGATATCGACGTGACGGCATTCTGTTATTTATTTATGAAAATTTATGAAAATTAGAAAAAAATAAGTATAACATAACTGTAGTATTAAAACGATTTTTGACAGTAGATTTTTGCAGCGCCCAGATTCGTTACCACTGCCATAATTTTTTCATGTTCTTATTTGCAGGTAAGTAACTGCAGGTAAATACTACAAAAAATGTTTAAAATGTAAAGAAGATTATTTTGAAAAGCAATAAACATAATATTTTGGTTATAACATGTTGTTTTTTTAAGTTACGCATTACTTATAGTGTGACCTACGTATAAGATAGCAAACAAACAGATGGGTCTCCTGATGGAAAGAGTCAACCATCGCCTATAGACACCAAATGTGTTAATGGTGCGTTGCCATTTTATGACGAGGTCTTATGCCACATGCATAAATTTACCTTACCCTTCAAACCGGAACACGACAGTCACAAGCACTGACGCTATTGCGGCAGGAATAGGTAAGGCGGTGGTACCAGACCCGGGCGAGACAATGCAGAACTCTACCACTTAGTAGGTAGTCACGATGTTAGTGACTCGTATAGCCAATCGGTTGCCTTGGGTTGGCACACTTTTAAGAAAATATGTAGATCATATTCTATATCATTTATGTTATAAGATAGCAAAAGATAGCAAACAAGCAGATGGGTCTCCTGATGGAAAGAGTCAACCATCGCCTATAGACACCAAAGATGTTAATGGTGCGTTGCTATCTTGTGGCGAGGTCTAATGCCACAGGCATAAGTTTACTGGCTACCTTACCCTCCATACCGGAACACAACAGTGACAGGCACTGAAGCTATTGCGGCAGGAATAGGTAAGGCGGTGGTACCAGACCCGGACAATACAGAACCTCCCAGTAGTCACCATGGTAGTGACTTGCATAGCCAATCGGTGGCCTATTACGACCTGCCTGCGAGTACGGCAGCTAGCCCATTCTCCAAAAGAGCCCGGACCAACACATCTGATTCTTCTACTGTTTTATTAAATAATGTGAACGAAATTTCTATTGCACCTAGATAAATTACTCGTACTAGGTTTTGATAATATCAACTAAAACTTTGATCCAAAGAAAAGGCTGCACAGAAATTTAAAAATTAGCTAATGCTAAACCTGTATCTATTACATATGCAAAAAAAATTGTGTATGTGTGTTACTCCTTTAAGCAAAATGAATGAATAGTTTAGTAACATTTAAAAAAACACAGTATTTTCGTCAAGTTTTTTATACCAGTATTAATTTAAAAGATTATTTTTTCTAAAAAAATGATTATAAACAAATGTTATTGAGGTTACTTAAAAAATCGGGCAATTGAAGAATAAAATAAGGCTTACGAAGATAAGTAGGTACTTTTAAAGACAAATAGGTACTAAAAGGCGTTATCTCCCTATCTCACCTCCATCTCAACAAGCCGTCACGATGGCTCTTATCTTTGAAGTGTCTATGCCCAATTCCCAAGCCGATAAATGTAGTTCTACTATCGCCCAATAGATGGCGTCAACAGTCTGTACTCGTCACGTGCGTTTGTAATGTTTGTTTTTAGTTTTTATTAACAACTAGGTGAGCCGGCAAAAGCTGTTCTGGCTTTTTAACTACTCTTATTTTTTTCTATATTTTGTCACCTTTTAAACCTTCCCTAGACTTAAACAATTAATTCAAAACCAAAATTAGCCAAATCGGTTCAGCCGTTCTCGAGTTTTAGCGAGACTAACGAACAGGAATGGATTTTATCGTTTTTACAGTTTACAAATAAATTAAATCCTAAATTTTTTAAAAAGGAAAGCCGTAGACTAATGTTTGAAAAATAGATATCCTATGTAAAGAGCAGTACCTACCTAGATGTAATGAAATAGTACTTACTAATTACTATAAATGCATTAATTTTTGTATTTATCTAATAAAATTGAAATTTCACCAAGTGTCAAATGTTTACGGGAGAGAAATAAACAAGTTAATAAAGCAAAATCAATCAAAAGAACTGTTACTGTGTACCAAGTAGATGGGTCTCCGGATGGAAAAAGTCGACCATCGCCTATAGACACCAAAAATGTTAATGGTGCGTTGCTATTATATATATATATATATATATATATATATATATATATATATATATATATATATATATATATATATATATATATATATATATATATATATATATATATATATATATATATATATATATATATATATATTGTGGCGAGATCTAATGCCACATGCATAAGTTTACCGGCTACCTTACCCTCCAAACAGCGACTCCGAACACGACAGCGACAAGCACTGACGCTATTGCGGCAGGAACAGGTAAGGCGATGGTACCAGACCCGGGCGAGATAATGCAGAACTCTACCACCTAGTGACTTTTCACACAACCTGAAATTTAGTATCGGCCTCATCGACTTGAAACTTACTGGCAGATTAGCTAATTTACGGTAAAAGTAATCTAATTTTTTTTAAACTTCATACAACCTAACTCATGATCTTTCAGCATTTTATTAGTAGTTGCAGCAGCTAGATGTATGGAGGTGTCATGCATAATATTACTTATGACAAATTCATGGGTCTCCTGATGGAAAGAGTCAACCATCGCCTATAGACACCAAAGATGTTAATGCTGCGTTGCTATCTTGTGGCAAGGTCTAATGCCACAATCCACAGGCATAAGTTTATCGACTACCTTACCTCCCAAACAGGAACACAACAGTGACAAGTACTGAAGCTATTGTGGCAGGAATAGGTAAGGCGGTGGTATCAGACTTGGGCGAGACAATGCAGAACTCTACCTCCCAGTAGTCACCATGGTAGTGCCTCGCACAGCCAATCGGTCACCTTTTACGATCTGCCTGGCAGAACGGCAGCTGACCTATTCTTCAAAAGAGTCCAGACCAACATATCTAATTCTTTTACTGTTTTATTAAATAATGTGAGTGAAATTTCTATTGCACCTAGATAAATTACTCGTACTAGGTTTTGATAATATCAACTAAAACTTTGTTCCAAAGAAAAGTCATCACAGATATCTAACAATTAGCTAACGCAAAACCTGTTTCTACTGGATTTTTTTTTCACTTAACTTTTAACAAAACGCTATCGTTTAAGTCAATAAATACACCAATTCATTTCATCAATGTCAGTGAAGCAGTGAATTTTATAAGTAATTATTTTTACAAGTCAAACGTTTTTTACAAATTAATTATACCTATTTCAGTAGAATAAAACTTATTTTGTTCAACATGGCATAGCTCAACATAAATTTAGGAAAATATTAAATAGCAAAGGCACATACCAACAGACAAATAATAAATATAAATAGTACATCACTCTTTATTTATTAAGATAAATTTCCAATAGGTAATATTATCAGAAAATTCCTTTGAAAATTTCGATAAATTTCGCAATATTTTATATCTATCTCATATATAATTTTCAAGGTACGTTATGGCGAATGATTAAGGAATACATTCATGTAGATAAGTACATTAACTAAATAATTAAAAATAGGTACGTACCTGAAAAAATCATATCACTTGCAATAATTGATGATTCTAGAAATATACTCACGTGTATGATATTTAAATATTTTTCTCACAATAAAAATGAAAAAATGTTGACATGACTACATTTTTTTGTGTTAAGTTTTTAAAGTTTTCTCTAGCATGAGCTCAGTACTAAAATAAACGTTTAGTATTAGTCTCATGTATTACATAAAATAAAAATGCAGTTTATGAAAAAACGTAATAACTTAAGTAATTCATTTAAAATTAATTAAGTATAAAATACATAATATCTTCACACCAAATTTGATCATAGAACATTTTTTAGTACCTACCTCCATTCATATCCTTCTATATTCGTGTTGTAGATCTGTTTGATCCATTTATTATCTGCTATTCTTTTTTTAAACGAAGCAACATATTTTTTCTTAAAATTAGAAAAAAATCATATCGGTTTTTTAATGTTCTTTAAAGCCTATAATATTAACTTGTATCACAAGGTTCATAAAATAAGAAAGAATAACAAAAGCTGACATTATGAACGTATCTCACTTCTATAAAAATAATATTGGAAAATTCCTTGATAAAAGATTTATCATAAAAAGTAACCTTAATGTCATCTTTATTTAATAAGTAATAAAATTTATAATAAGATGCAAATCTATGGGTAAATATTGGTTTTATATTTTTTATTTAATGATTATCTTAAAATGGGATAAAGATAAATCAGTGATTCAAAATTCTAAAGTTTTGAGTAAAATACAGAATAATGTTTTGTGCTAAATTAAGATCAGATGATATGATATATTGAGATTGGAATCATTTGATTTTTACAACGTTGGAATTAATAATATAGCCAAACTACTGATAGAAAATCTTTAAGCGTTAAACAAATAATAAAACGTTGAGCATATTAATTTTATTGGCTTTTTAAAAATAATCAAAATTAAAAGACAAATTGAGGTTAATTAGTGACATTCACAAAGTGGTTAATGTTGTTTTGAATAAATGATAAGAAATCGTAACACAAAATATGACTAACATAATATATAAATAAATACCATGACGCCATATCCAAGACAGGTAAGCAGAGGTGCAACTAGAGCATCTACAATTTCTACAGTATAGTCCCATGATGTGATAGTTGACCAACCTATTAAAAACCGAAATAACTTGTTTAAAACAAAATTGACTAACTGGGATACGAACCCTGGAATTCAAGCTGCTATATCAAAGCCGATAGCACAAGACTATTTAGGCAATAGAAATCGTAGTAGATATGTGTGCAAAGATGATAAACATTTTAACATTTTATTAATAATACTATATATATATATATATATATATATATATATATATATATATATATATATATATATATATATATATATATATATACTATTCAAAATGTAATATGCTGTCCAAATAAAATGACATTTTTTAAAATTTGCAAAATATAATGGATTCGCAAATTATAACATCTAAATTTTAATAATTTTACATATATCCTCATATCTTCACTAAAAATCCCTTAAGGGGTTAGAAGGTCCCTCCCTCTTTAGCAAAAAAATATGTATTCATGGAATAGCCTATAAATAAACATATAATAGAATATAAATAAACATTCATAAAAATTAATATAAATGATTTATAACATCACTTAGAAGTTCGGGAGCAACTAGTTACATTTTGTATATTTTGAAACCATTGGATACCCCCATAACAAAGCTATAGCTTGTACATTTTAGAACCTTTGAACACTTCCCATAACAAAACTGTAGTTACACCCATGCCCTTACGGAGTAAGCAAAAAATCGTATGCGGTAACCATTACGACTTAGGAAAATTTGTCTTGTTTTTCATAAAAAGACTTGAGACGACAGTCTGGCAACACCGGATTAAGTTAATCAATCGCAAATTATTCGCGTGCAGATTATTCTCGCGTTTTATTAGTCATAAAAGTTAAAGATTATTTATTATACTTATATAAAGTCCAACTGCAACTTTATCCTCTTAAGTAATTTTTGATGCCAAATTTATTTTTTTCATTCCATTATTATACCTATAATTTGTTTAGTCACAATCTTATTTTTACCAATAGATATCGTTGATATATATTTGAACTTCAATTGTCTCTACTCTATTATAATTATTATTTTTTTATATTTTATAATTTGTTGTTTCTATATTATATAATTTGTTTAATCCCAAATTTTATTTGTATATGAAGTTAAAAGGTACAAAGTGGTGATGTTAACTGACGAAATGATAGTGAGCAATGGCTAATTTTGACGGTTGTCGCTAAATATTTTACCCAATACGTAATTGAGATTTTTGAGATACCGAATGTTAACTCAAAACCTAAACTCCGAACAGCTATTGAGATTTTTTTAGCTAGAAAAAAACTTAATGACACATTTCTCGACTAGGGAATCAAATTCTAGACTTCACGAGTAGAACGAAATCCAAAATTCTATTAGACTAACGAGGCAGTAAACAGTATTTTTTGTTACACAACAATAAGCTTTAAAGAAATACTAGCTGCGGCCCGAAAGCCGATGCGTGAAAAAAATATTTTGAATCGCACGTGGACAATAAATTTGCATATTTGTGTACATCCTCAAATTTTCGCAATAACACTAATATCATTATTTTAGTGAAAAAGAATGACTTATAATCACATGGTAGAAAAAATTACGTTTTGTATAAGCATTATCGTTCTTAATTAAAATAAATTTAATATGAGAATAATCTGTATACAAATAATAAAGGTACATGTACATGAAGAGTTAACCTTTGTTAACCTTAAAGACAATAGCACGCCCGATGAATTAGACGCGATAAAATCGAGATGGGAATCCCAATCACCGTTACATTATAAATATTATTATAATTAACATTAGTCATTTTAATAACAAGAATAAGCAAGTTCTCTGATGGAAAAACAATATGCAAAGTAAAACAATTTGCATACCGACGGAGGCGCCATTGTATTCGCACTGAAATCATGCGCCTACGCACTAAATATCAATTATGAAGTGTGCTCTATAATAAATTAAATACTGTTTGATCACTGATACAGATCTAAGGTTGTTTTGATTAATGATTGTTTCGAATATCAGCTGGGAGATATAAAAGAGAATGACTAAAATGATCTGGCAAGATGGCCGCCCCGTTGTGCGGGAATGCATCGCGCGCGATCCAATGTATTGTTTGAAACAGCTCACATTCCGAATTCAAATATTTTTGTCACTATTTATTTTTCTAATACATTCTATTCCAATGCTTGATTGTACAAAAACTTTGATTAACTCGTAGAATTTTAAGTGTATTTAATATTATGTGTTAAATGTTTTAAATAAGTAAATTATTTTATCTTACTTTGTTTATCTTCTCGTTGTAGATATGTCTGGCTTCTTATTTTAGAAAACGAATAAATAGAAAAAAAGAAACATAATGGTTAGGTGGGTTTACTGATGTGAAAGATATTATTATGGGTATCATAATATTATATTATTTTCTCGTATATTAATTTCATGAAAAACAACATTGTTAAATCTTTTCATAAAGGAGTGCTCTGGACTTTACCATTTCTATTGTAACAGTAACTAGACACTTAAGAGAAAGAATAAACGTTAAGAGGAAAATAATAAAATAAAATTAATTTAATAATTTTCTTATTACTTAGAAAAAATACATACGTTTCTGTCTTTAAATTTCTAATAATGTAAAGAAAATGAACTTATTATGAATCTTGAACTCTTAATTAAAACTGCACAAACGATTTCGTTATCATTCGAATATCAGCTATTTGATTAACTTGGCGTTACAACGCGTTATGCGTTATACCCACCTGAGGTAGTAATTTTTTTGCGATAAAGAAGTATATACATAGGTACGTTTTTACTCTTTATATATTTTTACCTAATTAATTAATTAATTTTTAATGAATTTATTTTTACCTAATAATATTATGTAAAAATAAATTAACTAACCTTAGATTCGGGACATCTAAAATTAACCGATATTTTTTTGTCACTGAAAGTAATTTTCTATTCGTAAAAATAAACTATTTATTTTTAGCGTGAAAAAAAGAATAATGCACCAGCTTAAAACTCTGGTCACTAATTGTTATATCAATTAAACTTTAAATTAAATAATTTTAATTCATCTAAAAAGGTTATAATTTAATTTTGATGTAGAGATTATGCACTTCTTGCCTATGATAGCGGGTAACCTAGTTAAATGTAGATAGTTAATGTAGATAGGTACATTAATATATATTTCTGGTAGGTAATAGGTAGGTATGTCTCGTAAATATGTGGGTATATCTGTGCATATAACTGATAAGAATCAATTTATTTTGCAGATATAAATTGTACAGAGTATAGAAATAAAATTAATGAGTTTTTGATATTTACTATAGTTTTTTGCTTACTAGTAATTCGGTATATTTTCGGATCATGTGTTTATTTTATTTAATAATATTTTTTTTAAATATTACTTTAAAAAATATATATATTATATTTTGCGAATGTAAAGACTTAGCTAGTCATTAATTTTCAGTAAACTTCTCCACAAATTGTGTTCTTGTTGTATTCGCTATTTTGCCATGTATTTTGCATATGAATATGTATAGAGCTCATTTAATTATCTATGAAAAAATAAATACCAAAAACATATAATGGTAAACTTTTTTGCGTTTATTTTGGTTTAGTTGGCTAAAAGTGATTCTCATATTTTTTTATTCTGAATGTTTCTTATACTAAAGAATAGCAGCTTTTGCAATCCAAGAAATGACCTCGTGTAAAAATAAAAATATGTTGTCGCGAAGCTTTTGCCACTAGGCGATCGTGATGATTGCTCATACAAGCTGTCTGACAAGATAACAAATACCTAGCACATTATTTATAAGAGGCTAAGAAAATGTGGGAAAATAGGCTTTAAAAAACCAGTTAAATATAAAAATATGATACTCTCATGAAAATTAATCAGTTCCAATAAGATTATTTCTTACAAGAAATACGTATAATAATGTTATAAATACTTATTGGATTTCAAAATAGTGAATCTCAATAATAATATTGTATTTGTCCGAAGCTATTGTAAATAATAAAATGGAAAAATGGCATTAATACGAATTATTTTTCTATTTGTTGATGTCGATGTCAAATTATTCAATTAAACACTACTAATTAAATATTTAAAATGAATAGCTGTTTATAAACTATGAAGTATTTTTGTTGTTGAAATAAACATGTTATTATGCAAATAATTATGACGAGTTCAGAAAATTGTTTCTAATTACTGCAACTTCTAAGATAGTTTAAGTAAGTCGTAGTTGTTTATATGTATAATCAAATGTAATTAGCAGGAAACATAATAGAAACTAATTTGTAGCATAGATGTGATAATAATTGGTAATTACCAATAAAAAAGTTTTATGTGAGGTTTGTTTTTGAAATCATAAATTGCGACGAACTTGAGACTCTACCAACCAGATCGTAAACTATGTTATCGTTAGTTTGGCGATTTTTAAATCCCTAAATGATTAATATTACAATAATTATGACGGTAAATTGGATTCACATGTGGGATAATTACGTCAAAATTAATTATAACCTGTGAGCATCGCCCGCAGAACGCCGCTAAACACGTATTTGCGGCATATCACGCGCAGTCACTAATTAGCACTTGTCCAATTTCGTGTGCAAACTCAAACAACACTATAGGATCAGTCAAAACACAAGAGAACTGGCACCGATAAAACACTGAACTGTTATTAAGAAAACTAAAGGTGTTGTTGCTTTGAGCTTGTATCGTTCGGTTTTTGGCGAACACGCGCGAGGTTTCACTGTCTACGGTCGCCGGCACACTGCGCGGCCGGTCGCTGAGGCCCCCCGCCTGAGTCGGGTGCCCCGCACTTCAGGAGGCGGGGCTCATACGAGGCGAGGCAAGGCAAGCTTAATTACGCTTAGCGGGTAAAGCGGGACGGAGATAGAGTGGGCGCGAGCTATTAGCGCGCGGAGAGCGGGACGACGCGCGTCTTAAGTATTTTGTATAAGTAATGAGGGGCGCGCGGGAGTAAGCGGGGGAGGGAGCGGCGCATCTCCCGCCAATCTTTAATGTTGATTACGCCGCCGCCTTTGCTCGTCCCTCATTAACGGGGCCCCGCCTTGGCGTTAATTACGCGTAATTGTGGATGGTCGCTGAGACTTTTTACTCTGAGCCTGAGATGAGCGATTTATTTTCGGACCATAGTTCACACTTAACTTTTTTATTTCTACCTATCAGCATTAAAATTACGAGATTTATTGTTCAACTTTATTTAATATTAAATAACTAGTCAAATCACTAGAAATTTAAGATAAAAACAGTAATAAAGTTATGATTAGAAGAGTCAATAAATTATGTATTTTATCGTAAAACGTTTATAATAAAATGAGGCGATGGTTATTATTTAAAAAAACATTTGATAACTTTATGAAATGCCTTATTTTACCTTAGGTATTTACCTATATCTTTACCTACACCGTAATCTAATGAATCTATTTGTTGACTCTACCTAACTTTTCCTAATTTTGCCTTACTCTCTTTTTCTAGCTCTATCAGCTTTCTTTTATTTAATCGCGGAATAAAAATGGCAATGTAGGTACAACTGACATCATTCGTATTTATCTTTATGTGATAGTTATCTTATTCCACCGCAGAGTCATTCGATTTGTGAAATTCAAAAAAATAATAACGAAAAAACGCTTTTGATTAGCCTGTATTTAACAGATACGGCAACCCTTCCCAAATCTATTCAATTGATCACCCCGATGGTTGAGTGATTAACGAGCCCGACTACACAATCAATAGGGCTCGGGTTCTATTCCCGACAGGGACAGATATTTGTGTGGAGAGCGTAAATGTTTGTTTTTCTCTGTCTGGGTGCGTATTATGGCTGTTACAGTATTTATATATGTATTTCTGTGTATCAGTAAGTATCGCTGACTAACATCCATATCATAAGCAAATAATATGCTTACTTTTGTGTAAAATCAATTCATATAATTTGTCCTCGGATATTATTATTATTATTTATATGTAAAAATATATATCTTCATGCCCGTATCCCCGAAGTGGTAGGTAGAGGTACAAGTACACTCATGATTAGCCGAAGATACTTAGTCCCATAATGTGACAGGGGGCCAGCTTATCGTCAACCAGGCACTTTTTCCAATCCCGGGCAACAAAACTGAAAAAAGCACATTTTTGAGTTGCCCGACCGAGGAATCGAAGCTAGGATTTTCACTCCGACACCGGACCACTAGACCAGAGAGGCGATTATATCTACCTACCTATAGAAAATAAATGTTTGTGTCCGGTACATAAGTTCTAATAAGTACACCTACCTAAGACTGCGACAAAAGTTCACAAGTTATTAGGTAGGTAGGTATAGGTTTTTAATTTGTGCAAGAGTTTTTTTTATAAATCATAAAATAGCCTACAAGCAGATGGATTTCCTGATGCAAAGAAATAACCGTCGCATATAGACACCAAAGATGAAAATGATGCATTGCTATTCTTGTGATGGGGTCTTGATATCACATGCATAAGTTTACCAATTACCTTACCCTTAAAACTGGAACATGAAAGTGACACTGACGCTATTATGGCAGGAATAGCTAAGGTGGTGGTACTAGACCCGGGCGTGATAATACAGAACTCTACCAACTAATCGTCAAGATGTTAGTGACTCGTATAGCAAATCGTTAGCCTTTTATGAATTGCCTGACAGAACGGCAGATAGTATATTTTTCAAAAATGCCAAAAGAAATACGTAGTTGATGTTGCAAAAATACGTACAAATACAATGCAATATCTCATATATGTAATAAATGTTAAATTTTTTATGTTTTAATGTTTGGTACTCAATTCCGCAAAACAGCTGAACCAATTTAAGTGAAATTAAACACACTAATAGATGATGACCTGAAATAAAACGTGGGATATTTTTTATCCTGGAAAAAATGTTGTTCCCGTGGGATTCACCAAAATACTTTTAAGTTGTCCTTATCACGGATAAGTAAAGAATGAACATCACTAAAGTTTGTCTATATCTACCTATAGGTATCTAATATCTATCTTTATGCTATATTGGATAGGGAAAATATTGGTAATTTTGTATGTTTTTATCAATGATATTCTAAAGAATATCATTGGTTTTTATCGAATGAATTTAAAACTACTGGACTAATCTTAAAACTTCTTTCGCCATCAGAAAGTTATGTAGTCCAGAAGTGACTTAGTCTATGGCTTTACCCGACTAAAGTAAAAATAAGTAATTATTTAGCTTAATTCTCTAAACTAGAATACGACATTGTATGTACATGTATAATTTCTCATTAAACTATGCTTAAGGAGTCTATTGCTAACCAAGCATCAAACCATCAGAAACCAACTAAAGTAACAGTACAACACAGTAACAATAAAAGCAGTAAGCTCAAGTTTTTGTTAAAATCCTCCTTAACATAAATCCTCACTTTTTAAAATATAACGTGTAAAAAGTATTTACTTACCCACTAACAATTTTTTTAATCTGTTCAGTAGGTACCTTGTTTTAGAATTAAGAGTTTATCTATTGTTAAACAAATCTTGAATCTCAATTTATTTTATTCATACCTATATATATTTATATATAGATAGCAAACAAATGACTCTCGTGATAGAAAGATACTGATATCGCCTGTAGACAACAAATATGCCAATGGTGTGTTGCTATCTGTGAAGCTGGATGGGAACTCCATATATATAAGTTTACCCGCTACTCTACGCTCGAAACTGGAACATGACAATGATAAGCATTGACCCGGACAAGACATTGAGAATAACTATAAGAATAAGAACTTTACCATCTAGAAGTCACCATTACAGACACGTATAACTAATTTTTCGCCTTTTATGAAATGCCTGGCAGAATTACAGATTGCCTACTCTAAAAAGGGGAGCCAGATCAACCTAGGCATTATTGATATTTTTAGACATACAAGCTCTTCCCTTGTATTCATATAGTCGAAGAGTTAAATTAATCTATTTCAAACTATGGTCTTGAAATGATATACTCCATTATATTATAAAAGCTGGTAGGTACTTCCTGTCAAGAAATTAACCACATATTTAACCTCCTTCAAATTAAGTTTTTCTAACAAGTAAAAAACCAAGTGTACTTCAACGATTTAAGATCAATAATTTTTTTATAAAATACTAGCTGCCGCGTACAGCCCGTGGCATTTAAAAGGTTTTGGCGAATCCTCCGGATTATCTTACTTTACCGGGATAAAAAGTAGCCTATGTGCTATTCTAGGTCATCATCTACCTGTGTGACAAATTTCATTTAAATCCGTTCAGTAGTTTTTGCGTGATTGAGTAACAAACATCCATCCATCCATCCAAACATCCAAACTTTCGCATTTATAATATTAATATAGAATATAGATATAGGTACGTATGATTTTTACAACAGGACAGCAAAAAAGTAAATAATGAATAAAGTAAATGGAAAGATAACCATCGCCTATGGATACAAATATTTAAATGCGCACTGTCATCCGTGTGGCAAGACGTTAAGCCACATAAGTTTATTGACTACCCTATCTTCTAAATCAGAAGCGACAGCAACACAGCGACAACCACTAGAACCATTTCGGCAGAATCGGCCATTTAGGTATTAAAACTGAGTGCGACGTTAACGAACTCTACCACTTAGTACCTAGACACAATATCGTTTATTGGGCCAATCGTGTGCATTTGATGAACTGCCTGGCAGAACTAGGGACTTAGGTTAGGGACTTAGGGACCTTCAAGAAACGAGCTTATTCATTCTTAAAAGGCCGGCAACGCAGCTGCAAGACCCCCGGTATTGGTCCATGGGCGGCGGTGATCACTTACCATCAGGTGCACCACCTGCTCGTTTGCCCCCTCTGTATTAAAAAAAAAAGAAAGGCATATGATTTAATTGTCCAAATCAATACGCGGGATAGGAATTCGAACCGTGAACTCAAGACACTGTCTGGTAATCTGTGAAATGGCTGGAGTGATTTTGATGGAACTTTTAATGAAAGATAGAGGCAGGCAGGCAGGACAAATTCTACTTTTTGCCCAAGTGAGTAAAAGGAGGTAATGATTTTGGATCACGCGAACGTAGTCTCGAGCTAGTAAAAAATAAGTTTACAGTTTTTTATTTCAAATTAAAATTTGCACAATAGTAAAATATCCCATCAATATTGAAAGTAAGAAAATTCTTGTGTTTGGATGTTTGTAACCACAGACCACACAAATAATAATAGACACGTTGTTGGGCGCAAAATGCGTAGCCGCTCCATTGATATATAAAACCCAAGATACACAGTGTGTCAAAAACGTTCTCCAAAAATGAGTGCACAATTTTAAATTGTGCACTCATTTCAAATAGAATCGCGTCGGCCGCGTCACTGTCAATTTTATTTATTTTCGTACATTGCTTTGTAAAAACAACTATAAGTCTTGCACTTTTAGGTTGGATATGCTAAGACATATGTTTTTGCCATATCTATAACTACTTAAAAGAAATTAGGGACACTTTTGAGTGACAGTTTTGTTCGGGACTGTACATCTAGGGTTTTTTACATCAATGAGCCGCTCATATGAGCAAATGTATGTAAATGTCAAATGCTTTTAAATATATTATATCATAAAAAAATAGAAATATTGTATGCATATTTGTTGTGCCATTTATCGTCTCTACCTAATACTAAACTAATAGACACGGTGTTAGCTGCAAAATGCGTAGTTGCTCATATGAGCAAGTGTGTGTAAATGTCAAACGCTTTTAGATATATTATATCGTAAAAAAATAGAAATATTGTATGTACATTTATTATGCTATTTATCGTCTCGAATAGAACACTGAGGCTCAAGGAATACCTATCATTTCTCCGGTAAGAATTATAACTCTGTATTTCTCTGTGTAAATGTAAGCGACACTGACAACCTAAGAAATTGTTCTGCCAGGCAGGTCGTAAAAGGCGACCGATTGGTTATTCGAGTCACTACCATAGTGGCTACTAGGTGGTAGAGTTCTGCATTGTCTCGCCCGCGTTTGGTACCACCACTTTACCTATTCCTGCCGCAATAGCGCCAGTGCTTATCACTGTCATGTTCTGTTTGAAGGGTAAGATAACCGGTAAACTTATGCATGTGGCATTAGACCTCGCCACAAGATAGCAACGCACCATTAACACCTTTGGTGTCTATAGGCGATGGTTGACTCTTTTCATCAGGAGACCCATGTGCTTGTTTGCTATCTTATGATATAAAAAAAATTGCCTTGAAAGGTGTTTCAAGTTTAAGCCGTGATTGTAACTTTATTACGCCAAAGCAGATTAAGCATGTTTAGATTTAGCGTACTGATAATTTATATCCCGAATATATATGTTTTTTCTGAGCGATTTACAGAAACTTTATATAGCAAACTACTGCGCGGATGAGGTTTTAAGTCAATAATTGCATATTGCCTACTTTGGTTTTGCAGCCAGCCTCTTTAATATCTATCTATATATTTCATTTGTGATATAAAAACTTTATATCCTTTTTTAAGACAATTTGGTTAAAGTTAAAATTTATATTGACTGAAGCAGGAGCGGACCTACTTAAGGGCTTTTTGGGCAACAGCCTAGGACCCCGAAGATTAAAGGCCCCTGAACTCCATTAAAAAAGGTAGAATATATTATGAAAAAACATTAAAACATAATCCGACCATTGACTTGGCGATGAATTGAATTTGGTGGCGGGCCACAAATAAACCTGTGTGAGTGACTGTTGGATATAAATAAAAAAAAAGTCTTATTTTTTTGTAATTTATTTTTTACATTACTATGGAAAACAATGTTTTGACTTCACGGTAATAAATAAAGAAATCAGGAAGGCCCCTAAGTAGAATTAGCCTAGGGCCCCACAATTTCGCGATCCGCCCTTGGACTGAAGAAACCTAATATCTTTAAATAAAATGCATTAGAAATACATTAAATTAATAAAAATAAACACTACACACACAACATACATGTGACAATTATGATATTATAAACACATACTCTTTTCTTTACGTCTATATTCTGTTGTCAAAGCTAAGAGAGGTTATTGTTTAATCCAATGTCAAATTGAGTTATGGTCGAAATTCGACCACAGCGCGATCGCTAGTATTTTATAAATTGTCTGAGGGATTTAACGTCGCGCACGCTGGCCGCGTTTCCGAGTCGGTAGTAACTCAAAAATGTTGATTCGTCAAAGTGCCTGTAAAGGATAATTTGAATAAAAATGTTTTGACTTTGACTAACCAAAATTTTTGTTATATAGTAGGCTTAGCTTACCTTTAATATAATATTTAAGTGATCAACGGTGCTACTTATAAACATATATTTGAGCATAGGTGTGGATTAGAGCTGATGCAATCGTATTAACTACGACATAGCCATATGTGATAATTAACGAGACAGAATAATCTGTCTTATACCTGCGATCAAGCTTATTTATTTTAAACTCTGTAAATTAATAATAATAATAATCTTTATTAAGTACATTCAAAACAATATTACACTGGCCTACACTCATTTTGATGCCTAAGATTCTAGACCAGATTTTGGTTATATTTTGTGAGCTCAGCTCACTCAGCTGATTTGAAAAATTGACGAGAAATCTAGTCACTTTTTCAAATCAGCACCTTTTTTTCATACCAAAGTGTGCAGTATAAAAGCAAATTACCGTGTCATTAATCGGTTTTCGTTGATTTTTCATTATATAATTACCTCATATGTAACAAAACATATCAGGGTCGTTAATGCAACATCTCGACTCACCATAATATATTTATACGATTAACGTCATAAAAGTAGTTACAACATGGACTAATTTTGAATAAAACCGGAAAAGAGTTAAAATAAGAATTGTAGGTAAACCAGAGCTGTCAGCTGACATCTAGTAGCAGCAGTACAGTTTATACCACTTACTTTACCGACTACAGATGCAAACAGAGCTGCTCCAAAGCAAACATTTTTTTTATAGGCCAGTGTTATATTTGTAAACTTTTAAATGCATAATTAATAGCAATCTTGACTAGGTAATTGACAGGAATTGGATTCAATTCTCGACAGGATAGGCATTTGGGTGATGGATAGACACTTATTATTTAGAATCTTTTTTTTTATATCATGAGATATCAAACAAGCAGATGGGTCTCCCGGTGGCGAGTTTACCATCGTCTATAGACACAAAGATATAAATGTTGCGTTGCTATCTTGTGGCGAGATCTAATGCCACATGCATAAGTGTACCGGCTACCTTACCCTACATACCTTAACACGATAGTGATAAGCACTGACGCTATTGTGGCAGAAATAGGTAAGGCGGTGATACCAGTCCCGGGCGATACAATGCTGAACTCTACTCCAGCTAGCTAGTAGTGACTCCAGCGGTGGATTTACGCTAGGGGCAGTCGGGGCTAGTGCCCAGGGCGGCAAATGTTTTAGGGCGGTAAAATTTTTAAGTGATAAAAAAATTTTTTTAGTCTTATCGAGATTCTCAAATATATTTAATTAATTTTATTAATTTATAATTTTTTGTTTAATTGATAATTCATAAATTCAATTCATTCATTATTTATGAATTATAATTTTGGCACTTTTTTGGTAAAAATTAGTAATCAAAAAGATTTAATCAATTTGTTTCCTTGGAGATTTTAAATAATAATCGATTTTTGTATTTTCTGGAATTAAAGAAATTTAATTAGTATTTATTTTTGGAAAATTGAAAAAGTGGAATTATTTTTTGCATTTCTTAAAACATCAATTTTAATACACAATCAAGTTATAATTTATCGATTTCACCAATTAATTTTAATTTAAATGAAAAATCGTATATTTTTTACACGCTTTTTATTAGCTTCACTTGTATGTATGTTTATTACCGACTTCTTTGGGCGCAATTTTGACCCACTTTAAACGGCCAGATTTCGTTCAAACTTTGCAAATTTATCGAGGACCGATGACAATACACTAATTTGATAAAATTATTCCATTTTTAAATTTGCAAAATATGATTTTTGTTAATTTATATAATTTTCATCTATAATCGATAAGGTAAGAAACTTAATTTTAATTTTTTATAATTTTTCTCTACAGTCGATAAGACAGGACTTGATGTGATTTTAATTTCCAATAATTATCTTTAGCCGATTTTCTCTAATATTGACAAATTTTTGAATACTAAGGAATTTTAATTCTACAAAACAAATAATAGTTTAAAAAAACTCAAAACACGCTTTTTATAGAAAATCAAACTAAAAAATAGAAAATAAATTTTATATTTATGAGTTTATCTTATCAATAGCACAGAAAAATTGTTTAAATAAAAATGTCGCTTATGATGGAGGTCCATATTCAGCGTAATTGTATAAAGAAAATTAATTTATAAGTGCCATTGATTTGAGATAAAAATTATAGCTTCTATAGTGCACACCAACTGTTAAGTCGGAAGACAACCTACGCGATGGTTATCAGCTGAAATCTCCGCTACTTTTCAAGTTATATTGTCGTAAAATATGGAAAAATATAAATATATGTATGAAATAACCTGATATTTTCAATATATAACATTAGTTTTCATACCTTAAAAAATTAATAAAAAACAGCATGAAAACGACTTTCTATACGTATTTCCCCCTAAAGTAAAATTCTAGTAATAGGGCGGACTTCTTTCCGGTGCCCAGGGGCGGCATTGAGTTTAAATCCGGCCCTGAGTGACTCGCATAGCCAATCAGACGCCTTTTACGACCTGCCTGGCAGAACGGGTTTTTTGGCCTATTCTGCAAAGGAGCCCAGAATCAACACGGGGAATCTGGATGTTTATTAAATAGTAGCCACTTCCGATGGTCTGATGTGACTGATTCCTTGAGAACTGGAAACGCGTAAGCCTGATCTAACTGATCCCACGAGAAAATCGAGATAAAATGTAGCCTTTGTTATGTAAAAAAAAGTAGTAGGTATACTGGTAAAAAATCTCAAAATCGTTTCAAGAGTTTTGGAGATTACTTCCTACAATAGAAACTGAGGGATTTACAAATATTAGCTGCTTATTACAGTTTTTTTTTTAATTTAATTTAAGGACTATGTTGCTGGACGACATCGTCCTATAAGGCACATTTTTCACTAAAAATTTTTAAGTTGCAGGCTACTTTAAAAATTTTTGCTTGTATAAAATTGAAGCTAATTATTCAATTAACTTTAATGTCAGTAGTTAATTTAAAGTCAGACTATTTATTGCTGAGTAGTTACCCACACAGCTTCACCCGCGAGTAGACTAACATGTCATCGATATAGTTTTTTATACAAACTTTCATCCCCTATTTAGCTCCTTAAAAGTTGTTTTTTTTAAAGTTAGCTTATGATTGATCCGAGATCTTCAAATATCTCCATGACTTTCATTAAAGTCGGTTTAGCATTCAAATATTGGTATGGATTAGACATTCCTGAAAATTCTTAGCAACAGAGCCTTCCTAAGAATCCAAATTCAAATTCGTTTATTTGCAAGAATGTGGTTACATAAGATGTTACATATTTAAACATTGCTTTCATTTACATTTCGTCAAAAGCGACATGCAAAAATATACATAAATTTGATACCTATTTAAAACATAATATTTCCAATCTATTAATATCATTTCTTTAATAAATTTCATTTTTGTAAATAAATTTGTTATGTAATAATTAAAGTTAAAAATTATACATTAATAATCTATGGTAAAGTTACTCATTAATAGAATAATTCATTAAGCCAAACTCCACTTGCAATTATTTAATGCACTTGTACTATTTCACAAAAAATAAGAAGTGTTTTTTGAAACAGTATAATTGCATTTATATATAATTAATCCAAATTACCATTTTTTAAAATTTTAATTATCTTTAAATTTTACGGTTTAAAAAATAATTTAAGCCAAATTAAGAAATAAATTCTGCGTTTTGATCGAATTTGGAACCACCGCCCTACTTATTTCTGCTATAATAGCGTTGACCCTTAGTACTGTTTCTAACCATGTTTGTTCTTCTACGTCGTGTTGCGCTACGAAGCAATGTTAGCCAATTGGAGCGAAAGCGGCTACTTCAGCGAAAACCTTCTATACTACTGGATGAAACGTGGACATATTCTGACGTTCAATTTTATGTTATAAACAAATACCTACGCCAATAAATCGTCGCCGAATTGCCACACATAGTTACTATAACAGTGTTACATTGGTCGACTAACGCACTGTCTGGCAAAAGCCAGGTAATTTAAGCCTAAACTAACACAAATGTTATTTTATGGCTATCAGGTAGATCAGCTTCTTTAGTAACAGTTTAAAAAGTATTCGTAACTCATACGAAGGTATTGCAAATTATTCAGTTTAACATCCTTGAGTCGAGGGTCAGTAGTTAATTTAATGTCGGTAGCTCCATTTACTATTGATTAGATATTTATGAGGTTTCTGAACACATAAGTTTTTCTTAGAACTAATACCTACTTAAAATTACGAATAGGTAGGTGTTGTGTTGTAATAAGAGTTTAAAAAATTAACATTTTCGCCGTGTTGGTCCCGGCCTCCTTTGAAGAATAGGCCAACTGCCGTTCTGCCAGGCAGGTCGTAAAAGGCGACCGATTGGCTAACGAGTCACTACCATCGTGGCTACCAGGTGGCAAAGTTCTGCATTGTCTCGCCCGGGTCTGGTACCACCGCCTTGCCTATTCCTGCCGCAATAGCGTCAGTGCTTGTCGCTGTCGTGTTCCGGTTTGGAGGGTAAGGTAGCCGGTAAACTTATGCATGTGGCATTAGACCTCGCCACAAGATAGCAACGCACCATTAACATCTTTGGTGTCTATAGGCGATGGTTGACTCTTTCCATCAGAAGACCCATCTGCTTGTTTGCTATCTTATGATATAAAAAAAAAAACATTATGGTATCCCTTTTGAGGTAAGCTGAGTAAACTGGATTATTAAGAGACCTGTTTCTTTAGTTCTTTTCTTTGTCCTTAAATCGTAGGTACCTTAAAAAATCGTATCATGGAGGTCAATAGACGGTGGTTATTACTGTACACCGAGTATGCTTCCTGCTATATTTTTCTTTTCTTTTATTAATGTCAAAGCAATATAGATAATTTACAGTTAAATGTATAGTGGAAGTACCAGTTGTAACCATGGTACCGTTTGAGGCCATTTTATGTCAAAATTTATATAAAAATAACTCTATATATAATATTCCTATAATGATTAATTTTTTAAAGTTTGAAATTGTTGAAAGATTGAAAATTTAATAAAAATATTATTTACCAATATAATTTTCAGTATATTGATTCTAATAAGTCAGAAAAGGTACTAAGAAAACAAACCGCTATTTCTACTGTATTTGACATAAAGTAAACAATAATTAGAAATCATTTTACATAACTTTAAGATAGAATTTTATTTATAATATGATATTTTTGGGTTTCTGCTTAGGGATTGGTGACAGATAATTTGTCATAAGAAAAAAAATTTCGTTACTTAGTTTAAGTGTAAAAGCCTAAAATTTTTAGAAGACTCCAACCCGGCAAAACCTATGACAGGAATAGGTTCTATGCCGTAATTCATACAGCCACAAGTTATAAAAAACATCACGGGAGGTAAAAATACACCTTATCATCTAAACATTGGTTTAGAAATACATATATTCATTTAAAATAATAGCTTAACAAAAACGACCACATATTGTAAGTAGCATCACCAAGATATATCATTACCAGTTGACAAGAGGGTGAACAGAAAAACCGCGAAACCGCTGAAAAATACCTACCTATATGAATGTGTACACGGGTTAGAAATGTAGACAAAAACCGCAAACTCGCTAAGTGACGGTAGCGATAAATAAATAAACAGAGCCCATTGTAGACCGTGACCACCCACTACGCGCCCGCAAAAACTAAATCGTCACCTGCAACGTCACTTGGTGGTTCCTATGTTCTTGCTGTCGCAAATAATTGAAAATAGCAGATGAGAAAGCATCTATTTGATAAATAATGAGGTAATTTCATTGAAGGTGATATTATTAAAAACCCGTCAAGTGTGAGTCGTATTTGCACAAGTGGGGTTCCGTACCATCGACCGATATTAGCTGAGGTTGCTTGTAACAGATCTTTTTTATTATTTGTTGTGATAGCGGCCACAGTTACACTGCCCCGTTAGTTAAGAAGATGCATCTAACAAAAAGTTAAAATGGAGGAAAAAATTCCCAAACGAATGAAACGGGAAATTGTGGGCTGTTCTTACGTTATGGAAAATAATTGCATACTGAAAACTGAAACTAGCGGCCGCAAATTTTCTCTCGATTTGAGCTAGTAAAATTCTAATATTTTTTTATTATTTGTTTATAAATATATGAATTATTGTTATTATTTGTTTATAAATATATGAATTATTTTTATTATTTGTTTATAAATATATGAATTAATAGTCTAAGTTAAATGCGTCACTGTAAAAAGTGTACAGAAGTACCATTTTTGTTGTGATATAATTTCAATGGAGTTAGATACAAAAATAAAAAAAAAAAATTGCCAGATGCGCCTTTTCTTCCTAATCCTGGCAATATATGTATGTTACTCAGTTTCATAAAAAATGTTAGATGCACCCTATCCACTAACGGGCCCCCGTTAGTGGTAATTTTCACAGTATGTCTGTACTAGGAATACTGTGAAAATTTCAAATATCTTTTTTTTTATATATCATAAGATAGCAAACAAGCAGATGGGTCTCCTGATGGAAAGATTCAACCATCGCCTATAGACACCAAAGATGTTAATGGTGCGTTGCTATCTTGTGGCGAGGTCTAATGCCACATGCATAAGTTTACCGGCTACCTTACCCTCCAAACCGGAATACGACAGCAACAAGCACTGACGCTATTGCGGCAGGAATAGGTAAGGCGGTGGTACCAGACCCGGGCAAGACAATACAGAACTCTACCACCTAGTAGCTACGATGGTAGTGACTCGATAGCCAATCAGTCGCCTTTTACGACCTGCCTGGCAGAACGGCAGTTGGCCTATTTTTCAAAGGAGGCCGGGACCAACACGGCGGTCCGCCGCCACAGTCTAATATTTTTGTTCAAGATATAGTGCTCTATGACAACCAGACAGACATAGGAGGCTTATTAATAGAGTTCTATTTGTCACTGCTTGGGTATGGAACCCCTAAAATTGTTAGAGTTTCTTATGTTTGTCTAGATTAGTATCCACAATCTTTTCTTTACCGCCATGATAGCGTCATCATCCACAACTATACAGTAGGTAAATATATTTGATAAGTATATTATTAAAAACCTATCAAGTGTAAGTAGCGTCAGAGGATTACTCCTTTTAGGATCTAGCTTTTACTTTTTTATTATTTGTTGTGCCGTCCACAGTACAACATGTGAAAATTTCAAGTATCTATTTATTTACTTTCGTGAGACCTAGCCCTGTAACAGACAGAAAAAAAGAGGAGGCTTATCAATATTGTTCTGTTTGTCAATATTAGGTACCAAACCCTAAAATTTGCTAAAGTTTCTTGTGTTTATGTAGGTCAGTATCTGTAGCATATTCCTTCAACTCGCAGCAACAATACTGCTTACAATTATTGTATTCATAGAGCAAATATCTAGTAATAGGACATCTTTATCCTTGATCTGTCTGAAACCAAGCGAATCAGTTTAATAAAAAAAGTTCTTTTCACTTCTTGTAGTATATGTCTAACGTCTGTGGTTGCATTTTAATTACGAGAGAAAACTATACGATAATAAGTACATATGTATGATAAATTGATATTAATAATCTAAATTTATATTTAGGTCATCAATTTTAAAGGTGCATCAGCTTTTTCACGCGATTACTTTCGTGTAACGCAAACATAGTATTGCTTTTGTTCAATTGGTTAAAAAGTATTCTAAAAAAAATTATCTTCACGCCCATATCCCCGAAGAGGTAGGCAGAGGTACAACAAGTGCACCCACGATTAGCCGAAGATACTTGGTCCCACAAATGTGATAGGTGGCAAGCCTATCGCCAACCGGGCACTTTCCAATCCCGGACAACTTTGTGTTTCTCAGAAAACTGAAAAAACACTTTTTTTACGTGCCCGACCCGGGAATCGAACCCGGGACCTCACGTGGTCGACGCCAACGCTGGACCACTAGACCAAAGAGGTGATAAAAAAAAGTATTCTATAGCATGAATATTGTGACCATCATAAATAAATTAATTTTACAAAATTTGACTAGTTTATTCAGAGATTAGAACACGCTAATCTAGCATAAAACAGTCAAACAAACAAGAAACTCTTTAGCTTTAGAATTCGTATTATTAAATCAACAAAGAAATTACAAAAAAACCCAATTTGTATTTAAATAAGATAAAAATGTCATACTCACGCAATAAAATTTTATAGTCTTATAATAAATGTAAAGTTTTGAGTATAAATCGTCACATGTTACAGTTATGTAATAAGTTATAAGATAAATTTTACAATATATCTTGGATTTTAATACTCACTCTTTAAATCAGATTTATACAATTCTATATACATTTTTAATTATACATCAGATATTAAACCAGGATTTAAGTGGTCGAAATGGGAGCTTAAAGAATATCTGTCTTGTAACACTTGCAGATTTTGTGCTCATCTTCAGCACGGAAGTAAAACTTTTTCCTTGAACAAATCCAATAAATTTTATAAATACTTACTTAAACTAATTCTTGCCATGTTGGTAAAAAGTGTTATTAGGGTTATATATAAATTAATAAGTAATCACTGGACAAATTAGAGGAATTGATCTATTTGCATTTAATTTACTTACTTTAGTCAGTTACTACATAGAAATGATCACCCAAAGCCAGAAAAACAAATATTTATTCTCATCACAAAAATGCTTACCCCTGTCGGAAATTATACCTTAGCCCCTAAGATTGGGTAATTAAGGTCCCTTGCCACTCGACTTTAAAAATAATCTTAATAACAGAGCACACTTGCTCTTGAGTCAATCTAAGTGACGAATGACTTTTGTTATCACGATTTGGCCGACCCGTTGTTCAAGTGGACAGCAACCCTGACTACCCAATTGATGGGGCTCGGGTTCTATTCCCGACAGGGTAGAGCATTTGTGTGATGAGCATAGTTGTTTTTATTGCTGGGTTTAGGTGTTTATTAAATGTATTTGAGTATTTATATATGCATAACACTAACACCCATACTACAAACAAATAATCTGAGGTAAGATTAGTTCGTATAATTAGTCTAGTGATGGGCAAATACATAATGATGACATACCCTACCTACCCTACCGTAAGGCATGTTGTTGTTCCAAATACACTTCATAACGTACGTACCTACAACAATACAATAGGGGTCGCTATCCATCTCATCACAAGATTTATTAATTAAAATAACAGTTGTACTGTTTCACAATATATTATTGTGAAATAGTACAAGTGTTATTAATTAATAAATATTGTGTTAAAATGGAGTTTCACCAAGTGCCGACGATAAAAAGTGTAGCTATCCATCTCACCTGCTCACAAACCTACGAATCATGTTAAATACTGTTGTGTTTCAGGACACTTACTTCACTCTATTTTTTATGAGCTGATCCATGCAACTTCGCCCACGAGTAAAGTATTTTACTTTACTATCATCAAATTATTTTACCCTGTGTTGGTCTGGCTCCACTTTGAAGAATAGACCATCTGCCGTCTGCTAAGTAGTTCTTTAAAAAAAAAACCGATTGCTTTTGCGAGTCAATACCATTCGGGGTACCAGGTGGTAGATTATTGCATTGTCTCGCCCGTATCTAGTACCAACGCCTTACCTATCCCTGCCACAATATCAGTGCTTGCCGCGGTTTTGTTCCTTTTTCGAGGGTAAGGTAGCTACCAAACTTATGCATGTGAAATCAGAAATCAGAAATACTTTATTCAATAAAACTTTTTACAAGTTATTTTGTCACGTCAACATATTTTTTAAAAACTACTACCGGATCGGAAACGCGGCCACACACTGAGAAGATCCGGCGGAAGAAACTCAGCGGGCTTGTCTTTTTTTTATATCATTTATTTTTTTTACATTATCACAATATTACAAAAAATATATATGAGATCGGTATGAGCAATTAATCCCAGGCTTTTTTGTCTTCTAAATAATCGGAGATTTTATAATATCCTTTTTTACACAGTTTTGTTTTAACACATTTTTTAAATTTATTGACTGGTATTTAAGAGATCTTATAGTTTCGGGAAGTTTATTGTAAAAGCGTATACATTGCCCCATAAAAGAGTTACTTATTCTGTGGAGACGAGATGCATGCACAACAAGATTGTTTTTGTTCCTTGTATTAAGTTAGTGTACGTCAACATTTTTTTTATAAAAAGTAAATATTTTTGCGAACGTACATCAAGTTCTCAAATATATATAGGGATATAACAGTTAGAATATTGATTTCTTTGAATTTTTCTCTCAGGGAAACCCTCGGGCTAAGATTGTAAATTGCTCTAATAGCTCTTTTCTGCAATACAAATATAGTATTTATTTTAGCAGAATTTCCCCATGTGACATTAAGACCCCGCGACGAAAATGGCAACGCACAATTAACATCTTTGGTGTCTATAAGGATGGTTGTCTCTTTCCATCAGGACATGTATAATATTAGTAAAGATTTATAAAATTTGTTTTACCGTTATTTTTAAGCGCTAAATTTAGCAGAGAAGTCGTCAACGTGTCACGTGTTACGTTTAGAGCGAAAGGAGTCACGGTTATATCATTCGGTACAGTTTACGATACGCCAAGGTCAGGGGTTGGCCGCTCGGGTCAACGGCCGCCCGCCAGCGTGTGTGAATAGGTACAGGTCAATCCGAATGCCAATCCGTAAAAAATAAAGACACTTGAGGGTTTTTGTTTTTGAACATCGAAAAGTTAATAATATCTTTTCTGTCCGGGAAATGAATCGTTATCAATTTTGAAAATAACGGTAGTTTGTCATTATAAATTATATTTATACATAGGATATTAAGCAAGCAGATTGCTCTTCAACCGAAAAGAGATAACCGCCACTTATAAACTAAAGTGATACAACCAACGCACACAAGCATTTTACTTTGTTCGAAATAGGTATTAAGTTGGTGGTTGTTCGGTAAAAATATTAATTCTTAACACAAGCTCAGACTAAGAGTTCAGTATTGCACAATTGTCTTTCAGTATTTACAAATACAAAATTAGCTTCTGTATGTTTATGTGCACAAAATTAAAAAATTAGGCGATGGATTGATTGAACTTATATTCAACTTGCTGTGTTAATTAGTTTGTAAAATTTTGCGAACTAAAGAAGTTCGGCAAATATATATCCTTGTTTTCTATATCGTCTTGAAATATCAATTATATTTATGCGATTATTTTTTTACGTTTCATATTTTAAAATTAATACTGTAGTTTTATTTCCTAGATTAAAATATTATTTTAAAGGGAAGTAAACTGACTACAATCAAATAATATTCTGTTTTATGCAGTAAAGTAATGTTGCCATTCTATATTTTTGTTAAGATTAGTAGAATATTTTTATATTTTAAGTATTTATTTTTCTAAGTAATATTATTTTAATATGAGTATGCTTTTAAACATGTACTAGCAATATTGAGAAAAGTATATTTGAAATGATTATATTTAAAATATTTCTTTTAATAAAGGGTAAAATTGACGTTAGGTACAGAACATTTATACTTTATCCCGCTGGTGTTTATTTTTGTATAAATTCAATGAACAGTGATGTTCCAGAGACTAAAATGATATATATTTTAACAACTTATGAATTTTCTACCGATTCTCTATAGATCAATTAGATTGGTGTAGTATTTTTAAAAATCCATGCCGACAACACTGATTTGTATCGTACAACGGTAAGATATTCGTTCAGATAATATTATAAAGTATTTTGTGGACACGCGGTGTAGACATCGTTTAAAATTGTGACCTAATTTGCTTAATTTCTGCCGCTTTTTATATTTATGTAGTGTTTCAATCGCAATAAAGGTAAAACCCAGGCAGATTTTTTTCGTAAGCTGCAATATGTTTATCAATATTATTCACAGATACCCTGTTTTGGAAATAAGTACTTAAATTGACATATTACTTACTACCGTCACACAAGGCGGCAACATCTAAGACATTTAGCATAAAAATTCTTTAAGTTCTGGGGATCAATGAAGAAGGCCTTTGTTTATCCATGGTCATAAATAGATGCTGTATTTTATTATATATTTCTCATTTAAAGATGCTAGTCAGATATTGCGATATATGAGAGTTTACCGACGCTCTTTGACTTATATCTCATTAGGCACAATTATATATAATCAAAAGCTTGTTTTTTAATGAAGTTCAAAGTTCCAACCGAAAAGGAAAATTCTAAGCATTTTCCAGTGACTTATCCATAAATGAGCCACAGACGTGCGTGTTCGTATTCAGGTAGTATATATTAATGCGTATTTATAGTAAGTAGTCTATATTATAAATGCGAAAGTATAGATGTTTATTTGTTACTCAATCACGCAAAAATGGCTGAACCGAGTTCGATAAATTTTAACACACTTGTAGATGATGATCTAAAATAGCACATAAGATTAAATATTAAACCTTGCTGACCAAATTGCTTGCTTGCTGTTTTTTTTTTGTAAATACATAGTAATAAATAGATCAATTCATATTGATCTACCTATTTATTACTATGTATTTAAAGTAAAAATTTCGCGTTTTAAAATTTTAATTTAAAACCGCGGAAACGCTCTGGACTGTCATGGCGTCTTGAATTATGCTGTTGTCCATAAATAACATACCCTGTGGTTTCTATGAAAATGTACATATGACTATACCCCGGCGTGTTGAAACATTTCGATAGTAAAGATTAACTTAGATAAACTCGATTACACTATAAAAACGTCACAAGCTACCTACGCCAGTGATATTTAAACTTAATAAAAGCTTAACTAATTTAAATAATATTAATAAAATTAATTATAATTCGCGAAGTCCATAGAAAACGTGGCAAACGGGCTCTTCACACAAATACGGTGTAATACGTGTTGTAAATATCCACACCGCCCCCTACACAATCATTCTGAAACTATTAACTGATGTAATGAACCTCTACGAAGAAAGCTTGAGGAAATTTCCTTTATGAGCGTATGTGTACTAATGTGATTCGGTCGCTACAAGAACCCGTCATGTGCCGCCATCTATTAGCGAATAGAAGATACAGTTTGTTTTCTTTTACTTACACATTCGAAGGCGCTTTTAACCATTATATGATGAAATAGCGTACCTGAAAAAAAGAAATTACTTAAATTGTGATTCTAGTATTTTGAAATTTTAAAATACGTTTATGTAACATTTTGATTTTGAAGATTTAAAATACGTGCAATGATGGTTTCACAATTAGTATTATTGAAACTAGATGCTATATTTGTTTTTCATATATTTATAGCATATTATCGGATTCTAGCGGGTGGTGTCTTACTACTCCCGTGCGTGAGACCAGCGGTCCCGATTACCGCTAAAAATAGTCAAAAATCGTTATCAGATCAGTGAAATACGGCGATGGGGATTACCACTCGTCTCACCAACCGACAAACCGGTGAACCGAAAAGTCTATAGACGAACAGTTTACTCTGCCTACCCCCCAAAGCAAACTGGACTTGATAATCTTTTTTTAATAACATAGTAGACCAGCAAAAGTTCTACTGTTTCAGTAATATAACAATTAGCAAGAAATTTATTAATGGTGGGTTTCCGTTCTTGGAGTCGAGACATAATTCCTTATTCATAATGTAGCTGACTACCATACTAACGCATAAAATAAAATCGTATATCTAAAATCAGTTAAATAGGCTAATTTACAGGCGAATTATTCAAGTTTTTTTTTTATATTATAAGATAGCAAACAAGCAGATGGGTCACCTTATGGAAAGAGTCAACCATCGCCTATAGACATCAAAGATGTTAATGGTGCGTTGCTATCTTGTGGCGAGGTATAATGCCACATGCATAAGTTTATCGGCTACCTTACCCTCCAAACCGGAACACGACAGCGACAAGCACTGACGCTATTGCGGCAGGAATAGTTAAGGTGGTGGTACCAGACCCGGGCGAGACAATGCAGAACTCTACCACCTAGTAGCCACGATGGTATTGACTCGATAGCCAATCGGTCGCCTTTTACGACCTGCCTGGCAGAACGGCAGTTGGCCTATTCTTCAAAGGAGGCCGGGACCAACACGGCGAACTTAAGTAAATAAATAGCTATTATTTATTTTATTTAAATTAATTAAGAACCAAATAAAAAAAATTGACTTTTTTCGCATAAATCACCTAATTCAATCACTATATATGCAAAACGGCTGGACCGATATGGATGAAATTTGGCAAACAGGTAGATCATAGATGATGACCTGTGCTATTTTTATCTCGGAAAGATTACTTTTTATCTTGGAAAAATAAGAAATTTTCCTGTGGAATATATCAAACACTTTGCGCAGCGGCCTGAAGGGGGCAGCTAATTTTAATGTTTTAAGCTTAAAGAAATTTTTTGAAGATGTGCAGTTATATTACTTGTTGAAGTAATATTATTATTTCAACTTAAAAGAAATATTTAGGGTAAAAAGATAACAATACGCTTTTTACCCAACAGAAATTAGCGAATAACAAAATAAATGAACCCAAAAAATTTGAAGAATAGAATAACTGCCGTTCTGCCAGGCAGGTCGTAAAAGGCGACCGATTGATTATGCGCGTTACTACCATCGTGGCTACTAGGCGATTAGGAGGTATTGGCTCGACCGGGTCTGGTACCACCGCCTTACCTATTCCTGCCGCAATAGCGTTAGTGCTAGTCATTGTCGTGTTCCGGTTTGAAGGGTAAGGTAGCCGGTAAACTTATGCATGTGACATTAAACCTCGCCACAAGCGGT
Source organism: Apodemia mormo (assembly GCA_036924255.1). Lineage (NCBI taxonomy): Eukaryota > Metazoa > Arthropoda > Insecta > Lepidoptera > Riodinidae > Apodemia > Apodemia mormo. Next base: position 23,662,514 of record JAUPFN010000015.1, on the reverse strand, counting down.
CTGTGGAGCATTGTTCTCATATTTCTTATTTTTATCAGCTTTTTTCCTATCTTCTTATAAAACGCATAGCTTTTTGTTAGCTTCACTTGTAATTTTATTTAAATGTAAGAAATTTTGGAGGTAGAGTTAAATCAACATCTAATTGTATTATTTTAAAACTTTTTTAATAGATATGCTTATATTGATAAAAAGATAGCAAACAAGCAGATGGGTCTCCTGATGAAAAGAGTTAACCATCGCTTATAGACATCAAAGATGTTAATGGTGCGTTTCTATGTGATGGGATGGTACACGCATAAGTTTACCCTCTTTCTTACAATTCAAACCGGGACACGACAGTGACAAGCATTCACACTATAGCGGCAGCAATAGGCGAGGCAGTGGTACTGATAGGAAATTTGCGGAATAGGCTAGTTGCCTAAATTTGTAAAACTGATACTTTATCTTATATTAAAAAAATTACCTAATATTGAAAAAAATATTGTATATTTATAATTAAAAAAATCTCGTTATAAGTTTAAATTTAACGCTCTGGCCTGTCATGGCGTCTTACCATCGGCTGTGGTTTTTTTGAAAATGTCAAAAACAATATGACGTTTTACCACGGTGTGACGTAATAATTCCAGATTTGTCTTTAGCGTGACTAAATGTCTATTTTTGCTGAAATTATATTCTAAAAATATTATCAATCCTTATCACTTGAAGTAAACATTTTAGTTAGTTCTTTCTTATTTCTATATCAAAATTATCAGAAAGTACAATATTTTCGAATAATTCTTAAAGGAAACAAGCCTATTCTACCACCTTACATCCAGGATGGTAGTATAAATAGATACATAAATATTCACGGGTCAAATTACACTTACTGATCAAACCCTAAAGTAAGCAAATTATTTGTTTGTGTTATGGGTGTTAGTCAACGATACTAATATATAGAAATACATTATAAATACTAAAATATCAATATAACCTCATCTCACCCAAACTCATCACACAAATGCTTGTCCTCGTCGGGGATCGAACCTGAGCCCCTTCAATTGCGTAGTTAGAGACGCTAGCCACTCGACCAACGGGGCGGTATTAACACGTTATATTTCCCAAAACAGAAATACAGTGAACACAATACCATAAATTATAGTTACTGCTATATTTTACAGCTATGGAAACCATATATCTACTATACCATATATTCTAATATATCTACCTAATATTTAACATTATGCATGTTTTGGTCTCAAATGGAAAGGGTTTCAAAGATTATTTCCATGTAAACTGTCAGTCTGCCTAAAAATAGCTCAAAGGTAAAATAATATGTTAAAAAGAATTTTAGTGAGGGTGTCGTCGTTTGCATTTGCGGACGAAATTCGATATCGTTCGGGTGACATTTTCGCAAAATCGATAACACCCCTTATTGGTACCGAAATGATTGAACATGCTTATCGCGATATTTTTCTAATGGCACTCGCGTTTTGAGACCCTTTTCCTTTCTTAGGGCGAATATTCATTTCAAATCTTCATATTTTTAATATCATAGACGTGAAAGACTGTCTGTCTGTTATGCTTTCATGGCTAAACCGGCACCGATTCTGATGAAATTTGCCATGGAGAAAGTTAAAGATACTGGGTAAAACATTGCCTATTTAAAAAAATAAGTGATAATCGTTTGTATGCAAAAATATAAGAAGACATGATAAATTATTCACGGGCGAAACTGTGCAAGACAACTAGTTCTATAAAAAACTTAAAATATGGGACGAATAATAAAAAGTTTAAATAAAAAAATAATATCTTTACGACAGATCTCTTGCGGGGATTACATATTGAACTAATTGCCGCATGTCGATATACATGCCCCACCTATTCCCTCACGAGCTATCAGCTGGTGAGATGAGTGATGATCCACATCATCACATTAGTCAACCATAACGACTTGCTTGTTACTAGCAGTAACCAGCAAATAAGCCTTTTTTAAAGGTGACCTTAAATGGTGTGTTCCATCCTTAATACCCCTTTTATTTTTACATGTCGCAAGCTAACGACAATACGAAATCAATACCAACACCATCGATGCGAAAATCGTGAATAGAGAAGTGACACACACATACGAAGTTGAGTCGTATGTGTGTCCAAATAATATGCAAGCTTCGATCGTATGAAGCGAAGACATTCATCAGGGTGACAATCATTTTAAAATTGTAAACTTTAGGACTTGCTGCCAGCTGCTGGACTACATAAAGTCAGATTGATTGAAATAGCACTCAAAACTCAAAATAGATTCGAATAATTTAACATATGTATATATTCGAATAACATAACATATAAACTTTATTGATAGTTTAAATATTGAGAGGTTTCAAAGATACATACATACGTGTATTCACGCAGTCTCTAACGAGGTCGGTAACGGGAACAGAGTGCCTTAAATTTTAGTCCAGGAAGCTTTGCCTTGTTTCCTCCACATTTATAACTCTCTTCATAAATTATCATTTTATGTTTTTGTATATTTCCAAGAAAAACATTTAAGATGAAGAAATTTAAAGTAATATAGTTAGTTTTTTTTCTATGATTTATTTCTTTTCTTGATTGTTTTCTTTTTCATCAGGAGAACCATCTACTTGTTTGTTGTCCTCTGATAATTAAAAAAAATATTTAAGAATTATTTATTCTATTAATAATTTTCTCAAAATATGTGCTGGATAGAAACAATTAAACATGTCATATAATGTTCACATAAATGTCCATAACCTTTGCTTTACATAAGTGTAATTTAGACTCTAAAATTTTTGAACCGATTAAACTAAATTTATTTAGCATTTGTATGATATATGATCATGAATATAATAAGTTTTTAAAATTTTCAAAATATGTCAAAATATTTCATATTTATAAAAAGTTAACGAAAACTAACGTACACACATTATGTTTACGAACAATTCCTGATGGGGTACGTAAATAGAACCGCTTGCCATATATAGTCCTTGCTTTTTCACATTAATAAACAATTTCTAAAAAATAAAATTATCACTTTTTGGCACATCACAAAACATAAATAATCCTGTCATTACTTTTATAACTTATGGACACTCGAAAAATTGGTAAAAAGAAAACGCATTAACACATATAGATGAGTAGTCCACGTAAGCGGGGCACACACACATGCTCGCCGCCACCCCATCCACCCTACATTTTCCTTTAAAAACCCCACACCCCGGAGGCTTTTGATAAGGAAATGCAGACATTTGAAGAAAAGCTAAGTATCGAATAAGCATTTAGAAGTAGAGTGCCGGTATTTACGAAAGGATGTCATAATCTACGGATGGGCTTGCTATGGCGTCTTACATTTTTTTCAGAATTCGAAATCTTTTCATACGCTCGGTTTATTCAAGCTTTTTATAGCATGAGCGATTGTATGTACAATGCATAATTTTTATATCTTATTCAATCACGTCTATTTATAATATTTTTTTTATATATTGTAAGATATTTAACAATACAATGACTTTGATTGTGAAAAGAAATAACCATCGCCTATACACACCATACATGTAAAATGTGCGTTGCTATCCATGTGGAGGCAATGTTAATAGTGTGTTGTTGCTGTCAAAATTGTTAATAGCATGTCTGTGGGGTAGAAATTTTAAGCCACGTGAATAAGTTTATAGACTACCTTACCCTACATCAAATACAAATGTGACAAACCCGACGCTACCGACGAGACGCTAGTGCTTGTGATTTTTCATTTAATACTTTTTTAAGTTTTTTCGATAATTCTGTAAAAAGGGAACTGAAAAAAATACTACATACAGCAACACCTGTATTTATATTGTGATGTTAACAAATAATACCCGTTTTTTCAGAAAAGCGACAAATTATCTTTAAATTAGTAAATGTTCATTCATAAATTAACCTTGATATAAATATCATGCCGGAATAGATTTCGTGTTAGGGAAAGTACAACCATCCATTGATCCATCGATTTGGCGGGTGGTAAAATGGATAGATCTTCATTTTTGATAGTATCGTTTTTTTTACATACGATAACCGGGAATACAAGCCGTCAAAATCTATCGATATTTAAGCTGTTCATGGGTGTTGAAACACGACCATAAACTAGACTTCTGACTGTTACGATTTTTGCCATAAAAACATTTACAACAATTTTATCAGATCCGATCCCAAAATATATTTAACATATAATATCAATGCTTAAAAAGCCAATAGAATACCTAATCCATAAAACATCCATCGGTTGTTTAATTAAACTTTATCTTGACCGTATTTAAATTCCAACTTACAGTATCCTTTCACAAACTCTAGAACAAATGGCGAGTCACTCCCCCAAAGCGTTTAGGTTTCACTAAAAAGCGCTAAACGCGACGAGATTCGCTAATAATCTACTTCCCCTACTAATTAAAACTCGGTTTTAATTGCTGCAAAAGTCCACCTGTTGCTTTAATTTCATCTCGCTTTCACAATGGTGTCGTTTCATTGGAGGCTGTGAGGCGTCCCGTATCCGGATACCCGGTATAATTGTCAGAAAATTCAATTTTCCAACGACCTAATTGGGACCAAATGAAATTTCGTTCCTCGTTCCTTTGTTCGAAAGCTTCGACCCATGGCTTGATTGCTTGATGAAATAATGAATTAATTATATTTACCATTTTCACAGCGTTCAGTAGCTTCATTCAATTGAGCTTGTATAACTTTTTTCATTACTTTTTATTTCATAATTTTCGTGTTTTTTAATATAAATTAATTTCTTTTTACGTGGATATTGTTTAAAATCTTGCAAGTTTTTTTGGCTTTTTATATAATTTTGTGGTTATCGTAGTTTCAAAGTCAAAGACAAAAATGTTTTAATTACATGACTTATATACTGAGTATAAGCTTCGAAAATCTCTATTCATTTTGCAATCTTTTTACATATAGAGCATGTTAAAAACATGATAACAGTATTATAAAAAGTCTTGCAATAAAAAAGCTCCTAATGCCTATAATTATACAAAATATCATGTAAAAAACATTTAAATTGTAGCAATCTATCACAAAATTCTAAGCATCCGAACGTAATCAAAAACACCACTTACATTTATAATACTACAAAATTGCTTCAAACCAACGCCGGAACGAAATTATCAGGCCATTATCAAAGAACCCCTTTCTTTAATTACCTGCACATAATTTTTGTTTGTTTGTACGTTCCACCCAAGTCATTATTTTAATAACTGAAAGAAAGGCTCAATTTAAGATACGACTAGATATCATTAATGTTGATTAGTGGTAATTTAGTATCATAGCGCACTAGTTATGAGAGCGTTTATCTTGTTATTCAATTATAGTTTTTTGTGTTAATAGCACGAAACATTAAGCAAAAGTAAGCAATTGTAGTGGATCTAGTTTCTTAATTTGTTTTATGTAGTGTATTTCTAAATGTCTAATGTTGGCTCTTAACAATAGCTTACGAATACAACAAAATATGTAACTGTTTTATGTCTAGAAATATTGTTCTTAGGCCGTCGAAAAGAATATTTATTTATATTAAAGTTTTGTAAATGAAATGAAAATTTTAGAATGTGTGAATATAATATAGAAAGAATAATAAAGTATAGTCCGTATCTTTGTGTGTTTGTCCGGGTATTTTTATGAAAGCATGTTATATATTCGACTGTCAGATAGTTCGTAAGAGGCTTAACATCATAAAACTAGTGTGTTTTTTTCCTATACTAGGCTATATTAAATGTTAACATTATTTAATAAATTAACTTTGTAATTTAAATTAAAATATCGATTTGTTAATACCAATACTCGTATGTAATCGAAAGTGAGTTTTAGTCTTTAGTAAGTTAGTGACAAACATAATAAGATTATTTTCATATCTTATAATAGCAAACAAGCAGATGGGGTCCTAATGGAAAGAGTCAGCCATCGTCTATAGAGACCAAAGATGCTAATGTTGTGTTGCTATCTTGTGGCGAGGGCTAACGACACATGCATAAGTTTACTGGCTACCTAAGCCTCCAAACCGGAACATGACAGTGATAAGTACTGACGCTATTGCGATAGGAATAGGTAGGGCGGTGGTACCAGACCCGGGCTAGACAATGCAGAAATCTACCACTTAGTAAAGTAACAAAAAAATCGTTTATGCCACGGTTTATACTCATGTAAAATTTTTTCATTTATTTTTCATCATAATATGATATTATATTATAATAAAAAGTTGTATTAACTTTCAATTAAAATTCCATTCATTTTAACAGGGGCCAATGAATTACGTCACATGTTGTGACACGTCATCGAAATATATATTTTGTGTGACAAAGGGCGGGCGGTCAAAAGCTTTGTGACGTCACATGTTAAAATCTAAAATACAAAATTTATATGTAAACTAAAAACTTAAAAATATTAATAACTCGATCTATATTTATAAGGTTTATGTTTAATGCTAATGGTGAAGAACTGCTGTTCGTTTTACTAATTTTAAATGAGTCGCTCAGCAGAAGAGTGACCTAATCTATAAAACAGTAAAAGAGTTATCATTAAATAGACCACTTTTTCTTCGAAACTAACAATAAAATTATATTAGAATGAGAACTGTGATCATCGCTATTTATTGATAATAAACAAAACAAGATTTAGATCATTATAGTTACAAAGATCTACACACACTGAAAAAACTACCTACTTAACTCTTTCATTATAAATTTGTTGATTAGGCACTTTTCCGTTGAACGACTCAAATATTAAATTGAAAAATATGTGAAGTCACACAAGGGGTGAAGGGTATCTCAAAAGTGTGACAACCTGTGACGAAGGGGAAGGGGTTCAAAAATACTAAATTTTTTGGGACGTAATTATTGGATGGCCACTCATAACAAAAATGTAATTATTCCGATTCCTCAGCGTATTGTCTAAATTAATTTTACATTAATATCTTTCTCTCAACGAAATGAAAAGAAAAAAAGAACATATTATTACATATTGGCAAATTAGTGTTTAATTTCGACAAATACTTTGTCTAGTTATAAATAACCAATTTAATAAATTAATCCGAGCAAATAACGTACGAGTTCACTCCATTGACATGACATGACTGATTAACAGAGTTAAAAATTTCTATCTCTCTATTTTCTCTTCATTGGGAGATATATGTAACTTAATTACATATACATACACAATATACACACTATACATACACTTATGAAAATTAGTACATGTGCTTGGACGATTAAATATATCTTATTCAAATATTAAATAATCCCAACAACATTACACATACATATCAAACTGATAATCTCAGTTTTTCCGTCGGTTTCTCAACCGACGAAAATACAGTCATGTTTTATCAAAAATTGAGAAAATAAATGTTTTCTGACGGATTCTTGATATTGTTATAAAATTATTATAAAACGTTTAATCAATATTCATAAGTTTAAATTATAATATTCATAGTCATTTGTTTTTTATTAATATAAATAACATTATATTGTCACTAATATCCTCAATAAATTCTAACCGGTATTATTGTATTCGTTATATTATACACATTAAATATTAAATTTTAATTATACATAATGATATTCATTAATGGAAATGACATTTAGCTGTTTTGTAATTATCTCTACACGTGTGGATGTCACATATATCTTAGAATCTCAATTATATTTTTAGATAATTTATAAATCAGGCATTATTATGTTAAATTTATAATTAAAAACTCGTTTTGATCATTGTCTGCTAATATTTGTTCATTTTTGTTCCCGGAACTCTGTAAAAATGATTAAAATTATCCGGATAAAATTTTCCCGTGTTGGTCTGAGTTCCTTTTGAAAAATCGACAATTTGCCATGCTGCCAGGAACTAACGGGTCACTACCATCGTGAATAGAGTTCTGCAACGTCTCGTCCGAGTTTTTGGTACTATCGGCTTACCTATTCCTATCGCAATAATATCGCAATAATCGTCAGTGCCTGTCACAGTCATGTTCCGGTTTAGAGAGTGAGGTAGCCGGTAAAATTATGCATGTGGAATTATTACCCCGCCACATGGATAGCAATACATTAACATTTTCATTTTAATTATAAAACACTTGTCTACTAGTTTCACTATATATATTTTTTCAAATTTCTTAAAAGTCTACCAAATTAAAATCTTTGATGGCTATAGGCAATGGCTTATCTTTCCGTTAGGAGAGTCATCTGCTTGTTTGCTATCTAATGATATAAAAAAAAATCATCGACCTCAATCTTTAAACGCACCTATCCATATACCTAACAGGTGAATAGCAACTTTAAATTTTGCTTGACGCTAATATGGACATCGAAGTATGTCTATAAAAACACTGACTAATCGAGGGTGCATTTCACTCCTGCCTTTTTCTGCAAGGTTTATAGGCGTGACGCTATTTATTTATATATTTGTTTAAGATTGTGATAAAGAAAGAAAAAATAACCATGTAGCTTAATTAACATTAATATATTTATAAAAACAATCTGTGGTGTAACACTCGCGGATCGGGTTCGTGGGTTCGTTCAAGGTGAGAGAATTTGGAATTGAGAGTCAGTATCGGTGTAAAAATGAGAAAGGGTATGCTCCATTAGTTCGGAGCTGTTAAAACAATGGTAGAGGAATGATTGACAAAACAGATATACGATGCGAATGTGGATGGGTGTAGGTGCCAGGGGAGATTAAAACGGATGTACCATGATCAAATTGGTCAGGTTCCGTCCGAAGATGGTGTCAAAAATCTTCGAAACCGTCGTGTTTGCACGAAGAGGGCTATGAATGTGAAAAAAGCAAGGCAAGTCTGTCTGGACCGTGACATTGGGCACTCAAATCTATCTGCCTACCCCGTAAAGAATTCTGTGTGAAGATATGTTCTTGTTATTATATTTATTTATACTTTTGACTTAAGTCAAGTGGATTGTTATAGTCTTAAGCGATCTTGAGTAATATACGTGTAGGTCAAGGTTATACGACCAAGTCTGTACAATTTAGAAGAAGGCGGATATAAAAAAATGTCTTATTCAAAACTTATAAATATTTCTTTACGAGTATTATTTTCTATGGCTATTTAGTTAAACGTGATAACTTCTCATTCTTGATGACAGTGAACCCTTTGCGAGTATTAAAACATGTACACAAATATAACATTTATTTCAAATGCCTTAAATATGAAATTTCTGTGAAATCTACACGAAATTTATCACTACATTGATGCTTAACATGGCACTATTGTGAAAGGTAACATTAAAGTAGGTAATAAGCAAGACGGAGCAAACGAGACAATTACTCGGTGCCACGTTAAAAATCAAAGGTAACAATGTTATTTATACGTTTTGTTTCTCACATACATTCTACACTCACATCCGTGATATGAATACATCATTAGTAATTAGATTTAATGATTTTCTTGAAATTTTTACCTAGAATTATATAAATACACCAATTTCTTTTTAAACTTAATTTTATTTTATTTCCAATCTCAATTATGTTAATATTTTATTTATTATTTAATTTTAATAACCCATTTTAATTATATATGGACTATTTTTGTAAAAAAAGGGTCTGAAATAAATGAGTTATTATTATTATATTATTAATATAGCTTTTGAAAGTAAAGCGGACATAATATATTCGAGCGAGTCGTATACTTGTATTTAACTGTTGTTGTTACTCGTTATATTCTTGTAGTCCTTACAAACTTGTGTTGTATATTTTATATCATAAGATAGCAAACAAGCAGAAGGGTCTCTTGATGGAAAGAGTAAAACCATCGCCTATTGACACCAAAGATGTTAATATTGCCTTGCTATTTTGTGGCGAGGTCTAATGCTTTGAAAAGGCAAGGTTTGATATGAATTAGGGACCTTCAATAAAAGACCTCTGGTATTGCGGATATCCATGGGCGACGGTGATCACTTACCATCAGGTGCACCTCCTGCTCGTTCGCCCCCTTTTCCATAAAAAAATATATAAGTGTACCAGTTACCTTTTCCGCCAAACCGGAACACGACAGTGACAAGCACTGACGCTATTTCGGCAGGAATAGGTAAGGCGGTGGTACCAGACCTGGGTGAAACAATGCAGAAATCTACCACCTAATAAAATTGTATGCTTTACTCCCTTATATTTTGGACAGTAGCTGTGACATATGTGTTTTTTTTTTTTATATCATAAGATAGCAAACAAGCAGATGGGTCTCCTGATGGAAAGAGTCAACCATCGCCTATAGACACCAAAGATATTAATGGTGCGTTGCTATCTTGTGCCGAGGTCTAATGCCACATGCATAAGTTTACCGGCTACCTTACCCTCCAAACCGGAACACGACAGTGACAAGCACTGACGCTATTGCGGCAGGAATAGGTAAGGCGGTGGTACCAGACCCGGGCGAGACAATGCAGAACTCAACCACCTAGTAGCCACGATGGTAGTGACTCGATAGCCAATCGGTCGCCTTTTACGACCTGCCTGGCAGAACGGCAGTTGGCCTATTCTTCAAAGGAGGCCGGGACCAACACGGTGAGATTATTAATTATTATTATTATTATCAACCAACATGTGTGTGTGTGTGTGACGACTGTGAAGGATGTTCATTATACTTTATCCATTTTATTAATGGTTTTTTGACAGCTGGAAGATTTTTTATGCGTACCTGAGAAGCATAGCACTATAAGTGCCAAAAACTAGGTTTTCAGGAACTAAACTTTTACTTTATTGTAAGGGAGTCCAAGTTGCTAAATATGTAGTTACTCGAGCGTCGTAGGGACCAATTGGATTTATTAGATAAAATTATAGTATGCGAGGTGCCCCCTCCGCTTATGTTAATCTGACGTGCGTAAGTGCAAAAATCCCTTCTTGGGCTCTGAAAAACTATTTAGAATAATTTAATAATTTACTCAATTTGAAAATCTGGGTTTCAAAATTTGGAAATTATACAATTAACGGAGCAAAAAATAAATAATTGAAACTTTCCGAGACATTATTAGCTAAATAATTAAAATTTCTTAATTCACGTCCAATCGATTTAGTTACTTAAATAACGTGGGCTTTGTTAGCTTTAAACGACTTAGGTTTAATTATATCAATCTTATACTTCAGCGATGAAAAGCTTCGTTTTAGTTCATACATAAGCTCATGACAATTATACGCTCCAACAAACTTATGAGCGGAAAATTACAATACAACTTAAGGTACTTTTTGCGTTAGGCTCACGGCAATTGAACTTAGAAAATAGCAGTGATTGTCACATACTTTGCATGCTTTGGAGACTTGATAACTGATGATTCTCATGTCAAGTGAGCATTTAATAATAGAATTGTAAGGAAAACGAGAAATGATATCTCTATTTCGTAATTTATATAAATTTTGTAGACACAGAGGTTTTGCTTTAACAAGAAAAGATTGTCTTTTTAGACACATTTTACATCACGACAGCATCAAGCACAAAAGCACACAATATACGCACTCAACGCACGTTTCACTTCGCAACCGAAGCATCTTTAGGAGACACAAACACTACTACACTCAACGCGAGTTGAAGTAGTAATATGAGTACAATGTACTATTTGCATAAATTTGCAAAATAACTAGTTTTCTTCGTATTATACTAGAGTATTTTTTATACATAGAAATAATAATATATTGTAATTGGAAAGTATTTTGAAAAGTAATTATGAATATCCTCAGTTTACTTAATGTGAAAGTATTTAGGCAACTTGTTCGGTACTTTTTAGCCATAAGATTGCAGGCATGTAGCGTCTTGATGATACATGACAACCATTCTCTACATACATTATTATTATACATAAATTCTGTTTAATAAGTAGTTGTTAACCACTTGAAAGGGTTATAAGCGTATATGCGGAACTTTATCATATACTAGCTGTTGCCAGCTACTTCTTCCGCGCGGACTTCGTTTACTCCGCACAGCACCTCCCCCGTAGGTGACAGCATGATAATATGTAGCCTATATGTTGACCCGACCTGTTAGTAATATTCATGCAAAATTTGAAGTAAATCCATGCAGTACTTTTTGAGTTTACCCCTGACATACATACAGACAAACAGACAAACAGATAAAAATTCTAAAAACTATATTTTTGGCTTTGATATCGATTGTAGATCACGCCCCTAGTATTCTTTTAAAAAAATATTCAATGTACAGTTTTGACTTTCCTACGATTTTATTATATGTATAGATATACCTCAACATTTAAGCTGCCGGTACACGCACAGTTGTTAGGAGGGCAGAAATAAGGAAGGCAAATTCCTATCTACTTACTAGTGTTTTTAACGTTCTTTCTTTACGAGGTATCGGACTGAAATGCTGTTTAGACAACTTTGAGAACGGATTGTGAACTATTTTTAAGAAAACTGAGGGATACGACGAAAATTAATTATTTAGTTTTTTTTGATATAAGTCGAATTTATAAGCAAACATATTTTATCTACATTGTGGGTTTAAGACTGTAGATACCTTTATGGATAATCTTCCTGATTGTATTGACTAGTATTTGTGATATTTGTTTCGTAATTAATAATATTGACGTATTTCCTTAAAAAAAGTATTTTTACGCCCATATGTCCCGAAGAGGTAGGCAGAACAAGTGCACCCACGATTAGCTGATATACTTAGCCTCATAATGTGATAGATCGTAAGCCTATCGCCAACCTGGCATTTATCGAATCGAGGGCAACGTTGTTTTAATCAAAAAACGGAACAACCTTATTTTCTATGATTTTCCAAAACATTTAATAGTAGACTATACTCAGTTGATGCTATGCTTACTCAAGATTTTGTTACCAAGTACACTTAGCAGAATAAAACACAAGCCGTGATTAAAGTATAAGAACGGTCATCAAAGAATTCATTTTAGTAAAATAATAAATCTTACGTTAGCACCAAGAACAGACAGTAAATCGAAACAAAAAACAGGCACCCTTGCCAAATCGAGTCGAATCGAACTTAGAGCAAAACAGGGACAGAACCTTATCAAAATTTAAATTTGGAAAAAAGCGGGGGCCGTCTCATTTCAATAACCGTTATTTGATCCCGTCCCCTCCCCTCCTTGCCTCTTGTCGCCGGAGTGCCCTGTCCTATGGGTGATTGATGGCGACGGAGAAACAATGGCTACTCTTCGCAACCCGACCAAAACCAAACGCGAATCCTAATAAACGCGTTATTTTATTTTGGCCCCGAATAACGAGACGTTAATAAATATGGACATAGCTTTAAATTTTACATTATCAGCTTGCCGGGCGAGTGATTCTAATTTCGCATACATAGATGTATTCCGACTTGACAGGAGTCCTAACGGGATTGCTTTGTTTTTGTTGTTTCCATTTGTTTTTGGTTTCGAAATTATTTAGACGCAGGTTGAAAATGAGACAGGATGTTTAAAGATTGTACCAGTTGAAACTTATTTAGCATATTTTATGGTGCGAGGGAAATAAAACATTTCTTACACGTCAAACACGTCAAAACATTTACTTTAGTGGTTTAAATATGAATTTATTTTTATATAAATTATCCACAGTAAATACATATTTAAAGAAATATGCACTTAAATTTTCTTTATTACGATAGTATCTCTACGTTCTTATCCCGAAGATGTAGGCAGAGTTACAACCAGTGCACTCACGATTAGCTGAAGACACTTAGACCCATAATGCAATAGGTGGCAAGCCTATCGCTAACCGGGCACTTATCCAATTGGGAAAACTGAAAAAAACTGTTTTTTGTTTTCCCTAAACGGGAAATAAATCCGGGACCTCTTGTGGTCAACACCGACACCCGACCACTAGACCACAGAGGCGACTAGGTGACATTTTTTTTATATAAAATATGTATGGTAAATAAATGTTTAAATAAATCTCCACTTAAATTACTTTTATTACGATCGAACCAAAAATGACGAAATTTGGCGTTTCTGTATGTAAAGTGTTTTTTATATTTTGTTTTTATTTTTGTGTAAAATTTAAAGTAGATGTTAAGTGTTTAATTTTGAAAAAAGTATATTGCGGTAATGTAGGGGACGGCTCTAGGGAGACAAGATGGAACCTTAGTAATAACTTTTTGGTTCGGTTGGTTTGCTTGAAAATATTCGTCATATAATAATATTGTTTTTAATTTAAAGAACATAATAATCATATCTAAGTATATGTTTAGCATATTTTAGGCTTAGGCATATTTTTTATATTTTACTACATAAATTTTCCTAAAAATAACAACAACAAAATATTACAATCAATTTTCGAGATACATGGTATGTTTTAATTTGTATGACATAACATAAAAAAATATCGTTATACTAAATAAGTAAATGGATCTCCAGATGGAAAGAGATAACTATCACCTACAGACACCATAAATGCTAGTATTGTTACTATTCGTATGGCGAGATGGTATGCCACATTCATAAGTTTACCGGTGAGAAGCATTAACGTTATAGCGGCAAGAACAGGTAAAGCCATAGTACGAAACCCGAGCGAGACGTTGCGAACACGATTAGCCATTCATTCACCTTTTACGAATAGCCTGGCCGAAAGGTAGATGGTCTGACATGCTTAAAAAAGATACTGATATTTACTTCTTTCATAAATAAAACTTTGAATAGTCCATTTGGTACAAGTACATCAGCTAATGCTATCGGAGAGCGACACATGCATTTTGCAAGACTTAATTCACTTTACAACAGTGAAAGAGCTTTGGCACAGTTCGAAATATTCGGTTAAACCGTTCTCGTTGAGGGCCAACAACGCTATTTGAATATGTTATCTGAACATGAATAAAGCGGAATTAACATACGTTCAATACGAACTGGACATTTTTTAATATAAATTCCATCCTTAAATTGGTCAGAGAAATGTACGGGACTCATTGACACCTACGCTTATAATTCGTCCTCAAAAGCCTCGTGGCCATCTCATCGATATTCATGGATTGTGAGTTGTAAAAAGCTATAAAACACCATTTTTATATCTCGTGTTTAGACAGTGGTGTTGTGATAAGAAAACCTGTCCGATACGGACCGGATATCGCGGACCATTCACAAAAAACCAATACGCACTCATAGGGCTACCAACGCTTTTATATGAACACATAATAATACAATATTAAAATAAACTTCTAATATGTACCTACGTAAATTTATTCGTAGTAAGTTTTGAAAATCATGACTATGTACATTATAATATGAACTTACGGAATTGCAAGATACAATATCTTACATGAGGATATTTACAAACCATGGGGTTTTATCCTCATTATGAATATTTTTGTATTCTACTCGTAATGGTCCGTGCTCCAATTGAAGAACAGACTTTTGCCGTTCTGCCAGGCAGTTTGTAAGAGGCAAAAAATTGGCTATGCGAGTCACTATCAACGTGGCTACTTGGTGGTAGAGTCCTGCATTGTCTCGCCCGGGTGATATACTACCGCCTTACCTGTTTCTCTCGCAATTGCATCAGTGCTCGTCATTGTCGTGTTCCGGTTTGGAGGGTAAGGTAGCTAATAAACTTATACATGTGTCATTAAGACCCCGACACGAAGATAGCAACGCACATTTTATGGCGATGGTTGTCTCTTTCCATCATGAGAGCTATCTACTTGTTTGCTATCTAATGTTATAAAAAATATATATATAAATTAAGCTTTGTAGCAAGTCGTTCCTTTTTTGGCTTTTAAATAACTATGTCATTGTCATTGAAATGTTTAATTAATTGAAAATATCTTTGTAACACTAACAAAGAATGATAGCAGCGTTACATACTGTAAAAATTGTATTTGTCTGCTACACATCTTTTAAATAGTACATCCTTAGAATGATGCGTAATAGGTATAGACTTACACATATAGATGTCCACATAGATGTACATTCATTCATCATATCAAGTCAAATATTTTATATAATATAGTAGGGTTGGCAGCCCTACGCACACATGACCACTCGTGTATGGGTGTTTGGGTGTCAGTTATACAGGCTTCGTGGCGGTCACCGCGCTCCATTCATAAATAGTAGTAGCTTTTACAACCACCGAATGTGATCGGTCTATTTTGACAACTTACATATTATAGAAATAACTTTTGAATTTATTACGAACTTTTTGTTACTGAGGTTTTAACCTATGGATAATTGTGCTGATATTTATCATTTTAAAATACAATGAACATACATATTATATTCACGGTAAATTGTTTAGGGGTAAGTATTACAAATTCATCCCTTGCTTGACCTTACTATGACCTCTCGGACTTCGGTATAATTAACGTAATCAGTAAATATATGATTTAAATTATACTGTTAGTGTCAAAGTTTGAGGAAGTAACAATAGTTACAACATTTTTTTATGTTAAAAGAATTTACCACCTAGCTGAGCCAGCGAGAAGAATAACATGTCATCAATATAATCTTTGTAATAGCTATTATAAATATACTTACTTGTATTTCCAGTTCACTTCTATAAAAGTGATGTATAATATCGTACACCTGTTCCTAATTCTTATCCATCCATTTACTACGGTCGTTACAACTTTTTTTATGTTAAAGGAATTTACCACTTCCTAACTGAGCCAGAGAGTAAAATACCATGCCATCAGTATAATTTTTGTAATAGCTATTATAAATAAACTGATTTTACAAGAGTTCATTTGTAATACCTATTTCAAAATGCAGTTTTTCCAAGACGTGCCGATGATGGAAAGTATCAAATTTAATATAACCTTTCACGTGAAAACGGATTATCACGAAGATAACACTTACTTAGACCAATTTTATTAATGAAAGACAGATAGTCTTTAGATCTTTAGATACAAAATTTCGTCAAAATCGTTAGACACGTTTAAGAAAATCCAAACACACTCTAAAGTACTCTTTATGGTATATAGTATATATAGTAAGTAACTCTTTAAAGTATAGGATAATGATTTTATTTTCCTGTATCAGTCTCTTAGGGGTTGATTTTTGAAAAAAGTAGCCAATGTTTGACCCCGGGTTTTCAAATATCTCCTTGCCAAGTTGACGCTATGGCGGTAGGAGTAAAGGTGGTGGCGGTGGTATTATATACCCGGGCGAGACATTGCGGAACTCTACCTCCTAGTAGTCACGATAGAAGTGACACGTATAGCCTTTTGGAACTGCCTGGCAGGTCTCTATTCTTCAAAGGAGCCTGGACCAACGCGAGGTAGGATCTGCCCCCCAGGTACTAAATACTTGTGTGGTAATTATTTGTATTCAAAGACAAAGAACGAAAGATTGGTAATGGGAATCACCACAAGCATGATTCCTAGGTGGTAGGTCTCTATTCGTCTATTCTTCAAATGTTAGATTCGTTAGCAGGTTTAGTTACAATTATTGTGTTCACTTACCAGGTGAGGCAGAGCCAAGCGCAAATCGGACTCGCCTACATAGGGTTCTGTATTACCGAGCAATAGTAACCAAGGTAATTCGCATAGGGATTATTTTATTGTATGTGGATTGGAATCCTCTTTAGGATCTATTTTTTTATTATTTGCGATGATACGCGGCGGCTACAATATAAAATATTCTGTGAAAATTTCAGGTATCTGACTATTTCCGTCAAGAGATAGAGTCCTGTTTGGCGGATTGCAAAGATAATAGGGTCCCGATTGTCACTTGTAGATACGGGAACATAAAAACTCTACCTATTTATTAGGGAAATAGCGTAATGGTATTTTTTCAAATATTAGATATAGTATTGTACAAAGCCATATTTTATCGACCTACTAAAGTCGTTATTACATGTTATTACGTAATCGAAACCACATATTACGATATAGAAAGAAACTTCTTCACCACACCTAAACAATGCGCTAAGATGAAATGACTCATTGACAATTAATTCCCTGTCATAAATATGTCACTGTAGCCTTTATAGTTCTGTTTCATTTGATCAGATCGTT
The DNA here is from genome assembly GCA_036924255.1 of Apodemia mormo. Lineage (NCBI taxonomy): Eukaryota > Metazoa > Arthropoda > Insecta > Lepidoptera > Riodinidae > Apodemia > Apodemia mormo. The sequence goes on along the minus strand of JAUPFN010000015.1, from coordinate 23,644,588 downwards.
GGCATCGATATCGAGAACTTGTTTTTTGGATAGGCCATCACACATGTGTTAATTAATTCGTAGGCGCGTAGGCGTTATGCCGCTATTATGATAAAATTATGTGGTAGCGCACCATTTTATTGCCTTTATTCCTACACAAAGAATTTTAGACCAATTTATTATAACTTATTTTTAAATAATATGTGGTATTTATCCCAATAAATACTAAGCTATGCTGATATTATAGCGATACAACTTTGCAGCCTTGTTGGGCACGCAATCTTTGATGACATATTTTAAATATTAAATATTTTTTGAATAATCTTTGACTACACATTTTATCTAGATTCTAGAAATTCTAATAGGTAAGAGTCTATTATTATATTTTAGGCAAGGTAATTGCATTATTGAATTTTTTCATGCAATTTATTAGCATTGTTTTATATGTTGTGCGTGATATAGATATATTATTCAATGTCATGTATTATATAATCAAGCCCATAAGTAACATATTAATTAAATTAAAGATGACTACATGATCGATGCGATGTACACGTGGAAAATATTATTGAATGTATTAGCAAGAAGCCTTTTATGATTAAATCTTGAATATGGCACGATTGGTGCTACTATGGGCCATAAGACAATGTTAAATGCGAGTAAATGTGTTTCGAACAATGTAACATCATAAATGGTAAAGTATTCAGTGGATAGCTTAGCGATGAGATTATAAATTAATGTTTGATATATTTTATATATATATATATATATATATATATATATATATATATATATATATATATATACACACACACACACGATTTTGCTAAATATATTTACTAAAAGTAACCATTTTCGAGATTGAGCACAAGAAAATTAATCACCAGTGTTTGATATAATTTTGGCAAATATTATACAATATTAAGTAAAATAGTACATTGTGGTAATATTAAATCATTTATGCATAAGAACAGTTGGCTATTCAGGAGAAAATGTTGGAGGTACTTAATTATTATTATATTTTAAACTTATTATATACCAAACATTCTATAAGTATAAATGCTTCGTTTTCATACCAATAGATATGAAACAAGTAAATGACTCTCCTGATGGAAAGATAAACCAATGCCTATAGACACCAAAGATAATAATGGTGCGTTGTTATCCGATAGCGGAATGGTAATGCCTCCGAACAAAAAATAATTGTCACAAGCATTGACGCTATTGCAACGGGAATGGATAGAGAGGTGGTACCACATGCACGAGCGACACGTTGTGGAACTCCTAGTAGTCATAATAGTGACACGTAAAGCTTGTTGTTAGCCTGGGCAGAATGGTAGATGGTTTATTCTTCAAACGTAGCCTGGACCAACATGGGTGACAGCACGTATTATTTTATAAATATACAAAGCTATAATATAGCGTATATATTTCTGAACCGGAATGAACAAGGTAAAAATACTACTGAATCTTTCACCTTGTTCATTCCGGTTCAGTCATTAGTTCCATTCAATTTCCAATTACAATTTTAATTGATATAAAAACTAATTTAAAAATATACACATCGTTAAAATAATTAAATATGATATTTTTTTATTTCATGACTACGTATTATATCATTGTAACTTAAAAATGTATAAGTTAAAATATGTGAAGAAAATTATACACAATTTAAACATTTTCAAATAAAAATAAATTATTTAATAACAAGACATTATAGATTATGTAAATAGGTTATAACATGTTTATCTCTGTAACCCGACTACATATCCTATATGAAAATGTTGACAGGATGGAAAAGTCATGTTAAAAAATGTAAAAATATAAAATAATTTCTTACATAATTCTCTTTTCTCGTCAATTTATGAATCCTACAAATCACCGAGGCCAGAAACCGTAATATTTTTCCGTATTACAATTTAAAAATGCGTGCTACACTAACCTGTTAACCACGTAAAATAGGACACTTTGTTTAAGCCGGTAACTACTAACAGCTAGTCCGTTTACATTGTTGATTTGTAACTTCGTTCGTTAACGGAATGAACTTGTTAGTGGTCACTGAATTGAATGCCTATGGAATACATCAAACTGAGCCTAAGGTTTCAATCTTACAGTGATTAATATTCATTGGGTGGTTTTTCTGGGGATTCAGGGAATTAATTAATTGGTAGTGTAATGTTTTGCATCTGTACTTATCCACAGTTCTATACTAATATTATAAATGCCATAGTCCGTCTGTCTGTTACGCATTTACAGCTAAACTACTAAACCGAGTTTGATGAAATTTGGCGTGGACATAGTGAAGATCTGGGGTCAAATATAAGGTTTTTTCAAAAATCAACCCTCAAAGTGGCTGAAAGAGGCGATGAAAATTTATAAGACAAACTATGAATCGATAACATCTTGACCTACTCGCAGGCAAAGCTAAATGAGTCGCTAGTAAAAAAATAAATATCGCTGGACAAATTACAGGAAGGGATCTAGTTTCAAAGTAAAATATCATTTGCTTGTATAATAAGTGTTTGTTAAAAATACTTATACATAGGTAATAATACTGAAATATACAAATAAATAAAATTAGCTACGTTTATCGCACACACATACACACACACACACACACACACACACACACACACACACACACACACACACACACACACACACACACACACACACACACACACACTTGTCTCTGTCAGGAATCGAAGCCGTGTTCCGTCGATTGCGTAGTCCGATTTGGTAAGCTTTCAACCAATAGGACGGCCATATCATTTATAAGCGTTTTTTTAAAAAAGGTCTTGAAAAACGCACAGACGGACAACGAAGTGATCCCATAAGGTTTCCGTTTTTCTTTTTCAAGTACGGATATCTAAAAATCGCCAGGTATCTCTATTAACATGTACTTTCTAAAGCGGTTTCAGGCTTTTAAATAATTTAAAAAAGTATTATTACGCCCCGTTCCTTTGCTAGGTAGGCAGAGTAAACCGAACGTCTGTAGACTTTCCGATTTACCGCGATTCACCGGTTTGTCGGTTGGCGATATTAGTGGTGATTCTCATCGCCACATCTACCGACATTAGGGTGGATCGAAAAATTTTTTTTTCTTAGCATGGGGGTAGAATTTGTAGCTTATAATAAAAAAAGAAAATTTTTCAAAAAAAAAAAATTTTTTTTCGCAACATTTGGAGATAGCCCACTCGTTTTTTAATAAAATAATGGATCAAATGGACTAAAAAATTTTAAAATATTTAAACGATGTTTTAGAATCTGTGGAATGTCTTTTTGAAAGCCAAATGGAAATCAGAAGTCAAAAAAAATTTTTTCCTATTATTTTTGTAACTTAAGCGAAAAATAAAGAATTAAGCAGCCCTTTTATCTGTATTAAAGTAAAAGGTAAGTGAAAAAAAAATCATATGCAATTATTTTTTCATGTTTTCCACGATTTTTGACGGAAAAAAAATTTTTTCGCTAGAATAAGTCCATTTGATCCATTAATTTATTAAAAAACGAGTGGGCTATCTCTAAATGTTGCGAAAAAAAAATTTTTTTTTTGAAAAATTTTCTTTTTTCATAAGCTACAAATTCTACCCCCATGCTAAGAAAAAAAAAAAATTTTTTTTTTCGATCCACCCTAACCGACATGTTAACGATTATCGACTATTTCTAGCGATAACGGGACTCATAGCTTTACGTGCTCATCTAAGGTATTGCCATATGCCACTTCGTCAGACTCCGAGCTACTAGTGAGATTTTGTATTTGCAAGAAAAAATTCAAAAAGCTAAAAAAAGAAAAGCGAAAACAACAAAAACGTTTTTGCCCGACCCCGCTATTGAACCCGGGACCTCAAATCTGAGCCGAATAAGCTACTCCTAGAGTACAAAGCAGCCAATAACAAACATATTGTTAAACAACAGTAGAAAAAAACTAGAACTTATGTCGTGTTTTACGAGTAGGTATGTATATATTGAATTACTTGACAAAGATAACATCAAGCAAATGATTATGTGGACCATAGACATTATAAATTATTTAAATACAATGCTAAATCATTGTCCTCTCTCCAATTAAAGAGGTGCTGTAATTCGAAACATGACTGGGCGCTTAAAATCAGTTCAGTGACGGAATAATCCCAGGAAACACGCCGCGAGCGCTTTATAAATTATTTGTTAGCCACTTCTGTGACAGAGCTTTGGCGCATTATTCATTAGAATGCAAGTAGATACATTATAATTATACCTTTCACTCGTTTTGATCCAGCTGAGACCTTTCTGGATGGCTTTTTAGGGTCCCGAAGTAAACTAAGAACCCTTATAGTTTCGCTATGCCCGTCCTTCCATCCGTCCGCACCATAGCTCAGAGATCCTAATTACTAGAAAGCTGTGATTTGACACGAATATAAATATTAATCACATCAACAAAGTTGTAACATAAAACCTTGGAAAATATTTTTTTCAAGGCTTCTCTACATGTAAAGTGGAAATATTATTTTTTTCTTCCATATTATGTCAGCAATCGTTGGAAAGGTTTTTTAAAAATATTGTAGGCTATGTGAGTGCAAGTTTTTGATTGAGGGTCTCGTTTGTAAGATACTAAGCTTTAAAGTGCTAAATTTTGTTAGAGTCAAGTGTCCCCCCCCCCCCTTGCAAGCTAAACAGTTGGTTTTGGAGGTGAGAAAAAATCATGGTAGCAGTAAATATTATGAAGTTAAAAGCAAAACTATCACGGCTTAGATGATTTCACAAGTTTTTGAGTGACTTCACAAGTCGACTAACTTATAATATGTACATAGAGCAGTTTTTATAGGCGGTGAACCTGTGGTGCGGATATATATTTGTCATTGACGTAGAATAGCTTCAAAATGTTCATACTATAAAATTATAAAAGCCCTCTTCTTAGTCCGCATTATTGTGATGGGTAGCTCGGAGAACTACATTGCACGTGGCCCGACACATACGTTACCAATTTATTAAAATAGGAATAGCTAGACTATTCGCCTCACGTACTCCCAGAAACTAGAAGATGTAAACAAATTCAGATTATTGAAAAAAAAGGTTTCAAGTATCTTCTTACTAAATTTCACCAAAATCGGTTTTTTGGTTTAGCCGTGAGAGCGAATAGACACAGCATTTCGTATTTATAATATTCCTATGGATTCACTATCATACTTAATCTCGTAACTACCTACGATTGAAACCTTTTTTCGAAGTTTTACTTTAGCGCACCGAACTCAAAATAAACACATTCAAAGAAATAGTGTAATAAGATCTATATTTTGAACATTAAAAGTTAGTTTATAATTTATGGTAGTTAAAAGTACAATGTGATATATTATAATATGGCAGAATATAATGTGCGAGATAGGCGCTACGTCAGAACATTCTCTTGCGCACTACAAATTACAATCACCGCGACGGACATGTTCGCACGTGGGTACGGGGCCCTATCAATTTACATCGTCTGTACACACCTTTATGTTTATTTTATATCCAAGTAATTTCTCTATTAAGACGCCCACGCGACAAGGGCATTCGTTAAGTTAAATGTTAGCTTTTAAAATACTTTTGTACTTATTTGGTCTTACAAAAATTATTTAGAATGGTGAGGTAAAATTTATAACACAAGTAATGTTTTTGTAAGATAACTTATTTCGTTATTATTAATTACATTTTTAAATGCTTTATGTTTGTAAGTGTCGAGCTATAAAAACGTTTTAATGATTTCTATAAAATGTTTATCTTATGATAGACGTTGGTGAAGGACATTTTAATAAGTCATTTGTTTTTTCTTTGCAATTAACGAACGTTTAAAATAATATAGGGAATATTTTAATTGGATTTTTCTGTTAAATACTTTAAATTGTTATATATTCAAGCCGTACTGATGCGACAATTAATGTTTATTACCTTTTTTATTGATGTTAAGCATTGCATATGTTCATAGATGGCGTAACCTAAATAATAACATTCATATAAACTTTAAAGATATAAATCTTCAGGCCAAATCCGTTGCTGCGTAGGAAGAGAGAATCAAATGTCATATATCACGATCCTTACAGATTTGCCTTTATTTCTTCATTTTCATGGCTTTCTTCACACAAACATGCCGATTATGGAGACTCTTGATAACACCTTCGAACAATATCGCATTAATATGATCATCATTTCATTATCTGGTCTTCCACGATAGGTATTTCCATTCATTCTTTCTTTCACGGTGTTAACTTTTTACCTGCCTTGTTTCAAGTGTCGGAACCAACAAAATATACCCCCTCTCATTTTTACGCTGACTCTTTCAGTCTTAAACTCTGTCTTATTTCAATTTAAGTACTAAGAGGTTTACGCCACATATTTCATGTAGCAATCCTTTTCTAGACCTTATTGATATATTAACTTCCCACTTTTTAGAAGCACAATTATGCAAAGAAAGACGGATATCCTTACGTAACTTGTGTTTTGAAGTAATTTCTCTAACTCTCTATTTTCTCGGTTCCCTCCCCCCTAAACATTTTTGTTTTAATATTAGCCGTATACCTTCCATTCCTGCTAAAAACATATCCAAGATATACAAACTCATGCAGTTGTTTAAACACTACATTATAGACCATGCTAATACTACATCATCAACCTCACCACTTTCCTAAGTTCTGCTTACTTTATGTGGTTCAGTTCCACAACATGTCGTTCAGGTATTTAGTACCACCGCCTTACCTGTTCCTGCCGTAATAGCGTCAGTGCTTGTCATAGTCGTGTTCCGGTTTAAAAGGCAAGGTAGCCGGTAAACTTATGCAAAGTGCATTAACACTTTGCACTTTGCATAAGTATTGGTCCGAGCTTCATTTGTATAATTCACCTACGGTCTTTTTTCTATCTGTAACTTGTATTCAATTACAAGATTAGAAAAGTTATCTTTTTATCACACATGTACTTATCTCGAGAGAAAAGATATACTTTTATTCAAAATATGCGTACCAGTAGGTGAGTTCAATGTTCGAGATATTCATAATAAGATTATAAGATGAGATCATTCTATTATTTATGTACTTACAAAAATATACACTTAAATTTGTATTTTATTTTCTCTCCACGAGAATGAACAATAAGTAGGTGTTTAACAAAATTGGTAATATGGGCCACGTGGATTTTGCATTATTTCATTACAATACACACATGAATGGTTTAGGGAGTACATTTTGGTAAAGGATTCATACTAATATTGCGATTTAACTTTACTCGAAGGTAACATTTTTTATGTTATTGAGATAGGCAAACTGGCAGACGTGCCACCTGATGTAAGGTGGTCGACGTCGCCAATGAACAAAAATGGGATACCTGGGCCGGAACTAGCCCAGGTATTCCATTCGTGTGTTGCCTATCCTGAGACATAAAATGTTAAGTCTCGGTGCCAGTAATTACATCCAGTATTGCCCTTCTCTCCAAAACACAGTAAAGCTGTTTCACGGGAGAAATAAGCAAGATGGTGGAACCCACGTAGCCGGGAGCTTGTCAGGCCACGCGCAATGTAGGGTTCTGAAGTTGTCCATCACAATAATGCGGACTAAGAAGAGGGCTTTATTGTTAGAAACCTATTCATCAATATCCACTATTGGGTACACGAGAAAAGAAGTTCCACTTTTCAAGCAGAGAAGCTACCCTAAAAAAATATTTTTCAAGATTTTATGTTACCACCTTTTTGCCGTGACTAATATGTAGATATATTCATGCCAATTGCATTTTTTTAATTTAATTTACTTTCTAGTACTAAGGATCTCTGAGCTAGACTGCAAACGAACGGACGGACATTGTGAAAATTTACGGGTTGCTAGTTTACTTTGGAACCCTAAAAAATGTCGTAGATACAGAAAGATATATGGCATTAGTTAAGTGTAAGGTGTTTTACTAGACGACGCGATTTTTTAGCGTAAACTTTGTACGGTTTCGCAGCTAAACCGATAAACTGATATTTATGAAATTTCGTAAGGAGGCAGTTGAAGACCCGGAATGAAACATAGACTTTTTAGTCACTGTTTTTTTAAATTAAACACCAAACAGGCTGAAATAGGAGGTGAAAAATTGTTATTGATGATATAATATTACTTTCCACGCGGGCGAAGCTACAAAAATAATCTTACTATGCGATCGCCTTGAGGTCATAATTCGACCATAACTACTAAATAATAAAATCTCTTCCAACTTTGACAACAGACTTTAGCTTGTCCACCGTGTTGGTCCCGGGCTCCTTTGAAAAATAGACCAACTGCCAATCTGCCAGGCAGGTCGTAAAAGGCGACCGATTGGCTATACAAGTCACTACCATCGTGGCTACTAGGTGGCAGAGTTCTGCATTGTCTCGCCCGGGTATGGTACCACCGCCTTACCTATTCCTGCCGCAATAGCGTCAGTGCTTGTCACAGTCGTGTTCGGTTTGGAGGGTAAGTTAGCCGATAAACATATGCATGTGGCATTAGACCTCTCCACAAGATAGCAACGTACCATTAACACCTTGTTTGTTTGCTATCGTATGATATAAAAAAATAAATAGCAAAAATGTTTTTTTTTATAGCCTAAAATAGCATACCAGAATCCTGATGAAAAGATAAACCATCGCCTATAGACCTCAAAGGTGTGAATGGTGCGTTGCAAATCATGTGGCGAAATGGGAATGCCACATATAATGCCATAAGTTTATCGGTTATCTTAACCTCCAAACCGGAACACGACAATGACAAGCATTGATGCTATTGCGACAGGTAAGGCGGTGGTACCGATAAATCCGGACGAGACGTTGAGGAACTCTACCACCTAGACGTCACGATTGTAATGACACGTGTATTTAATCGGTCGCCTTTTACGACCTGAATGGCAAAACGGCTGTTGGTTTATTCTTCAAAGGAGCCCGGACCAATTCTTGGGAAAATGTTTATTGTCATATTGTATGTCACATGAATTTAGTATGTGTAATGTCTGTTTTTTTTAATTTATTTGGTTCTAATTTTTGAAACGAAGTTCCTTATCGCGCGTTGTGAAAGGGGGCTAGACGGAAAAAATTCTTACGAAAAGTTGTCACGACACTTTTTGCTATAGTAAGGTATTGTAAGCTGTGCGGCGTGCGGATGTTTCTCTGTCTGTCTCTCTCTCTCTCTCTTATAAAAAGCAAGCCAGATATTTTCATTTCTATTTCGCATTGAACAGTGTGGTGTCGCGACGACTATTTTTGTTGAGTGTATACAGGTTTTTTGTAAATAATAATAAAAGGAACTTCGTTCCATCCGGGTGTCCCTTGAGACCTCTCAAGTTTTTTTTTAATATTAAGTTTCTACAGTCCTCCGCAATGTAAACTTGAACTGTGCCAAATTACATATTCCATCGTACGCGTAATTGTCTGAAAAAGGGGTACAAAGTTTTTGCTTCATGTATTATTATATAGATAACTTAATATCCGACAAAGGATTTTATTCCTCAATTGTCTGTATTATCAACCTTACCAGAGTAAGGACGCTTGTGCACTGTAATGAATTTTACTGACCGGTATCCTGACTTTTCATGATCCGATATGGTACGCCATGAAAATATATACTAGCTTGTACATATCCTTTCATGGCGTGCAATATCGGACCATAAAAAATCAGGATTCCGAACAGTAAAATTCATTGTAGTGCACAAACGCCCTAAGATATGTAAAATACGATACTTTTCAACTAAAGAAATTGTTAAATTTGGTTCATGGAAAAATTTCTAATTGATACACGATTATGATCATATGTATCAACACAAATAACATATTATTATCGTAATAAATCAATCCCTTTCTCGTCCGATATTATAAATTATAAATAATCATATAAACCGGCTTATAAAACGGGAATTCTATCATTTGATGGTATCCGATTGAAATGATCTCGTTTGTTCTATACATAAACCATGATAGAAAACATTAGGCTTAGTGCACAACGCATGAATCAGAGGTGTTTATGCGAACACGACCCGGCCGTGTCCAAACATCAGTCAGTTTGTGTTAAATTGATATTCCAGCATTTGCAGAGCTTTGTACTAGCTTTGTTGTTATACGTTAACGTACTCCTTATATGCAATATGTATTTCGTGCCTTTAATTTTTGTACTTACTGATTTGCTTTTTTCTCATAATACATAATAATATTATTTATTATGAGTTTATAATCTATATTTTAAAACTTTGTACCCCTTTTTAAAATATTTAAGCAAATGGTGGAATATGAAATTGGTCACAGTTCAAGTTTACATTGCGGAGGAGCGTAGAAATCTAATTTTTTATATAACTAGCTGACCCGGCAAACGTTGTTTTGCCTTCCATATTAAGAATCCATAGCGGACAAACAACGTGACACTTAATTTATATAAGTCTACGGGATTGAACTTTATATGGTGGTTAAGTATTATTAAATTTTCTAATTTTCCGCGCAATTTTCTTAATATTTTCTTTTATAAGAACCTTTTCCTTACAATTACAAACGCAACAAAAAAAAATTATCGAAATTCAGGCCAGCCATTCAGGCGTGATATCGTGACCAAGGAAAATAGGGATTGATTTTTATATATATAGATGTGCATTAAAAATACATTAAATTAATAAAAGTGAACATTATACACACTTTTTATTTTACATACATGATAATATACATAATTACATATATACTTTTTTCTTTAAGGCTAGTCTGTAGTCGAACTTAGAATTTATTGTTTTGTCTGTGGTTGAATTTCGACCACAGGACACAATTTGCTAATTTTGTAAGTAAATTTTTTAAAAGAATACTTGGGGCGTGATCTACAATCGATATCGAAGCCAAAAATATAGTTTTTAGATTTTTTGTCTGTTTGTCTGTTTGTCTGTTTATCTGTTTGTCTGTTTGTCTGTATGTATGTCCGGGGTAAACTCAAAAAGTACTGCATGGATTTACTGCAAATTTTGCATGAATATTACTAACAGGTCGGGTCAACATATAGGCTACATATTATCACGCTATCACCTACGGGGGAGGGGCAGTGCGGAATAAACTAAGTCCACGCGGACGAAGTCGCTGGCAACAGTTAGTTTTACAATAAATCTACTTATTTTAAAATACCACTCTATTTATATAACACTAGCTGTTGCCCGCGACTTCGTCCACGTGGACTTCGTTTACTCCGCACAGCTCCTCCCCCGTAGGTGATAGCGTGATAGTATGTAGCCTATATGTTGACCCAACCTGTTAGTAATATTCATGCAAAATTTGAAGTAAATCCATGCAATAAAAAGTATTCTTTTTGAGTTTACCCCGGACATACATACAGACAAACAGATAAAAAATCTAAAAACTATATTTTTAGCTTCGATAACGATGTAGATATCGATTGTAGATCACGCCCCAAGGGGCGTGATCTACAATCGATATTCGATCGATATTCTTTTAAAAAAATATTCAATGTACAGTTTTGACTTTCCTACGATTTTGTTATATGTATAGATATTGCATTGAAGATGGAGTTTTACTAAGTGCCGACGACAAAGAATTCAGAACACATTTGATTGTTTCTTTGAGAATGGGATGGTAAAAGAGAAGTATTATTAGACAAGAATTGCAGGAAATGAAATTCTAGTTTATAGGTAGTTAATACAGATTAGTTTAGCATTCTAGTTTATTACAGTACGTCAAAATTTGTAGCGAAATATTGGTATAAGTTTATTAAGAGTATTAAATCTAAATATAAATATTCGTGTTTTATTATTGACTTAAAGCGCTCCCAGCGCTTGCAGCTGGAGAATAGCAACTGATTTACAATCAGGATCAGCCTGTCGATCCGATACTGCGCCTACGCACGTCGCTATTATAGTTAGCGGACTACACGCATTATTTATGGTAAGAAGCTTGCTTATGGATTATGGAGATGAAGTGTCAACAAAACTATTTTTTGTAATATCAAAGTTCTGTGTGTTCCTAGCTCTAACGATAAAAAATATAAAAGAAAGAGATAAGAAAAAATATGGTTGACGATTTTATCTCGTTTAATTTATAAAACTTAGCGTATACTGAGTAATAAATATAGATAATATTTTGGTAAATAAACGATTATTAGATAAAAAAAAACTATACTTAAACCTGTAACTGTCTAATAATAATAACGCTCGAATTTTAAATGAGATTTTTTTATTAAACAATACAATGGACAATTTAATTTATACTAGCGACAGCAAAAATATATTTTTACGACAAATCTTGGAAATTCTCGGATTTTTCTATTATAATATGCATGCATTATATTGTATGAGCCTTTCTTTTTAATTTCTCTATTGATGAAAACCGCACCAAAATCCGTCGCGTAGTTTAAAAGATCTAAACGTACAGCGAAATCGACTTTGGTTTTTGCTAAGAAAAGTCAGGTATATCTCTGTGTTGATCCAGGCCTTTTTTGAAAAATTTTTAGGCATCTCATAAAAGGCAAGAGTTTCTCTAGCCTTTTATAACTAAGCGTATCACTGCTGTGGTAGAGTTTTGCAACTCTACCAAGGTTCTGCTTGCCAAGGTTTGGTACGCATACCATCGCTTCATCTATTCTTGCTGTAACAGCATTAGTGCATATCATAATAGTACCCCGGTTCGATGGGTAAGGTAGCCGAAAAACTTATACAGGTTAACATTTTACTTACTAGCTTATAATGAAGTAGTTGTTTCCTTCGTTCTGTTGACTTCGTTCGTATGATTCACACGCTTCTTCCTTTTATTTAGTTGGGTAAAAAAGTTGCCCTTGTTACACGTGATAATAATCAATAATAAATAAACGAATATTCACGGGACAAATTACACTCACTAATCTAACCCCAAAGTAAGCAAATTATTTGCTTGTGTTATGGGTGTTAGTCAACGATAACTATACATAGGAATACTTATATAAATACTAGAATATTTTTAATAAACACCTAAACCCGGAAATACAAACATATATGCCAATCACACAAACGGTTTTTCTCATCGGAAATCGAACCCGAGCTCCGTCGATTGCGTAGTCAGGGTCGCTAACCACTCCACCAATGGGGCGGTCAAATATAAATAATGTATCTTTATATCGCGGAAAGAAGGTTAAATATGCGTTTATTTCTTTTGAGTTCGTCATTACAAACAAACAAATATTCCTTCTCTATAATATTTGTATAGAGTATAGACAGTGAAGAGTCAAAGAGGAGTCGTTTGTGTTTTGAAATTCGAGTTTACTTTTATTTAATACATAATAGTACATGCAATGGAGCAATTTTTGCTGCACTAAATTACAGGAGTTATTTTTTATAGATATGTTCAGTATGACGTACTAAATGTAAATGTATAATATACTTACAAATTAGGAAGATGGACACGCCGTCATTTTTCGAAAAAATCTTTTTAAAAAGCTTTTTATAGAATAAAAAAGAATCAATAAAAAATTATAAGTCATAAACGGTAAGTGATATAAAAAAATGTAACAAAAAATGTAATCAGCTACAATAAAGGTTTTTACAATTTTAGGCCTCAAGTGCACGGATACGGGGATATAAGACGAAATGGTTTTTCGTAAAATTTCGGCACCAACACTCCCCTAATTTGTAAGTACTTTATGCATTTACTTTCAGTACGTCATATTGAATCTATCTATAAGAAAAAAGTAACTCCTGCAATTTAAGACAAATTCCTCTATTACCTGTACTATTACGTGTCGCATTGCTATGATAAGTTTTCACCTTAAAAACACGAATAACACGTACAAACGCATTTGCAAACAGATGGCTAAACCTTTGATTACTTTAGAATTACGACTGCCGTAACGTACTTGATTATAATTGCGTGGACAGCAAGATCTGATTTGCGTGACCAATCCGCGCTGGTAATGACGTGCTTACCAGTTACCACTGAACCTTCCAACAAATAAATCCATTGAACATATCTAATTTAATGACATATACTCAACGTTTCTTATAGATTGCGTTTTATAATAAACACAATATAATTTACTGTCTCGCTTGTAGTTCAATGAAATGAAAGCAAATGTTAAATCTGTTTGGTCCATTTGCTTTTTGTACCTGGACATAGCGTCAGTCGAGCCACGATCAAATGTGCACTTTCGCACTTAATCGAGAAATATGGCGGGTACTCTTATGCCTTTATTTATTACGTTAGGCCTCCTGCAAAGGATTAAGAAGTACGAATCATAATGCTCTCATTAGACTTGAATAGATTTAAATAAATCTAAAAGTTGAAGACTCAACGTTTTCTTTCACAAAATTTGTTAAGGATTTTTATAAATTAAGTTTGAAATTAAATATTGTGAAGAATTCGTTATTAACATTCTTTTATTAGCTTTGTATATATCTATGCATTAATTTTTGAACGTGATTCTTACACACTTTAAATCGTTGGATTGACTTGAAACTTCGTACACTAATCCAGGACCAATGATAATGCCATAATTTAATAAGTCCAATTATCCTGATCAATTACTACTTTTAGCTAGTCCGCATTTCTACTGTTTAGTTGAGCGAGTGACAAAAACCTGTTTTTAGTTTTTTGAACTATTATTATTACGTTAATTTTAAATCCATATGATTAACAAAAATAGTGACGTAAACTCTTTTGATTTTGAATTCTTCATACAATGTGTCGCCAGTCTAAGCAGCCACACGAGGTTAAAAAGTTCGCGTGCATGGGCTAGCTTCATTAAATTAATTACCGTATGCACGGTTTAGATTATCCGGCGACACCCCCTTACAACAATACAGGCATATTTAACAGATAAGAGTGCAACGATTTATTGCGTGCATTTCTTTTGTCAGCTTTGAAATTGTACTCGCATAAGTTAACCGAGATTAAAATAATCGAACTTATAAATTTTGTCGTCTCACCTCTATATGGCGAACGGCGGTGTGTCGACGCGAACTTTGTTCAAATTAATGGTCCACATTATCAGATCGAGCCTCGTACATGGCGTTTATGCTGAGATAATTTTGTTTGCAGATTCTCTTTAATTCTTTCTCTTCTTCAATATGCATTAAGTTAACTAGCTTGTACACTATAGTCGTTAGATGCCTCAAAGTACGAATAATTTTGTATATTATCATTCTTGATACCGTTGAACCTTATATTAAGATACCATGACATGCAAATGTTTTTAGTGCTGTATAGATTGCACCAGAATTAAAACGAAATTTTAATTCTGAACCCTATAAATTATTTGTTTTAATCTCATTTTTTGCACCAGATTGAAATAAAAGATTACCTACACGACCATAGAAATTTTTAAAAATTTTAATTTGTGTATTTAAGAATATGTAATTATGTAAAACAGTTGACGGAATCTTCAGGGCTAAAAAGCGAAACTGATGGCGATATAAACTAAATAAAAAGCATTTTGAGTGTGTAAGCAAACAGTACAGTTGCATTTTAACATAATTATTATAAACGGAGTTGAACGAAGCGCCATAGACAAAATGTATAAAATAATAGATAAAGAGCATATCATCAAGAATACGCATTATTGAAATAAATCTGTGATGATATATTTTTTACTTGAAATTTAAAGAAACGAGGGATAAAATACAATCTCTTTCAATACTTTCAATATAACAATAGTATTTTTTCTGTACTTAATTGATTCACTGTCATTGATATAAAAAATCCTTCACTCTACTTAAATATACTAATCTAACCATCTATCTATACTAAAATTAAAAGAGGTAAGATTTGATTGTTTGTTTGTAAATATAAAAAAATTATTTCACCTATGGTAAGCTTTATTATGCCAGAGTAACATACGTTCACACAACTAAGTTGATGTGCGTTAACCCGACAAAGTAAAAGGAAGTTGTGTTTTTTGGATTACGCGAACAAATTCGCAGGAAACAAGTACGTTTTTTTAATTTTGATATACTTATTTTTTTATTTAAACCCAGTAAAATGTCAACAATCGCCTTCTCATTTCTTGTATATCTAGAACTCTGCATCATAAATTAAAATGGAACAACACGGAAAGATTAACATACCAAACAAAAAAAGATTTTTTCTATTTCAGTCTATAAATGACCGAGTTCTGAAGTAACAAATATTTTAAAAAAAATACAGCTGATTGATATGATCCTCCTTTTGGGAAACCCGTTGAAAGTGACATTAAAAAAAACACTCTGACGACATATATAAGTACTTGCGTTTAAATTTTTTCAATCATAACGAAACAGTAATTTTGCAGCTAATAGTAAATACAAGGATTATATAAACGCAAAACTTAATATATTTTTATATGCAATGAATTATAATTTCCATTTTACAAAAGAATTATGTCACGATATCATTTGTGAAATTCCCATAACAATATTAGCTACTAGGAAAATTCTAGTCTGAGCTACCACGCTACTTAAAAAAGAAACACGTTCAGTCTCTAATTAAGAACTTAAACAACCTTCAACAACCATGAAATTCCTTATATGGGCGGCATATAAACCAATTTTAATGCACTTTTAAAGCATGCCTGCGCTCTTAGTAATTTTATCAACAAATAAACTGCCTTCGCGGTAACACGTGGACTTTAAATTGATGCATCTTTTGGACAAGATTTAAAGATCTTTAGGTTTTCCCGTTATTTTTTTCACACATTATAATGCTATTCATTACAAGTTTAAAATAAGGCTGCGCTGGAAACCTCTTTCTATTATGTTAGAAATGTTTCATCAGTGTTTGTATATAAGTATGAATGTATGTATATATGTACGTATGCACGCATCTATGTATATTTCTGTGGCAACGTTTGTAGCCTAAACGGCTTGATGGATTAAGGCTTGAGAAATGTTGTTAGATTCATCTAATTGTATGAATGTCATAGGTAATGTAATTTTTGCCCAACTGCACTAGAATTAGATTTATGTTTTACGGACAGGGTCGCTGTGGGTTCTTTTATTTTTATAATAATTACTTGTTACTGTTTATATTATATTATTGTTGTGTTCTTTTCTAATGAAACGAATTTTCTTATATCAATAGATAGCAAACAAGTAGATGACTCTCCTGGTCGAAAGAGAAACCATCGCCTAAATACACCAAAGCAGTTAATGATGCGTTTCTATCCATGTGGCGACATGGCAATCCCACATACATAAGTCTATCGGCTAGCTTACCCTCCAAACCGGAACACGACAACTACAGGCATTGACGCTACTGCGGCAGAAATGGATAAGGCGGTGATACCAAATACCCGGGCGAGTTATTGCGGAACTCTTCACCTAGTAATCATGATGGTAGTGAGACATATCTTTTTACTACCTGCTGGGCAGAAAAGCAGTTTGTCTATTTTTTAAAGGAACCTGGACCATCACGGGGATATAACGACATGTTAAATAAGTATTATTAAGTATATGAGTATTTAATACATAAATATCGATGTGTGTATGTCTGTTGCCATGTATAAAATCCCTGGAGCGGCATGGATCAAAACTTTCGGCTATCTTCAGATTAATTTGGCGGTGATTCTGTAAAGTTTTAAGGCAACCAGATCTACAGTATTTTGGATTTTTAGTATTTCTTTTACTATATGGTGATAAATAGATTACCAGTGTGAAGACGGGGCGAGTTGTTAGTATTTTATACTTGTGCTATGTGAATTACTCATAATCCATGCTATTATATAAATTAGAAAGTGTGTTTCTCTGAATGTGGTATGCTTTACCGACTAAGCCGCGGCACCGATTTCAAGGAAATTTGGATGTATGTATGGATGAATGTATGTATCCATATATAATTAATTTACTTAAAGCAAAACAGCAATAATTCTCCTTCCAAAAATCGACCCTTAAACTTACACCTTTTAAAGCTGAGAATAATTACTATCACTTAAAAAAATCAAACCGTTTTATGAATAATTAAGTAAGATTTAAAACAAAACAAAGACGTTTTTCTTAATTATAACACCATTATTAAGTGCAGCCACTCCCCTCATCTACCCTCGCAATGATACAGTCTAATGTAAGGGGCAAAAAACTTGCAAGACAAGGCAAAGTATTAATTAATTCTAGTCAACATCGGTCGGTTTATTAAACGCTTCATTTCCATTTAGCAGATTTCGCGTGAAAAAATGTTAAGTCGGCAGAATTTCTTTTATTTCCCGAGACAAAAGGAGGGGATACAAATGTTTTTCTCGGGGTTTCATTTGAATTAATTAAGGAGTTTAATGACGTTAAACTTTTTCATTGGTTCCGTCCGTTTTAATAACAATGTTTGTGGTAAACAAAACTTGTCAAGGAAATGTTTTTTTCCTCCGTCTGTTGTTTTTATTTTCTTTTTAATTCGCTCCGTTTTGTCAGGACGGAGTTGGTTCGCGAATTGTTAGAGTAATTAGTGAACAACCTGAAACTTGTTCGTTTCGATTTTGTTTTCGTGTTACAAGTTGACATTATTATTTTAAGTAATTACCGTGCGCTCCATTTGGTGTGTATAATCAAATTATTCGTGGGTACTAATTAAACACACGTTGTAACTGCTATTTGAATGTTTATGTTAGTAATGTCTTTGTCGATATATGGTAAGTGGTTGGGGTAGTGTAGTATTTTGTATTAAATTTTAATAGGGCTTGTAATGTTATCGGTTTTTGCATTATTATCGGTTAAAAGAAAATGTATGGCTCAACCAAATTCAATCACACTCATTCATCATCACAGTATTAAGTTAATACACTAATTTGATATAAAAATTATATGATTATAAAGAGAAACCTTAATTCTTCAAATTCTGTATAACTAACTTTAAGCCTATAAAGAGAGTTAATTACTCTAAAAATCTTGTTCAATGAAAATTTTGATGGCCGTCAGTTGATTATTTAATGTCTGTAAACACGAAATAGGTTATTGGCTTATGAATTCACTTTATTTTATTATTAATATTATCTAATCCACTCAGAATAGATCCCTATTGAAAATCACTTCATTCGTGTCTGTTTTTTTTAAAATAAATAATTTAAAGAAAAAAATAACGTTGCGGCGTGCACTTTTGGATTTTCCAAACGATGGCGTGTTGAGAAAATAACCAATGTTAATTTGTTAAAGAAATATTAATAATGTATACTTTGAACTCCATACCATTTACTCCATTTCATTTTCGCCCGTGTTGTTCCGCGCTCATTTCGAAGGATAGACGATCTGCCATTATACTAGGAAAATCGTAAGAAACCAACGATTGCCTATGTGAGACTACCATCGTAATTACTAATTGATAGAGTGCGCATTGTCTCGCCCGGGTATACTACCACCGTTTTACCTGTTCCTGCCGTAATAGCATCAGTGCTTGTCACTATTGTCTTGTTGTCTCTTTCTGTCAAGAGAGACATCTGTTTATTTTTTATCTTATAATATAAAAAAATAACAGATCACTTCAATCAAACTCAATACTTATCACACGTATGAATTTAAATTGTGAAGATTTTTTCTTTCAACTTATAGATATTTTTAATAACATTCAGCTATTGCAATGGAAACTTCCAGAATTCGGTTTAATTCACTTTTAGAAATCGTATAGTACGTAGTTGAAATAATTGAAAACACCTAGTAAAAAATATGGTTTTTAGTAATCTAGTTAGCAAGTTATCTGTTACTTACACAAACTGAAATATATTTTAAGATTATCTGTAATAGATATCCCACTGATACAGAACTAATTCTAAGAAGCTGTAAAAAGTACGATTAAAAAGGTCAAAGTTTAATCTGAATATTACAAACGAAGTATCATTAATAATAATCTTTTAAAGACCTCCCTCAATTACTTCAGTCGACAAAATTAAGCATTTCGCCTTAGTAAAAATTTAAAAGAAAAGCCCAGCCACCGATAAATTCCACCAGCGGAGGGTTAAAGAATAAAAAATGAGATACCGCTTGTCCTATAATAATTTAACCCGTTTAGCGCAGTCGTCAAGTAATAAAGATTAAAAAGTTGATTTTTTAACACTTTCGGTGCTAATGAGGGGGCGTTGGAAACAATTTGAAGGATTACCTTCTAAAAGCTTCCGTCAGGTTTTTAATTGAGACTTTTTGTGGGCCGAAACGCTTTTAGCCCCTTTGCGGCTCGCGCCTTGCCTTTTGTGCTTACCGGTAATCTATTAATGAACGTAAATATTGTTTAGTTTTTCTTTCAGCGTAGAACTAAAATAGCTAGCTTATAGCCTTTGTCATTTTATTCATTTGTCATAATTATAATTTTTGTATTACGATGTCTAAATCTTATCCATAATTTCAATTTAATCATCATTTTTTTTTATTTATTTGTTTCACCTAAACTTATCTGTATATGTATAATTCTTCTATACGTGCATTTGTGTAAGTTTGAGTAGGTCCGTACTGGCTTAGATTCTAATTGGACCCAGAAGGTGGCGTTGTGATCGTATTCGAGTTTTTAACTGATAGTCTGTGGACCTTGATGATCCTGGAAGCACCCAAAGTGGTCCAGTGATGATGTTTTATTTAAAGCTATAGAAAAACCCTTTATTTATTTACCATACGAGTGCCTCCTAACAATTAATGATCTATGAAAAGACAAAAACTTACCCTCCAAACCAGAACATGACAACGACAAACCAGCATTGACGCTATTGCCGAAGGAAAAGGTAAAACGGTGGTACCGAATCCGGGCAAGACGTGCCGAGATCTCCTTCCTAGTAGTCACAATGGTAGTGATTCATATAGTTAATTGTTCGCTTTTTACGAAGTAGTGGGCAGAATGGCAGTTGGTCTCCTCATAGGAAGTCCAGACCAACATAGGGGATACATATACATTCTTATTAGGGCGAGCGAAGCGAGCCCTGCACTAGGCCACTTTCTATGCACTTTTGTGGTATATTTTACTGAAAAAGCATCGAACTTTTAGGTTTGAGCTTTGACGTGGTGGTTTAAATTCATGTCTAGATATGTTATCTACCATTAAAACACTTGTACTTTTTAACTTCCCACTACGTATGTAGATAGGGAGGTTACTGATTTTGCTCCGATTTTCAAAAATTAAGTTTTCACCATATGTCCACGTTTTGTGGTACTAGGAACCATTTTCGACTATTTTTGCGATGACGTCAGTATGTCTGTATGTATGTGTGTGTACTCATAAGTTTTGAACGCCTGGGCCGATCGAAACGCGGTTAATGACATTCGATTGGATTCCGCTCAACTTATACTTCCCGAAATTTTGAACCAAATGGGTCAAAGAGATTTTGAGAAATTTTGAAAAAACCCAAAAAAAATTGTGGCGAAACAGAATTTTTTTAAATAACTTCCAGATTAATGTACCGATTGAGTACAACAACTAATCAGCTCTATTTCTCAAAAAAATACGTCTAGTGCACAAATTGCGTCAAAATCAGTTTATTCTTTTGGAAGTAATTGTTGACGAAAATTTTGAAAAAAGTGTTTTTTCGACATAACTTCGAAATATTTCAACCAATCATTTTTTGGTTTTCTACGATATTTTAATACTAAAAAAATTACGTTGAATGCCCTTTTAAAAATCAAAACCAAATCTTATTTTCAAAAGTTACAGCTTTTCAAAAATTAAATTTACGTTTTCTTTAGCAAAGTTACTTAATATTTTTGAAATAACTTTCAGGCTAATATACTGTTTGACTTCATCTTCTTCTTCATTCTTATCATCTTTTCTCATTTAAAAACTGCGCCACGTACCGGTAATTGGATAAAAATCGGTCAATTTGTTTGGGATTTATCAATGACGAAAATTTTTGAAAAAAATATTTTTTGACATTGCTTCGAAATTTTTAAGCTTACCGATTTTTTAGCTAAAGCAATATTTAAATTGAGTTGAATGCCATTTGAAAGATCAAAATCGATTATCGTTTCCAAAATATACAGCTTTTCAAAAGTCAATATACTTCCATTTTTATCAAAATAGATGTTTATACTGAAAAATCTACGCTTATAGTTTTTACTATTTTGAGCTTAAAATACGTTAATTTAGCGGAAAGTTTCAGGAATGGCTTGCAAGGTCAACCTTTGACAGATTACAGAAAGTGATAGGTGACCAGTCTATTCCCAACTGGGTACTTTTCCAATAACGGGCAACGTTATTTTTAGCAGCAAACTGAAAAAACACATTTTTGATTTGCCTGACTCGGGAATCGAACCTCGAGAGTTTCTCTGAGGGAGGGGAAAATTTATTCGCTGAGTTTCTACCGCCAATTCTTCGTGCCTGCGGTAAGTCCAATATTAATTCTAAAAATTTTGAAGGTTAATTAAATCAAATTTTCTTTATAAGATCAACTTTTATTTTTAAAACTCGTTTTTCCTAGAAAACTCTTTTACAAGAAAGTTACCATAAATAAAAATTGATTTCTATCAATATTAGACTTCAAGAGCGAAGTGGTGGCGCGAGATATATCTTGAGTTGCTACGTATTATAGGTAGGTACTATATAGTAGACCAGAAAATATGGTGTAAAATAACCTTTATAATTGTTCTGTGTAGATAACGTTGATAATTATAGAAATCGTGTTTTTAATAAATCAAGAAAATTTTAAAAAATTTTTCTTATACATAAGTGCTAAAAAATTTATCTTAGAAACATTTTATTTTATATTTTGGTTTTATTTGTCTGCGCCTCCCCAGATACAAAGCCTGACGACGCATTTAATGCGAATATAATAAATAAAGTCCATGATACATTAAAAGATGTTAAAGTCCATGGATACATTAAAAGATGTAATTCGCATAAAAATACTTTCCTAAGAATATTACTAGGTAATATAACTTAGCGAGCCCTTACAAAGCTCTGCTTTTTGCTAGTCATAAAAACGCCTAATTTCTGCCGGATATTGAATTCGAGTCTTGTTTTGATAGTCATCTTAGATCGGATATGCTCACTGATTAAATGGATACGCCTTTCAAGACAATTTCTTAGTTTGTCAGTGTAGCTTGTAATTACATACAGAAATACAGAGTTATACTACTAACCAATGTTATTAAATAAAGTAATTCCATTAATTATTATACGGTAATTTTTTAACCTTGTCATCTAATTCAGTATGATAAAATAGTATAACATGGTTTATTTCTATTTTTTCACAATATAAAATAGATAACGTACATATGTATGAATTTTTTGACAGTAATAGGAGCGTTTGCTCATATGCGCGACGACACGTTTCTTTCCCAATGGCGTGTCTATTAGTATTCATATGGTCTGTGGATATGCTACATGAACAAATCAAGAAAATAAATAAATAAATAAATATATATTTTTTAAAGATTATAATGTATTATAGCGAATCTTTATCGACACAGCACCTGCTGATAATCTACCATATTATGTGGATTTAATAAAAAGCCTAGGGTGTAATTTACATTATATATTCAGACATATGCGCTGTTAGTCAGGTAGGATTTTTTATTATTCAGAAATAATCCAGCAAACGTTCGATTTAATTAAAATTAAAAAGATAGAAAGCTATTTCAAAGGTTTCTTACAAGCTGCCTGCATAAAGTGTTTGTAACTCGTAAGGAGCTTGGACTATAGCACGAAGTTCAAGATTTTATTGTTTTCTTTAATTTTTTTGTTTATCATAAAAGGTTTTGAAATCACATTTTTTAAAATATTTTTAAAAATAACCATATGGTACCATATTATATTTATGTATTACTAGCTGACCCACGCAGCTTCACCCGCGAGTATATTAATAAGTCGTCCAAATAGCTTAAATAAAAATTTCATCCCCTATTTCAGCCCTCCAGGTACTGATTTTTGTTGAAAAAAATTAAGCTATGTTTGACCCCGAATCTTCAACTATATCCAGCCAAATTTCATGAAAATCGGTCCAGCGGTTTAGCCGTGAAAGCGTAACAGACAGACAGATAGACAGACAGACAGACTTTTGCATTTATAATGTTAGTATGGATATATTTGATGTTAAAGTAAAAGTAGGACTGTCTCTCAAATTATAATGCTTTAAAGTGTCAATAAAAAATCTGGGTACATTTATCTGTATCAATAAAGTATGTTACTAAGCTGAAATACATTTATTTATGTTTTGAAATTGACTCGGGTATATAAAAAAATGGTTGATGAAAAGATAACAATAAAACAGATATACAGTGTAAATATGGATGGATTTAGGTATCGGGGACCATAGCTCAAGAGTCTGTGTATTTGTATGAAGCATAAAATGATAGTGGACGAAGCAAGATAAATCTGCAAAAATCATGATGTAAAAAACTCAGTTATCTCTGCCTACTAAGTAATGGATCAGGCGTGAAAATATATATGTATATATTTAATGGGAATATCGGAAAGTTTTATATACTTAAACCTTCCTCAAGAATCAATCTATCTATTAAAAAAACCGCATCAAAATCCGTTGCGTAGTTTTAAAGATTTAAGCATACATAGGGACATAAGGACATAGGGACAGACAGAGAAAGCGACTTTGTTTTATACTATGTAATGATTGCCACTTCATTATCACAATAATTAACAAAACACAAATATCTATTGGACAAACAACTCAGCTTGATCATAGTCTAAATAACAAAATTTCATCCAAGATGATTTTAACCGTTAAAAAGTAGTATTTATGTGAATATGCATGTGTGCGACAAACGTACAGTGTATAATGTTTTTTTATTAAAAATATTAGCTTTATGCACTTCTTCATATAAACTTTAACTGTGTCAAATTTTACACTCCTTAGTCAATGCATTTTAGTAAAAAATGAAACAAAGTTTTTGGATTAAATATCCAATTTTTATCATTTAAACATATTTCTTTCTTATTTTTAAATTTATAAGTCTTTCTTTTTAAACTTATAGGTTAATACAATCAATTCAAAAATGGCACTATATTCTATCATAATATGGTGTGTAAATATTTATCATATTTACAAATGATAGCAAATAAGCAAGAGAGCAAACTAGAATATATACCAAGTCCGTTATTTATCAAAGTACAATAATATATCCAAGTGATCACTTTGAGCTTAATTTTTTAAGCTAAACGGGGTAGTGACAAGAACTGCAGCTATTGCAGGGCTTTTAAAGTAAGACGATGGTTTTAAATCCGGGCGAAATAACTCTACAACTCCCAACACCTATTCTGCTCAAATTAACAACTGTTACTTAACTTTTGATTTTCGGCAATAGCTCCAAAAAATCTTATAACACTTTTGGCTGATTCGGAAATCACATACGGAAACTCATATCAACTAACACCCAAACGTCTGTTAAGTCATTCGTTCCCCAGATGAGCACCTTATAGCACATTAAACTGCTGGCCTTGTTTATTGCAAGAATACTGTGATAATTAGGTCGTTAAAATGTGGCGAAAGGGATCACTCATCTCGCCAATCGAAAAGCTGATGAACGATTGCAAATCGAAATTTCTATTGACGATCGTTTTATTCTACCTATCTCACAAAGGAGCCGGCGTGATAGAATTATTTTTTGTATTTTCGTTAAATTATATGAAAATTGCTACAATATATCATAGTTTGTTTAAACGAAAACAAATATTTGTGTTACATTATAGTATAATTCTAATCTCAAGAAGACATTACAAGAATACCAATGCATACGCGAAAAATCGATCGCATCGTCTTAAACTCCTCACCCTTTTCGAGGGGGCTCCCCCAAAAAAACGAAAGAATAAAAGAGGGAAAAAATCTAAATCGTCTCATATCTCTCCCGCCCGCCTCCCGGACACCTCCGTCAAGCGCCCTCCTTATTTCGTATGCGAGTTACTCCGGCAATCATTATAAGGATATCGATTAGACCCATGTTTCTAACCTGCACTTATAAATGTGCTTCTCTAATATAATGTACTTGACACTGAAAGGAATGTCCATCAAATAAATTAAACTTTTAAATATTTTTTGATATGGGTCGATTTACTATGTTTGTTGATTAGACATTGCAATAATGGTTCACGAGAGTGACAAACCTATATGTAATGTAACGTAAACGTGTCGGTTTCCATGATGAATTACAAAAAAACTACTAGACCTATAACATGAATTAATTTTAACCTTATGCTTACTTTGTAAGCAACTTATTTACGAGTACTTGGTATTTGATAAGAGTGTTAATTATAATAATACCTACTTAGGTATACATATACCAAATACTGACAATATTTTTTTATAAAATACACACAGACCCGGAAATACATTATATATTCTCATCAAACAATAACCTGTTTTTGTCGGGAATCGAACCAAAGCCTCGTATAAATCGGCATTGTAAATTGTATGTGCTAACTGTATTGACCGATTTTTAAGTTGACGAGATAAAATATAGTAGTATCACTTTGCTGTAATGCTCTAAATATTATATTATTTTTTTTTAAATTATAGAACTAGGTATATTGCTGTTTTGTTATGAATTTGACGTCTTTATTTCAAAGTGATCCTTACCGCTTTGGTATAAGGACGTTAAATATAGACTCAGTTGAAATTAAGTTAATACTTATAAATGAAAAAAAATGTTATGGTATACGTTGTAGCAAACAGCATATTGTAGTGTAAATGTTCGAAATTAATTTTAAAATTAATAATACAATTACTGCAATTAAGTTAAAATGTCATTGTGACAAACGATTGACAGATATTTTATTAAAATTAAAGATGAATTAAATAATGTTTCTTCAATAGCAAATATCTATATTATCTATATTATATTATATATAATAAAATCGTAGGAAAGTCAAAACTGTACATTGAGTATTTTTTTTAAAAGAATACTTGAGGCGTGATCTACAATTGATATCGAAGCCAAAAATATAGTTTTTAGAATTTTTGCCTGTTTGTCTGTTTGTCTGTATGTATGTCCGGGGTAAGCTCAAAAAGTACTGCATGGATTTACTTCAAAATTTTGCATGAATATTACTAACAGGTCGGGTCAACATATAAGCTACAAATTATCACGCTGTCACCTACGGGGGAGAATCTGTGCGGAGTAAACGAAGTTCGCGCGGACGAAGTCGCTGGCAACAGCTAGTAGTAGAATAAATATAAATATAGTATATAAATATAGTGGAAGTACCAGTCTTGGCCATCTTAATACATACCGCTTTTGGCCATTTGAAATTTTAATCAACGTACAAAAAATTACAATGATTATTAAATTTTAAGACTTTTACACTCAACATTTTATAAATAAAGACAATAAAATATGGTCACTGTAGTCACGGTTAAATGTAATAAAATTTAGTAAATATTTTCAATATTTCATAAAAAAAAACAACTGACAACCCAAAGTGGAAGTTTGAAGAACTAATATTGTTTTATTTTAGTTTCGTGATCCCTTTTTGACAATTGATGCATCGTCTCATGCAAATGAATTCAATATGCAAACATCATGCATTCAAAAGTTACAAGTTCAAATTTGCGATTGCCTTCAAAGACGAAAAAAGGGCACAGTTAACAAGCGAGGACGGTCGACGCATAAACAGATGCAAATTGTGCCCGTTAAACTATTTCGTAAGGTAAACATAGAGGGTCGAAACTCCACGTGTCCTGAGATCCAAAGAGATTAAAAATGGTGGATGGCAAGACGCCATCAGTTGGGTCAAGTATGGGCTGCGAAATGAGTTACAAAGAAAATCGGTTTAAGATATTTTTACTACAATATATTTAATCTGTGTTTAAGCCATTGAAAATAAGTTCGTAATTCTTTTCGTCATAATAACTTATATAGCTCAACTGATTTAAATGTTTGTTTGTTTGCACTAGAAATAGAGTTATGTTTTTTGAGCGTATGTATGTATAATGTTTAAGTTTTCTGTAATCTTAACTGCTCAATTGATTTAAGCTTAAGACGAATCAAACGCCACCTTCATTAGTTTCGACGTAATAGTGAGAATGGTGTAAACTATTTAGAACCATTTAGGTTAGAAGGGTTATGTGTTTTCGGAACTGATCTCAGTCGGGTTTTTGTTTTTATATTAATTACTTGTTTAACATAAAATATTTAGTATGGTTCCTTGCTATGTTAGAGCCGGAAGTTCGCGCATGTTATCAAAATCAATAAATAGCAGGAAAAAACGCTAGTGTAGATTTAAAAAATAAAGTTTCATTTACTCTTGCATTTTTTTTACTCCTGCAAAATTTTAGAGTAATTCAGCTAGTCACAGTTCTAATGCAATTTGAGTTAACAATTTTGAATTTTATATTTGAATAAGGAGTGTATTAGAATAATTGTGAAGTAAAAATTTTGTGATTTACTGTACGTTAACATTTTTTTACGGCCGTGATTGCAGTTTAATTAACAATTTATTTATTAAGATATTATTATAAAATGAGCCGGTAATTTGGATAATTTGTTACAGCAGGACGTAAGCATACCGGTAAAACGCGTTTATTTTATAGCTTTGTAAAAATTGCTTCGATTTGTCTAGTGTTGATTATGATAAGGCTGTAGATCGCGATATGCGAGGCTTTATATCTTAGTATGTCGCGATCTATATCCGGATTACGCAAAAACATTATTGGAATCTTTATTATGTTGAAAAATGTAAGTTGCTACCTAGAGTGTAGTTGCGTAAACAACTTCATCGTACGGTCAGAGAGGATATTTGGTGAACTGTAGGGAACCTAACTGTTTCATCTGTTTACTTTTTTTCATTTTTTTATAAATAAATATTTTCCTTTTTTTATCTTCCGTGTCGTAATAATATTCATTAGAAACTACAATATATCCGATTCATTCCTAGTGCACACAAGCCTGTTGACTGTTCACTGTTATTTTATGTGACGTTTAAAATACGATGATATGAAATCTGTTATCTTAAAAGTTAAGTGTAAATTTTAATATTAATTACTGTAATTTTTTCTGTAAATTAAATTTAGTTAAGTTTATAAAAATCTCTTAAATATCTTTAAAGTATAAATATATCTAAAACAAAACTTAGTACTTAACTTGGTAATTAATGCTTAGCAGCACTATCCATTACTCATATTTTTATTAGACATACAGTTTTTTTTAAAACTTATGCTTATAGATAAGCAAAAATAAATTGAGCAAAAATTAAGTTATGCGCGAAGGCGTTTTCATCATATGTACGTCTATCGCTAAACACGAAAATAATTAAGGTTCAGATGAAAATATACATACTTGACGCAAATTATAATATCTACTCAAAGTAGTGTATCTACTTAAAGTTGCAATTATTTTATGATGTAATTTACTTTTAACTTCACTGATAAGGCGCTGAACATATATCCTACTTTTATTTAATTTTTCATATATGTATATTCTATTTAAATTTTTAAAGCTAATAAATCTGACTGGCAGTGAGAATATCTCAAAGCTATTTCATTATTCGGTATTAGGTGGCTCGGTGCGGCGGGCGGCCACGCAAATCTTGACGTCCCTTCGTCCGAGCTAAGAACCCCCAATTTCTTTCATTACTTACCTTCAGTTCGAGACAATGGCAAGACGACGACAAGAAAAAAATAATAATTTCAAGTGGAATAACGCTGAAATCTTTTCACGGGGAAAAGAATTATTGTTGTTTTGCAAGCGAGCTCTTAGGGACAAAATGCACCATCCTTATTACGCTATTGTTCAGTGTTACGAGCTTTATTCATTTTTACTTGGCTCAACTTGAATGCTTATTAATTTAAGACCGTGATAAGCTCGAATTCTTTTGAATGTAGCAAGAAAATGTCTGCCCATTGTGGACTATTTTACTTTCTATTGCGTCGAGTTGGATACTGTTTTCTGGGTGATTATTAATTTCAAATCTCACTAGTATCTATTTATTTATATTTATGCACAAACAAAATGTGCAAAGCACTGGTGTATCTTAATTATTTCTGGATTATTTAGTAGGTACTTAAACTTACTATAAAGAAACAAATTCACCCAGAACAATAAACAACTGAATACTGAAAACAAAACTGAACACAAAACTGAAATATAAATACATGTAAGGTATACACCTTACATGTATTTATATTTCAGTTTTGTGCTTTCATTTATATCTTGTCCTTCGTCCACGTGTTGATTCCCTAATTTAAAAAATACCCTATTTTATTAAAAAAATATTGCGTTCCAATTGCAATAATTGCAAATATTCTGTATTATTTATGAAAACTTCTGAATATTTTTTCCTTTACTTCTACTATGTTCTTGAATATTCACATACGTAATAACTACATGTGCTACAAATAAGGAGGTGTAAACTTTATGGAATTGGTGGTAAAAATTATAAATTCGCCAATAAAACCTCGTTAAAATGTAAAAGCAACATTTTACGAGTAAATTAAATGGGTTTTAAACTATAGCCTTCAGAAAGTATCAAAATGTATTCAAAACAAAACCTATGACCATTTTATGCTTTAACAATAAATGCACGTACAATACATCATATCGAGCGCTTTATGGTAATCGAAATATGCCCAAATATGTTGTTAAGAGCACAGAAAACTACCACGGAACATGCGAGGATGAGCTAAGCTTTCGTATTTTGCGGGGAACAGAACGAAGCGACTAAACTTTCAAAGTAGCGTGCATGTAAAATTTTTAAGGCGTCTATAAACATTTCTACTAGGCTGTCGCAAAATGACTTCGCGCTCGTAATATTCATTTTTGTAATGTGAAAGCACCCCACAATATCTTGAGTTCGTAAAATCGAGATTTTATTATACAAAGCCTAAGGACGAAGACGTTTTCCCTGGGGAGCGAGTCAAGAGTGATTACGAATTTTAATTATTTTTTTAAGCCGGTGGCGAAGAGGTGATGTTTCCCTAGCGTCGGCTTATGCAAACAATCGACTCGCACTTGGAATTAATCCGACTCTGGTTTTTTCCTTCGCGACAAGGAATTAACAAGCAAAGAAGTCATTAAGTTGGAAGATATTCGAGGCTTCCTTTTAATTGCGGTTTCCTTGACGTCCGGTTTTCTAATTGGTTTATGTCGACGATATTTTCTCCTAATTGAATCGACAGTTATACAGTTTGAATTATTACACTTGGATAAATATTAATGTTTATTTACAATAGTGACAACAACTAAAAATAAGTGCATTTTAAAAATGTTATACTTTGTTATTCATTAACAGCAGGTGGTAAAATATGCGATGCCAACAATCGATGATACGTTATTATTATTCAAAATAAGTAACTAAAGGGCCTGTGATGCTATTAAAATAGTTATGTTTGATCATAATACAGATAGCTTTTGGTGATAAGTATAAAAGAGAAATTTTCTCATTAATAGTAAATATCAGCAAGATTGACCTTAGTCAATATATTTCTACACATGGGCGTACAGAGGGGGGAAGGGGGGTTAGGTGGTTCGGATCCTTTACCCTTAGAGAAAAAATTTGTTTGTTGGAAATAATAGTATTATTATTTTTAAATATTATTTTTTATATCATAAAATAACAAACAAGCAGATGGCCCTCCGAAGTAAGAGAAGATCTCTCCGTTAGATGCCAACGATGTTAATGGTGCGTTGCTATCCGTGTTGATGATCCGGGATGGCAATGCTACATGCATAAGTCTACCAGTTACCTTACCCTCCAAACCGAAACACGACAATGACAAGCATTGACGCTATGACGACGGGAATTGTTAAGGCGGTAGTATCAAATATTCGGGCGAGTTGTTGCGGAATTCTGCCAATAGTAGCGAGATGTAAGGAGATGAACCGA
Source organism: Apodemia mormo (assembly GCA_036924255.1). Lineage (NCBI taxonomy): Eukaryota > Metazoa > Arthropoda > Insecta > Lepidoptera > Riodinidae > Apodemia > Apodemia mormo. The sequence goes on along the minus strand of JAUPFN010000015.1, from coordinate 23,612,958 downwards.
TCGTTCGCCTTTTACGACGTGCTGAGCAGAACGGCAGTTGTTCTATTCTTCAAAAGAGCCCGGAATAACACGGGAAACTTTTATTATTATTTTAATTACTTTATTAATTTTATAATTACTTCCAATTCGTAACCGTCATGGGATATCCCATGTTTATATGTAAAATTAAATGAATTATTGCAGCATTTTGAAGTTCTGGGTTCAAATTGGAACCTTTGGGCCCCCTTTTCCACAGCAAAAGAAATAAAGAAAAATTCGCATACTAGCTAATTTAAAACTTTATTATTAAGTCGCGATGTGGTCCAATTTTATTTAGAACATTTGAAAAATTCCTGTCTACTCGTTTAAAGATTCGCATATCATTATTTTTTTAATTTTCTTAGCGTTTTTCAAGACTAATTTTTTGCATTAAGTGGCAAGTGCGGTTTGGCTTCAGCACTAATTATACTAGCCCAACGATGATGAACTATACACCAACTTTTCTTTAAGGTAAAATTCAAGTAAACAAAGTAGTATATGCAAAAACAGTGCAATTGATATTAAAACGAAATTGCATTGTATCTATAACACAGAATGCACATTTTTTTAAGTTTTCCCCAAGTCAAGCGATTGTGTGTCATTAAATCGTAACGTTGTCTATTATCCAATTATTTCTAACCTTTCAGAGTGGGTTGCTTCAGTTCAGTAATTACTCGGTAAGTTTAAACGTCGTACATGACAGTCTAAGTGATTGTACAATGGGCTGACGGTTATATTAATGAATTATTTGTGGCTTGCGTGCATCAGTTGTGGCTACCTCTAATTATTCTGGTGTTATATAATGCTGAGGTTTAATTTTCTGTATAATTGTTTTGATTGTAAGCATTTTTTTAAATGACGAATGAACTTTTTTGTTTAAAAATTAAAGCAGCTTTAGATCGAGTTTTAAATTTTTGTAAGGCCTAGACTTCATTTATCTCTTTTTTGAGTACATCTGCCACATTGATAAATCGAGATAAATCTATTGGAATTATGTTAAGTGGCATTCATTTCTATCTGCCTACATTTTAAAGTATATAATATGAAAATATGATGTTATAATAATTTTATTTTAATCAAGTTTGAAGAATGAATGTAAATACATGTTATGTTAATATGAATTGAGAAACCTCATATGTGATTTTTATTGCGTGATGCTTTTAATTTACATCTAGTTAGTAACGCGTCATATAAACGCAAGTGTTCAATGTCTATCCATAATAATATTGTTTCAAAAGCTTGTTTTATAAATATAATATAAATTTTATAAATATAATATAAATATAAATATTCACGGGACAAATTACACTGACTGATCTAACCCCAAAGTAAGCAAATTATTTTGCTTGTGTTATGGGTGTTAGTCGCAAACTTTGCAAGGCTTGAAAATCGCTCTGTACTAAAACTGACGTGTTCTTAGGTGCCCCATAGACCTGCAATTATATTGCGCAATATTTCGTATTGTGCAATATTATTGATCGTTTAGGGGTAATATTGAAGATTGCATAAAGATTGAACGAAAGTTTGAGCGGGTTTAATTTTTATTGCGCAATGTTTTTATATTGCACTGTGTAGGCTTAATATTGCACGATATTTTTCACTTCAGAGTTTGGAGCGGTCACGTTCGGTCAGTCACGGTGTGTAATGGTGGTAAAAATAGCGAACAAGAATGTTATAAAATATATAAAAGATAAAGAACGGGAGTTTTGACTTGAGTGTATAGCATTGTGAAAAGATTTATTTAACAAAATCACCAGCATGGTTTCCGCCAAAACTTCGTCGTCAGACATGTTGCTCGCACGAAAATATTGATCAGACTGGTTTGTCAATTTTATTGAGTTAATTTATTGAACGTTTGGAATAAACTGGGCATTCAATATTATTGCACAATAAAAGTATTGTGTAATATTATTGTAGGTCTATGTGATTGATATTAACTCAAATCATTTGTTTGGTAGGAAATAAACACCCTAAATTCTAATTCAAACTTGAAATAGATCACATCGTGACTTTAACGGCGGTAGAGTCCTACGGCTACTCGCTTAATCGGTGGGTACGTATACCACCGTCTTACCTATTCCAGCCGCAATAACGTAACAACAAAACGTCATGTATCGAATGGACATCACAACCAAAATACCCACATCTATTCAATGCACACACAATACGCTTTTTTTACAAAAGGTTTGGAGCATCTGAATAATTTACTAACCTTCAATTTTCAGGAAAACAGTAAACCTACTCAAAAACCGCTCAAAACTACGTAATCTTTCGTTTACATCCGTGGTTTGGTTTCAATTGAATTAATCAAGTCTAGACACGCGTAAAACAAAAGTCTTTTTATACGGTGGCCGTGTCATCAACTTATATAGCGTTTGACACGGCAGCTGTGTCACGAAATATTTGTACGTTGCCATTATTAAAAATTTTGGAAAATATGCGTCACAACGAATCGATTAAAACCTTCGAGAAAATACACTACATGGTGTAATTATTCTAAGGTTAAAACATATTTTGTGACTTGAATTTATTAAAGAAACAACGCAGGCGAAACAATTTAATGTATACATCATATATATATACATCATATATCCTTTAATTTTATTTCGTTCATGTGACCTACGCACTTTACTTTCTTTTACTTAGTCGGATAAAACGCTATACTACTTATACTTAAAATGATAATGAAGCCTAATTTAGGTGAAACATTTTTTAAAGCCGGTCCGGCAGTTTTGAGTTTATATACTACAAACACACAAACAAATCTTATTTCTTTATAATATTAGTATATATAAATCGTGCCACTAAGTGAATGATTTATTTAAAGCAATCATTAAATAATTATCTTTCAACAAACATTTTCTTGTAAATATAAGAGCAACCTCCCGCGGTACTGATTGAGCATCTACCTCAAATATCTCATTTATATTACCGAGAAAACTCATCAATACTAATTCACTTGATTTGGAGCAGTCCATGGAACCTGCGCTAATTGAAATTGAAATCTGATTTACTCCCCCTTCCACCCATTGAGCTGAATCTTGGTGATTAAAAGTATTCGAAAAAAATACAAATAATAAAATTACAATATCGCTAACGACGCTCGCCTCCCCAGAATCCTTTTATATTTTCGGGGAATAAATTAAGGCCTAGGAAGGGAAAGAAAGCCACCGGCCCGCAAACAACGACTAACGACTTCACGTTGTTAAGTCGGCTTTTACTAACCTTAAGAATATTATTACGGGTTATGAAAAAATCCCCAGTTTTAAAACACAATAACTGTTTTAAAAATTTTATGTCCGTTTATTTTTAATGAAATGAACATATTTTATCTCCGTAAATAATATTAATTTTCAACTAAATAAACTTTTAAATTTTTAAACTTTCGTAACTCATTATTAACAAAACTGACTAAAAACGGCTAAACTCACATTTAATCTGTATAGGATTCGATTGATTTTAGAAGTATATTAGGTGAGGGACCTAATTAAGATCCCTTCATTAAGGTGAGTTGGATGATTTGACGGTCGCGTCCCGACCTGCATACCTCGTATGTGACCGAAACTAGGCAGAACCTACACCAGTTAAACGTGAGTTTAGATGTTTTTAATTGAAGAGAAACTTCTGTAAGTTTGTTGTGATTTGAACCTCGATGAGACGGAAATGCTCCCGATAAAGAAACAAACACATAAATACGTATACGATTAAACCGGCAAGAGAATGAAATAAAATATACATTATACAGTATTTTATATTTAAATTATCATCTATTTATTAATTATAATAATAATACACAGTACAACCAAAGATATTTTAGTACAACTTTTTACTTTTAAAATACGTAAAACCTCTTTTCTCGACTCCTTTTTATCTCTTTTTCTCCTCTTTATTGTTCTTTCCTACTTTCATCAAAAGTTTCACTTCTACTGCATGTAAAATGCAGGTATCAAACTATCTTTGTACTAAATTTCATTAAAATCGGTTCAGTTGTTTAGGTGTGAAGAAGAGACAGACAGAGTTAATTTCGCATTTATAATAGTAGTATGGAGGGGTATGAGGAGCATTTAATCCTAGGCTTTTTTGTCTTCTAAATAATCTGAGATTTTATAATATCCTTTCTTATATAGTTTTGTTTTTCCCGTGTTGGTCTGGGCTCCTTGGTAGGATAGGCAAACTGCCTTGTTTTGCCAGGCAGGTCGTAAAAGGCGGCCGATTGGCTATGCGAGTGCTTGTCACTGTCGTGTTCCGGTTTGGAGGGTAAGAGCCCGCAAACTTTTGCATGGACATTAGAGCTCGCCACAAGATAGCAATGCACCATTAACATCTTTGGTGTAAGGAAATTACTCATTTTGCCCCGATTTTCGAAAATTGAGTTTTTACCAGATCTCCCCTTTCCGACTATTTTCATGGTGACGTCATTATGTCTGTATGTATGTATGTATGTATGTATGTATGTAAGTATATATGTATGCATGTGTGTATGTGTGTGTGTGTAAAAATTCCACAACTTTAGAACGGCTTTAACGATCGAAACGCGGTTGCTGGCATTCGAATGAATTCTGCTCAACTTAGACTTCCTAAAAATTTGAACCAATTCGATCCAGGAGATTTTCAGAAATTTTGATAAAACCTCAAAAATTATTTTTAGCGAAACGGTAATATTTCTGATATAACTTCCAGAGTAATGTACTGATCGTGTACAAAATCTAATTATTTTGTTTATTTATTATATTTTTTTTTGTTTATAGCAAACGTAATGAATATTTTTAAAATAACTTTCAGGCTAATGTACTGATTGATTTAAAAATATAATCAGCTTTTATCTTTAAAAAACTGCGTCAAATACCATATATTGCACCAAAATTGTCTGATTTATTTGGGATTTATTAATAACGAAAAGTATTAAATTTTTTTATATTACTTCGACATTTTTCAGACATCTGAAAATTTGCGTTGCTTGCTATTTCATAGAATAAAATAGACAATGGGTTTTAAAATATTACAGCTTTTCAAGAGTGAAATTATGGTCCTTTTAAAACAAAATTTATATTTTTGAACTCTGAAAAAATCTATGCTTAGGTATAGTTTTTGTTCCTTTGAGCCTAAAATACATTAATTTAGCGGGAAGTCTCAGGGAAGGAAGACCTGCAGGGTTAACCAGTATAGATTTTTTTAAACTGCATAAGCTGCCGAACTAAGTTTATTTGCTAAATCTATATTATCTATATTAATATTATAATATTATAAATGCGAAAGTTTGGATGTGTGGATGAATGTTTGGATGGATGTTTGGATAGATGTTTGTTACTCAATCACACAAAAACTACTGAACGGATTTAAATGAAATTTGACACAAAGGTAGATAATAACCTGGAATAGCACATAGGCTACTTTTTATCCCGGAAAAATTAGGCAATCTCGCGGGATTCACCAAAAAAATGTATAATGCAACGGGCTGCACGCAGCAGCTAGTTTTTAATATGCGGTCCACATTGTAATTTCTTAACTAAAATAATACCTAAAAACACAGTTGAATTCACCAGATCCAGTTTGTTCCTATCCAGTTGTACACTGGTATCTAAATGCCTTACATTAGGCAATGAAAATTTAACACACTTACGACCGGTTTCCGAAACGCAAATAAATTTTAACAATCTGTTTTTACCATAATTTTTACAAGCAAATGATCGGTTAAACAGAGATAAATTGCTTGTTAAAATTAATTTGCGTTTCAGAAACAGGCTGTTAGTTTTTTTACCATTTAATAAAAGATTGTTCATATTGAACCAGAGTTTGACCGCTCCGTTGGTCGAGTGGTTAGCGAACCTAACTATAAATCGATGGGGTCCGGGTTCGTTTCACGACAGGGACAAACATTTGTGTAATGAGCATACATGTTTATATTTCTGTAATTGGGTGTTTATTATGTATGTTACAGTATTTATATATGTATTTCGTTGACTAACACCCATATCACAAGCAAATAATTTGCTTATCAAAGTAAGGATAGTGCTCCCAAAGGGTGGATCGATTCGTGTAATTTGTCATGCGATATTTATTTATTTATTTATTAGTAACTTTTAAAATCACATTATTTAATTCATTATACTCAACTAGTATTCTACTACTTCTATTAATTATATATCTACTAATTATAGTCAACTACTTCATTATACCAACTCAACTTTTCACTTTGACTAAAAGTGAAGTGTCATCCACAAATAGTACGATTCCCTGCTTAAAAAGATTAAGAACATTACACGTTAAGGAAGATTTGTATAAAATACTAGCTGGACCGGCAAACGTTGTTTTGCCTTACATATCAGGAATCCACAGCAGACAAACAACGTAACACGTAATTTATATAAGACTACGGGATTGTCCTTCCATGCAACCAAAATGGCATTAAACTTTATATGGTGGTTAAGTATTCTTAAATTTTCTAATTTTCCGCGCAATTTTCTTAATATTTTCTTTTATAAGAACCTTCTCCTTACAATTACAAAAACAACAAAAAAAATTACCGAAATTGGTTCAGCCATTTAGGGATTGATTTTTATATATATAGATTTTTTTTTAAATCTCAACAGACAACAATATTAATCTTTATTATTGTCTGTGGTCTTATAATAAGCTCCTCATTCTTGTTTATAATAAACTCATTATAAGATACACAAGGGGGGTTGTGTATACCGATATTAATAAATTGCTCAATAGCTCGTTCAATAGAAAGGTTCAATATGTCTTTACGTTCCTTAAATATTATTGTTTTAATAATTTGATCATCGAGCCACCATGTATAATATTAGTTCTACTGAAATAACGTCTGAATACGTCTGAATAAGTAAATAATGTCTGAATATATAAAATTTTAAAAAAGCTTAGCCTTTTCTGTCGCCTAATAAGCTATTGGTAAACACATAGATAGCATATTCTTTATAAGGAACGTACGGCTGTTAAAATAATTCCGAAGAACTTGACCAGAGTTCAACCACTGACAACCGGGAATTAAAGATTTCTTTAATATATCAAGTACGATGTGACCCATCGTCAACCTCGCGATGCTATACGTACTATCTGTCATCAGTCTGCAATCGCAGTCTAATTAAACACATACACTTATAATCAAAACATAAATCGAAACAGTTTTCCAACGTACAGGAAAATAATTGTTCACTAGCAAATATTTCATGTTACAATAGCTGTAGATGTTTATCTAGCGGCAATTAACAAGTTGTACACCGCGTTTCGATGTTTAAATTATTAAATATAATTACTTATAGTAATAGCATAAATAACGTGTCACCGTTACTTCGACTACTAGATGGTTGAGTTTTGTAATATAAATATATCGCACTGCGTTTGCAAAAATTCCAGATTTACAATTAATGTATGTTACATTAAGTGAATGAGTGAATGAATACACTTTATTGCGCACCAATAAATACAAGAATAATAAATATTTTACAATCATACTTAGTAGGTACATGGGTACACAAAGGCGGTCTTATCGCTACAGAGCGATCTCTGCCAGACAACCTTTAGGGAAATGAGATACTTTCTTAATATTTACACTTGGGTGTATGGCACTACCAAAATTAAGTGCATAGTAAGACACGCATTAAATGTATCAAATTTATTAAATTTGTTAATATCTTAACTTAATCTTGTTTGTCCGCTATGGATTCCTAAACTACTGAACCGATTTTAATGAATTTTTGTAGATATCTGCTCTTTGGTCTAACTTAAAATCTAGGATAGTTTTTATCTCAACTCTCCTCCCCCTCTCAAGTAACTCACCAAAATATTCAATACAAGTAATTTTTATGGCTAAACAACGTTTGCCGAGTCAGCTAGTATTAATATATATAAATTACGTATCACGTTGCTTGTCCGCGGTGGTGCCGAAACTACTGAACAGATTTCAATAAAATTTTAGTAGACATCTACTGTTTGGCGTTACTTAAAATATAGGATAGTTTTTATCTCAATCACGCCCCCTCCTCTCTCAGGTACCCCATCAAAATGTTCAAGAAAATTAATTTGTATTTTATGGCAAAACAACGTTTGCCAGATCAGCTGGTAAATATTATTAAACACTAATCGCAACGTATAGTACTTGGTACAACACCACCTAGTTCGATGTTGGTAGAACTCTAAGCTTTCAATTACCTAATGTGAAGTAAATGCTAAAAAGACGTAATTGCAATTACGTCTTTTTAGCATTTACTTATGATTTACTTACTTACTTACTTACTTACTTACTTACTTTTACTTATTTATTATGAACAATTGCAAGCGTTGGTACAACTTTACCTTAAATTTATTGTCAACAAGTTAGAACAAGCTTTATTCATTTGCTCGTATTAGTCTTGTGTAACCGAATGAAAAATTGCCCTATTTTGAGGATGGATGACGAAAATTAAGAAAGCAATTACTCATCAGAAAACGCACGGGGGTAGAATGTTAATAAGACAAGGCTATGAAAGATATTTTCCTGTCAGTCTCAATGGGCACCGATGAATTCGTAATTTAGATGTTATATAGATATTTTTTGCTTGGCGCTTGTTCCAATATTAGACATAGAATAGCAAACAAGCAGAGGCTCTTCCTATAAGAAAAGATAACCATCATCTATATAGTGTTGCTATCAGTGAAACAGGAATGCAATGTCACATTACAAACAAAACTGACTTTATTTGTGTATAGAATAAGATAGTAAACAAGATATCAGCTCTTATCATGATAAGAGTCCAACCTTTCGCAACCACTGTGATTATCAGGGAATATTTTTACAAGATGTAAAATGTGGGATTTGTTTGTTTTGTTGTTTGTTTGTTCGGATCACGTTCATAAAAAACTCGATAAAGTGAGAGAGAGGTTGGGATTGAAAGACAGCATTGGTGTAAAAATGAGAAAGGGCTTGCACTGTTGGTTCCGACATGTTGAAAAAATTACAGATTAATAATTAGCATAAGAGATAAACATTACGAATATTTACGGATGTAGGCACCACGGAGACCAAGTCTAACGCACCGTGACCAATTGGTCGGGTGCTGTCTGAAGATGGTGTCAAGTGTATCTGAAATCTAAAAATATTTACATACAGAAAGTTACGAGTGAGGAGGTGGCAAGGTAAGTCTGCCTGAATCCTGATGTCTGGCATTCCATTCTCTCTGTCTGCCCCGTAAGAGAATGAACGTGAAGATATGTTGTTGTTGTTAGTTTTCCTTTCGATTTTTTGCTCTCCAACGTCTGGTTTACAGCATAAGTTTTCGAGTGATGTCATTTCGATGCTAATGAAGCAATTGTTTATAACTTCCTTAAACTATGCCTTTCAATTAACTTTTGGATAAAAAACTTTATACAATACTACATTCTAATGCTTATTATACCATGATCCATGATCATGATCATGATGATGATTAAATAATATTTATCCGCATCGTTGTTTGGCTAAGTTATATACTCGTACCTCTAAAGACGTTAATCCGGACGCGACTTGGATTCGATCTCCGATACCGCATAGGTATTAATGTGATCAGTATAGATGTGTGTAGTTCCGGATCTGGATGTTGAATGAATATGAACATATTTTAGTATTTATATATGTACGATACTAATACATAGATAAATTACTATAGTTGACCATCCAAATCGCAAATAATTAATTCGCTTACTTAAAGAGGAATTTGTGTAATATACTCGTATTCTGCAGTGATAGTTATTTATTTAACAATGTATGTTGGGGAGCAACTTAACCATTAATTTTGGTTAATATTTTGAGCACATAATATACAAACGTGAAAAGCTTTGACGAGTAAACAAACATGGCCAAAAGGCTATTAATACCGGCAATAACAATCAAGAATAATAGCTGTATAAATTATAACATACTAAGAAGACAGCTTAAAGAAAGTACTTGGAAGGCGCCAGCCAAATTAAGGTAAGTAAAGTTGGTAACTAGCTGAAACAAAACTCACATAATCTTATTACACCGCAGACGCACCATCTAATCTCACCCATCAGCTAATTAATCCCGCCAACTTGATTTTCACAAAAAGTTTCAACTTCGTAGGAAGTAATTTCACGCTAGCATTAGTAGGGTCCGAACTTCACACTTAGCTTTCTCGGTAAACACTCATGACGTTTCCTAATTAACGGACGCAATTAGTGGTCAGGTTGGAGGATGGGGAGGGTGATAAGTGGCTCAGCTTCCAAGCTAAGAAAATTCGAGGGCTTATAGCAACGTGCGGAGCGTTGGCCGCGTATTTTTATTTGTTTGTTGCGTGTTTTTTGGATTTAGACAACACTCTTTATGTATATTTTATTTGTTTGTTATGTGCTTTTTATATTAAGACAACACTCTGTATACTATCGACGTTTTTGGAAGTAGAATTTAATTTGCTTGAATGAATGGATACACTGTTGCGCACAAATATCTACAACATCCGTATTTATATTACAAATGCAAAACTTTGTCTGTAACGCTTTAGTAGCTGACTTGCTCAATCGATTTTGATGAAATTTGGCTAGAAGATAGTTGAAGATCAGGTGTTAAACATAAGCTAGTCTTTTCGAAATAAATCCCTAAGGCTTAAAATAGAGTATGAAAAATTGTGTGAAACTTATATTCATGATTCAAGAACGAGTAGAATAACATATTTTGACCCATGATCTGTTATTTTACTCATGGGCGAAGCTGCACATGTCAGATAGTTAATAAATATATATTTACCCTACCACCACTCTGGCGCCTCTGATCTCCACTGTCAGGGTGGTGATTACGTCGGGATAACGTTAACTCTGTGAATGTTGATGATGTACCTACACAAGGACGTGGAAAAGGAAGATCTTCCCAGCCAGGCAAAGTGTATTGCCCGAGGACCAAAGTCCATCTGTGAAGCGATGACACTTGTATATAGTGTTTACAAGACAAATAAAATTATAATATTGCGATTTAGGATTTGACTTTGAATTTTATCACTTTTTTAGCGTTTGTAGATTGCTTGAACCGCTACAAATATTATGACTTTAATACATACATAGGTGTCATAGGCGGTTTTAATGCTATAGATTCTTTGCGTTTTTCAAAGATAAAACTAGAAATTGTCTTTTTGTCGTTATTCTAAAGTCAATGCTTTGTTTAGAACTGTTTCCTGTGCTAATGATTAGCATGCTATTTAGTTTCAGTTATAGAATATCATCACGTCGATTCACTTGCTTAATAGTCTTGACATCTATATTAATATTATAAATGCGAAAGTTTGGATGTTTGGATGGATGTTTGTTACTCAATCACGCAAAAACTACTGAATAGATATTTTGATTTACCAACCACGGGTAGGTGAGAGTGAAAGCGAGGGATCGCATTCAGCGTAGTCCAGAATTAATGTGACCAAGTTTTAAGATAATAAATATCGTTAGCAGTATTAAGGGTTGCTTAGGACGTTCGCGTTAAGAATACAGTGAATCATCAATACCCGCTGGCCCATTAAACAATCAAATCACTAATGAGATTTCGAGTGATTTGATTGGCTGAATCAGTGAATTCTTTACGCGAACGTAATTAAAAAACTTCTTTAATTTTTTCAGTATTACCCGTACGTTAGATATATTAAGTAACATACGAGAAGACTTTTAAGTTTGTTTAGTATTATTGTAAAGAATAGCATTCATACTGTCTTACTTACTGGCACCTATAGTTGATAAAAATACATAAAACTTATTTTTCTTTCTTGATTTTGTTAGTATCAGAGTTGATATGAAGAAATTTGAATGTACAGGAAGCCTGTTTACCTGGTAGCAGGACGGGAGGCTACACTTGTCTGCCTGAATCGTAATGTATGGTATTCGGTTGTCTCTGTTTACTTTACTTGTGTTATATGAATATTTACTGATATATCGAAAAGTTGCACATCACTACACGGAATGTAGTACTATTGCATTAACTACGTGCTGATGCATTAGTTACATCTCTTCACTAGAAACTAGAAACTAACACTTGCTAATTAGTATTTTTAGGTTTTTAACCCTTTACTACCAAAATCAAAGAAATATCTACGTTTATGTTCTAATACATCGTTGTTGATAACACCAAGACGTTACAATAATCATCTAGAAAGTCCGTGTGATTGTGTATTATAGCGACGCGGGTTCGGCGACCCCTCCGAGTTTTAATGATAAAAAAATGCGTACAGAGGGGAGGCGGGTAAGTGCCATCGAAGGGAAAAAACTACGGAGGAAAATATTTGGCGCGACAGGTTGCCTCTCCCCCCGCCGGGGGACTTTGATAAAAATTAAATCTTAACGACGGAAATTTAAAGATGACGCTCCAACGATCAAGAAGAGTGAACATCTGAGCCCGGGGCACTTTAATTGGTTTGAGTATACTGAGGATGTAGATTGAAGCACCTATTTCAAAAAAGTCTTGATTGATTATGTGGGTGGAGGGGAATACCATGTTTGTTAATGAGATAGATAGACGCTTTATAAAAACATGGTAATATAACAATCTAAACAACTATATATATAAAGGTAAAATATCCGAGTTTACTGGAAACCTTACTTTCGAAATTAGAACACCAATACGCAAGCGTTGATGTAATGATGACAACAACGGGTAATGCGGTGGATTTCAATCTAGATTTAGTTTCTATCAACAAGTAAAATTTTACCTTTATTATAAGAAAATAATAGGTAAAACAATAGGGCTAAACCGAGAGTTATGTTCTAGTATTGTGTCCCTCGTAAAATAAATCATGAAATATTTGGTTTGTATTAAATAATTTAATGCACGCAAAATATTCGCGTCAAACGTCTTAACACGTTAGTGTGGAATTTCAAGCAAGTTTTGATGTGTTATATTAACACATTGATGAAAGTGCTATTAATGAAATTGTCTTCTGTAAGTGACTTCATATGAAGCAATAGGTACGTTATTGTTATTTTGTAATGAATAATCAGCAGGAAATATGGGACGATTATAGGAGATTGTAGTCTAAAATATTCCTCTGGCCACAGGTGTTTCACAGGTGATATTTTAAAGCAAACTTTTTTATTACTTCAGCCTAATTTTTTAGTAAAAATCTGCGGCTGATTATAAACTTAAAATACTCAAGGAACTAGTCTAAAAGCGTTAATTGACGCTGAAGCTATAAAATATTCCGTCTCTTTTGCCATCTTGAAAAATCTTGTATTAGATGAAATAGTCTCATCAAGTCATTAAAGGAAAATTTGACAAATTCATTTATAAGAGACCTAGATACATTCTTGTATTTACCAAAATTTTGATTAAAACAATACACTTACGAAGATATTTTTCATTTAGGTGCAATTATATTAACTAGCAATCGTCCTGTGGTCCAATTTGGACCATTGACTGTACAATAAAATTTCTAATTCGAACACTAAACATCGTCATCGGCACTTGGTAAAATTCAATGCTAACTTGTATTTATAATATGTTATTGGTTAATGTCAGTAAATAAAACCAAGTAAAAATTAAAAGTGCTTATAAAATAATATAAATAGGAAATAAAATTTATTTTAAGTTTGACAACAGACTAGCCGTAAAGAAAATAGTCTAAGGAAAATAGTATACATATAATACTGTGTATAATATTAATACATGAATGTAGTATGAGTATTTTATTATTTAATGTATTTGTAATACACATTATTTCCAAATATTAGGTTTCTGTAGTCCTCCGTAATGTAAGCTTTAGCTGTGCAAAATTTAATACTCTACCGTTCGCGTAAGTGTTTAACAAAGATGTGCAGAGTTTTTGCTTTAAGTACATATTAATGTGTAGAGAATTTCAAAAAGTACTTCTAACAATAAAATAAATATTCAAGATCTGTTTTATAAATAAACAATAAAACGAACGCCCAAGGAACTGAATAAATCTACTATTTACTGTATATTTTTACAGATTAATCATGACCGAACGAATTTACAATGCGAGAGATCGTATCTAAATTCAAATAAGATGCAGATTTGCATTGGTCTGTATCGGATATTGATTTTCTTACATCTTGAGGGGCATTGCATTACTTGTTTAAATTTTTATTTCACTCTTCACTCGCATTTTTTTGTTTCAACCACTCGCCCCAGGTTCGGTCCCCCACGCTTTCCCTCTTGCATAAAAAAGCTTCTAATCGATAATTTCTGTGGGGGTGCATTAAGCATATCGCTAGAAATGTGCCCGAATGTTTTTCTCCACGCTTTGAGATTACAACCCCAAGGCTATTTACGACTGGCCATCTTTGTAATTGAAGAAAAACTTTGTTGTTAATTTTCGAATGCTGACAACACATTATTACTTTTAAATTATATAATTTGGACTTAATTTACTATCAGGCATTTTATTTATAATTTGTGTACTTGTCAAAAAGGTTCATTGGAGAAACCATGCAGAACCTAAGTAGCCGCGATGGTTGTAACCCACATAGCCAATTATATATATATATATATATATATATATATATATATATATATATATATATATATATATATATATAATTCAATCAAAATTCAAAAAGCCACATATATATATACAGTCTTATGACTGCGTTTGTACTTAATTTTCATCTATTAAAATCACAGTTGGTTAACTGCTTCTGCGGCAGGTTATTGCTTATTACCGTAAATATCTAACAAATCATGTGGTACAAGTAGTTATAAAATTATTTACGGGCTAATAATTAATTTTACTTACGCCTATGTGTATAATATAATGTTTGTAATATAACCAATTTATTCAACATATTATTACGACATCTATGGTTTTTGTATTGTACTTATTTTGAATTACAGTTAAGCAATAGGATTATTCGCCCATCGATACTAGATGTAAAGCATACAATTGATCTAAATATCCTTCATGTGCCTAAACACAATATCCTTCAATCCTTTTATGAGATTACTAACTGTCTGACACAGCTTCGCCTGCAAGTAGGAGAAGGTTAACATGTCGTTGGTTGTTGGAAATGGTTTTTCAAATAAACTTACATAGCATATATCAGCCCCTTAGGGGTAGATTTTTTTTTAAATGTAGCCTATGTTTGACCCCAGATCTACAACAATATCTACGCCAAATTTCATTACATATGGTTTAGCCGTAAAAGCCGTAATAATAAAATAGAAAACCTTTTTGACAAATACAAAACCATTACAAAATGGTTTAGCCGTAAAAGCGTAACAAACAGAGACAGATCGACAGACTTTTGCATTATAATATTATATACTAAGTAAGTATGGAATCATTTGGTACCAATATCAATTCTAGTACCTAGTGGTTACGATGGTACTTGGTAGATATATATTGTTAAGTTCGTTTTTAATAATAAGCAGTTTGACGTACATAGATGTTTATTCTTTCAAGTCTTACAGCAGAATGACCCGAGTAGGCCGGTACAAGGTATTTTATAGTATCACACAGTTTTACAATAATTAAAAGTAAGGTAGATTGAAAATATCAACTGTTTGATCAGTTCAGATGGCACCACTTCCAAGTTTATACTTTAAGTTTATACTTCTTAAAACTGCATGCAAAAATTAACATTCCGTTGCACTGTGTTTTTTAGATTTTTCCAATTTGGATACAAACTATGCTCCTTAAAAAGCTTAGCCAGCATCAGCTTGTCGCTAGACTTGTCTCTATTCTTTTATCATAACAAAATTTTAAATACGTGCTTGCATGCCTGTCTCTTAAGTTTGGTCTATAGTCTAACTATATAATAATTCATATGGTTTATTGACACGTAATTGTTTTTTAAATATTTTCATTCAGGAAATCCAGTAAATAAATATACAAACTCAACAACCCTTTCTGTAGTCTTGTAATCAATATTAATTGACATTTTCGCTACATGGAAGCCATTAACTGAAACAATAAAGTCCACTTGGCAATTTATAAACGCACTCAATTACTTTACAATTGAAAACCGCCATTATATTTCAACTGGATATTAGTTTAGATAATTGTATCGGCAGTTTATAAGCGTTAGTAGAGTCGACACTGATCGATTTGACAAAATGTCACTAAATGTATAAACTATAGACACAACAGTATGGGAATGGTCATAAGTTGAAATGATACTACCATCTATCTTAAATTTATTAATTCGTATTTATTTGTTCACACCTTTTGTTGACACCTTAGCTATTTCGGCCGCTATAATACCAATACTTGTTGCTGTATTATTCTGTCTTCGAATGTAGCGTAGACTTAGTATTTATATGACCTGTGGCAGACTACAACATTTTTGCAATAACTATTACTAGCGATAGCCTTATGGCCGAAACTCTACTGTAACTCTAATAATGTTAAATCACAGAAATCAATGAGACAAATTATAGGGTAAACGAACTATGGCTCAGTTTGATCATAGACTATATTTAAATATCTCCTAAGTTATGTCGCCTCTGGTATCTAGTTGTTTGGTATCGGTTTGTCTACATGAGTTCTTGGGTTCGATTCCCGGTTCGGGCAATTAGAAATTGTGATTTTTCAGTTTTCTGATAAAAGGAACGTTGCCTGAGATCGTATAAGTGTCCGGTTAGCGATAGGCTTGCCACCTATCACATCGTGGCACTAATTATTTTCGGCTTAATCGTGGGTGCTTTGTTGTACCTCTGCCCACCTCTTCGGGGATGCAGGCGTGAAGTTATTATTACTCTCCTAAGTTTAACAACAGGCTTAAACCATACACATAATATACGTGTGTGTATGCCAAGCGCATGGGGTAGTGTTTGTAATGTTTTTTTATTAATTTAATTCATTTCTAAGGCATATTATATAAAAATACTAGCTATAATTTATACTTTCTATCGTCGGCACTTGGTGAAACTCCGTCATAATTATTGTTTTAAATTTTACACTTGTACTGTTTCACAATTCACTAATTATGTATAATATACACTTTTTTATTTAAATAGTCAACCGGTTTCGCATTTTACTGCATCATCAGGACTAAAACTTAAATTGTCAACAAATACGTTGTGTTAGGAATTGTTAATAATGGTCGGTAGATGTGAAATATTGAGTTTGATAGAAAATATTAATGTTGCCAACCATTATTTCCAAATCTCCACAGTACGAAGATACAAAATGAGGCAAACTACCAAATAAAAATTATACAAAATTACAAATGAAATCCAAAATTAAAACGGATCTAAAGTAATAATAAAATCAAATGTCATGAATGCCCTTGAAGCCTTAGAAATTAATAAACAGAAAAATAATCCGAAATTATTAAATGATCATAGGGATTTAAATTCTTCCCCCTTATTAAATATTATAATCCGAAATTATTAAATGATCATAGGGATTTAAATTCTTCCCCCTTATTAAATATTTTTACTAATTAATTTCAATTTATATAATTTAAGTTAACATTATTTATATAATTTAATTCAATTTAATAATATTAATTTTATGTTTGACATATTATATATAGTATTTACTGAACATTTTGACATTTTGAACCCAATGACATATCTTAATTTTGGATAATTTTAAATTAGTAATTTAAGTGACATTTGATTTTATTATTACTTTAGATCCGTTTTAATTTTGGATTTCATTTGTACTTTTGTATAATTTTTATTTGGTAGTTTGCCTCATTTTGTATCTTCGTACTGTGGAGATTTGGAAATAATAGTTGGCAACATTAATATTTTCTATCAAACTCAATATTTCACATCTACCGACCATTATTAACAATTCCTAACACAACGTATTTGTTGACAATTTAAGTTTTAGTCCTGATGATGCAGTAAAATGCGAAACCGGTTGACTATTTAAATAAAAAAGTGTATATTATACATAATTAGTGAATTGTGAAACAGTACAAGTGTAAAATTTAAAACAATAAAAATACTAGCTATTTACAATTTATCTTGATAAAAACATTAATGGTGCCAAATTTCATACTCAATTTTTGTAGTTCGCGAAGTTTTTGTAAAAGTATTATAAGTATACATGAAATAACTAGCTGAGTCCGGCAAACGCTATTTTGCCAAACAAATTACTTGTATTGAATATTTTGGTGAGGTACTCGAGAGGGGGGAGGGAGTAATTGAGATTTAAACTATCTGTTAAGTTGGCCCAAACAATAGATATTTACAAAATTTCATTGAAATCTATGCAGCAATTTAGAAATCCATAGCGGACAAACAACGTGACAAGAAATCTATATTAATCTATATTAATATTATAAATACGAAAGTTTGGATGTTTGGATGGATGTTTGTTACTCAATCACGCAAAAAAGACTGGACAGATTTGAATTAAATTTGGCACATAGGTAAATGATAAGCAAGAATAGCACATAGACTACCTTTTACCCCGAAAAAATCATGTCATCTTGCGGGATTTGCCAAAAACTATTATAATGCAGCGAGCTGCACGCTCTTCACACACTCTATTTGGTAAAATTATGTATCTAACAATTTTAACAAAATGAACAAGAGTTGACTGTTATTTATATTATCTCCACCTTATTTATATCACCTCCACCACACAATTTATTTAATACTTCATTGTACGTAGAAAACAATACAAAAAGACAATATTAGCGCAATGGGCGAGCTTATATCTACTTAAAGATATTTGTTCCAGCCAACCCGTTAAAGGAGAATAAAATAATAAATAAATAATAAATATTCACGGGACAAATAACACTGACAGATCTAACCCCTAAACAAATTAAACAAATTATTTGCTTGTGTTAGATTAAAATAATGAGAATAAAGAAAAGTGTAGATCTAGTGTACAAACGTAATAAATATTATAAGCTATGAAACTAAATTAACATATACTAATAATGTATTTAAAAAAATGATTTAGAGAAAAAGAAAATACACACAAGGAAAATTTATATTTCAGCTAGGAAGTGTTCTTTAACACGTTTTTTAAAGGTCTCTAAAGTCTGGCAAAAGCGAATCTCACTGGGCAGGGAATTCCATAGACGCAGCAAGTACCGTAAACGAGTGCAAATAAGCAGCAGAGTCGCTAGGAGGAAAACGCAACAAGGTTCTTACGCTAGAGCGACATGGGGATTCAGGAAAGTGTAAAAAACTGAAGGAATCACGAAGATACCTAGGAGATTGTGGATTAAAAAGAATCTTATGTAATAAACAAAGTATATGAGTTTTTCTGCGCTGTCTAATTGGAAGCCATTTAAGCTCTGTCCGAGAACCAGAAACGTGGTCAAATTTCATATCATAGATAAAACGGATGCATAGGTTCTGCAACCTCTCAAGTTTGTTTACTATGTCTTCAGTGGTATCGAGGTAACAAGGGACAATGAGAGTATCCATTAATAAATTTTTGTATTAAAGAGTAGAAATTATCGAAGTGGTCTAAGAGAATGAAATGCATAATGAACTTTACGGCACAAGTTATTAACATGAGAGTCACAAGAAAAGTCGGAATTGAAAATTATTCCCAGATTAGAAGCACAACTTTTTTATTTTTAACAATTTAAAAATTTTGTCAAATTCCTTTTGTGTTCAAGCTATCAGTTTATGGAATTTAGTACCACATACACAAATGATACATGTAAGAGTATTTTCTCGCTACAACTATTTAGTGCTTGTCACTGTCGTGTTCCGGTTTAGAGAGTAAGGTAGCCGGTAAACATGCATGTGGCATTAGGGTTCCGTCACAAGAATAGCAACGCATCTTTGGTGTCTATAGGCGATGGTTGTCTATATCCATCAAAAGAACCATCTGCTTGTTTTTTCCATCCATCCAACTATCGCCTATAGACACCAAAGATGTTAATGGTGCGTTGATATCTTGTGGCGAGGTCTAATGCCACATGTATAAGCTTACCGGTTACCTTACCCTCCGACCGGAACACGACAGTGACTAGAGCTCACGCTATTGCAGCAGGAATAGTTAAGGCGGCGGTACCAGATCTTGGTAAGACAATGCAAAACTCTACCACCTAGTAGCCACGCTAGTAGTGACTTGCATAACTAATCTGTCACATTTTACGACCTGCTCGGCAGAATAGCAATTGGCCTATTCTTCAAAGGAGCCCGGGATCAACACGGGGGTTTGTTTGCTATCCTATAATATGAAAAAAACACTGATGCTAATGTTCCACTGTACCAGGGTGCGGACTGAGTATGAATTGTGACAACTGTATTGAAAATTGACAATATTGTCGCTACGGTTAACATGACAACAATATATTTAGAAGAAGTTTCTTTCTTACACAATCTGGAGTTTGAATAGAAAGTCTTTCTTACAGTAATAAACTGTCTGCTCAATAAATTTAATATTACAGGAAAAAAGCAATTGCAATATTTGACGCGATCTAATCAGCAAAGACGCATGGCGAGGATGCTACTAACTGCCAATATCTGATGCATCGGCCATTATGTTTGTCCTTTATGTTTTTTACGGGGGGACGCTACGATAATGTTTTTATGGCCACGAGGGTAGGTTTAATCAGAGCTCAGGGTGATCAAGTACAAGGGGTCAAAGATTTCACCCAAATACTTTGATTATAGTTACATTTTTAATGGGAAATGTGTCGACTCCTATAATCATACGACTAAGAATAAAGTCCTTAGGCTTTTTTACACTAAGAAAGAATCGGATATATTTTACTTTATAGTAATTAATTATGACATGAAGTTTACAAAAAACTAAAATATTTATTTTAAAATATAAGGATTTATAATATTTTTAAGAATATAATAAATTCGACTAAAATTGACATTAAATCACGTGACAACAAACAGAAATCTGCAAGTGTTACGTCACACCGTGGTAAAACGCCATCTTTATGTTGTCATTTTCATATAAACCACAGAGAATAATATAATGTAGATTTTATACCACGGCGTCAGTCCAGAGCGTTTTCGCGGTTTTTAATTTCAATTTTAATTCGCGATTTTTTATTGTAAGGGGAATTTAAAAAATAATAATAATATTTTTTTGTTAATATACATGTTGAGGTAAATTATTAAACAGTTTTTCAAATTTAGTCAACTAGCTTGTTGAATCGCAGTTAAACTGAAAGCAACTGTTCCTGTATTTCCACAATCTTGTATAAGACCTTCATCAAATTAAAATAAGACCACCTAGGAAGTAAAGCCTCTTGGAAACAAATAATAATTTTCCAAATCGGTTTAGGCGACTTTAAGTAATCGGTGAGCATACATAATAAACCCCCGTATTGGTCCGGGCCCGTTTTGAAGAATATACCAACTACAGTTCCGCCAGGCACGTCGTAAGACACCCAATTGGCTATACATATCACTACAATTATAAATACTTGTGTAATGCTTTGCAAATTCTGGCCAGGTTATTTTCCATCCTAAAAACTATTCTTGCCGCAATAGCGTCGATGCTTGTCAGTGTCGTATTTCGGTTTGGAGGGTAAGGTAGTAGGTAAGCTTATGTACGTGGCAATAACACCTCACCACACAGCTAGCAACGCATCATCAACATCTTTGGGGTCTTTAGGCGATAGTTCTCTTTTTCCATTAGGAGAGCCATCTGCTTGTTTGCTACCTTTTAATACAAAAAAAACACTCTTCAATTTTAGTAAATAATAATGCATCATTAACATATTTGAATCCTAGTATCGATAAATATCATCTAGTATATATAAGGATGAAAAAAAAGTATTTTCACGCCCGTATCCCGGAAGAGATGGGCAGAGGTACAACCAGTATACCCACGATTAGCCGAAGATACTTCGTCCCACAATGTAATCGGTGGCAAGCCTATCACTAACCGGGCACTTATCCGATTCCGGACAGCTTATTATCAGAAAACTGTAAAAACACATTTTTGAATATGTTTCACCACTGTGGTCCAGCGTTGGCTTTGAACACATGTGGTCTCGGGTTCGATTTCCGGGTCGGTCACATAAAAAAAGCGTTTTTTCAATTTTCTGAGAAACACAAAGTTGCCCGGGATTAGAAAGTGCCCGGTTGGCGATAGGCTTGCCACCTATCACATTTGTGGGACTAAGTATCTTTGGCTAATCGTGGGTGCACTTTTTGTACCTCTGCCTACCTCTTCGGGGATATGGGCGTGAAGATACTTTTTGAATAACCGACCCGGGCATTAAACTCGGGACCTCATATGGTTAACACAGATACTAGACCACACCACAGAGGTGATAATATAAGTGTAAACTTATTCCAGTATAGATAAGTATTAGCCAACCATTTAAAAAAAAAAACGACAAAAATATTTGAACAGTTAAAAAAATAATGACCTGTTTGCCAATTGAACGCGGAGTTTTTAAAAACGAGGTATATGAGT
This sequence comes from Apodemia mormo, assembly GCA_036924255.1. Taxonomy (NCBI): domain Eukaryota; kingdom Metazoa; phylum Arthropoda; class Insecta; order Lepidoptera; family Riodinidae; genus Apodemia; species Apodemia mormo. The sequence goes on along the minus strand of JAUPFN010000015.1, from coordinate 23,590,639 downwards.
CAAGAACAAGGAGTCATAAACAAGAACATTCACCCTACGACTTCACCCCTTGCTCGAAAAAGTCACCCCCGCACGTAACACAAAAAAGGGCACCAAAGGGACGTTACGCATCCCAAGTAAGCGAAGCTCATTGCTAGGGTCTGCAGATGTCTTTAATGGCTTTAAATTATATGTGGAGAGCTAAATGCTTCTTGTAGGTGATAGATCGTTGTATGTAAGTATTACTTTGGAATCTTTTAAAACGATTCAGTCAAGTAATACCACTAGGTTTTCCAACAATTGCAGATAATTGCCTTAAATCTTATACCGTTCGTTTGTGATCGCTATTAATTGAGTATAATATTAATAACATAAGATAGCAAACAAGCTGATTGGTCGCCTGATGGAAAGGGTCAACCATCGCCTATAGACACCAAAGATGTTAATGATGAGTTGCTATCTCGTGGCGAGGTGTGTTTTTTATAGAAGAAGGGGCAAACGAGCAAGAGGTGCACCTGATGGTAAGTGATCACCGCCGCCCATGGACATCCGCAATACTAGAGGTTTTGCAGTTGCGTTGCCGACCTTTTAGAATGAGTAAGCTCTTTCCTTGAATGTCGTATCTGTTCTTAAATACCCTGCCGGTAATTGATTCCACAACAGATATAAACATACTTCGATCAAGGTATAAAAAAACATACTTTTGTACATAAAAAAACATTGTGCGCGTAGGTGTTGGTGGCTATTCTAGCTATTCAAGCTCACTCCGGAGTTCCAATAGATTTCTTGAATTTTTCTTCAGTGTTATTTTGTCTTTGAGGAGATGAGGCCTTGGTTCAAATAGTTCCTTGTACTCGGTAAGTAGATACATGGAATGGAATCTCTTTGTGACATAGACACAGTTTACATAGCGCGCTATCTTACATTCCTAGTGTTAAAAACGTTTCATCATAGGACAATGTCCCGTTATTAGACTACATATTTTTTCAGTTCTAGTCTACTAAGTTTAAGTAGCTTGGTCACTGAAAGGTTAAATGTCGTTGTTGAAATCCAAGAACGCGTAAGCAGGATTAAAGTTGTTTGCTTTTTGATATAGGTACTCAAATATAAAATTATATTTCCCCTAGGTATACCTATTATAATAGGGGAAATATAATTTTAAAAGCGTATACCTATTTTCTTTAAAATTATATTTATAGAAACGTAATGAAATGACATTATCCAACGTAACCATTTCCTACAGGCGACTGGGCACGATTTCGCGATTTCATTATGCAGAAAAAATAGAAATTGTAAAACAAAGTCAATTACCGTACTGAAGTCATAGCTAATGATCGTCATTACGCATTGTTGTGATTGCGTAAATAGGGACGATTTTATAGAGAAGTGAGGCGGGGTGGATTTTTCCGCTTCGCTCGGCGTTCTTTGCCTTTGCGCTTGTTAATGTAATCACAGTTTTATTAGACGTAGTCCTCGGCACCAAGTCTCTTTTAAAAGAAATATATTTTTTATCTCATGTAAGCATTTTTTTAATGAAATGAGCATACGTGAATTATTTAAAGTTATTTTCATGTTAAAAAAAGTATAATCACGCCTGGTTCCCTTGCGTAGTAGGCAGAGTACACCTTTTTACGACAAACACGCGAATGGAGGAGTATGAAATTTGGCACAGTTAAAGTTAAACAAAAAGCTCATAACATTTTTATTTGATATGCATTAAAATATTGAATTGATAAAAAAATAAATATTACACACACTGTCATTTATTTGACATAAGTATCATCACGCCCGGTTCCCTTGCTGGGTAAGCAGAGTAATCCGAACGTCTATAGATTTTTCAGTTCACCACGATTCACCGGTTTGCCGGTTGGCGATATTAGTGGTGGTTCTCATCACCGCATTTTATTGACCTAATAACGATTATTGAACATTACTAGCGATAACAGGGATCGACGGCTTTACGTGCTCAACTGAAGTACGAGAGTGGTAACACATTACCCGCCCGACTCCAAGCTTCTAATAAGAGTTTGGATTTTCAAAAAAACCTCAACTAAACCTCATTAACACTTTTGTTCGACCCGGCGATCGAACCAAGGAACCCATGATATGAGCCAAATGGACTATCCCATAGAGTGCGATGCAGACATTTAACAAATGTCATCATCGTTTATTGACATACCTACATCATATTATACATACATATAAAATAAAAAAAAAATAAAGATACATATAAAATATTTTATAAAATATATTCTATACTTGCCATCGTCGGCACTTAGTGAACTTTAATTATTATTATTAGGTATTATTATACACTTGTACTTTAATTTTGCTTCGAAAAAAATATAATCTAATATATTAACCAACAATTTTTACTTTTTAAAGTATCTTCAGGATGTAATATATTTAACTCTCTGTTATAATACTTAAGAGAGGTTTAGTTTATGTTCAATCGGGGTTGTAGAACTGTAGAGATGTTATAATTTCGACCACAAGGCTATCGCTAGTTTAAAGTATGAAATACAAACAAGTTGATGATAAGAAACAGCTGTTGCCTCTAGAGTCTAGACAATAAAGATATCAATGATGTGTTGTTGACCTTATGGCTAAATAAAACCATTTATGGATATCGGTGTACTTCACCTTTAAGCACAGACTATTTTAGTGACTGGATATTTCAAACGAATTACAATAATATTGAAGAAAAGGCCTTGTGCTGAGGACTAATGTTAAATAGGCGTTATTTTAACGATGGCTAATTTAACTAATAAGAATAACTGGTTATTGTAAAATAGCCGCAAATAGACTGACATTAGAAAGCTTCGGAAGCTATTCCTATTCATTATTGTTAACATGCGTTTACATGTTGTTGACATTAAAAACTGTTTATTAATATAGTTAATGACCATATCCTTTTGTCATAGAATGTAGATGTGATAATAGCTCATTGAAGACAGCTACAATAATTTACCCCGTGTTGGTCCGGGCCCCCTTTGAATAATTAACCATCTATTTTATCAGGCAGATCGTAAGAGGCAAACGATTGACTATACGTATCATTACCATCGTGACTACTAGGTGGTAGAGCTCCACAACGTCTTGCCTGGGTATAAGGTACTACCACCTTACCTATTCCTGCCGCAATAGCGTCAATGCTTCTCATTATGTTCCGATTTGGAGAGTGAGGTACTCGGTAAATTTATGTAAGTGGCATTAAGAACTCTCCACCAGGAAAACCATCTGCTTGTTTGCTATCTATATAAAAGTCTAATATAAAAAATATAAAAAAATCAACAAGATTACCTCTAAAAGATTAACTAATGGATTAACATGAGAAAAATCAAAGGAAGAGAAAATTATAAAAGAAAAGGGCTAATCGTTTTTTTGTATATCATAAGGTAGCAAACAAGCAAAAGGGTTTCCTAATGGAAAGAGTTAACCATCGCATATAGATACCAAAGATGTTAGTGTTGCGTTGCTATCTATATGACAGGTTTAGAACGCCACATGTTATTTTTTTATGTCATAGGATAGCAGTGAAGCAACTTTGGTGTCTATAGACGATGATTATCTCTTTCCATCCGGACAACCATTTGCTTGTGCACTATCCTACAAAATAAATAAAAAACATTCAAATCTACTTTTGAAAATGATCAAACACACTGACCATCTATTTGTTCTATAGATTATATTGTTCTATTCATTGTACGGGTCCACGGTTGATTGGCCTTCGAGGTCCTAGCGGGTATGTTTGTATGTCAGTGGGGTCGATGGAGTAAAACAATAAACTTCCTGTACGCCAGATGCATAGGTGTTAAGGCTATTGTTTATGATGGACATAGTCGAATTATATGCTTGGTATTGAGAGCATTTCATAATAATTTAGTTGGAAATTGGAGAGCTACTAAAATAATTTATATTAATTTTATTTCTATAAGTATTGTATAAGTCAATATTTTCCCCGTGTTGGTTCCGGGCTCCTTTGAAGAATAGACCAACTGCCGTTCTGCCAGGCAGGCCATAGAAGGCGACCGATTGGTTATGCGTGTCACGGCCATCGTGGCTACTAAGTGGTAGAGTTCTGCATTGTCTCGCCCGGGTCTGGTACCACCACCTTGCCTATTCCTGCCGCAATAGCGTCAGTGCTTGTCACTGTCGTGTTCCGGTTTGGAGGATAAGGTAGCCGGTAAACTTATGCATGTGGCATTAGATCTCGCCACAAGATAGCAACGCACCATTAACACCTTTGGTGTCTATAGGCGATGGTTGACTCTTTCCATCAGGACACCCATCTGCTTGTTTGCTATCTTATGATATTATAAAAAAAAGTATGTTTTTATAACTCATTGTCCCCCGTGTTGGTATAAATTGATATTTGGTTGGTTGGTATTGGAAACAACCAACTGCTATTCTGCCAGGCAGGTCTTAAAAGACGATCGATTGGCTATACATGTCACTACCGTCGTGACTACAGGTGGTAAAGTAACGTAACGTCTTCCCCGGGTACATGGTACAACCGCTTTATCTGTTTCTGCCGCAATATAGTGTCAATGCTTGTGAGTGTCGTATTTCGGTTTGGAGGGTAAAGTAGCTGGTAGACTTATGCATGTGACATCCTGCCACATGGACAACAACGCACGATTAACATCTTTGATATCTATAGGCGATGCTTTTACCTTTTTTTTTCAGGAGAGCCACTTGCTTATTTGCTATCTTATGATATAAAAAAATCGATTTTATTTTTTGTTACCTCAGAACTCGATTCGGAAAATAATTTTGTGTTTATTTTTCTTCATATTGGTTAAGATCTGATTCAAGGTTCCTGAAAGAGTATTTTTTTTAATGTCATTAGATAGCAAATAAGTTGTTGGCTCTCCTAATGGTAAGATAAACCATTGCCTATGGACACCAAAGATGGTGCGTTGCCATCCGTGTGGCGGAATGGCCATGCCACATGCATAAGTCTACCGGCTATCTTAGCCTCCAAATCGAAATACGACAGTGACAAACATCAGCACTGTTGTGGCAGGAGTAGGTAAGGCGGAGGCACCAGACCTGAGTGAGACTTTGCACAAGTCTTACCACCTTGACATCACGATGGACTACCATAGTAATAAGACTCGCATAGCTAATAATTTTCCATTTTACAAATTACCTATATAATATGCTTGAAACTGTACATTACATTGAATGCGAGACACGAAACACATCAAAAACATTATCGATTTAAAATATTACTAACGCTTAGTTTTTAATTTTATAAACTAATTTATTTGTTATAAACTAATTTATTTTATTTGAAAAATATATTTTATAACCAGCTGCAGCGTACACCCTGCTACATAATAAAAGTTTTTGGCAAATCCCGCGGGATCACCTAATTTTTCCGGGATAAAGAGTATACTATGTGCTATTCCAGGTCGTCATCTGCGTGTGTGGCAAATTTCATTTAAATCCGTTTAGTAGTTTTTGCGTGATTGAGTAACAAGCATCATCCATCTATCCAAACATCCATCCATCCAAATATCCAAACTTTCGAAATTATAATATTAATATAGAGGTACATTTTTATATATTTAAAAAAAGAACCCTACACACAATGGTTCTGTTAAAAATAATCTTACTAAAGTTACTCTACTAAAAAAAGGGTTGATTTCTTATGAAGAACTTTAGAACATTTTTTATTTCCACTATAATAATGTTGAAAATAAAGTTTTATCATGTTTTAATATTTATTTTTAATTAACTTTTATTAAATGCTAACAAACAAACATAATTGCAAAGGAATATAATATGAATAGATTACAAATACAGAAATACCTCAATTTCCCACGACTGAGGCCGCACATAGAGACAAAAGTTCCTTTATCACTCACCTTCTGCAACAAAGAAAAGAACCAATTAATAAAATACACAAAAATCTGTAAAAAGATTTCAAATTTCTCATAGATATCTGTTTCTTTTTTTATTAAAGATAATAAGGGCTATTCAGTATTTAAAAGTATAAAAGGCATCAAAAGATCGGGGGAATTTTAAAATATGTGTGACAATTATCGATACACGACGTTAATAGCCTTCTTACATAGTGTAAGACACAAAAAATCCCCCTTAGGAAGATTTATTTGTAAATTACTTATAAATTTCGCCTCAGACTCCTCGTCGCACTCGCTTATAAAAATGTATTTAAAATGTCGCCGTGGAAAATGATTTATTATATGTAGGGCGTCATAAATTTGTCTACTTGGACTGAGACTATAGGGAGCGATAAATATTGATAATATTGTCATGGTTTCCTTTCATTATTACCGATAGAGGTTTTTTGGATTTTTATTTCTTAAATATTATAAGAAGAACGCGTTATCAATTAAAGTTATAAAAAGTTTAACTGATAACGCGATCTTATGTGTGTGTGTGTGTGTGTGTGTGTGTGTAGTGATGGTATCAGCCTGCCTAAGATAGGATGTATACAAGTACGTGTAAAATTTTATTAAAATCAAGTTATGGACAGACAGACAAGACTTTAAAATTTATAATATTAAGTATGAAAATATGGCAAAAGAAGAGATAATAATAATGTTAGTATACGTCGTGGCGTATATACTAGTCATTCGTCACAAAAACGTTTGTCCCTGTCTGCAATCGAACACGCACCCCTTTAATTGCGTAGTCAGGGCCGCTAACCATTCGAGGCGGCGAATAATGAAATAACTTGAGACGAGAAAAATTGTAACAGTAGGTAACTTTATCATATTCTTATTTATAATTTCTATCATCGGTCTTTTCAAGTAATTCATTTAATTTGTGGCGTATAGCCACGGGGACGCTACTTGTACCAAGAGCAACAAGACCCAGCATGTCTTTTCATACAATTTTATTGAATTTGAACAAGAAACACGCCGGTAATGTTACATTCCAAGTCCAAATTCAAAACACGTTTCTTGTTCTAAATTCAAAATACGCGCTGGTGAAGTTCTGGCTTCATAGAATAGCGGCAGTGTGATATAGCGGCCGTAATATTAACAGGCACAAAATGACGGCCGTCTACGGTGACGATACGTTGTAAAATTTCACGGCCGTAAAACACACCGCCGCCATCATCAGAAGAGGAAAATAGTCGTATGGAGCACGATGATTTATTCAAATCTGCTTCAGTTGGAGTTAGAACTCATTTTGTAGTAAGGTACGATAAAAAAAGCAGAAATGTAATGTATATAATCTATTATTACATATAATAAAATCGTAGGAAAGTCAAAACTGTACATTGAATATTTTTTTAAAAGAATACTTGGGGCGTGATCTACAATCGATATCGAAGCCAAAAATATAGCTTTTAGAATTTTTGTATGTTTGTCTGTTTGTCTGTATGTATTTCCGGGGTAAACTCAAAAAGTACTGCATGGATTTTCTTCAAATTTTGAATGAATATTACTAATAGGTCGGGTCAACATATAGGCTACATATTATCACGCTATCACCTACGGGCTATGCGGAGTAAACGAACTCCGCGCGGACGAAGTCGCTGGCAACAGCTAGTACAATCATAAAAATAGCTTCACCGCTATCAATGCAAACGTTCATGAAATATTCAACACCGTAAAGACGGCCGTCATTCACATGTGTTTCGCCGTGTGACTTTCGCCGTGTTGGTCCCGGCCTCCTTTGTAGAATAGGCCAACTGCCGTTCTGCCAGGCAGGTCGTAAAAGGCGACCGATTGGCTATCGAGTCACTACCATCGTGGCTACTAGGTGGTAGAGTTCTGCATTGTCTCGCCCGGGTCTGGTACCACCGCCTTACCTATTCCTGCCGCAATAGCGTCAGCGCTTGTCGCTGTCGTGTTCCGGTTTGGAGGGTAAGGTAGCCGGTAAACTTATGCATGTGGAATTGGACCTCGCCACAAGATAGCAACGCACCATTAACATCTTTGGTGTCTATAGGCGATGGTTGACTCTTTCCATCAGGAGACCCATCTGCTTGTTTGCTATCTTATAATATAAAAAAAATAAAATAAAATAAAAACATGACGGTACCGCTTTTTGACGTTGCGGTGTCAATTACCGCTTTCTAGGATTTAGAAACCGCTCCATGTTGTTTATATAGAGAATGTTCCAGTGACGTCATTTATTGTTTTGTTACGGCTGCTATAATATGACGGCAGCGCTGTTTTAGGAAACCAGAACTTAATGACTTTAATTTTTCTGTGTACGTAAATACGATACTCACATGGTCTTTATTCAAACATAATGACACTGTTTCCGCATATGTTTGAGAAAAGTATATTTGTGTTTAATAATAATAATGCGCTTATTTCAGACCTTTTTAAAAAAATATATCCATATTCAATGATAATAAATATACACGTACCTACTTAATAAGATCATTAAAATTCAACTACTAGTAAAAAAAATAACATAACTGAAATTGAAAGTAAAATTAAATTTAAATTAAAAAGACACTAAACAAGCTAAAAGAAAAAATAATTTATTAAATTTAAAATGTACCATACTCATATATTACTTTTAACTTCCCGCTACGCATGTAGCGACGAAAATTATTGAAAATAATATTTTTTGACATTGCTTGGGAATTTTTCGACCTTTAAGATCGCAAAAATTTAGCGAAATGCCATTCGAATGGCATTTATTACAAAATAGATGTGTGAGCTGAAAAAGCCGTAAGTTTTTACTCTGAGCTTAAAATGAGCTTAAAATACCTTAATTTGGCGGGAAGTTTCAGGGATGGCCTGTAGGATTAACCGTTTACAGATTTTTTTTGGTTCGTTTAAGTTAAAATCAACCGGATTCACCTATTAGAGAATTATTACGGCTTATGGTATATAATATTAAAATATCTGGTTGACCGAGCTTAGCTCGGTTTTTCACATATTTTTGGAACCGATCTTTTCTTGGACCTTGAACCTTGATAAATCGATTCCTATAGAATATATATATTTTTTCCTGCACCTGGTTGACCGAGCTTTGCTCGGTTTTTCACATACCCATATCTTGGGAACCGAGCTTTTCTTGGACCTGGAACCTTGATAAATCGATTCCTTGACCCGAAAAACCCCTAATTTGTGACTTTCATCAAAATCGTTGGAGCCGATTCCGAGATTCCAATTATATATATACAAGAATTGCTCGTTTAAAGGTATTATATATAACTGTTCATGTCTTAAATATTTAAAAAAATTAATTAATGACTACCCCGTAGTCGAAATTCGAGCATTAAACTTTCGAGCTATTCGAAAACTAAACAATAAAATTTTTATCCACGAATCCATGCTAATATTAATAACGCGAAAGCCTGTCTGTTACGCTCTCTCGGCTAAGCGGCTTAACCGATTTTGATTAAATTTAACAAAGTGATAGCTAAAGGTTTGGGTTTATATTTTTTTTTCAAAAATCAAGCTTTTAATCCTATTTAGGCGGCAAGCAGCAACAAGTATTAAGCAATTTGCAAGAAAACTACATCGATGACATGATAATTTTCATTATGATGAACTACATGATGAGTTTACTCATGAACTACATGACGAATTTACTCGCGGGTAAAATTACGTGAGTCAGCTAGGAGAGTAATATGTTTCATATCATCAATATAATCTTTCATACAAACTTTCTTTTCATATTCATCTCCTTATTGGTTGAAAAAAGCCTATGTTTGAACCTTGTTTGAACTTCTTGCCATATTTTATCAAAATTGGGTTTAGCCCTGAAAATGTAACAGACTGACAGATAGACTTTCGAATTTATAATATTCGTATGGATAAATATGCTATAGATCTATCAATTCTCAAACTAAAAGGTGCAGATGATAGTATTCATATAAATTATTACACCTGGCTCAAATTAAAAATAATAATAAACTTGGGAATATTCATGTTGCGATCTAATACACATCCGATAATTTATGCAAGATGATCCATGGGCTTTGTACTTTTAAAAAATGACAAAAGCCTTCGTCAAAATTGCAATCACCGGTGACACCCAACACTTTTGAAGGGAGCTCGAAAAAACTTCAACCCCAACCTGACGTGTCACTCATTGTATTGCTTATTTTGTCACTAAAAGATTTTTTTCTTTAATTCAAAAGAGGAACAAAAAGTATCTAATTGTAACAGTTTTTTGTTCGGAAATTTTAAGGTCGATTATTTTTTCTTTTGAGCCGTTCTAAAATAATCGATTCAAAATAGATCCAAATAGACCGTTACAAAGATTAACTTGCGTGTAGATTTAATTCTTGCAAGTATTCCGTTATTTGCAGCAGCAAAAAATATAAATTGCGTAGATTTTTTATAATACAGTTTAGCATAACTGAAAACAATACATTGTTATTAGTAAAAAAAGTGGAATGCCCTCATGATCGAAAGAGATATCATTTGTTAATAAAATGGTTTTCATTCAATGGTTATTACTGGTACGCCGCAATTCATATGATGGGTTAAAAAACCAGTGACAGACATTGACGTTATTACTGTACGAATAAACAAAACGGTAGTACCAAAACGTTGCGCAAATCTATCACCTAGTACCCACAATGGTATTGACACGTTGGGATTGTCTTTTACGAACTGCTTGGCAGAATGACTGATGATCTTTTCTTTAAATGGCCTTAGTCAAACGGGAAGTAAAAAATAAATCAAAATAACTTGATCTCCCGTGTTAGTCTGAGCTTCTTTGAAGAATAGGCCAACTGCCGTTCTGCCAGGCAGCTCGTAAAAGGCAACCGATTGGCTATGCTAGTCACTACGATCGTGGCTACTAGATGGTAGAGTTTTACAATGTCTTGCACGGGTCTGGTACTACCGTCTTATCTATTCAGCGCTTGTCACTGTTGTGTTCCCGTTTGGGGGGTAAGGTAGCCGGTAAACTTATGCATGTGGCATTAGACCTCGCTACAATCAATGTAAGATTATGAGTGTTACAATTAATTATAGTATTGGCGTTGACCATATGAGGTCCCGGGTTTCGATTCCCGGGTCGGACACATTAAAAAAGGTTTTTTTTCAGTTTTCTGAGAAAAACAAAGTTGTCTGGGATTGGAAAGTGCCCGGTTGGCGATAGGCTTGCCACCTATCACATTTGTGGGACCAAGTATCTTCGGCTAATCGTGGGTGCACATGTTGTACCTCTGCCTAACCCTTCGGGGATATGGGCGTGAAGATACTTACTTACTTAAAATAATCAAAATTACCAGCATTTACTACTACGATATGGTGTGGAAATATTTAAAATTTATTATATATGCTAAACAGTTTTAAGACTAGATCAAAGAGTCAAGGATATTGAAAAAAGCAGAAGAATATTTTATTGATTTTTGTGTACCTAATGAATATTAAGTTGTATTATAAAATACACACCTGTTAATAAGTGAAAAATCTCAACCATGTAATTAACCAACCGTATCAATTGAAAAAGGGTTGCATTGATCGAAGAACTTATAATAATTGTACACAATAGGGATCCGGTCCGATCCGGATTTCTATTATTTATAGTTTCCGATCAAACTTTGAATACGCCTTAATTATCGGCTGCAGTGTCGCGCCCTTAAATATTTTCTTTAAAAACTTTCACGGTGGTTGGGAACTTTCTCGTTAGTTATAAACCAATATAGAGGGTGACAATTTCTAACAAATGTTAAATAAACTTGTGTTTTTGTATAATATACAGGTTCACTAGTAAAAGACTGTAAATACTAAAGGAAGGTGTTCAGTATTCGATTCTGATACCGTATATTAAAAAGTACTTAAATTTGTATCTCATTATCCAATAAAATATTTATATACAGACATTCGCGCATAGATATCGAAGATTATTGTTTATAAACAGTGATTTTCTGAATTCTTAATTATACTCCTGAACACTAATTTCGTTAAGGTTTTAGTATGTAGTTGCGCATTATTCTCTTTTTAATATAAACTGGAATTAACTGTGTTGTCCGTTAATATGTACAGTCTTTTACCAGCTAACCTGTATATTCTACACTTTCATCGTCTCGTTGTCAGTGTTTGGTGATACTCCATCTTCAATACAATATTTTTATACAATACTAGCTGACTGGCAAACGTTGTTCTGCCTTTTTTTACTCTACTCTTATTTTTTATTTATATTTTCTCACCTTTTAAACCTTTCCTGGACTTCAACAATTAATTCAAAACCAAGATTAGCCAAATCGGTTCAGCCATTCTCGAGTTTTAGCGAGACTATTTTCGCCGTGTTGGTCCCGGCCTCCTTTGAAGAATAGGCCAACTGCCGTTCTACCAGGCAGGTCGTAAAAGGCGACCGATTGGCTATCGAGTCACTAACATCGTGGCTACTAGGTGGTAGAGTTCTGCATTGTCTCGCCCGGGTCTGGTACCACCGCCTTACCTATTCCTGCTGCAATAACGTCAATGCTTGTCGCTGTCGTGTTCCAGTTTGGAGGGTAAGGTAGCCGGTAAACTTATGCATGTGGCATTAGATCTCGCCACAAGATAGCAACGCACCATTAACATCTTTGGTGTCTATAGGCGATGGTTGACTCTTTCCATCAGGAGACCCATCTGCTTGTTTGCTATCTTATGATATAAAAAAAAAAAAGACTAACAAACAGCAATTGATTTTTATATATATAGACTAGCGACCTGCCCACGGTTTCACCCGCGCAGCTTTTGTTCCCGTGGGAATACCGGAAAGGTTTATACACAAAAACCTTCCTCAAGAATCAATCTATCAACTAAAAAAAACCGTATCAAAATCCGTTGCGTAGTTTTAAAGATTTAAGCATACATAGGGACATAGGGACAAAGGGACAGACAGAGAAAGCGACTTTGTTTTATACTATGTAATGATGATATAATATAAATTTCTAGTATATTTTAAACTGACATCCCAAAAAGGAGGAGGCTTGTATTCTTTACTTACGTATAGTTTCCGCTTAGTGTCATATAAATTTGGGGAAGAATCAATTCAGGATTCCAGAGATTCAGGAGGTGAATGTTGGTTGTTGAAGTTTTACTGAATTTAAATTATATACATATAAAGTGTTCATTGTGTCTCATGTATTGCATGGAACACAACCATACGTCGCTTCTGATGGTAAAAAATGACTGCCAGGTGCAAGTTGCTAAAGATGCGTTACACTACTCTGTGGAATCAATAGTAGGCAGCTTCCGCACGGATACGACGTGACCTTCGAAAAAAGAGCTTACTCATAATCGGTACTGCAGCTACTAGATCCTGGTAGTGCAGTCGTCCCTGTGCCCCTTCTTCTATGAAGAACAATAAGATATGGCAGGGTTTTAAAACCACGTACTACGTTATATTTCAATCGATACACGGCACTGACAAACACAGATAATATGGCGTCACGCAAAGGCATGGGCACAGTCTATTAATAAAAAAATCTAAAGTGCGTGTTGGGCCACGTGCAATGTAGGGTTCCGAAGTTGCCCTACACAATTATGCGGACTAAGAAGAGGAATTTTCTTGTTTCATACTATGAACATTTAACCTATTAAATGGAAAAGACGGATATATCCGTACCACAGGTTCACCGCCTATGAAAACTTCCAAAGTTCATTTTATAAGTTGGTCGAATATTACTCAAGAACTTGTGAAGCCTACTTAGCCTTGACAGTTCTCCTTTTAAATTCGTTATATTTACTACCTACTAGCATGAACTTTTTCGCACCTCCAGAAGTTGTCGTTTAGCTGGTAGGGGAGGGGACACTTGAATCACAATATAAAATATCTTGAATATTTCACAAACGAATGCCTTAATTGAATAATTGTTTTCGCAAACCAAAAATATATTTTTTAAGAACCTATCCAACGATATCCCGCAGTATGTGGTAAATGAGAAAAAAATAAAGCCCTCGCTTTCTATGTAGAGGAGCTACTTTAAAAGAATATTTTTCAAGACTTTATGTTACCACTTAATTGGCGTGACTAATATCTATATTAACTTCAAAATACAGTTTTCTAGTACTAAGGATCTCTGAACTAGATTTCGGATGGACGGGCGGACGGATGGACGGATAACGAAACTATAAGTATTTCTAGTATGTTTTGGAACCCTAAAATGTTGTCACATCCATTTCCTAACGAATTAGGATGAATGCATTAAAGGTTCTTTAACAATCTAGTCACTACAATCGCTATTCGCTTGTCAATTGGGAAGATGAATTGTTTTTCATTTCATTATACATTGCGTGTATACACCCTTACGTTATATTTGTCAACTTTATCGACCACTGCTCATGCACAGGAAAAAAATTACGTAGTCTCTATACATTGAGCACATCTTACATATGTCTGATATTTACTTTGACAAATCCAGTTTTTCTTTCTGGGACTCAAACTCGGGGCCTTGTTATCTGAAGCCAAACTGGCAAAGACTACGTTATAACGTCCTGATGAGCTGCTACTTGCAAGACATACAGCCAGCATTTTTTAAAGGAAAATTTGCAATTTTAGTTGTATTCTTAATCGTTTTCCTAATTCTAGCATCATAACTATAAATTATATATACATAAATTATAGCATTATTTAACAAAATAAAAAATTAAATTGTAAAAAAGCATCCCTCTCTTTCTATTTTAGTTTTTATGTAAAAAAAAAAGTTAAATTTTAAACATTGTAGTACGGTATTTGCTTGATTGACAGAATGTCGACTACAGATGATTACAAACAAGGAAAGTATTTTGAACGTAGTTCACTAACCGTGAAAATATCGAAGGGATTAAGTCCTCGACTCTCAAACTGTTTATAATGTTTAAACTTTCAATATATTTTAACAAAACACTATTAATATCTATCAAACACGAACTTAGTAATTAATAAAAGGTTTTTATTAATAAACTAAAATACTTTGTGGTACAAATTTTGTATTAGGCCGAAATTAAACTTTATTAACTTTTATTTTCATAGTTCACTCTCGGCAATGCTGAAGGGCCTATTATTAATAATATACGTGTGTATGTGACTGAACTCCTCGTTAACGGCTAGACCGGTTATGATGGTTTTATGCGTGTTTAGGTAGGGCTTCGAATAGTTTAGAATCTTAAGTGTAACACGCGCCACCTTTTATAAATCAATTGTACTATGCCTATAACCTTCCCGCGTGTACAAGCAATAATTTGACAAACTTTCAGCGTAATTAATTTAATGGTAGTACAGCAAAGTAAATATACATTTACTGATACGACGCGCGCGCCACCTATTGTAAGTTCATTACTTTACTAGGTGGTACTAATTATTTTACTAGGTGGTAGAGTTCTGCATTGTCTCGCCCTGGTCTAGTACCACCGCCTTACCTATTCCTGCCGCAATAGCATCAGTGCCTATCACTGTCGTGTTCCGGTTTGGAGGGTAAGATAGCTGGTTAACTTATGCACGTGGCATTAGACCTTGCCACAAGATAGCAACGCACTATTAACATCTTTGGTGTCTATAGGCGATGGTTGACTCTTTCCATCAGGAGACCCATGTGCTTGTTTGTTATAAAAAAATACAATATGCCGACGGCCTTCTTGTAAGTGCGGATCAACGGTATAGTAGTATATTAAATACATATAAGCAAATATTGATTTCTTTTTATTGATGATATCTCGTCGGTTAAACAGTTTGGGAACTATTTGCAAGCAAAGTAACCATTGATTGGTGCCACAAAGACTCCCAATCTTTAGTTTCTTATTGTAAAGTGATATATTTATATTATTTTTAACCCCCTGCCGAAATTATTGAACGGTAAACTTTTTAATCCCCATACAAAATGCATATTTCGGATGTCACGTTTAGTATAGGGTTGAAGATCTTTATGCTGTTAAAGGAAGCGTTTGAATTTAGTTTTTCTCTTTTCTGCCAAAGGTATGAAATTCTTTGATACGCAAAAGGTCTTATATTAAAGGCTATAGGTAAATATATGGTCGTTTATGAAAAATTACGATTTGGTTGACTTCTCCGAGATAATTTTGTACCTCGTTTCTATACATGTATTAATGATGTTTGCTTTTTACAAATAGATCGTTAGTTTTATTAGGTTACGGTTTCGAAATAATATTTTAGTTCGTATTTCTCAATAACTCGATGAATATACATTTTGCTCATTTATTTGTTATTATTTTCTGTAATAAGATGGCAAACAAGCTGTTGGTTTTTTTAGTGAAAATATGTTATCATTTTATAGAAGTACTAAAGATTTTATTATAGGTTTATTGCTATTAGGCATGGAAATGCATATACTATAATATCATATACTTTTAATTCATTATCATTGGGTGAAATGAAACAAAAAAATCACAATGATTTCACATGTGAAATTTCACGGGCAACGAATTTCACTCGTAAAATTACTCGAACGTCAAATGACCTAAA
Organism: Apodemia mormo; assembly: GCA_036924255.1. Classification (NCBI taxonomy): domain Eukaryota; kingdom Metazoa; phylum Arthropoda; class Insecta; order Lepidoptera; family Riodinidae; genus Apodemia; species Apodemia mormo. Next base: position 23,574,304 of record JAUPFN010000015.1, on the reverse strand, counting down.
GCTATTAATAACGAATTATGATATTCTATAAATACAGGCGTTAGAAATCCATAATTCAAAGACGACATTGAGATATTTAGTTTGCAAAATTTCTGCGAGACCTTATATAGAACTGCCGTGATGCAACTGAAACGAAAGGTAGTGTATGCCATGTATGGAATAGGGCAAACTTACCCAAGGCCTGAAAATTAAAGAAGACCAGCGTTGTTTTAATTGTGAGGTTTGGCTTGAGGTGTCGTCAGATTCTTTTTAATTGTGAGAGTGACATCGCCTCTGTGGGCTAGTGGTCCAGCGTTGGCGTTGATCACATGAGGTCCCGGGTTCGATTCCCGGGTCGGACACATAAAAAAAAAGTTTTTGCAGTTTTCTGACAAACACAAAAATGTCCGAGATTGGAAAGTGCCCGGTTGGCTATAGGCTTGCCACCTATCACATTTGTGGAACCAAGTATCTTCGGCTAATCGTGGGTGCACTAGTTGTACCTCTGCCTACTTCTTCGGGGATATGGGCGTGAAAATACTTTTTTACTTTTTTTTGTGAGAGTATATATATATATATATATATATATATATATATAATCAATTGCTTTTTGTTAGTCTCGCTAAAACTTGAGAACTGCTGAACCGATTTGGCTAATTTTGGTTTTGAATTAATTGTTGAAGTCCAGGGAAGTTTTAAAAGGTGAGAAAATATAGCAAAAAAGAGTAGTTAAAAAGGCAGAACAACGTTTGCTGGGTCAGCTAGTAAAGTATATATTTTTATCGTATCGAATAGTGGGCGGATTTCTTATTTTTATAATAATTACCTACCTGTTGTATGTTAATAATAATTAAAAATTATAGATTTTGTATAAAGGAATTATTATGTAACCGTATAACCCGGTTGCGACTCGGGTAAAAACGTAATTTTAAGTCTTATTTCACGATTTGCTTTAACTTTCCCATTGATATAAAAAACCCAAGATGCACAGTCCTAAACAAAACTGACACTCAAAAGTGTCCATAAATATGGCAAAAACATATGTTTTTGCATATCCTACCATAAGCACAAGATTTATAGTTGTTTTTACAAAGCAGTGTACGAAAAGAAATAAAAATTGTCAGTGTCGCGACCGACGCGATTTTATTTCAAATGAGCGCACAATTTAAAATGGTGCGCTCACTTTTGAAGGACGTTTTTGACACACTGATTGTGTATATTGGGTTTTTTATATCAATGAATAAGAGTTATCTGCTCGAGGCCTAATGACTAATGACTGACAGAGTGTTGTATTCCCCATGTTGGTCCCGGGCACTTTTGAAGAATAGGGCAACTGCCGTTCTGCCAGGCAGGTCGCAAAAGGCGACCGATTGGGTATACGAGTCATCTATATATAGTATCTAGGGTTTCTTATATCAATGAACTTTAATAATTTAATTAAAAGTTTTTAATGCCTAGTTGTTAGTCATGATCTAGTAATTAACTTTAATTTTCCGCCGAAGGAAGTAGCTACTGTTCTCATCCCTATTTTCAAAAATCGAGTTGCATAAAATCTCCATGTTTTGAAGTCTTAGGAACCTTTTCCAAGTATTTTTACGATAGGTAATTAAATATACTAGTCCTTGCTTGGTCGAAAATCGACCATAGACTAAACAGTAATAGTCTCTTATATGTTTGACAACAGATTTTAGTCGTAAAGAAAATAGTATGCATGTGTGTGTATTATCATGTATGTCACATGAATGTAGTGTGTGTAATATTTATTTTTATTTATTTAATGTGTTAATTCTAATATATATTACATATTAAAATATTTCTGCATACCTCCGCAATGTAAAATTTAAATAAGATTTTTTATTACGATGAGATAAGAATTATTATTATGATAACGGTGTCAAATTCCATACTCCTCCGTTCGCGTAATTGTCTTAAAAAAGCTTTGATTGTTTTTTCTTCATATATTCATAATATATATGTTTCAGTATTTATCTATGCATTTTTTGTATTTTTGATTAATATTTCCTTAGGTAAACCACGTTGTTTAATATTAACTTAATTTGTGTGACTTTTTCATTGAGCAAAAAATAGATCCATACCTACTAATATAAATACGAAATTAACTCTGTCTGACTGTCTGTCTCTTCTTCACAACTAAACCACTGAACCGATTTGAATGAAATTACGTACAAATATAGTTTGAAACCCGAGAAAGGACATAGGATAGTTTTTATTCCTCAAATCCCACGGATACGGGAACTATGCGGGTAAAACCCCGGGACTTTTAAATCAGGGTAATAATACATGACTTAGGCTACATTTATTTCAGAATTTATCCACGCGGACGAAGTTAGGGCACAGCCAGTTATACATATTTATTACGCAGTAGAATTTTGCACATCGCCTTTCGCCAGGGATATTGTATGCACTTACTTTGTACCAACTATATAACATCAATGCCGTGCATAAGTGTATTCTGTTTCTGACTTTGGGAGGTTTACCACCACAACGTCCAGAATATCGCTTCAACATCAACACCTTTGTAAGGTGGTAACCACATTATGCATATCCATATGTCGTGTATACCTACATATATCATATACTTACAAAGTGTATATAAAGTTATTAATCATCTAAAATAAATGAGTATCTATTATTCCAACAATAATCATTTTATTTGCCTCCCGTTATGATACTCACTTAGCCTTTGCACCTTCATGTCTAAACGTAGTTATCCCATGCAATCCACGTTTACTTGTTGATAATCATATACTTACCATAAAACTTGTAACTTAAAACATACACTAAATTTTACTATATATAAAGAATGCTATAAAAACTTAATGTACGATAAGTTTGGAATCATACACCTTATCATTTTACACGCGTTTAAGATGATGTATCAGGAATTCAAAATGTTATGACACAGAAATCTAAGCGCACCCTTAGCAATGCGGGTACCATAAAATAACCATTTCTGACATGTTATACGGCCCCGTAAAAGGTACATCCGACATACTCGATGTACGGCTTAAATGGGTATCTAAATGTGTATTAAAATCACACCGATACAAACTACTCACTTGGAAACCATAAAAAATGCATAGAGTTAGGCGTGTTTTAGATGGTGTTTAGTAATAAGGTATTTATGTAATGTGCCCGTGTTATTGTTGCTTATATTATTGAATATAATTTAAATAAATTCAATGTGCGTCAATTATTTAATATTTGATAAATACAAACAATAATATTTTATATATTATCATAACATAGAAAACAAACATCAGTTATTATACAAATAAATGTAAATATTTATTGAGGAAACAAAAGCTAAAACTTACATTTAGAAAGGATCAACATTCTTTATTACGGCAAAATTTATATAGGCAATGGTTTTTTAATGTTATGCATAATATGTCAGTTTAAATTGACATGTGAGATTTTTTTTAAATTAATTATATATAATAGAGCAATAGTTGATGCTTATTAAGTTTTACTAATTCTATTTAAAATAAAAGGACAGTATATATAAATTAAAAATATAGGTACAATAAATTAATAAGTAAATGGAAAATATTTAAGTACAAAACTTAAAACTTAAAGAGTAATATAATTCTTTCAAAACTTAAAGAGTAATATAATTTAATTTTCTGGTTTAGAAAATTTCATAAATGGTTAAACACAATCTATATGACTACATCATTTTATTAATGCTGCACTTCTATATATTCTTAAGTCTGATCTACAAAACACGGCAAATCTGTATCGTCCCAGGTAGCGATGGGGATAAGCATGTGAAAATTGTGTGTACGACACACAAAAACCCATAAATAAGACATTAGCACATCGTTTTCGATACTTTATTTCATTCCATTCATTGTTGAATATAGGTTATTCGTTTGTATGAAACAAAGTAGTGAAACTTCTATTTAAATCTCACTTAGCTATACTACAATTTAAAATATGCAAAAAACATTAATAAATGCTTTGAAAATTGTTGATGGAGCATCAAAAACTTTTAGCACAAATATAGCTTTCTCTCGACCAACTCGTATTCAGCGAGAAAAGGCTATAAATGTCACTGCCATTGGGACAGTTAAGTGATATAATTTAGCGACGACTTTGGTCGTGTATGATACCATTGTTTACTTATTCTTGTCACTGCATATATAGCGTCAGTATGTGTCACGGACCTATTCCAGACAGATCCCCGGCTTTGCACCGGTGTTGATACCCAATAAAAACTTTCAGACATCTTTCACTTAAAGTATAATATTGTTTATTTTAGTCAGTATATCGAAGAAGTTTCCCATTATCTTCTTTCTTACTCGTTTATTAACTTTTTTATTTTTAAAATTAAAGAAAAAACCGAAGGATTTTTAAAAATGTTCTTATATACGAACTTCATCTTGATAATAACGAACACATCATCTAATTAGGTTCATTTGTTCCGATATTCAACGATTTATGTTTATTCATATAGATTATGTAGCATTTATTTATATTATTGATGACTTATATTAGTTACTGTAATAATAAATTAATCAGGTGATGTTTGAAAGCCAAGATACTGCAAATTACATAAAATAAAACAAACATTTTGTTAGAATATTTTTTATATCACGGCATTGCAAAAAAGTAGATGGCTGGCTTTACATACGGAAAGAGACAGGCGGTGGGCCTGTAAATATTAGAGATCGTTTATCGACTACCTTATGCTCTAAATTGGAACACTGACAAGCACTGTCGCTATAATAGCAGGAATAGATGCCAAACCCTCTCTAAACATTGCAGAGCAAAAAAAAAAAATAAGTCCAGCAGTAAAATAAAAACACAAACGTGAAAAAATTCCGATGTTACATACTTTGTTAATGTAGCGTGTCCTATCATATTATAAAACACCTTACAAAAATGGACAAAAAACTCACTCATTATAATGAAAACATGTGTTTTATCTATATCAGTGGAAAATATCTGTGGTCAGGTGTCAAAAAGGTGCGTGAAGCGGTCAAGATCGATTGAGATAATACACCCTACCTGTCTCTGCTCCCTTCATTCAACTATATGAATATGTCAAATATGACTACTGATATTAGGGCATTTTTTAAGTAATTACAACAAAATTGTTTGTGATAGGATAAAAAAATATAGAAATTATAATGTTTGCCTGTCGGTTAAGAGGTTACTTACGGCATACATGATATTATTCTTACGAATAATATCATGCAAACATAAAAGTCCGTCTGTCTGTCTACTTCGCTTTCACGGGTGAGCCGCTGACCCGTTTTTTATGAAATTTGTTAAGGAGATAGTTGAAAGCCGGTGGTTAAATATAAGTTTTTTTTAAATCAACTCCTATGAGACTGCTTTTTATTGTTTTTACTGTTTTATTTACTGATTTTCTTATTTATTAATATAATGTGAAAGATATTGATAACATGTTAACTTACTCGCGGATTATGCTGTGCGGATCGGCGAGAAGGTTTTATAAAAGGAGTTCAAAAATCTAATTTTATAGTACGCTTGCATAAAACTATTTAAACATTTTATAAATGACTAGATTTTACCCGCGGCTTCGCTCGCAATTAAGATTTTTTTAAATAAAAAGTGTCCTCTTTTACTTCTATTACCCCCGATAATAGCTGTAGAAAGTTTCATGATGATCACGCGTGAAAGTGCAACAAACAAAGTTACATTCGCATTTATAATATTACTAGCTTTTGCCCGCGACTTCGCTTGCGCTAAATTCATTTTAAGGAAGTGGGGTTTAGAAAGAGACAAAAAATAGCCTATATTACTCTCCATCCCTTCAAGTATATCCACTTAAAAAATCACATCAATTCGTCGCTCCGTTTTGCCATGAAAGACGGACAAACAAACACACACACTTTCCCTGTATGGAGGTAGGAATTTTACTATAAAAATGTCGTTTAAAAAGTATTTAAATAGATTGGTGCAAGCGGACCTAATGTCTTGCGTGTTCATAATTCGGGACATTCCACTAGTTATAATAATTAGCGATCACCCGCTCATCGAAATTCGTAATTTTAAGCACTATCAATCTATAAACAGATTTTAATCAGTTTGGACACAGATTATCTCTCCTTAGTTTGACAACAGGCTTTAACCATAAACAAAATATGTGTGTGTGTCAAACGTGTAGTAGTGTGTGTACTGTTTTTCTTATTTATTAAATTTATTTCTAATGCATATTATACTACTATGTTATGTAAACATTGACTCCCAAATTTCATATTCTCTATTCAGCGCAATTTACGTAAGGGTGTAAAAAGTTTTTGCTTCACGTATTAATATAAAGGAATGAAGAAATTCCCAAGTCTAGCTAGTTGTTTAGTATTTCCATTAACATTGATGGTTTTCGATAATTCAACATTGTGACAATGATTATGGAAATACAATGGGAATAGTGACGGACATGGGTCGCATCCAACCGGACACGTCGCGCGACGCCGGACCGGGCCTATTCACTCGGATCAATGGTCTACGGTCATTGTTAATTGACTGGACCGGAGTTTTATAATAATTTTATATTGGGCTATTTATACTTTGTATACACATTGATCATTATTTCTTTGAAGGTATAACTTCTTTAGCAGTATTGAGCGATTTTTGTTAGGAATTTAACTTATGGCTTTGGGTGACAATAATGCTAGTGGTGGCAACCAAATTCATACTGTGGCGAGACGTGTTGCGTTATAAAAGGCTCACAACAGTAAGAATGGGCTAGGTAATGTATTTCATTACTTTATTTAGTAGTAGTATCTTCATGACCGTATTCCCGAAGAAATAGTGATACAACCGGTGCATCCACGATTAGCCGAAGATACTGAGTCCCACAATTAGGTGCCAAGCTTATCTCCAACCGGGTACTTACCCAATCCCAGATAACGTTTAGTCAGAAAACTAAAAAAAAAAACACATTTTTTGAATTGACACCAGAACATTACACCATAGAGGCGACATTGGTTTATTTGTCGTGCAGTTTTAAGCGTAGCGTTGGAATTAAGATGTTCATACCCGATTCCCTTGCGGGGTGGGTAGAGTAAGCTAAACATCTATAGACTTTTCTGGTTCACAAAGATTCACAGGTTTGTCGGTATGTCGGTTACCTGGGTGGTAATTTTCATCGCCGCGTTTTACTGCCCTGATAACCATAATTGACTATTTCTAGCAATAGCCGAGACCTACGGCTTCACGGGCTCATCCAAGGCAAGACTGTGGTAAGATCGGCGAGACTCTGAGCTGATACTGAGATATTGGATCGTGGCGAAATTCTTCTTTGTTATATGATTGATTACGTCGATTGTACTGATCGTTAGATATACATACGTATAACTAGTTACATGAGTTCATCGTTACAGATTAAATTCTTATAATTATAATAATTTCGTGTTTCTAATTATTTTTGTGTTATAGCACTCACCCCGTGCTTGGGAAAACTTATAAAACTTTAAAAACAACAAAGAAAAATATCGACACGCAGGGATTGAACCTGCGGTAAAAACTACCTACCAAAAATTACATGACAATATAATATACATAAAATAAACGCAATATATACATAAACACACATACGTGTAAAAAATGATGTAAAGTCTAGAATAAAATAGATACATAATATTCATACATTAAATTTTATTTAATACTAGCTGACCCGGCAAATGTTTCTCTGCCCTTTTTAACTACTCTTATTTTTTTTCTATATTTTCTCACCTTTTAACCCTATATATAGACAGTCCAATTAACAATCATGCACATATACACAAACACTATTTCGTATATTTATAATATTAATGAAATTTATTTGTTGACTGAACTTATAAATTACCTTCTGTCAACATCAGAATGGATATAGTGTTTTTTATAGAGAAACAACAATAAACTGACCACGACATAACATTATAAAATTGCAACACCTTGAGCTGACGTCACAACAGCATGCGTGCTGATTGCATTAAGTAATTATAGTGTATTTAATTAGGTGGGCTAGTAATTTGCGAAGCCTTATAATGTCCGCTGCAACACCGATAGGGTTTCCAGCCCTAGCTCATTTACACTAGCAACTTGTACTTTCACAGATATTGTGCTATTTATGCACTTAGTGTTTATTTAATTAGTAGACGCGCAGAAAATGAAACTATTTTAAAAGAGGAAATTACGTTAATCTAATTTGAAATATTCTGCGAAATTTTATATATCATTTCTGCAATACTACTGAAGCAAAAAGAGTAGTGTAAGGAATGAAACAAACTTACCGAAAGTTTGGGAACCAAAAGAGATCTCAAAAGATTCCAACGTCTATCAAACTTTTCACCACATCCTTAGCACAAACAGAAATAGACAGTACCTATATATAAAGCACATTTTTTTTCCTAACTAAAGCAACTTGTAGACATAGAAGTTGAAGTATCCTGAGGCGCAGAATAATAGTGTTACATACTTGCATTGATATAAAAAACCCAAGATACACAATCAGTGTATCAAAAACGTCCTCTAAAAATGAGTGCACAATTTTAAATTGCGCACTCATTTCAAAAAGAATCGCGTCGGTCGCGACACTGTCAATTTTATTTATTTTCGTACATTGCTTTGTAAAAACAACTATAAGTCTTGCACTTAAGGTTGGATATGCAAAGACATATGTTTTTGCCATATCTATAACTACATCAATGAAATTAGGGACACTTTTGAGTGTCAGTTTTATTCGGGACTGTGCATCTAGGGTTTTTTATATCAATGCATACTTGCATTAATTTGAGATTAGAGAGAGAGAGAGAGATTAATTACGAAGTTGCATTAATTTGAGATTTTGAAGAAAGCTGTCATAGTCATTCTAAATTTAAAATATCGGTTGTCAATATCATGCGCCCAAATTGATTGAACCTTAACGCAATATATTAAGGTATGTTTTCTGCCACCTAGATGTTTGATGTGAGGAATAGGGTTAACACAAACAAAGTAACAATCAATATCTTTGCAATATATAGTATGTATTATATTAAGTTAATTGACCAACACCTATCACAGAATGTTAACTTTGATCAATCTGCCACTCTGTATGTCATGCAGTAGGTATTTATTTTGCGTAAGTTTATGGAGATATGGGTGCCTGCTTGAGGTCTTTTTGATTTTCCTAACCTTTGGTAAGTTTCTTCCACTCCTTGCTTCTGATATGTCTTTTCCCCAGGGCAACCTGAGTTAATGATAGTTTGCCATAGCAGTTAGTAATCAGAAATTTTCCGCTGTTCATTTTGATCTGCAGAATTTACATTTTTATATTATGGGATAACAAAAAAGCAGACGATTATCCTGATGGAAAGAGTCAACCTCGTCAATAGACACCAAAGATGTTAACAGTGCGTTGTATTTTGTGGCGAGATCTAATGCCACATGCATAAGTTTACCGGCTACCTTACCCGGAACAAGACAGTGACTACCACTGACGCTACTGTGGCAGGAATAGGTAAGACGTGGTACCAGACCCGGGCGAGACAATGCAGAACTCTACCACCTAGTAGCCGCGATGGTAGAGACTCGTATAGCATATCGGTTGCCTTTTACGACCTGCCTGGCAGAACGGCAGTTAGCCTATTCTTCAAAGGAGCCCGGGACCAACACGGGGGAAAATACACTGCAATTTTTTTTAATTCAAAATATTTTTTTTTTCAGTACGCAAATTCGAACTCGCCCGAACGTTGCTCGTAATTTATTTTTTCTCTTATTTTTACTTCATTTTCTTCCTTTTTCAGTAGATTACATCCTACCATTATTTTTTTCATTTTTAATTAATTTCATAGGGATCGGCTCCGGTCTAATAAGCATAATCGAACGTTTACGTCAAGTCCATACATTTATCTTTCTATTCTCCTAGCGTTTATGCCGGTGCGTTATTATCCGCAGGCATAGAATGCCAAACGCATAGGTTTACTGGCTAGGGCTGCCTCACCTTTCGAGTTGTAACATGATAGCGATAAGTACCCTACAAACTGAGCGAGAAGTTGCAGAACTCTTCTACCTAATAAATAGCCAACTATTTACTAGGTAGAAGAGTTCTGCAACTTCTCGCTCAGGTTGGAGGATACTTATCACTGTCATGTTACAGCTTGGAAGGTAAGGTAGCCTGAGAGGTGGACCTGTATTATTGCCCTTAATAAAAACTTTCTTCCAAAAGCTTACTAAGGCTAACTGAACATATTTACATTAATTACGGGACAATTTTTCGTACGTAGTTCAAAAGCTTTTTTAACCTCATTTACAATCGTCGCTATGTTAGCATTCCGCATGAAAATACCTGAGTTTTAATTAGGTTCTGGAAATATATTCTGGTTTTTAATCTAATACAATTTACGTACGTACGAAATACTTGCGTGAAAATAAAATGAAATTATTACTTATTTTAATATTCTAATAGTATTAGCTTTGGTACAGACGTGTGAAGTGTCAGATTAAAATCTCGGGTCAAGCAGAAGTCAAAAATTACAAGTACCTTATTAAATTAAACTTTTTACAAGTTTTTAGCTACTAAAGGTTTAGAAACAATGCCACACAATTCCTTCTAAAAATTCTATCAATTTTCCTCTTTTATTTATAAGATAGTAAACATGTAGTATATAGTTTTGCAAATAAAAAGAGTTAACCATCGTCTAAAGAGGCTAAATCGTCAAAAGAGGTTGCTATGTGTGTGTCTGGGTTGGAATGCCATATTCATAAGTTTATCGACTACCTTACCCTCCAAACCGAAACACGACAACAAAAAGCAATTATTGCAAGCATTGCCGCTATTGTGACAGGAATAGATAAGACGGTGGTTCCAAAACCCGGTCGCCTCCACCAATGTAACCAAACTCGTTTTAACAATAAGATTGTATTTCGTGATGAATAATCTCGGATATAGTCAGGAACTTTTTCGTAACAGTTTCCACAGAAATCCTGAATTCACCTGACATGATATTTGTAATTAAAGAAACGATACAGTGAGCACCATTATATGACATAGCATAGACATAAATTAGATCTACTCGTATAAAATAGTCTCAATAATGTTTAAGATTATTTCTTTGTAATAATAAATTTATATATATCGTGGTATTCGATGATTTAACGGTACGTTTATTTTCAAAATTTCTCATTAATCTTATTAAAATACTATTCCGAAATATTTCACAGTAAAATGCTGCCAAACGTTAACAAACTCGTTTTACAATAAGAAAGTGTTTCGTGGTAGATAATCTCAAATGTCCCCAGGAACTTTTCTCGTAACAATGAATTTACAGCAATGATCATAGAAATCGAGGCGTTAAATGCAAATCGTGACTCGGTAATGCGGTGTATCAATGATACGATGTTATGTTTTGCATACATTTCGTTCGCACGAGCCAAAATACATTTGTCGCGTGACATGCCCACACGTTGTACATAATGTCTTCCTTAGAAATCATTTACATAACAATAATTATTTTGGTGCAAAACTTTTCTATTTATAATATATGTAGGTCGATTCTATCCCTGGTTTTTGCCTGCTGGTTTATAAAAATTATTTTTTTTTAATTATAAGTAGCAAACAGATGGGTCTCCTGATGGAAAGAGTCAACCATCGCCTATAGACACCAAAGGTGTGAATGGTGCGTTGCTTTCTTGTGGCGAGGTCTAATGCCACTTGCATAAGTTTACGGGCTATCTTACCCTCCAAATCGGGACATGACAGCGACTAGCACTGACGCTATTGCGGCAAGAATAGGTAAGGCGGTGCTACCAGACCCGGGCGACACAATGCAGAACTCTACTACATAGTAGCCACGATGATAATGACTCGCATAGCCAATCAACCATAGCGGTTCTCCCAACACTTTTTGCCTCGCACTACTCTTTTGTGGAATCAATTACCGACAGGGGTTTTTCCAAACAGATACGACATGGGGACCTTTAAGAAAAGAGCTTACTCATTTTTGAAAGAGTGGCAACGCAACTGCAAGGCCTCTGGTATTGCAAATGTCCATGGGCGGCGGTGATCACTCAACATCAGTTGCACTTCCTGCTCGTTTGCTCCCTCTTCCATAAAAAAAAATTGTACAAATGCGGCTATCTCTGAATTTTGTTTCCATAGTAAGATTAGAAAATACGTTTAAAATTTTACAAATTTCATGTTGCGAAAAACATAAGTACTTATACAAAAACTTCAATTAAACAAAATTTTATTCTTGGTGTTAATGCGGCTGTAAATTTTGGCAATAATATGTTTAGGAAGTAATATTTCTGGTAGTTCATGAATGTATTGCTGTAAATCTACAAAAAATATTATGATTGCGAACATTCTGGATGTGGCTTTACATCCCCGACATAAGAATGGCAATGCACCATTTACGTATTGGGTGTCTGTAATCGTTTACTTCTTTGTCATACTTGGTACCAACCAAGTACTACAAACAAATAGGGGAGCTGGAGTTTAAAGTCCCGAGTTTGGAGTACGACACAATATTAAAAACATATAAGGATTTGCAATTAAAGATTCCTTTATAAATAGATGCAGAATTTATTCTAGTTTTAAGTCGCATAGTCGAATTTATATGAATAATATGATTTCGACTATGCGACTGGTTATCTTACTCTCTAAACCGGCACATGACAATGATAAGCATTGATGCTATTGTGGAAGGAATAGGTGAGGCGGTAGTACTAAATACCTGGGCGAGACGTTGCGGAACGCTACCACCTAGTAGTTACAATGGTAGTGATACATATATCCAATTACTCGCCTTTTACGACCTGCCTGAGAGAACGGCAGTAGATTTTGATTCAAAGGAGCCAAAACAAGCGAAAAATTTAATATACATAAAAATTCACATCGAATTATAAGACTTATCTATTTATTCCCCTATGCAGAGTAGAGAGAGGGGATCCAATTTACAAAATAAGCTGTCACCAGATTCCTTAGGCTCGAGAAACCTGGTAGCACAAGGAGATAGTTAAGTGACTTGGACTTTCCCCGTGTGCCACCAGGTTTCTCGAGCATCAGGAATGTGGTGACAGTTTATGTTGTACTTGAATCCTCTCCCTATACCCTCCATAGGGGGTTGAGGCTCTAACGTTACAACATGTAAGCATTATTAGGTATACTGTCACAACTCAAAAAATTCAGTAATTAAAAACAGCATTTACGATTATATTTTTCATTTCTCTCACACACACACACACACACATTACACTTACTCGTTTTCATTGCCAAAAAGCGTGTCGACAGATTTCAATCTGACTTAAGCTCGACCAGCGCCTTAGGGAGCGCCTTCTAGAATTACCTTTGGATCGCATTTAAAATATAGTTAAATCTCTGTATCAACAAGTTTTGGAGGTATTTGAAAATTATACGGGTTTATTAACTTCACGCTACGTATGTAGATAAGGAAGTTACTGATTTTGCTCCGATTTTCAAAAATCGAGTTTTCAGCAGATCTCCACGTTTTGAGGTCCTAGGAACCTTTTCCGACTGTTTTCACGATGATGTCAGTATGTCTGTATGTATGTATGTGTGTGTGTGTGTGTATAACTAAAACTAAACATCTCATAACTTTTGAACGGCTAGGCCGATCGAAATGAAGTTGATGGCTTTCGATTGAATTCCATCCACTTAGATTTCCTCAGAATTTGAACCTAAACGACCAAGTAGATTTTGAGAAATTTCAAAAAAAGAAAAAGAAATATTTTGGCGAAACAGTATCTTTTTAATATAACTTCCAGATTAATGCACCGTTTGAGTACAAAAACTAATTAGATCTATTCCTCAATAAACCACGTCTAATGTACAAATTGCATCAAAATCAGTTAATACGGTTGTTAATACGGTTAAAACTTTTGAAAAAAGGTTTTTTCGACATAACTTCGAAATTTTTCAACCAATAACTTTTTTTGGTACTCTACGATATTTCATTACTAAAAAACTACGCCGAATGCCGTTTCAAATATCAAAATCGAATCTAATTTTCAAAAGTTACAGCTATTAAATATTAAAAATTACGTTGTTTTTAGCAAACTTACTTCATATTTTTGAAATAATTTTCAGGCCAATACACTGATTTACTTAAAGTCTTATCAGCTTTTCTCCTTTAAAAATTGCGTTGAATACCGTTAACTGGATCAAAATCGCTCGATTTGTTTGGGATTTGTCAACGACGAAAATTTTTGAAAAAAATGTTTTTTTTATATTGCTTCGAAATTTTTCAACCTACCGTCTATTTAGCTAAAGCAATATTTTAGCTCTCAAAAATTGAGTTGAATGCCATTCGAAAGATCAAAATCGATCATTGTTTTTAAAATATACAGTTTTTAAAAATCAACATACTGCCATTTTTAACAAAATAATGATGTTTAAACTGAAAAAATCTACGCTTATACTTATATTTTACTCAAAAGACTTTTGAGTTTAAATAACCTTAATTTTTACATATTTTTTAATTCAAAATGACAGCAAAAAAAATTAACCTCCTTACAATTGCTTTTTATGACTACCCTTTCTCATTTTTAAATTACCTACGTCAACGGACTGTCAATTATAACTAAAATATTCAAATCTTACGATACATGGATGATTATACTTGAGGGATATCTAGGATCCGGTATGTAAATGAGAGCACGTGACTCTCTACCTTCTAATACATGCAAAGTTACCATAAGAAGCGGTGACTTAAAAACAACCTCTGGTTTCTATGATAATGTATGTGGGAATAAAAATAGATATACAATTAGTCATAGCACGAGCGTTACATATTATGCAAACACGTGCTATTATAAATATTAATAAAATTTCAACAGAGGTTATTTTATATTTATGAGGCAATAATTTTCACAACTTATAAGCATTATTGCTTGCACTTTTAAAACAATTCATGATAAATGCATTAATAACAAACGTAGTCACAACATAAATTTACAATTTATTACTGTTTTACACCACTTATCTATATTTAATGTCCGTGGTATACTCTGATAGTACTAAGTTTTCATAAAAGTTATTAAATAAAGGTGACGGCAAAAACGTAAACATTAAACTTGAGTGCTTTTATGTGGATTTTAAACTTAAAGTTTAATAATTTTCTTTCTAAAATTTATGTTTAATTATGCATTATAGATTTTAGAACGTAACTTGTGAATTGTAAACTTTTAGTTTAATAATTTTCTTCGTAATATGGATTTTAGAACGGTACGGTTTTTACACGCTTTTTATTAGCTTCACCTGTATGTTTGTATGTTTGTTTGTATGTTTGTTTGTATGTTTGTTTTTACACGCTTTTTATTAGCTTCACCTGTATGTTTGTATGTTTGTTTGTATGTTTGTTTGTATGTTTGTTTGTATGTTTGTTTGTATGTTTGTTTGTATGTTTGTTTGTATGTTTGTTTGTATGTTTGTTTGTATGTTTGTTTGTATGTTTGTTTGTAACCGACTTCTTTGGGCGCGATTTTGACCCACTTTAAACGGCCAGATTTCGTTCAAACTTTGTAGATTTATCGAGGACCGATGACAATACACTATTTTGATAAAATTATTCAATTTTTAACCGACTTCAAAAAAAGGAGAAGGTTCTCATTTCGGCTGGTATATCTTTTTTTATGTATGTACACCGATTTCTCCGAGGTTTCTGAACCGAATTACGTGATTCTTTTTTTGTTTGATGCGGAATAGTTTCGAATTGGTCCCATAAAAATTTGATTCAGGTAGGCCCAGTAGTTTTTGTTTTATGAGTATTTTTTATTTATTGTACCTATCTCGATGTTTGAAATCAAATCTCGTAAGTAAATTTGATCCACTTCCCGGTTACCGATTGAGCTGAAATTTTGTATACGTATGTTAATGGAATGACAATGAAACCTTATTATGACATGCAGCGGATCTGATGAATCTGAATCGGAAGGTGACCACAGGAACTTAATAATTAAATGGTTAAAAATCGGTTAATGACTATTGACTAGGTAGAATGAAAAGTCTATTGAGTTTGGACTCATTTGATTCATGTTGACGAGAACTTTGGTGCTTGGTGGTAACTAGGATCCTGCAAGGTCCGATGATGAAGCCAGAAGGTGGCCCTAGGAGCTCAGTAATTAATGACAAAACTCTATCGAGTTTGCGTTCGTTTGATTGATGTTGACGAGCACATTGGTGCTTGGTGGTAACTAGGTTCTTGCAGGGTTCAATGATGAAGCCAGAAGGTCATAGGAGCTCAGTAATTTAATGACACAACTCTATCGAGTTTGGGCTCGTTTGATTCGTATCGACGAGCACTTTGGTGCTTGGTGCTAACTAAGATCCTGTATGTTTGTATGTTTGTTTGTAACCGACTTCTTTGGGCACGATTTTGACCCACTTTAAACGGCCAGATTTCGTTCAAACTTTGTAGATTTATCGAGAACCGATGACAATACACTAATTTATCTATAGTAAATCTGTAGTAAATCTATATTAACATTATAAATGCGAAAGTTTGGATGTTTGGATAGATGTTTGGATGGATGTTTGTTACTCAAACAGGCAAAAACTACTGAACGGATTTGAACGAAATTTGGCACACAGGTAGATGATGACCTGGAATAGCACATATGCTATTTTTATCCCGGAAAAATTAGATAATCCCGCGGGATTCACCAAAAACTTATAATGCAGCGGGCTGCACACTGCAGCTAGTTTTTAATAAACTACAAAACCAAAATGGTTAAAAAAGATAGTTCTGATAAAAGAATAGTAGCCCATACAGGAAGCCCCAGAGTCGAACGACGGGGCCATGCCTGGGACATTATTGGGAAGCCCATCTTGGCAAACCTATATTGTCCTATGCCCGGGCCATAACTGGGCAATCAGCCTTGGCCATTCCAATGATTACCCAGGCTTGGGCCAAGACTGAATAACCTAGCCTTGGCCAAGCCTAGAGTCACCCTAACTTGGGCCAAGTTTGTGTAACCTAACCTTGGCCAAGAGTCTTCGCAACCGGCGTGTGTGTATGAAAAGAGTGATGAATGTGGAGGAAGCGAGACAAACCTGCAAGGATCGTGATGTATGGCACTCGGTTCTCTCTGCCTACCCCGTAAAGGATCTGGCGTGAAGATATGTATATATGAAAAAAAATTTTCGATCGTAAAGCACTCTCTGATGCTTCGCATCATGAGTCGTGCAATAGCTTAAAATTAAAAAAAACAAGCTATTATAAATAAACCAAACTAAAAAGTAGAAAATAAATAATAGTTTAAAAAACTAAAAAACACGCTTTTTATAGAAAACCGAACTAAAAAATAGAAAATAAATTTTAATAAATTTAAATTAAGAATAGTGTCAAAAATGTCAATAATTATAAATTAATAATAGTGTGAATAAAAAAAATAATTTTATTTTAAAAAAAGCGTGGGGTGCTTTTTAAGATATTACCGAAATGATAACCACTCTACTCATATCTGTCAATAAAATATTTATAACTATTGACACCATGCACCCCACGCTTTTTTTAAAATAAAATTATTTTTTTTATTCACACTATTATTAATTTATAATTATTGAAATTTTTGACACTATTCTTAATTTAAATTTATTAAAATTTATTTTCTATTTTTTAGTTCGGTTTTCTATAAAAAGCGTGTTTTTTAGTTTTTTAAACTATTATTTATTTTAGGTTAATAATTTTATTTACATTATGGATTTTTTGAACGCTATTTATTTTTATATTACTCTCAATTAATATTTTGATTCATCGTAATTAATAATTATTTATATAATTAATTTTTGGTTTGTAATCTGTGATTTAGTATTATAAAAACCAAGTGACAGTTGTAATCTCGCTAGTGTATATTATTACTACCTTCTTCAACAGAATCTGGCCATTTGGTTTAATCTGCCAAATTTGTGATATGTGACCATCATGATTGTGGTTTGAGTTTTAAAAAATATATGCATACTTCACTGTTTTTAAGAACGCCAAAAAAATTTTCTATTTGATTGTGCTCTGTATGTTTTTTAGAATCTGTCTGATAATACATACCTAAGCATATTTCAATAATTGAGTTACAATCGAATTCATTTTATCTCGATTTCTTCTCAATATGAATAAAGCCCGAATGACCCTAATGATAATTTTACATGAACATCTCAAGATAACATTAAATGTTTATACATATTATTATTGTTTAATTATTAACACTTTGCTATTCTGAAACCTATATCTGTTGTTTGTACGAATTAGAAATCCAATTTTGGCTGATGTTTTACTTTAAATAAATAACACCTCGCCTTAAATTAATACTGATGGTGATTTAATGTTAATAAACAAATGAAGCTTAAATATAATATTCTTATAATCTATTAATTTGTACATTTTCATTACGATTAGTCAGTCAATTGCTTATGTACTATATTATAAAAGAATTGCGTAAACCATAACTATTTAGTATATTAATAACAGCTATTAATATTATAAAATAAAACGATTTTACAGTATAACTATCTATTAGTAGTATTTTAAACCCACCATACTTTATTTACTAAATTATTTTAATACGAAAACAATATTTGTTTCGATTCCATTTAATCCAATTTAAATATCTTAAATATAGGATATACGTATTAGTTTTTAATCGTAACAAATATGCCTTTGTATTTGTTATATAAAACGTTGCTAATTTTTGGACGAAAATTAGTTAATTAGTGTTTAGTTTTTAACTAACTATAAAAATATTCTAATTATTATGCAAGTTATTGTCTTCTGACTTTAAAAATAATCCACTCCTATGATTTTTACAAATATATAATACGCAGTTACAATTGAACTTTGGAAATATAATTTTGCTTTAAATGTTATTAATTTAAACATTATTTACATTTAACGCTGTCATTGTACAGACAAGAACAAAAGCTATTCAGAAATATCACTCGCGTCGGGAAACTATGACGCGTTTTCATGCAATGTTACTAACGTATATGCCGTCACGATTAGGTTTCATTTCACACTGATATGGGTATAGTTTTGTGTTTAACAGTATGAGCCATATCACTACGAACAACCATTGTCTACAATGCAAATGCAACCGAATTTTACTTCATTTGTAAATAGAAACATTAAAATATCCATACATAACGTGTAAAATGAACCATTATTTAGAATCCCAAATTTCTTTTGTTGCTTCCAAATTACGAGAACTGTAACGGATCGATCGAATGATTTTAAACAGTGAATTTGAATATTTTTTCAATCAATAACTGATATATGCAAATACGCGACAAAAGACATTATGGGTACGTCGTGCGACAATGCAAAGACCGTTATCGCAACAACACGAAATTTCATCAAAGGTGCGCTAAAAATAATAATTGATCGAGCGCCATTGTTGCGAATGATACACGGTCGGACCCCTTCGCCTATCGAGAGGTTGGAAGAATCCGTAAATTAACCAATAGGTCTAAATTTAATTTCACGATCCGATACCTGCCCTCAGCCGACAAAAGTTCGGTAATCAAATTATGCAACCGATGTTACTATTGTTATTGACTTGCATAAATTTAAGGCGTTCATTGTAGATATATCGAAGGGTTAAGAGGAAGCTTATGATAATGGTAGAGATGTATCGAGTAGGCTATTGAACGAGACGGTCGTGTGGGAAGAAGGGTTAATGTGATGATACTTATCAGATAATTGTAACGAATTATTGCATCTGAAGATATCCGAGATGAGCTCCAAAAAATCAAGATATGCTTTGTAAAGTGCACTGATACCTTTTGATTTTTTTTAATTTCAAAGAGATAAAAAACCACATTTATTTCAATAAAGTAATAAAGATGAATCATCAAATTAAAGAATATCATTACACAGTCATGGTCTTAATATAGGCATAGTCATATGTTATAGTTTTGAGAGGGTTTTAGAATTTTATTTAGTCTTATGTAATTATGCCGTCATTTCTAAATTTTTTATCTAATGTACAAACAGTTTTGAGCTGCAAGTGTTAAGAATCAATTCTTATAAAAAAACTCAACCAACTAAATCCTGTTACTTGCAGTAACTAGTGCGAAATTCAATCGTCAAAGCGTCTCCACCAATCGGTTTAACAAATCCAGCCCTTACTGTTGTAATAACATGAATATCACATTACAAAAGTTCGTTATGTATAAAAGCCGTTACTTTTAACATGCGATATGACAGCTTAGGTTTTCTTCTCATATAATACTTGGATGATAAGAAAGCATCGATATCTGTAGACAGTATGATATACAACCCTAAGTTAACAAAGAGTACTTAGATTACAAGTATACAGAACTTATGACAACACTCACATGTTTATATGTTAAAATTAAAATTTCAGTCTATTTTATCGTTTTATCTTCCTTTTTACACAAACATGAAATGAACCATTTTTTAATTTTATTTATTTCTAAGCATACCCAAAATTGTCATTAATTGGTCAGTCCATCATCTAGACAAAACAGAAGCGAAAAAAAAGATTTATTTGAATCATTAAATTTATTTAGAAATGGGTTTGCTCAAGCAGATAGATCTCATGATGGAAAGATGCAACTATCGCCTATATATACCAAATCTGTTAATGTTTCGTTGCTATTCTTGTGGCAGGATATTAATGTCATATGCATCAGTTTATCGACTAACCCTCCAAGTTAGAAAACAATAACTGACATTGTGAAATCTACCACCTAATAGTCTCGACAGTAGTGACATATTTGACTAATTATTCGTTTTTATGGACTGCCTCACAGAATGGCAGATAGTCCAAAGGAATAAAATATACCCAATTTCTTCACACAAACGTGTACCTCTCTAACTACAGTACATTTATGTCCAATTCAGGTTATATCTCAAGCTCACTTCCGATTTAGAGAACTTATGAACTGTTGTAAATTATTAAAAAGTGTTTATTTTAAGGCATTGCAACATAAAAAACATATTAAATAAGCAGTCAACAACACGTTCTTAAGCAGGCGTTTCGTGTCATACTTATCTTTATTGTCATTTAATTCGGTATATAAATTATACGTACTCATTTGAATAAGATTGAAATTTTTCCCTTTATGAAATTGCCCGATAATAATGTGACAAAGGTATCCACAAATGTTTTGCATATGAAGACACCACGCGTGGATTAGCATAGACCAAATCTGCAGCCGTCTACGTAGTAATGATAAATTTCTTTTGATGGGCACGGGCCAGTCGTTCATCGTAGGTACTGGGTTGTTGGAATATATTTGCATAATTCTGGCACGAGGCTAATATTTTTGCATATGGAGATAACACTTCTCCGAACGTGCTGCTTAAATTAAGATTCAGAGGCGTTAGGGTGAGTAGTATTGGGTGGCGTTTTTGTTTGCTCCTTGAGAAAATTATTTATTCAAACAACAATTTTAAACACCAATTAAATAGTAAATAGGCATTTATTTAAATGCTGATTTTTTTAAGATAATTAGTTACAAATTATAAACTTACAAGCTATGCCCTGCAGCCCTCTGCATTGTAACAGTTTTTTTGTGAATCCCGCAACAATGTCTTCTTTTTTCGAGATGAAAAGTAGTCTATGTGCTAGTCCTGGTCATCATATACCTGTTTGCCAAATTTTATCCGAAATTGTTCAGTAGTTTTGGCGTGATTGAGTAACAAACATCTATCAATCTAAACTTTTGCATTTATAATATTAACATAGACGATAGAAGGATTAATTTGCAAAAGGAAATTGCGTTTGCATAAGATTATTATGATTACTTTTACATAAAATAGTACTAGTAGTTATATATAGTATTTATTATTTTAGTAGTTAAGTTCCATTTGTTTTTGGTTCTTTTGTACGGGTTTTTCTATCTTATTTTTTCTCTTATTTTAGGCTTGCTGGAAGAAATTCCTTTACAGATAAGCTTGCCTTTTGTTATAATTTTGTCATAACGTTTTTGTTATTTGTGTGCAATAAATGGTTTAATAAATAAATAAAAATATATAAAATTATTTCGTGACAAAGTTTGCCTTGTATTGATTCGGGGTACTTTTTTAAAACACATTTAGTTCTACTGCTAGGCATCTTATGAATGGCGAGAAAAGGCCAATACGTGTCACTAACGTCATGATTACTAACTGGGTGGGAGAGTTATGAAACGTCTCACCTTGGCATTTGAACCACCGCGTACCTACCTATCCTAGCTACAACAGCGTCAGTGCTTGTCGTTGTTGTGTTTCGGTTGGGACTGTAAAGTAGCCGGTTAACTCATGCATTTGGCATTCTATCCCTGATACACGTATACCATCGCACCATTAACATCTAGGGTATCTTCTTCTATAAGGATTCATTTGCTTCTTTGCTATTTTACAATATATTTTTTTATATCATAAAATACCAAACAAGCAAACGGCTCTCCTGATGGAAAGAGTCAGCCATCGCCTATAGACACCAAAGATGTTAATGGTGCGTTGCTATCTTGTGGCGAGATCTAATGTTATATGCATAAGTTTACCGACTACCTTACCGGAACACGACAGCAACAAGCACTGACGCTATTGCGTCAGGAATAGGTAAGGCGGTGGTACCAGACCCGGGCGAGACAATGCAGAACTCTACCACCTAGTAGCCACGATGTTAGTGACTAACATAGCCAATCGGTCGTCTTTTACGACCTTCCTGGCAGAACGGCAGTTGGTCTATTCTTCAAAGGAGCCCGGAACCAACACGGGGAAAATAAAAGGGGAATATACAAAAGGCTCGTACCAAAAGTTACTTAATGCGCCTTTGTTAGATTCAGGCGTTACTTTACGGAAATCCATTATTAAAAAGGTGAAATTAATTATATTTGCAATGTCCGTGAACTATTCTATGTGTCTTTCGCGATGGCACCGACAGGAAAGACGTCGGTTTAATTAATGGATAAAACTCACCGATGGTCCGGACAAAAAAGTAGACTCCAGCGGCACAATTATCCACCCACATCCACCACACTTTCTCACCCACGTCTCACACCAGCACCAAGCACAACGTGCGTTGAGTACACAGTTTATGTACTTAACGCACGTTTCACTTCGAAACCGAAGCATCGTTTCTTCTGAAGATGACGGAAGACACATATAACAAATTCGTGTAAACACATATAACAAGTTCGCAAATAATAGCAAATTTAATTAATTTCACCTTTTTAGTAATTGAATCAACAGTGGAGTATGGTGGTGCACTAATATTATGTAAACTCGGTTAACTATTTAATTAATGATAAATATATAAAATTGCATAATTTATATACTTGCAAACTTATCTACTTGTTCTAACACTACGTCATCGTCACCCGCAACTCTCTTTCTCCAACACACACGCATATCTATATATATAAAAATCAATCCCTATTTTTCTTGGTCACGACATCACGCCTGGATGGCTGGAACAATATCGGTAATTGTTTTTGTTGTATTTGTAATTGTAAGGAGAAGGTTCTTATAAAAGAAAATATTAAGAAAATTGCGCAGAAAATTAGGAAATTTAAGAATACTTAACCACCATATAAAGTTTAATGCCATTTTGGCTGCGTGGAAGGACAATCTCGCAGTCTTATTTATATAAATTACGTGTCACGTTGTTTGTCCGCTATGGATTCCTAATATGTAAGGCAAAACAATGTTTGCCGGGTCAGCTAGTATAAATAAATAAAGTGGTTTTAATGTCGATATGCAGTATTGTATATAATCATGCCTTGCAGTTGAAAAAACCAAAAAACATAATCATAACAAAATACTTTTGAAATATTTACAGATAAAAAACTCTCACAGTACAAAATAAGTTTGTAAACTTTGCACAAACTGCAAAATACTTAAAACAATTTACGATGCTTTTGGGGAAATTTAGGGAATTTATTACATTGGGATTTGGAGAAGCTAAAAACCAACTTTCAGCTACAAATCGCCTGACACGTCAACACTATTTAACCGGTTTCCGTGATCATGCAATTAAAAAAACATATTTATCGCGACTGCGCTGCAACAAATTCCTTGTTTAAGAACGATAAATGTTACGGCAAGCTCGAAAATTATTGTCTGCTATCCAACAACTATATAAGTGTAAATAATAATAAAAACAATTTGAAAAAGCTGTTTACAGCTAATTATTTATCTTGTATTTTTTACCAATACTAAATAAAAAAATACAAGATAAATCCATACTAATATTATAAATGCGAGAGTCTGTCTGTCTGTCTGTTACGCTTTCACGGCTAAACCGCTGGACCGATTTTTATGAAATTTAGCATGAAAGTAGTTGAATAGCCGGGGTCAAATATAGGCTAATTTTTTTTTCTAAAATCAATCCTTAAAGGGTTGAAATAGGGGATGAAATTGGTATGAAAAGCTGTCTGGACGACATATTAATTTACTCGCGGACGAAGCTGCGCGGGTCAGCAAGTAGGTTATATTTTTTCCATGTTTTATATTTTTTCAAAGCAGTATTATGTACAGTAATCAAGGGAGAAATTTGTGGTTACCTACATGTTATTAAAACAAATCTATGCATTTTATCAAATCAGAGGTACTATTCTTACGCTGAGATATATATTTTTTTTTATATCATAAGTTGCTAGTTTAAGTTAGTAAGTTTAAGTTTATATCATAAGTATGTTTGCTAAACAAGCAGATGGGTCTCCTGATGGAAAGAGTCAACCATCGCCTATAGACACCAAAGATGTTAATGGTGCGTTGCTATCTTGTGGCGAGGTCTAATGCCACATGCATAAGTTTACCGGCTACCTTACCCTCCAAACCGGAACACGACAGCGACAGGCACTGACGCTATTGCGGCAGGAATAGGTAAGGCGGTGGTACCAGACCCGGGCGAGACAATGCAGAACTCCACCACCTAGTATTTTATATTTTAGTATTTCATATGTAACGGTACATAGTCTTATATCATGATTATGCCACCATTATATTAATAATGTTACTTATTATTTTTTAGGGTTCCGAAATAAACTAGGAACTCTTATAATTTCGCTATGTCCGTCCGTTCACCCGCAGTCTAACTCAGAGATCCTTAGTAATATTAATTACAGCAACAAAGTGGTAACCTATAAAACCTTGAAAAAAATTTTTTTTGGGTATCCCATATCCCATAGTGTGAGGTATCGTTTGATAGGTTTTTAAAAAATATTGCAGGTTCATGAAAACAAATTTAAAAATAAGGGACTTATTTGTGAAATAATAAGCCTTAAAGTACTAATTTTCGTTAGTCAAGTATCCCCCGCTCCTCTGCCTGCTGAATAGTTAATTTTGACTTAAGAGCAGCTTAGTCAAGATTAGTCAATATTGATGATAATTGTTATACAGTGAGAATTAATGATTAGGCTAACAATAGCGAAATAGGCGGAAGCTATCGTGTTCTAAGTTAAAGCTTATTTTACGTAAATGTGTTCATAACTTTTTTAAAGAATGTTTTTATGTGATAAGATAGCACGAATGGTTTTCTTGATTGAAAGAGCCAAACATTGCCTTAAGACACTAAAGATATTAATGGTATGTTGCTATCCGTATGACGAGGTGGTAATGCCACTTACATAAATTCACCGGCTACATTATCCTCCAAACCAGAAAACTATGACAAGCATTGACGCTAATGTGACAGGAATAGGTAAGGTGGTGGTACTAAATACCCGTACGAGATGTTGCGGAACTCTACCACTTGATGATCACGATAGTAGTGTCACGTATAGCCAAGTTTTTGTATTTTACGTACTGCCTGCAGGATAGTAGATGGTCAATTCTTCAAAGGTTGGTCTAAATTCTACGTGTTGGTCGTAAGAAAGTTAGACTGTGCTTAGCTTAGTGTTCTAAAAAAACTTGATTCATAAGTTTTCAATATAGTTTTTGTTGAGTTTATGTTTTTAAAGTATACGATACTTCAGTCTGTCATCACTTTATAAAATGTACTTTTAAAAAGTGTTTCGTGGCCCCACCGAGCGAGTGGAACTTAGCTGACAATAAAAATTCAGGTTTTTTTCTCTTTCCCAAACAGTTTGTACACGCAAGACTTCGTGGACTAGGCTTTAAATCCTAAAGAGATATACCATTTATCATATTGTTAGTTACGACATAGAAGCAACATTCTTTGAAAGTTCTTTTAAAGTATTCCTTAAAATGCAAGTACAAGTAATTTATGTGCATAATTTAGGTTGGCATTATTATGCTATGTACATATGGACTTATAAATGCCAAAAACAAAAAAAAGGTAATTTGCAAACAAACACTACATATTTATATTATAGTAGTGGTAGTAGTAGTAGAGATAATAGGAATAGATATAAAGAACTAAGTGTCCGATAAGGTATTATAATCATGTAAAATGTATTCTAAGTGTAACGTGGATCTCGTATTGAAGCAGAATTGGCCGTGAGTGCGCCATTTGGAGCGATTTGCCAAGAGCTCGCGAACAACTTCCGATGGACGAACGCTACAAATACTTTCCTTATTTTCGGGAAATTGCTCTTTTGATTACTTCATTCTGTATTCTTTGTTCGATCGCGTAAGTTCTATCATTATTAATTTTCGTTTCATTTTCATGAAAATTATTATTATGTAGGTTTAATATTCTTCAGTATAGGGATTATCCAAAAAAAGGATTATCACGCCGGTTTCCTTGCAGAGTAGGCAAAGCAAAACGGAACGTCTATAGATAATCCGGTTCATCACGATTCATCGGTTCATCAGATGGTGAGAAAGGTGGTGATCTGTGTCGCCGCATTTTACCGACATGATAACGATTATTACTTATTTCTAGCGATAACTGGGAGCAACAGCTTTAAGTACGAGATTACTTACTGCTGCCACAATAGCGTCAATGCTTGTCATTTTCGTGCCTGAATTTGGAGGGTAAGGTAGCCGGTGGACTTATTGTCATTTTGCAACAAGCGATAATTTCTCTTTCCATCAGGAAAACTGTCTCATCTGCTTATTTGCTGTCTTGTGATATAAAAAACATAAAAAAATACGTCAATGAAGAACCTTAACAGTAGAATCTTATTGCGGGAGGAATGGCTAAGGTAGAGACGTTGCAGAACTCTACCACTTAGTCAGGAATCACAATGTTAGTCATACGTAAGCCCTTTCTCGTCTTTTTTAAAGTGCCTTGTAAATCAGTTGATCTCTTCTTAGAAATAGGCTCTTATCAACACGTAATTAAATAAATAAATATCCTCAGCATTCATTTCGGTATAAATAAGAATCTCACTCTTTGAATTTCTGTTAGCTCTTAATCATTTTCATTGGTTAAATCAGGAGTGTAATACATCGGTGACTATACGTAATCCGCGTAGGTAGGTTGCTGAAATTTTAAGTAATGCAAATATCTCAAAAGGTTGGTGTCCATTGCGTGTTGCCTATAAAAAGCGAATGAATGTCGATAAAAAAACAAACGGTGTACTTAAATATAAAATTGATCGAGTTAGAATATTACAATTTTTATGATAGTTCCAACAAGGCCGTTGGTTTCTCCAGCTAGAATTAATCAAATCAACTAACCCCAACTTACTACTTTCCGATATAATTAACACATGCATGTATGCGTGCTGGACAATACGTGAAATCTTTGCATGTGTGCGATAATGAACGATTATAAGACCTGGGTCTTACTTAAGAACGGTAAAATCGTTTTTACTGCAGTTCTAATTAGAACCTTTTACCGTGACGTTAGGGTTGATAATTTGAATATATGAATGGTTGGTATTGCATTGTGCTTTTAATAGTGTTGGTGTTAGTTGTTTCTTGGTGTGGGTTGATGAGTCACATTTTTTTTGTTTTGTGGGTAAGGCGCGAGGGAGCGTGGGGTGGCAATACCCCTTGCTCGCAACCCCATCTTATTAATCAGTGAAGTACAGGCCGTCTCTTCACATGTCTGTGTGGTGCTGAACATTTGCGTCTACTTCTTTGGACGTCTTGGTTTCAATATGAATTACAAGGTATCAGAAGCGTCAAATATGACAACGTGTAATCTAACAGCCAGCTGGACAAATTAATTATATATTGTACTTTAGATATCAAATGATTTATTCACTACTTATAACTGACTCGTGCGATTTCGGGCGCTAGTTGGTAATTTGCAATCAATATAATATTTTATACAATTTTTCATTTTTAATTGTTTTAGTACCAAATTTCATCAAAATCGCTTTAAATGTGAAAACATAACAGACAGAAAGATTTTCGTATGTATAATGTTAAATATGGATAAATTATGAGGAAAAAATCTACATACATTATTAATATATCATCTACATTGCAGTTATAAACAGTTTTTTAAGGTCTCTTCGCGGTCTTGGTCGGTCGGCCTTGGTTCAGTTGGTTGGCCGACAAGGTAGAGGCCGAGGCCTCCGCCTCTTTAACGAAAAACGATGCGAGCAAAGTGCTACGAAACTACTGGAACAATCTGGCGTTGTAGGTAAGGGTAAGGTAGGTAGGTATGTATGTATAAATGTTTGTTCGACGGTAACTCAAACATCGTTGACTGGATTGTCGTGTGATTTGGTAGGCATATTAAAGATAAAAAAAAGTTCAAGTTCAAATATGAGTCAAATCGGTAAAGTAGGTCTAACTGAATGAGTGCAGTTCTCCGAGTCTACTAGAAGAATCCGGTGTTTGTAAGTTCACAGTTAAGGGCGAACCATTCGTACATACTAGTGGTTCTTACAATTCATATGTCTTGGTAGCCGCTTCAACATTTGGTTCAAGCTTAAACTTCTTTTTTTGTATTTCATCAATTCATCTTAATTTTTTTACGTTTATGCATACATACAAAGGCCGGATCGTTCCATTAGACTTGAAGAACTTGGCTATTTTGCTTGCTCGTTCAATGATGAAAAAACCATCAATAAGAAGTTTTCTTAAAAAAGTCAAAAACCTGAATGCTTAAATGCTTAAGTTTTGTTTGTTTTTAATATTTAGCCTTAAAAACTGTATTTTAACTTAATTACCTTTTATAAACTTATTCTCTTAGTAAATATGCTATAAAACCTGCCTTTTTCAGATTGAACTGATAGGTCCTGTGATAAAAGCGTTAAAACATAAAAAACCTATACTTCAAATTTATAAAGACAGTATAAATAAATAGTCAGAAAACAACTAAAGTTGAAAAAATACCACTCAGAACTAGGTGTTGTAACCTGTTCTAGACGATCGTAGCAACTTAAAATGATTACACTTCTGAATGAAATTTTTAACTTCATTTTCATAGATATTTTTAGAAATAATTTAACTATTTTAATTCAAGTATCAAATGATGCACAACTTTTTGGTTTTAAACTTTGTTGTGAAGTGTTTTGAATTGTTATTGCAGCACCCAACAACACTTATCATAGAAGATAGTGCTATGTCAACATCAAATTATTTTTATTGTTATTTGAAGTGTTATAATATTAATTGTTATTATGTTTCATTTCTCATAATATATTGTATAAAAAACATTTGAATGGCACAAATCTATTAAAAGATCCAAGTAAAAATCCAAAAAAAAAACAAATATGTAATTATAACATTTATTTGATTACCTCAATTTCAAATCAATTTCCATGCGCGAGCACAAAAATTAATAATTATAATAATTGAACTAATAACACGAAAACAGATACGACCGATGATAAAACGAACATAGAATCAACTAATGGAACATCAGTAATAACAAACACGACAGTAAATTAAAACTTAATATGTCTCGTAACTGTCGAAACTTTGCCGTGTTCAAATGAATAATTATAGAAAATTATAACCGTCCTTTTATAGCAGCCATTAGTGTGTCAACTGTCGAGCGAGGCGTTCGTAGCAGTTAGCCCTGTTAGCCCCTATAATTAAAGCCAGCGACCAATGTATCGACTAAACAATCAATAGACGTCTGATCTATAGAAAAGAATACAAAAGCTTGAGTAGATAACAAACACCCCCGTCCACCACCCTCCTCATTAATAATATCGACCCCTTAATACTAATTATATTTGTTGCGAATGCATACACAGTGTGTGTCGATTTACTCACACAGTTACGTAAATTAGTGCCCGCATTCAACGTGTTGATGAGAAAGAATAAATCAATACTCAAGTGTTGAAATCTTTAGTTAGTAATCATATTAGGCGTAACTTTGCCGAAATCCAAAATCAAAATACTGAATTAAGGTTTTTTTTTTTATAAAAAAAGGGGCAAACGGGCAGGATGTGCACCTGATAATAAGTGATCACCGCCGCCCATGGACATCCGCAATACCAGAGGTCTTGCTGTTGCATTACTGGCTTTTTAAGAATGAATAAGTACTTTCCTTAAGGTTCCTAAGTCGTATCCGTTCGGAAATAACCCTAGCGGTAATTGATTCCACAACAGAGTAGTGCGAGGCAAAAAAATGTCGGGAGAATCGCACAGTTGTGGATTTCCAGACATCGAGATGGTGAGGATGGAACTTCAAATTTTAACGCGATGTCCGATGATGGAATTCGGCGGCAGGAATTAATCCAAACAACTTGACGGAACACTCCCCCATGTTAAATACGATAGAAGACGCAGAGTGAACCTACATTTCTGCGCAATTCCAAAAAATCAAGCTGTTTCCAAATAGCGTGCTCATCAATGTATTGAACGTCTCAACGCTGATTGCGATCACGAGGAAGAAGCTGGCACTGGGGTGCTCCGACCCAGAGATGAGAACAGTACTCAATGTGAGGCCAAATCTGTGCCTTATAAAGTTGAAGGCGATGGGTCCGCAAGAAGTACTGTCTCGCTCTGCTGAGCACACCGAGCTTTTTGGAGGCTACTTTAGCCTTACCTTCCAAATGACCGCGAAACTGAACGTAATTCGATATATCGACTTCAGAATTCTAACACTAGCTAAGACTGTCAGGAGAGTATCCTCAAATCGAGTTGTTACGACAAAGGGCGTCTTTTTAGCGGTGAACACGTAAAACTTCCAACGTGTTCCTGAAAAAAAATACCACCGCTATGGCCGAAGTATAAAGCATTACCAGTACTGTCATCCGCATAGGAATATATGTTGTGAATTCGCGTCATGTCATTGATATGCAGAAAGAACAGTGACGGTGATAACACGCAGCCTTGGAGAACACTAGCATTAACATATTTAAGGTCGACGCACGCATCGTCGACTATGACTTTGATGCTCCGATCAGCCAAAAAACTGGTGATCTACTTGCATAATTTCCCGGGAAGCACATAGGAAGACTGCTTCGCGAGAAGCGCTTTGAGCCAAGCGCTTTCATTTTTTTTATTAGAAATAATGCCATTACATCTCTGAAACAGGAATTTTTATATCAGTATGATTAAAAATGTAAAATAAACAAGGGTAGATATCATACTATGTTATACATCAAATGCGACTATTGTAAGGCTCACCCGCTTTTTTATATCTTTATAATATGACGACATTTGTTTTAGATTGATTGAGTTGAAATAAAAGAATCTGTAGTTTTAACTCAATCTCAGTTATATTATAAATCTAAAAGTTAGATGTTCTGTCATATTAACAAACAATTTACATAATCACGCGAAAATGCAATCTAATAATATAAAATTTGGCGTACAGATAGATTAAGACATGGAACAGAATAAATGATACTTTTGCAGTAGGGAACTGGGTACACCTAGTACAAATTATACATATAACAAAAAAAATATATATCCTGCCCATATTTATTTTTGTTTGTTATTCTTGTAATAAATTAAATTGCTCTAGAATTAGCATTGCGTTTTGTTCCATGTCTTCAATAATTCCTGTATACAGTAAATTAGTAAATAACAAGAAGTTATGTATGTAGTTGTTCATCACGTTAACTTGTTAAAACTTTAAATTAAATAGTTTATATTTAACAAAATTAACCATTAAATGTATACCAGAACACTGATGTATAATAAATTAATATTATCGTTTCTATTTGGCGACAACCGAACTCCTTATAAGATCATTGAAAGCACGGGGTAAACATACCTGAGCTACTGGGTATTCGATTTTGCAAAATAGCCTTGAAAAATCCCAAATAAAATTCTGCCTAACCCAATCATTGAACCTAGACCTCATGATTTGAATATGCTAATCACTAAACCATAAGAAAGTCAGATCAGTAAGAATATGACAATGACGATCACTACCCATTTCTCAAACAGAGATACCGGTAAAATGTGATAAACAGTAATGTATATTGATAGGCTTTTCTCAATTTGTATTGATACTCGTTGAAAGTAGTGCAATTACAGTGTTTTAATTTCAAATCCCGATGAGAGTAATTCAAAAATCTCCTAAAGCTACACGTTCTTTTTTTTAAAAATCATCATCTACATAGATGCATTAAGCATATTCTTACCTTAAGACTTTTTTAATGAAAATCTATATAATGTATCTATCGCCTCTGTGGTCTTGTGGTCCGGTGTCGGTGATGACTACTTGAGGAGACCTTATTTGGTCCGTCCGTCCGTCCGTCACCTGACCACAAGACTTGGAGGCTTCGATTCTCGGGTCGGGCAATTCAAAAACGTGTTTCTTCAGTTTTTTGATAAAAACAATGTTGCCCGGGATTCGATAAGTGCCCGGTTGGCGGTAGGCTGCCACCTATCACATTTACGGGATTAAGTATCTTGGGCTAATCTTGGGCGCACTGGTTGTAGCCTGTACTTCTCTTTCCCTTGTCGGGGATATGGACGTGAACATCTTCTTTTCATACAATTTATATTATGAGTTGTGTATTACAGTATAATCTAAGCTCGATAAATACTTACATTATCTATATCTATACATTGTAACATCATTAGTCGATAATTAAAACTAATAGTGGTGCTATTCCACAAAATACGTACTAAAAGTTTATCTCAGGGAAACGAGAGGAAAATTCAATGTAGTGTGTATACATCGCGTGCGTGTTGCGCGTGTGTTAGTGTTCGCTTGGGCAAGGTCAGGGTTGCGCTTTATCTGATCAATGGTCAACCTGATTCGCGAATGAGCCACTCTAAATCGATTTTACCACCTTTCATACACCCTTTGCTTTTACTATTATGACAATAATTGATATATTTGCAATTCCAACGTAATATTACAGTTATTTTATGAATGTTTTTTATGTAAGTATTCCTTTGTGTATTAAAGTTATCAATTCTTTTACAGATAAGTTACTTATTTGAAATATAAAGAGAAATTATTAATATTAAATACCAGGTAGGTATGTTCTTATTAGAAAATTGGGAACCTTTTTTTATTATAAAAAAGCTTTTATTATAAAGAACGCTAATACAAAATCGATTTTATTAAATAAAAGGTGGTCTACCGCGTTTTGGGGAAAAAAGTATAATTAATCACCTGATTAATCAGTGTGACGAATAAAAACAGCAGTGTAATGACCCGTTTCCTTTCATCGATCGATGTGACGTCAGCAATGCAGGAATGCAACGTCATTTTGCTGTTCATATCGTTATCGATGAAATTATCGTAAACTATAATGTGATAGTTTTGTTTATGACTTTGTTTACGATACATTGAAAGGGTTGTACTACCTAAACTAAATAATAAAATTTAAGCTGGTACATATAGTAAAGAAAATTTTTTGAAGAAGATTTTTAAAAAGTTACTTTTAATTTAGAAGGGCCTATGACTTATAAAATCACGATTTACTTAATTTAAGACCTGCAAATATTCATTTACTTCAGGAATAAGTATTGTGTATTCTTTAGTTGATAAACTTTTATTTTATTAGGGAATAGAAATACATTTTCTTATTTTTTCTTTATTGCTCATTGTTATCGCAATTATTATTTATTCATTTCAATACAACGTATCATATAGGGAAAACTTATAAGAAAGTTTTAGATAAAAAACATATAACATCTAAATACACTTTCACTTTCATTTCACAATATTACTAATATAACTTTAGACGTGTTAAGTAGCAAGTTATTATCAATTTCGGTTATATTAATTCTATATTATCGAGTAAAAGTATCAAGAGTGCTACTATTTATAATCGATATTATACAAAAACTGTTAAGGAGAGGGTGGCGTCAGATTCTCGTGGGGCAGAAAAAAGTGAAAAGCAATCAGTGTGGCGTAATTAGTGAGTTGTAAGTATGGGGCGCGTTGCCATAGCAACGGCGTCGGTGTCGATACCCGTTGCTTACCCGTCGCTTTAATTTACAGCAGAATTAATCGAATGAGCTATCGCTCGATATCGATTCGCGTGAAAGTTATTGACAACCTCCACTATGATTTAGCATTTGTTTTTGTAGTAATGTTCCGAGTTTTTGTTTATAATTTATGCTTTCTTGTTACTTTACTCGATAACGTAGACTTTTACCTTTTTAGATAATTTGTACTCCTTTTATTTTTTCTTATAGGATCTGGAATAAAATCAGCATTTTTACAAGTAATGTCCGTTGCATATTAAACGCTTACTGTTAAGTCATAAAAAATCCCCAAGTTCTTTATATGTGTTTCTGTATTAATGAGATCACTAAAGGTAATAATAATATTCACGGGACAAATTACACTTACTGATCTAACCCCAAAGTAAGCAAATTATTTGCTTGTGTCATGGGTGTTAGTTAACGATACTAATACATGGAAATACATATATAAATATTAGAATAAATATAATAAACACCCAAACCCGGAAATACAAACATTTATGCTCATCACACTAATGCTTGTCCCCGTCGGGAATCGAACCCGAGCCCCGTCGATTGCGTAGTCAGGGTCGCTAACTAGGCAGTAATTCACTAAAGGTGAAGTCAAAATTATGGATAAATTCAAATACGTACATCAAATTAGCACAGACGACCGATTGAAACATTTTACACTAGCGAGCCGCTTCGCAGCTCGCTTAAGGTTTTCTGTGAATTTTAGCAGACCTATGTCTGATTTTATATCCAAATACATGTCAGTTTAACAATAAGAAGTAATACATACGTACATAAAAAAGCGCGGTGTTGTCCGGCTTGAAATATTTGCTAAATTTTAGCGAAATTGAAGGATAAACACAAGAGTTTGCTTTTTAAGGCTCCGAAGTATACTAAGAACCCTTATAGTTTCGCTATGTCCGTCCTTCCGTCAGCACGATAGTTAAAGGTGCTGATCGACGGGCGAGCCTATACTGCGTTCTTAATAGTCTAAGAGCCTTTGACACAAAAACTTATGGCCAATTGCACTATATAAAACCGCGGTATTGAAATGAAACATGGGCGAGTTTTACCGACGAGCCATAAGACCGCGATATAGGGTCGCTCGTCGATCAGGACCTTAAAGGTCCTGATCTTATCGGCCATAAGTTTTGTGTCGAGGGCTCTTAGACCATAAAGGCCGCGGTATAGGCTCGCCCGTCGAACAGCACCTTAAGAGATCCTTAGTACGAGAAAGTTGTAATTTGGCATGAAGATGCGTAGGTATTAGTAACGATAACAAAATGTTAATATAAAACCTTGAAAAATATTTTTTAGGGTAGCATGTATAGTGGGGATATTATTTTTTTTCTCGTATACTCCATGGTGTGGGATATCGTTGGATGGGTTTTAAAAATATTGTAGGTTTGTGAAAACAAGTTTTCGATTAAGGGACTCGTTTGTAAGATACTAAGCTTTAAAGTGCTAATTTTTGTTGAAGTCAAGTGTCGTCGTCCCCGTCCCTTCACGCCCCCTCCCCTCCCCTCTCTGTAGGCTAAATGGTTGGTTTTGGGAGTGGGCAAATATTCATGGTAGTAGTAAATATAATGAGTTTAAAAGAAAAACTGTCATGGCTAAGAAGGTCTTATAAGTTTTGGAGCAAAAGTAACCCAACTTATAAAATGTACTTGAATGAGTTTTTATATGCGGTGAGCTTGTGCCACGGATATATTCGTAATAGACGTTAAATAGACTAAATGTTCATATTGTAAAAAAAATAAAAGCCCTCTTCTTAGTCCACATTATTGTGATGAGTAACTTTTAATATCATCCGCTTACCTACATAATATATGGCTCTTTCGGATAGGACGAAGTTTTTGTTATTTACTCACGTCAAATCCTGAACAGGACAGTATAAAGAATTTCTAATACCTACCACAATCTATACAGAATTGCCTTGCTTTGCCATAATCATAATTTTTGAATAAAATTACACGGTTCTTGGAGATTTTTAATACCATCCTGGAAATTCTTTTTTAATCTGATATTTAAGTAAGTCTTGCCTAGGTGCGGTACAACTGCTTTACCTATTCCTACCGTAATAGCGACAGTAGGTACATGCCCCTGCTGTGTACCGGTTTGGAGGATAAAATAGCCGATAATCGTATGCAGGTGGTATTATCTTCCACTACATGATTAACGACGCATATTAACCGTTGGTCTATTAACTGTTCCGTTGGTCTAGTGGTTAGCGAATCTACGAATCAATGTCAATCAATCAAGTCTGGGTTTGGGTGTAGGTATATATATATATATATATATATATATATATATATATATATATATATATATATATATATATATATATATATATATATATATATATATATATATAACCTTATAATTATGAACAGTCAAAGGCTAAAAATTAAAAATCACGAGTTTTGAAATATTTTAAGAAGGATGATCTCTGAGGTAAAATCGATACTTACAACGAAATAAAGAAATGAGTTGTTTGTAATCGCTAAATTCCGAAATCATATTACCTATTTTATTATTATATTTATATTATATTTTTCAGATTTGTAATCGATAAACTCGAAACCCGAAACTACTGAACCGATTTTATTAACTCTTTCTCCATTACAAAGCTACATCATTCAAAACAATTACAGGCTATATTTTATTTTAAAATAGAAACCCGAGTAAAGCCGCGGGGATCACATAAGAGATCAATAAGTCCATGGATTACTAATGAACAGCTTGCACTGTCAAGGCTCTCAACAGTAACGGCCCTACTTATCTATATATCTATATATATGTAATATATATATATATATATATATATATATATATATATATATATATATATATATATATATATATATATATATACTAGTATCATTATATATTGGACTAACACTCCTATGACAAGCAAATAATTTGCTTAATTTGGGGTTAGATCGACTGGTGTTATCTGTCCAGCGGTAATATTATTATATATTATCTTATGATATAAAAAAGTTCTAAAAATATGACTTGTCGAAATTATTTGTGAAGGGTAATTTAGATTAACAATAATTGATCCAGATAAATTCTGCCATAGAATGTCCTGGTTTGGTATTTACATACCTTTATTTGTATTAAAGTTCTAAGCAAGTGTTCTACGAAAAACGCTCTAATAATGCATAAAAGTGTGTACATACTTTATATCTAAAATAATGTATTGATAGGAAAAAATAAAGTGCATCAATATAAATCTTTGTGGTTTTCTCGATGCTCTTTGTAATTCAAATTGAGTAATAATTATCATGTCTGAATGGTAAATAAATTAAAAAAAATCTTGCAGTTAAGATTATTTAAGAAACTGAAGGGTTACATTAAAAGGTCAGGCCAAATTTTCAGAGGCTGTTCAGAATCAATATGTTTTTCGATTTATGTAATAAAAAAAATCGGATGTTTTTGTTACACGAAGGCAATAAATTTCCTAACCTAATAGATTCCAGGTAAATGTGCAAGACGCCATCTAGTGTTAAATATTTTAAACCACGTATGTAAAGACACTTTTATCCGTATTGCAAATTCTCTAAATACGAGAGTTACAAATTTCAGAAATAAGTAAATCTACCAATTATTCCAGCCCTTATTGGTACTGGTTCCGAAAATCAGACACCTCAGATAACTATTAATTACTATTGAGGTTGGGACTACTGACGAAAGGGGATTTTAAAGTATATAGGGCGCAGACAAACATGGGCTAAAAAAATATTTTGCCTTCGCCGTAAAAGAACCAACGAGAAGACATTTGTTAAGTACAAGTTTTATTTATGTAAAATTAATAATAACTTACCATCCCAGGCGGTATAACGACAGGTTTCGACCACGCGGCAAAATGAGATAAAATTTAGCCTATGTCACTCAAAAATAATGTAACTTTCTTCTGATGGAAGAATTTCTAAGATTGGTTTTGATGAGCGAAGATTACTTCCTCGCACAATAGAACTCATGTTTCAAATTTTAAGTAAAGATAATATAAAATATTTTGTACGCAAAAAGTATAAAGTATTTGTACAGTGTTCAAGTAAAATTACCTTATAATTGGTGCTCTTATCACACTCAAACAGATAATTTATTTTTTAATTATTGTAGTCAGAAATGCCAAAAAAAAATATTTTAGGAACTCGTAGCATTTATTGTTGTCTTGGTTTACGATGAATTAACTATTATTGCAAAATAAATAAAATAAATAAAAGTTAAATTTACTATGATTGCAAAATACTTTAGAAGTTTGTTTTTAAGAACCTTTTATTTTAATCCATATTTTCACACATTGTAGCGCAGCGAGATGATTTTGGAATTAAACTTGATAGCTTGATGATATCCCTCTGATAGCTTATAAACCATAATATATCAATCATAATAATATAGATATATAACTTTTTAAACGCAGTAAAACTGCAGCAACCGATTTCTCATTTCCTGTATCTTCGGAACCCTGCATCACATTTTTATCAAATAAAAAAACCGCTTTTGAAAATTCTTTTTTTTTTGGATAGTCAAATAAAAAAAGATTTTTCAAAAGTGGTTCAAAAGCATGCATCCGAATTGATTACTGCGTGTTAGTCCGGTTTTCCCCGTGTTGGTCCGGGCTCGTTTGAAGAATAGGCCAACTGCCGTTCTGCTATGCAGGCCTTATAAGGCGACCGATTGTCTATGCGAGTAACTACCATCGTGGCTGCTACGTTATGCATTATCTCGCCCAGGTCTGATACCACCGCCTTGCCTATTGCTTGTCACTGTCATATTTGGAGGGTGAGGTAGCCGATAAACTTATGCATGTGGCATTAGACCTCGTCATAAGATAGCAATGCACCATAAACATTATTGGTGTCTATAGGCAAAAGTTGATGGAGAATGCAATAAAAATCTTATAATATAAAAAAGTCTTCTTCTTTTGGGAACTCAATTGTAAGTGGAAAGCTTACAATTTATATCGAAATTTTACTACTTCGATATAAATTGTAAGCTTTCCTTTATAATAACTTACAGTAATAATACGTTTTAATAAAAATTGTAAAATTTCACACTTTTATTTTCAAAATGTTACACAATTTTTGAATAATGTTAAAATATTGTTTTAGTTATTTTTGATATGTTTGTTTTATTGTTATTTATAGTAATATAGTTGTTATTTTCGTTTATTTAATTATACAGGATAGTAAACAAGCGGATGGTTCTCCCAATACAAAGAGATAATTATCACCTATAAACATTAAAAATGTAAATGGAATGCGACATGCTACCAAAGCTACCAGTCTGCCTAACTCTCTAAATCGGAATACAACATCGACAAGCACCGACCCTGTTACTGCAGCAATAGTTAAGACGGTGGTTCAGTATCCGATCCAGATATTTCAGAACCCTCGGACTAAATAGTCAGGATATTAGTGACTATCGTGTCGCGTATTAGCATTTTCTCTGCTTTTACGATATGCCTGGCAGTAAGGAATTTTATTTATTCTTCAAAAAGAGGCCTAGATTAATAAGATTTATTATTTAAATTTGAATCTACTGTATTTTAATGAAATACTTAGCTAAAATACGAACTACAAAAGATGTAGATGTATGATTGTCTTGCATATATTTTCAAATACCACAATTTTTATATCTTATTGGAAAATAATACATCCTCTAGTTATTTTATTTCTATAAGCTTCCAAGGTTTTACAAGACTTATTTTAGGTGTGATTAAAAGTTAAGATAGTTTTTATATGTTTCTGCAGATTTAATTTTTATTTTTTAATTCAGATCCAGAGGTATTTATTGTTGTCTTGAAGTAGAAAAACAAATATATGTTCGGATTTAATTACATTCTATAGTAGATTAAAATACTTATAAGTTTCTTTAGCTCAGTTTAAATTACACTGTAGCAAATGATCCAAAAACAATTTGCAGAATAAATATTAAAAAGTTAGAACTCACTCAGACTATTGGATTGCAGGCACGCGATCTCTAATTCTATTTCTCGACCAAATGCTCATTCTTATTAGTAGATAAAATTAGTTAGAGAAGCTCATGTATTTAACAAATCTACAGAAAATATATTTAATATTAAATTTTAATAGAATTGATGTAGATGCAGGGTATTTGTTGTTTCAATCATGACAATTCATTCCGTAAAATAAGTTTATTTAATAAAAATATTATTTATTTATTTTTATTGTAAACCTTAAAAATAAGTTTTGTATAAGGCGGACTTAATACCTAGTAGCATTCTTCTTTTTCACCAGATAAGTTTCTATAAAATAAATCTTACCAGGGGCTGAAGGCCCCTGGTATGGTCAATGTAGACATGGGTCCAAGTCAAGTAACATCGCAAGGGGACAAGTAAAAATTCGCGGAAATTTGCAAAATTAATTAGTTTTCTTCGTAGAATAATGGATTTCCGCAAAAGTAACGCTTGAATCTATACAACATCCGTTTGATGTTAATTGAGAATTGCAGGACGAGAATAGGCGATACTGAAATTTGATACAGTAATGGTAGGAGCCAATATGCACTAAAGACTTGTTATTCTTTTTATTTTTAAGGTAACGTTATATACACAATAAAATTGTAAATAAAAAAACCCGGCAAAAGATAATTACAAAGCAAACAATAATTAGAAGGGACATTAATTATTATTCATAATAATCGAACAGGCACAATAATCGGCCGCGCCATCTTGCTAGCGGCGGTGGCCAAATGTTTCCGCTTTAATTTCTCCGGTAATTTGGTGTTTCCGGTCTCAACCAATCCGTCCCGTCAGTCTACCGTAATTATATTATTTCGGCAATAAATTATCGAATTTTGAATACCATAGGTGGTTAAAGATGGTATTAATTTTGGTTAGACGTTAATAGTGATATCGTTAGTACATTAATAATTTTTTGCTTTCTTACAACTACTGTCGTAAAATGTGCATAGCTACTGCATTTTACGACATAAGAAAAGTATTATAGTAAGTAAGTATAACGTTAGAATAAAATTTGAATATTATGAAAATTTTTAAAATATTTTTTTTTAATTTCTTAATCGATTGTGCAGTTCGCATAAAGTCGTAATATAATTTACGATATGTTACATATTGTAATTTTTGTAAATTGTATAAATAATATGTATACAATTTCACATACTTACACATTTGTTTTGTTTAAATATCTAATAATTTAATCCGTGTTGGTCCGGGCCCCTTTGACGAATAGACCATGTGCCGTTCTTCCAGGCAGTTCGTAAGAGGCAAACGATTGGCTATGCGAGTCACTATCATAGTGGCTACTAGGTAGTAGAGTTCTTGGTGGGTCTGGGTCTGGTACCACCGCTTTACCTATTCCTGCCGCAATAACGACAGTGCTTGTCAATATCGTATTCCGGTTTGAAGAGTAAGGTAGCCGGTAAACTTATGCATGTGGCATTAAAACACCGTCATAAGGATACACGACGCATCATTAACATATTTAGTGTCTACAGTAGTAGGGGGAGCTCAAGAGGGATTTTGGTATTTACTCGAGCGCGTCAGGTTAACATAGGGAAGGTACCTCAGATACTGTTGATGCTCTCCACCAAATATAAATCATTTCTATAGAGGGGGGTAATTAATGCAAAAAAAACAAAATTAAGATAACTTCGGCATGTGGGAATTGTCAGATTATATTTTTTTCGTTATTCTTACATCATTTCCTATATAACAAAAAAAAAAAAATCAGACGCGCTTGAGAATGTCAAAGCAACGTTTTCTCTGAAACTTTGTGACCCTCCCACTTCCTTACGCTACACTTAAATTGGCAGATTTTCGAAATTTTACGTAGAAATTAAGCCGCCATACCTTAATCTGACGCGATTTAGTGTTAATATGGCACAGATATTTTAAAAGAATTTTTATTTTACATTGAAATGAAAAACTTTATATAACCTTTTATTTTTCCTATAATTTAATCTACAAATTTCAATAGATTCCTACGACGCTCAAGTAACTACTCATTTAGCATCTTGTGTTCTCCTACTGTAGGCGATGGTTGTCTCTTTCCATAAGGGGATTCAACAGCTAATTTACTAAGGTGTGATATAAAAAAACTTTTGTTTTTATCTATAATATTTTTAAAATCAGTATCTACATAATAGGAAAACGTAACTTACCTCAGAAAAGAGAGCGCTGGCACACATTAATTGGGCCATTCGTTTTATTATACACTTTTCACAATTAACGCTTTTTAAATATCATAAGTCACAAGTTTTTTATTTAGATAACACAACACACGACTACGATTATAAATTGAATTTGTTAATAATTAGTTATTTTAAGTTGGCTACAACAAACATTGTTAACGTCTAGTTATTATCAATTGAATTACTTATTTATATGTATTTTAAAAAAGTAGAAATGTCCAGCTTGTTTAATTAAATTTAAAATATTTTATATCATAAGCAGTGCCTTAAGCTGAATTGCTTTTGTATTTAATAAGCAAAAGCATAATAAAGCATGATTAAATTACATTTAAGTTTGAATACTTATTTGTGTAATATAACCAAGAAGTTAGTATTAAAATGAATGCTCACTTTTTTACTCTTTCAAGTATACTAACTTCAAAATTTCATGAATTATTGCATCGTGTAGTAAATTAGTGCTGTGCAAAAACAGAATTTCTCAAAAATTTATTCTGTTTGAATACATTGTCGTAATTTAGATGGATGAAATTTAAAAAAGTTCCAATGAATTATGACAGTATTCCGAAGCAGTATTAAACTGGTGGATGAAGGCACGACATCGTTGTTGTGGCCGACTTAATAAATCATATAAAAATAAATCACTCTTGAGGTTAAAATGTGAAATACTTTCTCTAAACAAAAGGGCATTGTGTATGCAAAAATGCATTCCACTTGGAATATTTTTCGTCGCCTGCCGACCGTGCGTTTTATTATTTTATTCATCGAGAGGACACTACGAGGTTTTGCGATTTATCGATAAAATATATGAATCCGTCGTGTTGGGGGATCACGATTGCTTTTTAAGTAAGAGAACAAGAAAACAATGTAAGTGTAGTAGTAATCCGTTTTTGGAAACTTATTTTGTTCT
The DNA here is from genome assembly GCA_036924255.1 of Apodemia mormo. Taxonomy (NCBI): domain Eukaryota; kingdom Metazoa; phylum Arthropoda; class Insecta; order Lepidoptera; family Riodinidae; genus Apodemia; species Apodemia mormo. The sequence continues at coordinate 23,531,092 of JAUPFN010000015.1, read as the reverse complement.
TTCGTTGACTGATATAAGAAGACTATGTTTAAATTCGCAGCTGTGACTTTTAATTTATGTGACAAAAATGAAAGATCAATTTTGTTGGAATAATATGACTCTCAACGAAAACATTAATTGATATTGAAAGTTAAAAAAAAATCATCATTATGATTTAGTTTTCAGCATGCCCACCCATATTCACTCATATTCTTGCAAATAAATATTTTCTTTCTTTCTTTCTTTCTTTCATGATAGAGGCAACGTGAGAGACCAAGATCTGATCAAGTCTAGGGCCTATCATGATAAAATTGGTTAGTCCTTGTGTATGTCTGAAGTGAACGTCAAGAATTAAAATTTAGTTAATAAAGTTGAGAGATAGATGACGCAGGAATCTGGTTCGCAACAAACAATTATTTAAAATATTAATTTTGGTTCTCAGTAAACAAGGCCAATAATAATAATAGTATATTATACATACGTCATATAAAAAAAATAATTACTTGTATTAAAACAACAATGTAATGTGTATTTTGTTTCTTTATTTGATTTATTTTTAACGATTCTTACTTTGCATCAGAAGAAATTCAAGATTAAGATGTACAATGAGGAGATGTAAATTCTTAATAAATTTTATCTTTTATACAAGCGTGCTTAAAATAATCGTCTACTATGCTTTGCAAAGAGTTAAGAATTGTATAAGGTAATTAATGACGTAGTTGGATTTAATTGAAAAATTATTCTCCTTATCTTCTACTGTTTTGTTTAACTATTTAGTAACATAAACAAATTATTAAGTTAGTTAGTTATTTATTAAGTAAAAATTTTAAGATACAAAAATAAATACCGCGCCCAGCTTAAATTATAAACATAATTTTTGTTACTTACATTTTTAATTAAAATTAAATTTAGATAAATAGTTGCAAATTTTATCAAAAGTAATAATTAATTAAATCAAACCGGTATTGATACTGGCATTTAAAGATGCAATCGTCAGTTTTAATCGCTCTCTTTATTATTCCGCACAGAATCAAGATTTATTCATGTCGGTTTGATGGGCTGTAAATCATTCGGCGACTAATTAAAACCGCCCTTTTACAAATCGCAGTACAACTTCAGAGTCGCTAACCTGCGAACATAATTTACGATATCTTTTCGGTCATTCGCATATAAACTTTCTAATTTGCGGGCTGTTGCAAATACAAATTGGTGCAACAATAAAAGCAACACCTCAAGAGAACTATAAAAATATATTGCGACCTGTCAATGTTCATTTTGGCCATGACCACACCCGAAAATTTGAAACGAACATATTGTCTGTCCAAGCAGAAATTAAGATTTTAAATGGTGTAATAAAATTTAGAATTAAATCCTCCGACTTAGCCTTTTGGAAATATGTATTTTTTACTCAACTTATGTTTATGGAAATTTGTACGTGGGTTTTTATGAATTTGATAATGATCCAAACTTAACACATAATAAAATACTCTTCGGTCATATTATTGATAACAACGTGAATTAATAAATCATCTATGGCATTCGTTTTTATTTTAATAATAATATTAAGTTGAATGATATAGAAGACTTTTTAAATACGAATATATACCGGATAACATGAAAAACTACAATATACATTTAAATATTTTTTAATTCTACGTATTATCTAAAAAATATATATCTAAATTGCATCTATAAAAATGTATAAATAAAATCTATAGCAGAGTTTGATAGATGATTTAAAAGGCAACTTGAGCTAGTTAAGCCCTTATAACCGTGTATCAGTTAAGTAGTTAGGTTAAAGTTTGGTTAAACTGTACTCGATTTTGTTTCATACACTATAAACAAGTCCGGTTTAACCTATCTATAACCTAAATATTTATCTATTTTGTTTTTATTATATTTATATATTCAAAAAATATTTATTGCATTTCATATTTTGTTATCAATGTGCCATGCACGTATAATTTTATTTCAGGTTTGGAAAGATTAAAATAAAATTATGTAAATGTATCATTATTTTATTTGTAAACAAATTATTTTGACATCAACTGGTATTATTGTCATTTCATAATATTATTAAGGTTAGTGTAGCATTTTAATAGTATTTCGCTATAAAGGAAGGAGTTCAGGCGATTTATTTACCTTCGTTGCCCACTATTCGGAAATAAAATATTCACCCGCGAACTCTTGGAAATTGCGATTTAAGCCGTCCGAGTCGAGTAATTTATTTTTAAAGCTCGTAAAATCTCACTCTTTAAGCAATAAAAGTAACATTTTAGCAAAGTTAGTAACACGAGCCGTGATTATGGCGTTCGTTAAAGCTTTTGCATTTAGAAATCACTTGTAAACATTGTGACACTAAGAACTGACGTAGGTTATGCGCATAATACCTTGATATCGGTAAAATAGGAGTATTTACATACATTAAAATGAAAATCGTCACGCCTGCGTTCCAAAATAAACACTTTATGCACGCGAAATAATCTAGAGCGCATTAGCATATCACACGCGAAAGTATTTCACATAATAACCTGGCTGTTTAACTTAATAAACCGGAATAAAAACTATAACGAGATGAGAAAAGTTACTTTAAGAATATACGGAAGTTAATTAGGAACGAAAAACAACCGTAACTGGTGGCGAAGTTGGTCGTTCTAGCGCGGCCAATGGTACAAGGCACACACACAGAGTTAACCCTCACCACCGATGCTAGCATTTGCATACCGCCCGCCCAAGCGCGCGCCGACGCCCAGCCTGAGCGACAGGGACGGAATAACGAACTGACGGCTTTGACATTGAATTCCAAATTTAAATCTATTTATTTTTTTATGCAAAGCAGCCAGTCCTTTGAATACGTCTCAAAATTTTTAAAACATAGCTAATAAGTTTCAATTCTGTATCAGTGTCCATATGCAAATCGTATCGCGTTTTGTAAGGAAAAGGATGAAAGTAAATTTATCACCGTCGCTACGGAAGTGACATCGTTTGATAAGTTTTGGAGACAATTCTCTTGAAGAGCATGAATGAGTTTAGTTCCGTTATGGGCGCACGCCATATTGATTATAAGATATTTATAACGTTTATAGAATAAAATTAGCATAGTTGATTAGCAACACTTCAATGGATCTCAGTTGATCAATGTTCAATAGATGTTAATGATTAAATAAAATATAAAAATTGACAATTATTGAGAAAAAAAAATCTTTTATCTTGACTGATAGTTCATTAATAGTCATTAATTAAATCTTACAGTATGTGTACTTGATTTTAGGTGTGGGTTTCAATAACGCATCTATCATACGAATAAAAATTTATTGGTGGTTACATCTTCTCCAAGCATCTCTTTGAACAGCATCCGATTTGTTCTGCTGCAAAATAACTCGTAGCAGACAAGCAAATGCGAAAAAATTTCCTTTCATCTCATCCTTTTAGTGGTCAACGTAAATGAATTCTGTAGCAATTCACGTGGCTGCTACACCATTTTACTAATTTTTGCCACAATAGTGTATTTCTGACGACTTTCAGTTTGCCTATCCTTTCAGTCTAAGGTAGTGTACTTTAACTTTTGGATGTTTAAGTACACTCCCTAAGACTCTTCCTCCTTTTACTCAATTATCAAAGTATCAATTGTCGTCTTTATATCGTGCCATGTCAATATTGAGGTGGTGATATACAGCGTATCATGAATGATACGCTATATATGCGTATCATAACATATATATCTATAGGCCGCGGTTGTTTCTATCCATCGAATAAGTCGACTGCTTGTTTTTTTATATTATAAGATAGCAAACGAGCAGTGAATACTCCTCATGGAAAGATACAACCATCGCCTAAAACACCAGGGATGTTAATAGTGCATTGCCTTTCTTGTAGCAGGATCTTAATGCCACGGGGATAAGTTTACTGGCTATCTTAACTTCCAAATTGGAACACGACAGTGGCAAGCCCTGACACTAATGGGGCAAAAATGGTAAGGCGGCGGTATCGTTTAGTAGTGATGATGGTAGTGATTGGTATACAGCCAATCGTTTGAATTTTACGAACTGCCTGGCAGAATGTCAGATGGTCTATTTTTCAAAAGAAGCCCGGACCAACATAAGTAAACTATATCTTATGTTAAGTACGTACAATCATTTTTATATCAGTGCTCAAGCTGTATCGTTCATTACCACGTATTGCCCCATCGTAGTCGATGTGATAGGATAAGCGTTAATATACACATATGCTTAAATACTTTTATTAATAGCATCAAATGTCAGTATTAAAAATACTACATAATATTGATAAAAGCGTAAGGAATTAGAAGAATTTTTAAATATAGGCTAAGTTGTAATTTTAATCCTTATATCAAAACATTTATTGGCATAAGTAAAACTAGCTTATAATAATTTTAGGGAACGGACGGCAAAGTTTAGACAAGGAAGACACTTCTTACTAGACATATGCTCACTTGGAGCCAAAACTCCTTTATTAAACCTTTTAATTCTGTACTTCATTAAATCTTTCCTTAATGAGAAGCATCTAGCCCTGGCTTGTCAATGTCAATGTTGGCGTCAAGCAGGGTTCTGTGTAGCTCGCCTGTTTGCCCTATATTTAAGTGTCTCCAAAATTAAGGCTCGTCGGAAGAAGGAACGCGCATCGGTGATGTAGTGGTAAACTGACTGTTTTATGTAGTTGACGCTGTATTTTAGCCTTTATTCCTTCTAAGCCACAAATACTGGTCACAGTTATAAATGATGATTGCAAAAATATGGACTAACAATTAAATGCGAAGAAAATTAATATTTAGTATTTTGAAAATGAAGTAACCAAAACGAATGTAAGTGTTGTGGTTAATGAGGTAGTATCGAAACAAGTAGATGAGTTTTTATATCTTGGATAGAATGTATACCGCTTATATCGAAGGAAGAGTTTGTGTAGGGAACAAGGTGAAAGAAGCGCTTAAGAAATTACTTAAAAGCACAATTTTATATATAAAGATGGTACAAATAATGATAAATACAAGACAATACTTCATTCATATGTTTATGCTTTATAAATCGCAAGTCCGGCCAAGTGAAGTATTGTGCGAACCTTTAGGCCAGAGTGCCCCAGTATCAAACCCTCCAATTAGATAAAATTCAACATTGAGCGGTACAGCTTATCGACAACTCACTCTTAGCAGTGGCCTTAAACCACTTAGCCTCCGGAAAGACATTGGATCTCTATGTGTGCTCTACCATCTGTATTATGGGGAGCATTCTGGTGAGTTTTTAATATAGCACTGGCATCCATCCACGTTCTGCCATCGCACTACATGCCGTAGTGAGAGATCCCATCAACACTATATCGACGATTGGTTATCCAGGAGAGAGAGAGATTTGGTTTTGCTCGTACCTTCTTTATACAAACAGTCAAACTGGAATAGCTTGCCTCACACGGTTATTCAGAGTAGCGTTGATATTGGGATTTCTAATAGGAAGGTCAATAAAATTCTTAGAAGCCGGCATCATATAGACAACTACCTTTTCTGTTGTAAATGTTCATGGGCAGTGTTGACCACTTTCCATCTGGTGGCCCACTTGCTCGTATGCCTACAGATACTATAGAAAATTTAGAAAGAATGGCAGAAGAAAGTTAACAAAACAGATGGCAGAAGAAAGTTAACAAAGCAGATGTATAGCATGAATGTAGAGGGCTACAGATACTGGGGAAGACCAAGATTGACATACCATGATCAGATTTTTCAGGTGCTGTGCGCAAATTGTTTTAATAGTCTCCGTAACTGGCGTGTTTGTATGAATTTGGAGAAAGCAAGTCAAATCTGCTGAAATATGTTACGGCCCTCGCCTTTTTCTACCTACGCCTCAAAAGATTTGACGTAAAGATATGTACCTATGTATGTATGTGTTAATTATATTCTTCCCAAAGTGCATTAATTTTACGACTATTCGAATTAAAAAAAACTATTTAGAAATGTAACATTTTTATTGCGAAAAAATAAGTACAAAAGATGTACATATTATCTCGATAGTTTTTTTTGCAGTGTAGTTAAAAAGTCTAACTCACTAACTGACACTGGTTCGCCATATTATCTCCCCAATTTGTTACCCAATTAGATGTGCGGTGATCCTTATCATCGCATTCGTCCATTTCAATTTTTGTGTTTTATTCGTTGGGATGACCGGAACCGATAGCTTTATGTGCTTTGATGTACTAAACTCTGGGATTTAAGTTGAGATTTTACCTCGATATATAAGCTAATGATAATTTTTTTCCGATCTCGTAACTCAGGGACCCATATGATCTCAACCGAATACTTGACTACATTTAGGTATTCGTGAATGATTATTAATTTATATGAAGACCAAAATGCAACCTGCAAGTTATAAATTAGTACCATTTAATATGATTAACTACATATTTAAAAATTATAGGATTAATGGATGCATTTTATTATATAATAAGATATTTTTTATATATATGATGCATTTTTTATAAAAGCAAACAAGCAGATGGGTCTCCTGATGGTAAGAGTCAACCATCGCCGCTAGACACCAAATACGTTAATGGTGCGTTGCTATCTTGTGGCGAGGTCTAATGCCACATGCATAAGTTTACCGGCTACCTTACCCTCCAAACCGGAATACGACACTGACAAGCACTGATGCTATTATGGCAGGAATAGGTACGGCGGTGGTATGAGACCCGGGCGAGACAATGCAGAACTCTACCACCTAGTAAACAAAATCAAGTATGCAACATCAAGTAGTATTATAATTAAAATCACGAGAATGTATTTCTTTTCAAAGTACTTTATTTCACACTAAGGCGCCCCATAGATGTACAATAATATTGCGCAATACTTTTATTATGCAATAATATTGAATACCCCCTTGCTTCCAAACGTTCAATAAATTCACTTAATAAAATTGACAAACCAGTCTGATCAATATTTTCGTGCGAGTAATATGTCTGACGACGAAGTGATTTTGTTAAATAAATCTATACAATTCTATACACTCAAGTAAAAATTCCCGTTCTTCATATTTTATTGATTGGTTTTGTTTCGATCAACACTTATATTGATTAGTGAATTGGCCTGATTGTCGAATTTCGGCCGAATGTTGAGTTTCGGCCGAAAGTTGAATTTCGATCGAATGTCGAATTTTGGCCGAATGTCAAAATTCGGCGGAATGACGTATTTCGGTCACATGTTCAATTTCGACCGAGTGTCGAATTCCGGCCAGTGGTCGAAATTTTGGCCCATTATAGTAATCAACTATTAAATTAACAAGATGAATAAAATTACGGGGAAAAGACGAAAATTTTTTGCTCGCCATTTTGCTTAAATCTACGATACGACCATACATTAAACACCGCGACTGACCGACCGCGACCGCTCCAAGCTCTGAAGTGAAAAATTTTGTGCAATATTAAACCTACACAGTGCAAGAAAAAAATATTGAACATGAAAAATTAAACCTCCTCAAACTTTCGTTCAAACTTTGTGCAATCTTCAATATTAATCCTAATCGGTCAATAATATTGCACAATACGTAATATTGCGCAATATTACTGTAGGTCTATGGGGCACCTAAGACAGTCATCACTTTCATAAGAATAATTACCGAAACAATTATTAAAATTCGTACTCACTCGTATTTAAAATCATCGAATTTAGATTATTCAAATTCCATCTGTCGGCAATATTAGTTTCAAAGGGATATTTTCCTTATACAACGTAAGAGGAAGAAGAAGTAATTAAGATCATTCTTCTGGTAGATCTGCAACATCAAAGATGTCACTGCTGATTTGCTATCCATGAGGTTGGGATGTCAAGCAAAAAATATTTATGTGCAAATCAAGAACCTCTTGCCGCTGTATTAGTTTCAAAAGGATATTTTCCTTATACAACGTAAGAGGAAGAAGAAGTAATTAAGATCATTCTTCTGGTAGATCTGCAACATCAAAGATGTCACTGGTGATTTGCTATCCTTGAGGTTGGGATATCAAGCATTAAATATTTATGTGCAAATCAAGAACCTCTTGCCGCTGTACTGGTACAATTAAATAGCATTAATATTATGACAACAAGAATAAATAAAATGATAGTACCATTTACAAAGATGATTTAAAAACCCTTCATATTGACGTTTCTAATAATTTCGCCTCAATCAGACGGCCGCCAGTCCCTCGTTACTAGTGGTAAGTACACCAAGAGTAAGAGAAGCTAACATTTGGGACTAATAGATGCCCTAGCACGAGTAATTCGTGTATATAATAATTAGGTTACTTTATTACTATTACTAATTACATTGTAATAATATTTATATACTAGCCACATCCCGCGGTATAACCCGCATGGGTCCCCAATCAATGGGAATATTTCAATAAAATGTAGTTTATGTCACTCAAGAATAACGTAGCTTTTTATTGGTGTAATAATTTTAAAAATTAAGTGATTCAAATGTTCCAGAAATTACCTCCTACAAACAAATTAACATATTTATAAACTTTACCTCTTTATAATATTAAATTACTTTACTTTCTAAAAATCCATAACATTGTGATGTAATAGTAACAAAGTATTTAAAATAGGCGAAACAGAGTCCTACATAACCCGTGACGTATAAGAATTTAGATGAAATGTTTCAAATAAAGAAATAGAATGCTTCAGCCTAATGAAAACACACAACAGACAAGAACATTGTAATTACGAGGACAACAAGATTTATTACACGAGAATAGGAAACTAACCACACGTGACCGCTAGCCACTAACCATGTTCACTATGATACGAAACAATTTCGATGTATAACACATCTTATTATTAAAGCAATTAAAATCAATTTCCCACGATAATGATCTCACATGAGACCTTTGTATACAAGAACGGTCCACGTGCATATGCATTGCATAGACAATGTGTGAGAGCACGAAAGCGGAACATGTAGTAGTTAATTTTTGCGCAAAGCTGGTGAGAGTGAGAAGAAAGCTCATTTACAAATAGTTTTCCCCGGTGTGAGTGAGATGGTGATATTGAGGGTTAATTAATGAACGTGGAAGCTTGTGCTCTTTATTGCTTTCTTGGCTGGACGCTAGACGTCTACAGCTAAGGAGTTTTCCTTCGAGAAAATAGCTATGGAATACATTTTGGTTTACCGACTATAATAGGTATTAATAATTTGCTGAATTAATGAATTTTTAACCATGATAAACTTAAGTAGTTATTACCTGTAAATGCAACCCTAACATAGCGTTTTTATTTTGTGTATGTTCTGAATTATTATATAGCGAGTACAGCCATAGTAAAAGTGTGAAACCAGTAATTCAACCTCCATCCGTAGTTCAATCCAAGTCCTTGTGTCAAAAACGTAAAGTAAGGATACTGTAAGCAACGTTATATTTTTGTGAGGGACCAAAGAACTCACTCTCAGTTAAATTGAATATTGGTTTAAATCTCGCTATTAAGCTGTATTTGACTCTCACATGGCATTTGATGAGGTGGCAAATTATGAAATGGTTGCGAATGTTATGTGTACTGGGAAGAGCGTAAATATAAATTTTATCTAAAAGGTGAAATTAATTTGCTATTATTCGCGAACTGTTCTATGTATCTTCTGTGATGGCACCAAAAAAGCAAGACATCGATTTAATTTATACATATAATAAAATTGTAGGAAAGTCAATGTATGTCCAGGGTGAACTCAAAAAGTACTGCATGGATTTACTTCAATTTTTGCATGAATATTACTAATAGGTCGGGTCAACATATAGGCTACACATTATCTCGCTATCACCTACGGGAAGAAGCTGTGCGGAGTAAACGAAGTCCGCGCGGACGAAGTCGCGGGCAACAGCTAGTACATGGATAAAACTCACCGATGGCCTAGACAAAAAGAAGACCCTAGTGGCATAATTATCCACCTAAATCCACCACACTTTATTAAATCGACGTCTTTGTTTTTGGTGCCACCGCGGAAGACACATAGAAATGTTCGCAGATAATAGCAAATTTAACTAATTTCACCATTTTAATAATCGATTTCCGCAAAGTATCATCTGAATATATAAAATATATATTTCATCTATTAATATTCATCATGCATGCAAATAATATACTTGCAAATCTTCGAAAAGCACTTGTTTGCAACAAAGAGTAACAGTCATACAAGACCGCTTACTTTCGCAGTTTAGTTAGTTGTTGACAACATAGAGTAGTATTAATAGTAGTGTCATGATAAATCTTTAAATTGAAACATAATAATGTTCCATTCCTATGATACAAATATCCATACTATACTAATATTAAAAAAGTTGAAGTCTCTATGTCTATCCGTAACTTATCGGCTGAAACATTTTTTTTATGAATTTTGGATAAAAGATAGTTGAAGAACCTCGCCAAAAGATAGTAACACACCATTAATATCTTCGGTGTCTATAGGCGATGATTGACTCTTTCCATGAGGAGACCCATCTGCTTGTTTGCTGTATTATGATATAAAAAAAATATTCAAAAATCAACCATAAAGGAGCGGAAATTGGGGATGAAAGTTTGTATAAAAGATTATATTGATGATATGTTGCTCTACTCGCGGGTAAAGCTGCGTTGCTCTTGAAAATAACCAATAAATATCGGTTATTTTAAACTAGTCAGACATGATCTCACGGCATCCTAAAAATTGACCTTCATCGATTGGCATGGACTAGCGTCTACGACTAACAACTACAACACAATACTACTACTGGTGCTGGATAATCGGGAAATTCTTTGTATCTGCAGCCCGCATGATGATGAAGAGGTAGGCAGAGATACACCAAGTGCATCAACGATTAGCCGAAGATACTTAATACCACAATGTCGTAGGTGGCAAGCCTATCGACACTGATTAATTTCGTTGCGGGATCCAAGAGAGCTTAGCTTTTACCCAGGGTGATCTGAGCTCGCAACTCAGTGGTTATCAGGACAGTTGCCGCTGTTGATTCTGGTTTACAGAAGTTACAGTGGTGGGAGCGAGAGGTGGGCCCATTGCCTTTTAAAAAAAAGCTTATCGATAGCCAGGCACTTTCCAGTCACGGGCAACCCGGTTTTTATCAGAAAATTCAGAAAACATTTTCTTTTTGAGTTGCTCTACCCGGAATTGGAGCCTGGGAACTTTCGACAGGGGAAAATTTTGGACCCCTTTTTAAGACAATTGATCGGGCGTCGGAGTATGAAATTTGGCACAATTGAAGTTTACATTACGGAGTACTGCAGAAACCTAATACTTTAAAATAAAATGAATTAGAAGTATATTAAATTAATAAAAATAAATATTACACACACTAGATTTATGAAACATATATGATAATATATACACATGTATGCTAATTTCTTTACGGCTAAATTCATTTGCCAAATTTAAAAGAGATTTTATTGTTTGGTCTATGGTTGAAGTTTGGCCATAGGCGATCGCGATTCTTAGAATAATTCTAATTCTAAGAATCGCGATCGCCTATGGCCGAGGCGTAACCTTATCTTACACGCGTAGCATAACGTAAAACTTTCTATAATCCACCCTTAAGTATAAAAATTTAGATTCCGTATATTTGTGCCTATAAAATTCAAAAACTTGTCAATGGATAACTGAACTATGGCCACGGTATGGCTCAGTTACAAGTCGCTCGAAAATACTTACAAATTTCTTTTTCCTTTGAAACCACTTTCCTGTTCCCCGAAAAACTTAACTGTGCAATAGCTACGTAGTGATCAAATGAGCCAATTAGGCCCTAGACGCTTCGTGGTCTAGGGCCTAATTGGCTCAGATTATGAGGTCCCTGGCTCGATCTCTGGGTCAAGCAAAAGTTATTTTGAGGTTTCATCAAGGTTTTTCTCGATATTTAAAATCTCAGTAGCAGCTCGGAGTCTGACAGGTGTGTTATTACTCCCGTGCCTTGGATGAGCACGTACAGCCGCCGGTCCCGGTTATCGTTACAAATAATCGATAGCCATTATCAGCCCCTCAATTCACGTAATTGAGTCAAAGCGCTTAGGGCTTTTACACACATAAACACGATATAACTTCAAGACGTGCTACGATGCGGCATAATATGTAAAAAAAATGTGTAAGTGTCTTAAATGCTTTGACTCGCTTGCCACTTGATTACGTGAAATAGGCCCCAGGTCGGTAAAATGTGGCGATAGGCATCCCGCCAACCGACAAAACGATGAATCGTGTAGAACTGAAAAGTCTATAGACGCTCGGTTTACTTCACCTATTCCGCAAGCGACATGGGCGTGATCATACTGTTTTTAGTCAACAGATTCACTTAAAATTTGATCACTACGTAGCTATTGCACAGTTAAGTTTTTCGGGGAACAGGAAAGTGGTTTCAAAGGAAAAAGAAATTTGTAAGTATTTTCGAGCGACTTGTAACTGAGCCATACCGTGGCCATAGTTCAGTTAGTGACAGATAAAAAATAACCTTATCTCTAACTCGTAGCGTCGTAGCACTTGCTCTTATCTGCAAGCAATAAAATATAACGTTTGGTGTTGTGAATAAAAACTTACAGCTATGATTGTCTGAGCTGTAATATTTTTGCATATTATACGATAAGAAAAAAGTACGTGGTGCTCTGAAGGAAAGTGAAAATCGACGCTTATAGACACAATAAACTGGTAAAGTACGTGTCTGACTACACATATTGTAGAGTTCCACATTTTCTCATCACACTAAGGGGAAGTATGAAGAGTCCGCCGTGTTGGTCCCGGCCTCCTTTGTAGAATAGGCCAACTGCTGTTCTGCCAGGCAGGTCGTAAAAGGCGACCGATCGGCTATCGAGTCACTACCATCGTGGCTACTAGGTGGTAGAGTTCTGCATTGTCTCGCCCGGGTCTGGTACCACCGCCTTACCTATTCCTGCCGCAATAGCGTCAGTGCTTGTCGCTGTCGTGTTCCGGTTTGGAGGGTAAGGTAGCCGGTAAACTTATGCATGTGGCATTAGACCTCGCCACAAGATAGCAACGCACCATTAACATCTTTGGTGTCTATAGGCGATGGTTGACTCTTTCCATCAGGAGACCCATCTGCTTGTTTGCTATCTTATGATATAAAAAAAAAAGTATGAAGAGGGATATGATTGTTCTATTCTATAGACATTTAACCTGCTTAACGTCAATGATAGATATATCCGCACCACAGGTTGACCACCTATAATTTTTTTTACATTTTATAAGTTGCAACAAATTTTTGAGTGAACGTCGAGTTAAAATAAATAATATAAATAAATAAATAAATATTCACGGGACAAATTACACTGACTGATGTAACTCCAAATTAAGCAAATTGTTTGCTTGTGTTATCGGTGTTAGTCAACGATAATAATACATAGAAATACATATATAAATACTTTTACATACATAATAAACACCCAAACTCGGAAATACAAACATTTATGCTCATCACACAAATGCTTGTCCCCGTCGGGGATCGAACCCGAGCCCCGTTGCTTGCGTAGTCAGGTTCGCTAACCACTCGACCAACGGGGCGGTCAAAAAAAAGTTCACCCAAAAATTTGTAAAGCGTTTTATGCCCTGATAGTTTTCCCTTTTAACTTCGTTATGTGAGAGTATAATAATTGTGCTACATTATGTGAAATAGTTTAATTAATCACGACCTCCATTTGTGTACTGTAATTTTATCATAATAACAAAATGTATAGTTTATTAATGTACAGTCGGGTGCAGTATGTTACAAAATCAATAAGGTAGAGATTACTAAATTCACAACGACAATTGATTAAAATAAACTTTTAACGACTAAAATATTTATTTTTATAAGGAGATAATTTATATTACTCAGACAGTATATTGTGAATACATTTTTAAATAGTTTAAGTGATAATCTCTGTCTGCAAAAAACTTCCGTTCATTTGTATATCTTTCTGTCACGCTTGCACGGGTAAGCCCCTTAACTTATTTTGATGAAATTTGGCACGGAGATGGTTAGACTCGAGATCAAACATAGACTCTCCTTTTCAGGTTTCCGTACCTCGAAAGGAAAAAACGGAATTCTTATAGGATGACTTTGTTGTCCGTCCGTCCGTCCGTCTGTCAAAACCCTTTTTCTCAGGAACGCGTGAAGGTATTAAGCTGAAATTTATATTAAATACTCAGGTCTACTGTCCCTCAGAGCTGTGAAAAATCAAACTTTTAAACTAACGAAATCAAAGATATAGCCGTTTATGCTGCAAATTTCGGCAAATTTTCGAAACTCGCAAGGGAATCAAAACCTACATGGTACTTCCTGTAAACTCAGAATTTTGAAATTTGGTACGAAGCAACGTCTCATAGCACAGATAAAGGAAAATTGTGAAAACTGTAAATTTTTAGTTACATCATTTAGTAAAAATATTTTTGTTTTCGTTATTTTGCGGTTGATTTATTGTTGTTATCATATACACAGGTTTGTTCGGTACCCTCGGTGCGCGAGTCCGACTCGCACTTGGCCGGTTTTTTTCCTTGGGGGTCTGAAATAAAGAGCGATCTTTTTTATAAATGATTATATCGATGACATGTTACTCTAATAGCGGTCGACACTATACGGACAAGCTAGAGTGTAATGAATAAATTATTTAACAATGGTAACATGCTCTTATCAAGGACGAAAATTGGTTTGTTTAATTAGATAGATATCTTTGATTTTGTAGGCTCTAAATATTTGCTCATATAAATTTCCACATAATAATAAATACATCTGACTGTACCCAACGCTTTCTTAATTTCATCCCGCTGTGTTAGCGAGCGGTTAAGAAATTAAGAAAATGCCGGCGCGTCTTCAAGCCACTTAAATGCGGCTGCTTGCTAGTATTTTCTTTGTAGATGGGTTCCGTTGTTATAAGCCCATAAGGTTTGTTAATGAACGTAATAACATCTCCTGTTTATGTACTTAGGAACTAATTAACTCTATGATTAGGAAGTTGAGTTTTAAGAAGGATCCTAACCGGCAATACCGGAAGATGTTTTTCTACTTGTCTATCTTGGTGTTTTAATTGTGATAACATTTTATATTATAAAATTGTTAAAAAGCAGATGATATTTGTTATTTATATTCGTTAATATTTTTATCATTTTTTTTTAATTTAATAGAAACTACTCATGGTTCAAAATTTTCTAAAAACTTATATTTAATATAATAAAGAAATCGTCTCCTTTTTGTAAGTAATTCTATTTTTATACTCTTACTCGTAGGTATACAAGACATAATTAACGTGCATTTTATACATAATTGAATGAAAGGTTATTCTGTAATTTTCGACATTTGTAAAATTTATATTTAACAAACTTTATGTAACAATAATGAGAAAATCATTAAAATGAGTTCAAATGTTAAAAACATTGTGTAAAATCGCGATATCTTGAGAAAACCTGAAATTTCATCTATATGACATGTAGAAAGAATGGAAGATGAACGATACATAATACACATATGGATGTGGAATGCAAGTCTGTGGATCATGATTTATGGCATGTAATCATCTCTGCCTACCATGCAAGGGATTTGGCGTAAAGATACGTATGTGTGTATGTAAAAAATCTCCATAGTATTTCATTAACACTGATTTTTTAGCAAGAGCCTTACGATCTACAGACAAAATGTTCCGTTACAAGGCAGTTTACAAATATACTACTTATTTATATTTAAAAAGCTCCATAAGTTTGTACATTGTACAGGCACACCGTACAACCCGTGTCATATTTTAACGGAATGCAATTATAACTGGTCAGGGTGTCGCTGTTCTGAGACATGATGTAGGGGAGGACTATTGTCTATACATACATTCAAATACACTACCACTTCGTGACTGATATAGGGTTGACACCCGTGGTTAACACCACTGACATATTCTGATTTCACTGATAATGGCAAAATTGATTAGCAGTTGGTTAAGTAATTCAAAAAACGTTCAGATTAAAAATTGTTTTAAATATAGTACAAGCAGCAATTGTTGGACAGAATATCAGTTCGTAGGATTGCTGGTTAGTTTTTTGAATAGTATTAAACTCAGCGCTCCATCCGCCTTACCTTGTCCTGCCGCAAAAGCGTCAGTGTTCGAAATTATCATGTTGTAGTTTAGAGTTTAAGAAAACCTATAAAATGCATGTAGAATGACATCCCTCCTACGTGAAAGGGGTTTAAAATTAGGTAGATGACATTATAAAAAAAAGATTCAATTTATTAAAATAAAGATGTTGTTATAGTTTTACATTGTAATTTCCCTAAAATTTAGCAAATATTTCAATTTGGACCACACCACGTCGATTCAACGACCGGGGTTACTTCGATGTTGTAGTTTCCTCTGTGTCTGGCAACATTTTTGAGCGTGATTTTGTGTTGCCAGGTAAATATTTTAAGGATTTATATAACTTAATTATTTCGATCGGGGAAAAATCCAAATCCATCTATAACCAATAATAACATAAATTGTTTTCAGCTACCAAACAATGGTTTTGCTGATCAGAAAGGTTTTTTATACACTTTATATATAAATTTATACACATTTAATCTGATTTAATGTTTTTTTTCTGAGAATAGTTAAGTTTATTTTTATCTAACACCAGGTAGCATATCTGTGAAAACATTAGCCAAAAACAACCATTTGCGTGAATGTAATAATGTGAATTCAGAACTTTAGGATTCCTAAAAATAAAAAGATCTTTCATAAGCTAAATTGTAGCAACCCTACCCTAACCACAGAGCTTGATTCCACCGGACGTCACCCCTAAGGATTAACGGCGTGACTATAGGATTACCACATTGGCCGCAAATGAAGAATTACTGATTACATTTATTCATATTAACGTAAATAAATTAGCAATGTTAGAATAGCAGAAAACTATTTTCATGGAAAAATTCCGTTTTTTTTGTGATATTAATTTTGTTATCAATTAATTTCGTTTTAATTATAATTAATAGTAATTTTCGTGGAAAATTCTATTCTCTGAATAAACTCAGTCGTACTAAATGTATTGATTATTATATTAACCCTCATACACTTTATACTAGCTCTTTAACGTCATCAGTTTGTAATTATATAAAGATTTGGAAACTACCTCACCAATAATAAATAATACGTAATAACATAATACTTCTAAACGTATAGTATTCCTGAGTTGGGTAATTCAAAATATGTTTTTTTAATCTTCTGATAACAACGATACCAGTGATTGGATAATTGCCCGGTTGGCGATAGGCTTGTTGTAGGACTAAGCATCTTCGGCTAATCGTGGGTGTACTTGTACATTTGCATACTTCTTTGGGGATACGGGCGTAAATTAAACATATAGTAAGAGAACTGGTAGAGTAGATGTACCGAATTTACTCGTGAATATAATAATCCATAGATTTTTTAACCCTCGTAAATCGGGGACCCTTTTTGAAGAATAGATCGACTGTTAGGCCGAGATGCCTAACAGTGAAGCAGTCGAACTATTCTTAAAGGGCGAGAAAAGGCTTATATTTGTCACTGACATTGTGAGGGCATACGTTACCACCATCTTACTTATATAACGGTGGTTCTTGTCGCTGTCATGTTCTGGTATGTAGAGTAAGGTAGTCGGTTAGTAGTAACTTATGCTGTGCCATTTCTACCTCGCCACAAGGATAACAACGCACCATTAACATCTTTGTGTTTGTGGGTGATTATCGCATACTATCAGAAAAGCCTGGTTTGCTATCCTATGAAATAAGTATTAAATTATACAAATACAAACACACACACACACCTACACAAACACACACTCATACAAATTAGTCTAGTTTAGGATAAGTTCGGTGACATTAACAGGCATATAAATTGAAATGAAAAAGTTATGATTTATCAGTATTTGTTATTAAATATTATCAGAGGAGAAGTCTTTTTAAATTTTATTCATAGTGTAATTTTTTCCCGTAAATATTTATGAATATCTATTATTACTATTGAGTATTAATGTATGTATATTTCTCTATGTAAATAGTCAACTTATATCTATTTATATGAGTAGTAAGCATTGATTATTTGTATTATTTATACTGAGGTTCTTATAATGTTTCTATGATCTTTTGTAGAATATTCTTAATAATTAGTTATGATAAATCGGTGTCTAGTATTTAGTTTTATTAATAGCTCGTAATTAATTTATTATGCACTACCCAAGCTTTTTCTCTCAGCATCACGGAAGGTAAACTGTGAGAAAATGCTTAATAGCATTAAGTCACGCCTTTGTACTATTATGTGCAATAAAGTATTTAAATAAATAAATAAATATTTATTTATGCTCACTGTCACTGTAGTGAAATGTCTCCCATTTTATAAAAAATAGTTAATAAGAATATATTATAAAACTTTATTGCCAGTAATACTTTATTTAGTATCATTGTATGTTTAAGAAGATAATAAATGCAATAAGGCCCAAATTGGAACAATTTAATTATGTTGTTCCTGTTATTTTTCCGTAGTTGTTGAGTATGATTAGTTCAGTTCTATTCAATATTACATTATTATAAGCGTGTAAACTTTTATAGGTTCAGATTAGTTTTTTATTACTCAGATATAAAAATGACACATCGTATATAGAAGAAATAAAAGTATAATCCACATAATTTACTTAATATCAGAATTATGCTATTATTCTTACTTACAAATATAATTCTAGTCTTTAAAAAAACTGATTATTCTTTGATGTATTACAAAAAGCATAAAACAAATCAAAACAAAATTGGTGACCTGAAGATATCATATAAGGACAGAAATTTAAACCTTTGCAAGCTTTGTCAAAGTGTGGAATTTAAAATTAACTTCCTGAAAGACATAAAAAGCTCAAAATTACACAGATGATTAAAACCTCGTTTCACGTTACATGTATCGTACAACGAAAATCACTCCACTTACTCATTCAAAATAATCCAAACAAAGTTTTCCTTTGCGACACTTTGCCATGCAATTAATTTAACGTATGCAAGTTCATAACTCGTGTCTCACCCATCACACGTCGTAAATAATGGTCAAAATGAATTTCAAACTGTTACTGAACTTTTGTTTACATTTCAGAACCGAAACGTCACATGTAACCCAGTTTTGACAGATGATCATAAACTAACACACGCGCAGTCACATTTACATACGCGTCGTCCGTGTCGGTTGTCATACGTATTCGCGGATTGCGTTTCGATTTTTCTTGTTGATTTTGTTTGATTAACGTTTTCAGCTCGTTTTTCGTGTGTCCGTTACACAGTTTGCGTTAGTACTGACCACAGCTTAGGGCGCCGGCCATGCGACGATGTGTGCGTGTGTGAGCTTTCTGCACGCGATCTCTTCGAGCTTAAACGAGTGGGGAGTGCGTCGGTGTGCGTGTAATGTTTACTTGTAGAAGTAAGGCTAGACTCATTGACTGCGGCCCTTATTGTATGAATGTGGAAAAATTATAGCGTCGAGCAATGTTTTGCCTGAAACAGCGATGCGCATTGTTTATGGTCGCAGTGTAGTGGAAGCACTTAAGACTCCCAATTTGCTCAAGACGTTAATGTCCACTCGCATTGTCTCGCGAGACATTATTTCTTATGAAGTGCAGTTGGTAATTAATTTTTTTTATTACTTTATTTATTTTTATTATTGGTGAGAGTTTATGATATGATAAAAAAGCATCGTTATAACATTTTCAAGTTTGGGTTACCATTGTCTAAAAGTTAAAAATTAATAAAATTTTCAGTATTAGATGCTTGAAACTCTTTTAATATTGTAGTACTAAACAAGCATGTGATAAGAAATAGCAAAAAACAAAATATTAAATTTTCAAGTTCGAGATACCATGATAAAAAACTTAAAAATTAATGATATTCTCAGTATAGAATGTTCATTTTTATATAATATGATACAAATAAGCAGAAAATTTTCCTGGTACAAAAAAGTATCTTCACGCCCGTATCCCCGAAGGGATAGGCAGAGGTAGATACCACAAGTGCACCAACGATTAGCCGAAGATTCTTGGTCCCACAAATGTGATGGTGGCAAGCCTATCACCAACCGGGCACTTTCCAATCCCGGGCAACTTTGTGTTTATCAGAAAACCGAAAAACACTTTTTTTTAAGTTGCTCTACCTGGGAATCGAACCCGGGACCTCAGTGGTCAACGCCAACATCGGACCACTAGACCACAGAGGTGATTTCCTTATAGAAAGAAAGAGAATCGTAGTCCTTAGACACCAAAGATGGTAATCTATGAATGGGTTAGCATTTTTGGTATCCGTTATGGGGTTAAAATACTATAAACATAATTTTACTGGCTACTTTACCCTCCAAACCGAAATCTGATAATAACAAGTAGGTATTTACCAAGGTTATTGCAGCAGAAATAATTAAAGCAGCACTATTATAAAAAAAAATCTACTGAGACCCAATTCGAAAGAAATCATTTTTTTTGTAGTATAAGATAACAAACAAGCAAATGGGTCTCCTAATGAAAAGAGTCAACCATCGCCTATAGACACCAAAGGTGTTAATGGAGCGTTGTTATCTTGTGGCGACGTCTTATGCCACATGCATAAGTTTACCGGCTACCTTACTCTCCAAACCGGAACTCGACAGTGACAAGCACTGACGCTATTGCGGCAGGAATAGGTAAGGCGGTGGTACCAAAACCGGGCGAGATTATGCAGAAATATACCACCTAGTAGTCACGATGTTGGATTTATACGGGGGAAATCATAACCCAACTTTTAGCGCAATCGGGTAAAAATATATAACCGATGTCTCTCTATTTAAACAGAATCTAATGAAACCTTTTAAGCTTAAATCTTTTAGGCCGTTTAGGCCATAGAGCATGCTAAAGAAATATACATACATACCTACATTCACACATGTTACATACACTCGAAATACGTAACCCTCATTGTAGCGTAATCAATTAACCCCCGGATGAGATGTAGTATTGTTCTAGCATGTTTTAGTCACGATAATAGTGATACATATATCTCATATGACAATAAACATGTATCACGTATATCATATATATCAATATCTGGTTGACCGAGCTTTACTCGGTTTTTCACAATTTTTTTTGAAACCGATCTTTTCTTGGACCTTGAAACTTGATAAATCGATTCCTATAGAATTTATAATTTTTTTTTCTGTACCTGGTTGACCGAGGTATAGGATAGGACAGTAAACCATACACTCGGGCGATACGTAGCAGAACTCTACCACCTAGTAGTCACTATCGTGGTAGTGACACGTATATCCAATCATTCGCTTTTTAAGAACGGCAGGTGGTTTATTCTTCAAAGGCTCGGAATAGTGGCGGATTCAGAATTTTTGTTTGCGAATTATTGTAAGTGCCCCCCTGGCTTGAATTAACTTATCGTAGACTTTATTAATCATAAAATTGTTTAAGGGTTGGGGGGGTTTGAGCTCCACAGCCCCCTTCCTCTAGATTCGCTACTGACACATATTAACACGGGATAAAACAACAATATTTTTAAAATATCCTTGGCACTTAGTATAACTCTATTTTTAATATGTATCGTATATTAAATTTAATATTGAAAACTTTAACTACAAATAATTTACCAACAAGAAGTTTAAAACAATGTGAAAAATCTTAAAGTGCACGCCTTAAAAATAGTTTTCGTAATTACCTTAACATGAGTGATCTAAGTTAAGTTTAAACGTAATAATTCATGAAATAAATTATTTGGTGAATATTAACAAAATCTGAAAGTCAAATATACCAATAAACCAAGTTCAAGATAGTATGGCCGTCAATCATAGCCGGTATGTACCGTGGGGCAAAAAAAATATTTTTATTAAAATTTATTTTGACATTTAATGAAATATGAGATATTAATAAACACTAGCGATCATCTGTGGCCGAAATTCGACCATAGACTAAACAATGCGTTTTTTGCTATTAATGCTTCACCCTTCATAGAGTGAAGTGCTATTCGACTCTCCTGAAGATGCTTCGGTTGCGAAGTGAAACGTGCGTTGAGTACATAACTTGTGTGTTACTGCCTTTACTTCTGACGTGGAAGAAAGTGTCGTGGAAGTGGGTGGATTATTATGCCGCTGTGGTCTTCTATAATTTCAGACTTTGGATAAGTTTGCCCTATTCCTTACACTATCTTTCATTTCTGTTGCATCACGGCAGTTCCATATAACATTTCGCGGAAATTTGCAAATTAAATACCATATTTTTTTCTTTAAATTGTGGATTTCCGCAAAGTAACACCTGAATCTATTAAATACTTTAACTGTGCCAAATTTTATACTCCACCGCTCGCGCAATTGTCTTAAAAAGGGATCCAAAGTTTTTCCTTCACGTTTTAATATATAGATTAATATTAGTTAGCAAGAAACAGAAAAAATATACATTACTATTAATTTATTTACTATAAAACACGGAATTACTCAGCCGTTTGTGCAAAATTGCGCACTGTAATTATTCTGGATTGAATCAAAAAAAAAAAAAAAAACTCAGTAAGTATGTTAAGTTTTTCTGCCGTGGTCGCGCCAGATCTGTACAAACAGACATCCGGACAGGCTTGGAATTTTTTTCCATTCAGTTTTTTTACCATAAATACAGTAAATGTCTTTTAAAAAATCAAATACCTGTATTTATATTATTCACAAAATGCAATAAATACAGATATTTTTTCTTCAGAATGATGCTTGATGTCGGTTAAGCGAGAGTAGAGCACTACTTAAACGCTTCGCAGTGAGGCGTGCAATATATTAATATCAACTAAATTGTAAAGAGAATATTTAACAAAACAATCAATGTCCTCAGGTTATAACATACATACATATATCATACCAAGTCAAAACTTGGTTCTCGCATTCTTAAAGTTGAAATTGAACATTTATCTTGGACGAGCATGCGCGGGTCCATTAAGAGATTTTTCTGAATCATAAATCTCACTTCGCTTCATCTCGTTTCGATACAGATATGAAGTAAACACTCGCTGCTGATAAATGCCGTAGAGGCGACACCGTTTTAGTCAATAAAATTGTTGGATTCCACTTTATCGGAGTCCCGAGAACTCGAAGATCGCATTACTTTGTGATCTTGGAAACTTAATTTAATATTTGTTTGGTTAGATTAATAATAAAGACATTTTTGGTGTATGTTTAAGATATCGTGTGTTGCATCCACCTTGGTTTTAATCGATTATGATATAGCGTATATGTGGACGATTCTTTTAAATAGGCTACTATTAATACATGATTATTTCTGGGAGGTTTCGGCTCGAAATTGAGTCTTCACTGGGCCGCCAGAATTATTTGACTATTGTTTTTGACATTGTTATGGTATTGTCCATGTCACAGACCACATGAATACTAATACTTACGTTATTGGGAAGGAAACGTGTCGCCGCGCATATGAGCAAACGCTGTAATCACTGTCAAAAGTGTCATACATTTGGTGTATTATTTTGCAAAAAAGTAAAAATAAGCCGTGTTGTTCTATTTTGTCGTACCGAATGAGATGACAAGGCTTAAAAATTACCGTTGGGAATCAGAACTAGGGATTTTATTTCATCGGTTTATAGTATAACTCTATATTTCTATATGTAATTGCAAGATACACTGACAAACTAAGACATTGCCTTGAAAGGCGTACCCATTTAATCCGTGGTGTATGCTGGCGTGGTGTATGAAGGCTCAATTTTGAGTCAAAACGTCGCAGAAATAATTATGTATTAATAGTAACGTTTTTGTGTAATAGTGGGTGCACTGGCCTCTGCCTATCACTTCGGGGATACGGGCGTGAATATACCAGAAAAACCGAAGTACGATTTATGTTTTCCAAAAGAACTGAAAAATGTATACATAACTAATAGAGAAAGTACAAATAAGTATCATCTACATTGGTCTACAACTATGTAAGTTGACATTGCTAGCCTATTGACTATAGCCAATAATTGTTTATCTTTGTGACTTACACAAAAAAAATTACAAATTTATTCTTTTGAATCATATGCGAAGTAAAACAATATTACCAGATTGATTACAGTGACAATAACTTTAGTGTATTTTTTAATATCATCATAAGAAGCAAACAAGTAGATAGAAAGACATGACTATCGCCTACAGACACCTAAGATGTCTAATGAATTAATTCATTAAATGGTGTCATTTTTTTGTTAAAGCTTGTATTCAATCACTATTACCAAACTCACAAAAATATAAGTAGCATCGTATATTGCATAACATAAAAATAAATTTATTGACTTTTTATTTTACACAAAATAAGCCTTAATCACAAGGATATTCTAATAAATATTTTGATACATCCATATCTAAATTATTTTGCTATAAAAATTATTACTATTTAGTAAATAGTAAATAATAGTAATTATTATAATTAAATAATAATTTAGTAAATAGTAAATTAAAAAAAATAATTACATCTTAAATAGTATTTACGATGTAATTATTTTTTTTATATCATTAGGTAGCTTACAATCAGATGGCTCCCCTGATGGAATCATCCCGTGATCATCAGCAGAAACCATTACCTATAGACAACGTAGATTGCTATCCGTGTGGCGAGATGGCAATAACAAATACATAAGTCTACCGGCTACCCTATTCTTCAAACCGGAACACAACAAGCGTTGACGCTATTGCGGCAAGAATAGGTAAGGCGGTGGTCCTATAAATCCGCGTGAGACGTTGTAGAATTCTACCACGTGGTAGTGATAAAATAGCCAATAATTGTTTATCTTTAATGAACTGCCTGGCAGAATGGCAGACGGTGTATTATTCAATGTTCCCGGACTAAAACGGGGTAAAACAAAGCTTAATAATATTTAATTCTTAACATACGCACTACGGCGAGGTCACACGTACACTTGTAGTTTGTGTTCCGTGGAATGATCACACACATTACAGCAAACTTCTGTACCAACTTAGGATTTATTGGACGTATTAAAACAAGGACTTCTTTAGCGGCGTATGGTGATTTTTATAGGGACAAAAATTTCTGGTTTGCGTGACCGTTACTTTAGTGATGTATGCAGAATTTATACTTGAATATAACATCAGTTTATTTTACAATCTCCCACGGACGTATAACCTGCGATTATTTTCTGCAGTCACTAAAAAGGAAAAAAGAGTGTTATACATGGAATTAAAACATAAAGTGTCCCCAAAATTAATAAGACCACATGAAGCGAACACTACATCACTCAACACGAGTCGAATGAATACTCAACTATTTCTTCGATTTTATTTAGTGTGTTATAAACTTACTAGCTGGTCCGCGCAGCTTCGCCCGCGAGTATATTAACATGTCGTCGAAATAGTTTTAATACAAGTTTCATTCCCTAATTGAGCCCTTTAGGGGCTGATATTTGAAACACAAAATTAGCCTATGTTTGACCCCGGATTTTTAACTATTTCCATGCCAAATTTTATGAAAATCGGTCCAGCGGTTTAGCCATGAAAGCGTAACAGACAGACAGACTTTCGCATTTATAATATGAATACGGATAATGATGTTCATTTCTTCAGGAGATGCTTCGGGTGCGGAGTGAAATAATAATAATAATAATAAATATGACTGGACATTTACACAAATTGATCTAACCCCAAAGTAAGCAAATTATATGCTTGTAGTATGGGTGTCAGTTAATCATACTAATACATAGAAATACATATATAAATACTCTAATATATTTAATAAACACCCAAACCCAGAAATACAGACATCTGTGCTCATCCCACAAATACCTGTCCCTGCCGGGAATCGAACCCGGACCCCATTGATTGCGTAATCAGGGTCGCTAACCACTCGACCAACGGGGCGGTATGTATATTGTGTGAATTTCGTTACTGACAACGTGAATTGTGAATAATGGGCCGCTAAGATCGCTATTATTTTCCGAAACCTCGGTGAGTTTATTCCATTCCATTTTTAGCACTGTTTTAGGGCTCTGTACCTAAAACGGGACCCCTATAGGATCACTTCGTTGTCCGTCTGTCGTTCTACCTTTTTCTCAGAAACGTGTGAAGATATCAAGTTGGAATTTATATCAAATACTTGAGTCTATGGTTCCTCTCAGCAAAAAAAAATCAAACTTGTATGTTTTTTATATTATTGAGATAGGCAAACTGGCAGACGTGTCACCCGATGGTAAGTGGTCGACGTCACCAATGAACAAAAATGGGATGGGCAACACATGAATGGAATACCTGCACTAGTTCCAGCCCAGGTATTCCATTCATGTGTTGCCTATCCTGAGACATAAGATGTCTCGGTGCCAATAATTACACTGCCTGTGTTGCCCTTTTCTCCGAAACACAGCAAAGCTGTTTCACGGGAGAAATAGGCAAGATGGTGGTACCCATGCAGCCGGGAGCGCGGCACAGCTCGTCCCTCCAACCGCCGGTGAGATCAACGCGATCAAGAGATATGTCCCATTATTTGCGATTCCAAAAGGAATCAAAACCTATAGGGGACTTCCATTGACCTAGAATTATGAAATTTACAAAAAGCCATGTTTTATAGCACATGTATAGAAAAAAATCTAGAAACAGTAAATTTTTTGTTATATCACAAAAAAAATTATACGTTACTATCGGTATGTGAGTATAACTCGCGCTTAGCTGGTTTTTTTCTTTCAGGTCACACTTCCGTGGACAATATATTAAATCATTTTTGGGTTATCGATTTTTGCAAAGTAACACCTGAATCTATTAAATAAAATTCATACTATCACGAGACGTGTTGCGTCACAAACGTTTCGTTAGAGTATAAATTGGGCTGTGTCTTGTATTTTCGTAGTTCATTTGTTGCATAGTTTTGGGTAGCGTAGTGTTAGGTATTTTAGAATTTCTTATTATTGTCAGCAGTCTTCCTGTCTTTTTATTTTATTTGTAGAAGTTACTACACGATACAAATAGAAAAAATAATGACACAAGGTTAAACTTTCTTATTATTAATCACTCGCTTATGAGGTTCACACAAAAAGTTTATATGTATGACGCATTATACTCCGTAATTATAAGTTAGCCTACTTAATTATTCGTTTACTTTTGTACTAACAACACCGTTCCCCGCCCAACATTTAGTTTTAAGTACTACCGACCATTTAACCTGTCTTTAAGTTGAACGAATAAAGACCTTTTGTTTATTATCGTATGAGAACATTCTAATGAATGTTTTATTGAGCGATTTTGTGGATCGAGTGGATAATTAAATAATATTAAAAGGCTTTAGAACAAAATTCCTTGACATTTACTGACAGATTGATTGATTTTTTATGTTAATTTTATGCTTTGTATCGTAACTGATTAATGTTTGTCTATTTATTTTAAGGGATAAAAATCTATAAAATGTATATATTCTTCGTTAATGTTCTATAATGTTAATGTTATATTTATCAAAAAATTAACAAAAAAAATTGAAGAAAAATCCTACAAGTTTGATTAGTTTCATGTCTTTCCAAGTAGGTATGTTCTTTTTTAAAGGAGAGAGGGATTTTTGGGCCCAAATGTAAAGGGTTGAAGTATGGTTCTAAAAAATTATACTATTTTTCTATTTCAAAGTTCAAAATATTAGCTTAATCCGCTTTCTGAGAAAAAAGAAATCACGAACATAAGTTTGTGGTACTATAATTATATAATCGATAAAATTACAATCGATTTATGTAAATAATTTTAATCGAAATATAACCTCGTAAACATATGTAAAAGTGTATTTTTGATTAATATTTAGTATAATCAACAGTAAGTACCATCATTATTTTACAAACCATTTATAATATAATATAAAAAGAAAAAATATAATCGATACTATTTATATAATCGATTGATTACGTTACTTCAAACTTAATACGATTTAGTGTCTGTGGATTTAAAACAGCTAAAATTGACAATTACAACTGACATCACTGACGGCTCGCAAGAGTCGCACTCGCAAGTCGCGGACTTCACTCTTCGCTATTTTATGTACCTACCTACAGAGAAGCATCCTTTAATTTGTGTTTTCCAAAAATCTGTGTTTTACTATTGTGTCAATTTATAAACATGAAGCATAGTTGCCTGTATTATAAGTATCAGTTGTTTATATAATAGTAAACGGTTATAGTGAGTTAAACTATACCATAGTACCGTAACCTTACTTCTAGTGAATATCTTATATCTCTGTTCTCAGATTGCTAAAATCTGTAAAATTTTCAGTATTTATATAACGTTAAACTAGCTATTAATTAACATAATATTCATCTTATTACAAGGGGGCCCAAGTTTGTATGCAACGGTATCAGTCTCCTTTACTTTTTTTATGTTATAAATTAGCAAACAAGCAGATGGGTCTCCTGATGAAAAGAGTCAACCATTGCTTATATACACCAAATATGTTTATGGTGCGTTGCTATCTTGTGGTGAGGTCTAATGCCACATGTATAGTTTACCAGCTACCTTACCTTTATAAAATTGTATGTTAAAAAATGTAATTAATAAGGTAGATCATGTTGATAAATATACATTAAATTGTACAACTTAACTAAATTGTTATAAATTATCTATTATCTTTCTTCTGTCTTTAAACTTTGTAAAATATCAATATTTTAATTAAACAAAAAATGAATTTTGTAAATTATAGAAATAAGTTGTGATGTGAAATAATGTTTGTAATTGTATTATGTAACTATAATTTAAAAAAAAAACAAGCCCTCTGAGTTTCTTTCGCCGGATCTTCTCAGTGTGTGGCCGCGTTCCGATCCGGTAGTAATTGTAAAAAATCGACTCACAACATTTTTAGTTTACTTAATGATAAATAATTATAATTTTAAAATATTTAACACCATATCATGGTAGAATATGTTGGTCACTTAATCAAATTTTAATAACTTGTAACTACCATATTCTGGCAAATAAATTATTTCTTTCTTTCTTTCTTTCTTATTCTCCAAACCGGAACACAACAGTGATTAACACTAACGCTGTTGCGGCAAGAATAGGTAAGGCAATGGTGTCAGACCCAGTCAAGGCAATGCAGAAAGCTACCACCTAGTAGCTACAATGGTAGTGACGCGCATAGCCAATCTGTCGACATTTGCCTGCCTGGTAGAACGGCAGTTGGCCTATTGTTCAAAGGAGCCCGGGATCAACACAGGGAAAAGCTTGGTATTACAAAATGGCCGTTGAGTTCCAATGAAGGCTTATTCTATATTAAATTAATTTGATGATTTCGGCTGGCACTATATTCTTATAGCACTTTGGAGCCGAACTCAGTCTCCGTTTGGGTGCTAACCAATTTCCGTTCAAGAGATAGAGCCCTGTAACAAACATAAGGACAACAGCGGCATATATATTATTGGATTCCGTTTGTCAATGTTTAGGTATTTCTTTTCTTTCACTTATACTCACTTTCCATTTTTATCGTAGATTCTGTCTCATTGTCACTTTCTATAGAAATCATTATCAAAGAAGTAATTTTACCTTGCATTTATCCTTGTTTGTTTTGTTAAAATTTTGTTTTAGTTAGTTTTAATCTCAAATGTATACCATGTCTGGTGTTTATAACTAGTGATTTTTTTAACAACCTGTATGGTTGGTTTTGCTGGAAGAAATCTCTTAAAGAGATAAGCACGCCATTGTATATATATTTTCTTTTTTAAATAAGTATTGTTGTGTATTTCTGTGTGTTAAAAAAAAACCATAAAGGGTCAAAGCAAAAGAGAATGATTATAAATGAATCAACCGTCTATCAGTTCCATGGTCTGGTATAAGTTTTTTTCACATGGTTTGATAGAAAAATAAACATCATCATGCCAGTTACTTTGTGAGGTAGGAAGAGTGATTCGTAGATATAGAAATAGATCTTCAATTCACCACTATTTATAGGATATCC
This sequence comes from Apodemia mormo, assembly GCA_036924255.1. Taxonomy (NCBI): domain Eukaryota; kingdom Metazoa; phylum Arthropoda; class Insecta; order Lepidoptera; family Riodinidae; genus Apodemia; species Apodemia mormo. The sequence continues at coordinate 23,501,249 of JAUPFN010000015.1, read as the reverse complement.
AAGACAGACAGCTTTTCTTACTTATCGAAGTTTCAGTAGAGATAATACACTTTTAAACTTCAACCCTAGTATTGTATAAAGCAAAAGAGATTCTGTGATACATTTAGTACCTACAATTCCAAGTGTCTTGTTATGTTTCAAAAGATGACAACTCTTTAACGTACAGTATGTTAAGATTTCGGTGCAACGTGATTTGATTGGCTCATTAAAAAAAAAAATCAGCGCAAATGATTTGTTTGGCCCATTTACTAACAAAAGTAATTTGATTGGTTAATTGGTCAGCGGACAATGACGACTCACTGCATTCTCAATATATATTTTACGAGGCTTGACTTTTAAGTTCCGAAAAAACTGTTTAGCGGTTTTAATGTTCTATAAAAGGATAAAACTAGGCCATGAGCCATCACTGTTTCATTCAATTCGGGGCGCACCATTACTCTACTCTACGACAAATAAATAATTAATATTACTACAGTTATAATAGCGACAGTCCACCAGACAAGTTACACAAGTACAAAAATTAAATAGAATCATCACCATATGGCCTCGGACGGAAGTGCGTATCGTCTGTCAAGCCTTTTAATATAATAATGAAACGTTCTTATTTCTTTCAACTGACCACTCACAAAGGAGACAATGAGATACACACTGACGTGGGTTCGTCCGGAGGGCTCGTTCATTTGCAGTTTTCCATACAATGTTGTTTAGAGAAATGAGTTTTTTTTTATTAATACTTATTATTATAATTTTGATCTTTTAAGGATTCTTTGCCACTAAATGAAATAAGGAATCCTTATAGGATCACTGTGTCGACTGGCGATCTATCAAGGCTCTTGGTCTCCGGAACGCATTATCATGTTAAAATGTGTATCAAAAAAATTAACAGCCTTGACAGATCACCGGAGAATCCAGTGATCCTATAAGGATTCCTTTTTACATTTGGAGGTACGGAACCCTAAAAATATCAAATTTATCTTTGCATCAGTACTACAGGTGAATCCGTAGTGCAAATCATTCCGTCATTGGCGTTAAACAGCTTAAAATTTCATAGTATGAAAAAATAAAATAAAACCCTCTTCTTGGTCCGCATTGAAGATGATGATGGGCAATTACCATTAAACTGAGTTCAATGGGACAAAACTTATGAGTTCGGTTTGCCTACAAGCTCACGCGTCACGCGTTGTGCCGCAAGTCTTCCACAGTATGTATTTACTCCATATTAACTTTTCATCTGTTGACTTTCTGTGCATTTTAAGGTAGCATAGAGTAGGGTAGTGTTTGTCTGTTTATAAATTATTAAGCTACAATTATTCAAACTATAGGTACTTAATTTGAAAATTCAAAATTATCAAAAATCTTTTAATTCTGATGGCAGGTATGGTGCCTATTTTTTAAATTAGTATTTGCTGAAACACTGATTTCTATAGCATTTTTCTCAAAACCTATGAATCTTATAATTAATCTATGTCTATTCAGAACATTTTAATGTTGCGAGTAGTGCAAACGGATAATGCATGCTTTTGCCATTATTTTGCAATATGCGAAATATTAATAGGTACCTACGCGTTTTGCATTGCCTTTAAACAACACATTACTAAAAGCAATGGAAAACTCTTTCCATTACTATACGTTAGCATTAGGAATGCAGTAAGTCATCAGTTCGACGTGTTTTGATTGGCTCATCAACCAAAAAAATATTAGTGCAACATGATTTGATTGGCCCATTAATCAACAAAAGCCATTTCATTGGTTTTAACTAATTCTACCCTTTAGGGCCAGCGAATAGCGATAACTCATTGCATTCTTAACGCAAACTTACTATAATGACATCTACTTTTTTATTGTCCTTTGACGTAAATAAAAAAAAATAGGACATAGGCTGTATACTAGGGAATTAATATTATTGCTTTAATTTTTGGAGTACAGCACCGGTACATTTTAATTAAGTAGATTTATTTAAATCGACCTATTCTTAATAGAAAAACAGGATAATAATATTAATTCATAAGATCAATAGGCCGGATTATCTTTGCAGTATTATTTCTCTATTGCAAAAAGCCTACTTGCAGTCATGTTTGGATTATGACAAAATATTAGTTCTCTGCTCAAGAATAGTAGGTTTTACGGCGTAACACGGACAATTGCGACGCAAAGTGTTTTACAACAGGGGCGGTTAAAAAGTTTTGCGTTAAACCGTCCGCTATTTACATAGTAGCGTAAGGTCTGCGAATTATGATTAAATCTTATTTTGCAATTTTACTTCTATAATTTCATGAATAGTATATAACAGTAATATTATCGAATATTGAATCTTAAAGAAAATAATAGTACATTCAAAATCATATTCAACCTCAATACGATAATTTAAGATAAAAATTAGGTACAGGCATCGTCGTACAATAAATGTATATAAAATATTAATATTTGTATGTTTATATCCACAAAACTCAAAATTTAATCGATAGATTGAGTTAACCACACAGCTTTCGAAGAAATTTTTTCATGCACTTTTTTCGACTGAAACGGAAAACTTTAAGCATTTTCGAGTGGCATTACTGAACCACAACCAAGCGAGATAAGGTTCAGCTGGTTATATGTATATTATTAATTCGTGGTGCAAAACATTTTTAAGACCATTGCGAACGATAGAATTTGTTAAAGTTTAGATTGCGGAGGGCTGCAGAAACCTAATATTTTTAAATAGAGAAATAAAATAAATGAATAGATTTTTTTTTTTTTTTATATCATAAGATAGCAAACAAGCAGATGGGTCTCCTGATGGAAAGAGTCAACCATCGCCTATAGACACCAAAGATGTTAATGGTGCGTTGCTATCTTGTGGCGAGGTCTAATGCCACATGCATAAGTTTACCAGCTACCTTACCCTCCAAACCGGAACACGGCAGCGACAAGCACTGACGCTATTGCGGCAGGAATAGGTAAGGCGGTGGTACCAGACCCGGGCGAGACAATGCAGAACTCTACCACCTTGTAGCCACGATGGTAGTGACTCGATAGCCAATCGGTCGCCTTTTACGACCTGCCTGGCAGAACGGCAGTTGGTCTATTCTTCAAAGGAGGCCGGGACCAACACGGCGAAAATCATTAAATGCTCTACATTCATGTGACATACACGGTAATATATACACGTGCATACAATTTTTTTACCGGCTAAAGCCTTTTTAGTCTATGGTAAAATTTTGACCACTGAGCGATCGCTAGTGTATAATAATTAGACTTAGATCTTAGTAGAAGTAGTAAATTCAGTGTAAGATTTATGTAATAGATTAGATAAAAAAAAGTAATAAAATTTAATTCCTGTGTTAGGTTAAGTAAAAAAATAAAAAGTTACAAGTACATATGCACCTTTAGTAGTCTAATGTTCCCACTACAAGTCACTTTTAAATACATTTGATTCTGTTACAGACTGGCTAAAAAACTAGCCCAAAGAAGATTAGTATCTTTAATTCGCCTCAAAATTGTAACTAAATAATTCAATGAAATTTGACGATTGTTTTAATCACAGACCACATAAATACTAAGACATGGTGTTGGGCGGGAAACGTGTAGCCACTCATTTGACCAAAATGCTTGTAAATTTCAAACTCTTGTGTAAAAAATAGGAACACGCCATGGTGTGCTATTTTATATTTTATAATAAAATTGGAATGTCTGTTTGTAATATTTAAATAACTACTTTTACTAAGTATATATGGTGTATACATTGTACATACACTAAAATAATATTTTTTACAATTTTTGTCTGTCTTTCTGTTTCTGTTTGTTCCGGCTAATCTCTTAAACCACTAGACCGATCTTGACGGGACTTTCACTGGCAGTTAGCTTATGTAATAAGGAGTAACTTAGGTTACTTTTATTTTCGCGGGCACAGCTAGTACTGAATAAGAAGCCAAGGAATAAAAAATGCCTCTGTAGGTAGTTATAAAATTTCATTGGTAAGTATTGAAGCTGTATGTAATTCATCAAAACCTTTTATAATGTAGCGTGCTACACGCTGCATCTAGTATAATAATAAAAAAGAGAAAACATTTGTTTTTTTGTAGGTTTCTCACGAAAAACCTTGAAAACTACTGGACTGATTTTAAAAATAATTTTTGGGTATATCGTGAGTAACAGCTAGTATGAAATAAGTTTCAAATCATAACATCTCAACGAGATAAATCTGAGAAAATTATTTTACTTAGATTAATGCAGTGTCAAATACGCGTTCGTAAGCTATTTGCAGTTCTGTTTTATTTAAGTCACATAAATGCCGTTTTATTACGCGTGGGTCTAATGGGTGTTCACCTTTAAAATTGAAAGTGACGTAAGTGCTGTTTTAGTGCGCAATCGACGGGCGAAAGTCGTAAATCAGTGTTTTAGTGTCGAAATGTTGGGATGCGCTGGCCACTGGGGTGGCCGGTCTGCAGCAGTTTTTTTGGAGCTTAAAAATGAGTTAAAGAAACAATATAACAATGTCCAGTTGTTGGAAATATTCTGGTATTGTTCGTTAGTGCATGATGACTCGAGAAAGAAATACGTACGTCCTCCGTTAGCATTGTCTTTTGTGATGGGATGGATGTTCCGTAAATCTTAGCAAATTTATCGCTTTTAAGCGGATACCTTAAAAACTCATCGAAATGATGGAATTGTACTGCTAACCGACAAGAATAGATTTTAAACTTTTGCAAGAACTAGTAATTTGTAATACTTCGAGCGTTTGTGAAGTGTAGATATATCTAAGATGAAAAACGATGTGAATTTTAATTTTTTATTGTATGTGAGAGGCGCAATATTTTTAAGGTCAAGCAAATATTACCAGCTGTATAAATTTATTGCGAATTTACTAACGGTGTTTTTTTTATAAGACAGCAAACAAGCAGTTAGGTCTCCTGATGGAAGGAGTCAACCATCGCCTATAGACACCATATATGTTAATGGTGCGTTGATATCTTGTGGCGAGATATAATGCCACATGCATAAGTTTACCGCCTACCTTACCCTCCAAACCGGTACAGGACAGTGACAAGCACTGACGCTATTGCGGCAAAAATAGGTAAGTCGGTGGTACCAGACCCGGGCGAGACAATGCAGAACTCTACCACCTAGTAGCCATGATGGTAGTGACTCGTATAGCCAATCGGTCGCCTTTTACGCCTACCTGGCAGAACGGCAGTTGGCCTATTCTACAAAGGAACCCAAAAACGTTAACGTTCAAATTTGTTTAAAAAAATGTTGACACGAATTCAATTTGCACAATAAGCTCTCTGTCGATATAAATTACGTAATTCTACATATTTATTAGTAAACTAGCTGTGCCTGCGATTTTGTCCGCGTTGAAAACTTTTTCAAATAAAAGTAGCCTAAGTTACTCCTTACTACATCAGCTATGTGCCAGTGAAACTCCCGTAAAAAAGGCAAAAAATTGTGAAAAATAGTATAATATTTTTGTATATGTACAGTGTATACATCCATATGTATTTGGTAAAAGGTTCTTATTTTAGTATTACGAACAGACACTCCAATTTTATTCATCTGTATAGAGACGATGTTCATCCGAGATGTTAATATTTTTTTTAAATAACAATCAATTTTTTTTTAAATAAATAATCTGTAATTTTAATTAAAACTTTAAGGCCCGCTTACACCAAACTTTTATAATATTTTTTAATTACTTTTACGTTTAATTAATTTTAAAGAATTATATTCTTAGTTTGGTGCCCGCGGACCTTAATACCTGTTAATATTCGTCACTGTTATATTCTGTTCTTAACGATAAGGTAGCCGGTAAAGTTATGAATTAGACATTTCAAGAATGTGGAGTAGTTAGTCTTCCCATTTATGGGCAAGGGCTTCCTAATATCAAGTCCTTCCATTTGTATCTATGCATTCAACGTAAAGCGTCTCAAATCGTCGACGACATGATTATTTTAACCGGTTTGATTCTTTGGCATTACGTGGAGATGTGTGGCTGCTGTTGTGACCAGATCGTAAAATTGTAATCATGAAATGTTCAAGAATTTTATGAAACGGTAGCATTTCATAAAATGTTTCACTGTCTGATGGCCACACCCTGATGTTCTTTGATTACATCAATGGTAAAAAATTGTTTATCGATATGGTTAACTAAACGCGTGACTACTACATGAAATGGTGAACATAACGGTTCCCCTTACCGTGTGTCATTTGGAAATGATCTGAAAACTATTTTGAAAGGACTGTTAATATTTCCTAGCGTTCCTAGTTTTTACAAATGTCCGTACTCAAAAAATATAAACAAGTTATTAATATATACTGCATTTTTATGAAATCTCTTATGGACATCTCATTTTCACCATATGACCAATAGTAAGTAATAAATTCGTGAAACGTTAACGATTTAACAATCTAGTCAATTTTGGTTGCTCACATAATGAAGTGAGACCATATCATGAAATTTTTGAGCATTTCATGATGTGGGCCATTTTAAGATTTTAAGGCTACGACACTGCTCTATCATGGAGAGTGTTTCAAACTGTTAGAATTAGTTCCTGCCGAACTAATTGTATTCGTAAACTGGTAGTGTAGTCACTTACTACCAGGGAAACCTTCTGGCCGCTTGGCCCCTGTTCTTTAAAAAATGGTGTGGTTGTATTTTTTCCATTTTCAATTCCATCAAAAGTATAATCTGTTTGTTTGCTGTTCTATACCAAACGAACTAAAAATACCAATTGGCTCTTTGTTGCTGCCCGACTGCCTAATCGAAATACAGTCGAAATTCGACCATATACTGAACAATAAAATGTATTCTAAGTTTGTGTGTGTGATGTATGTCAAATGAGTGTGGTGTCTTTAAAGTTTATTATAATTAATTTAACGTTTATATAATGCACATTATTTAAAAATTTTAGTATTCAATCAAAAAATATCAAAAAATATAAAAATCAAAAGAGAGGAATGCCTCTCTCTGTTCGTGTAAATTGTCCTAAAATTGGATGCAAAATTCTTGCTTCACGCATAGAAGAGGTAAATCTTTATCGAGGTGTTAAAGTCTTGAGAATTGAACGTAATCTTATATCTGACGATAGTTACCATCGCCAAAACACATTTTTTTTGTGATTGAATGATTTACATTTTGTAAAAGAATATAATTTTTATTATATTTTAATTATTACTCAAATGTTAATGTCAATTTTGATGTCAGTGTATAATTGTCATATTTAAACCTCACTTAACTTTTCAATTATTTTATTCATACTCATAACTTATCATAAACTCGGAAATGAAATAGGTCGAATAGAATTACCGTTGGAATAAACCTCTTTCTTAGAACGCTTTCCAAGTTTACTTAGAGGTATAATTTTTATAGTTTCAGGAATACTGACTAATGTTCCTGTATTAAATTTCACAATTTTAACAATTATATCTAATAAGAATAAATATATAAAATAGACTAGATTATATCCAAGAAATATAAAGTTGATTACGTATACTAATTGGTCTATTTTTTAGCTTATCACTGGCGTGTTCTAGTTTGGAGGTTAAAGTAGCCGGTAAATTTTACACGTGGGATTCTACCCCGCCATATGAATAGCAACTTAATATCGTTAATGTCAGTAGGCGATGGTGCTCTCTTTCTACCTGGAGAATAATTTGCTTGTTAGCTATACATGGTTATATATATTTTAATTTTATGCATAATCAGTTATATTCATAAAAAACACACACACACACACACACACATATCTTAATTTTCGTTTTTAAACAATATACACGTCAAGTTAATCATATTTACGTCAAATACATTCATTACAATTTTAAATATTTAATTTATATACCGTGATAAAGTTTTATTTAATTTTTATTTCTTTATCTTTATTGAACCACACACATAACTTACAGTGTACAAATTGTGAGCTGAATCTATTACTAGCTAACTGTTGGGCTAGCCAGACAATCATAAAAAACGGTCGAGATATGTAATTTTAGATTTTTCTTAAATGTACCTCTCTTTGAAACTGGTACTCTGATATAAAATTTATCTTATGGTAGAAATGAAATTCTATTCGCCGGTAAACGTTAAATTTCAGAACAGGGATTTGGTTAACGCTTTTGTTTAAAATATGTTTGTAATAGTCTTTTTTTTATGTCATAAGATAACAAACAAGCAGATGGGTCTCCTGATGGAAAGAGTCAACCATCGCCTATAGACACCAAAGATGTTAATGGTGCGTTGCTATCTTGTGGCGAGGTGTAATGCCACATGCATAAGTTTACCGGCTACCTTATCCTCCAAACCGGAACACGACAGCGACAAACACTGACGCTATTGCGGCAGGAATAGGTAAGGCGGTGGTACCAGACCCGGGTGAGACAATGCAGAACTCTACCACCTAATAGCCACGATGGCAGTGACTCGATAGCCAATCGGTCGCCTTTTACGATCTGCCTGGCAGAACGGCAGTTGGCCTATTCTTCAAAGGAGGCCGGGACTAACACACACCAACCTTAGTCCGACTAAGGTTCTCAGACAAAGAAAAATCAGAAAAGTTTTAGGGAAATATTTAATGCGTTTGTACTGTTTCACAAACCACTTTTAATTCATATCGCCAGCCGGTTACGCCTTTTACGGTATCCTCAGGGCTACAAGACTTTTTTATGAATAAAGTCTCATAGCCTTGAAGATAAAAGACAAAACCAGTTGGCGATATTAATTAAATTAAAAGTAGTTTGTGAAACAGTACAAGTGTATTAACGAAATTAGAAAAAAATAATAAGTAAGTCTGCCGTGCCTCGAGTTCCAGTCCCAGGTATGATAACTGTTTATGACTGTTTTCTTCTTTCTTATAATATACGAAAGCAAACAAAAAGGTGGCTCCACAGACGGAAAGAGACAATCATAAACTATAGGCATCATAGATAATAATATATAGATAGCTAATCTTTCGCAGATTACGAATTGTTGGAACTGCAGATGAATCTGTTCTTCAAAGGTAGCCCGGTAGCTTCAACGGTAAAAAACCAGCGTTAACCAATTTATTTCGCTTATGCAGCGATGAAATCGCTTCTTCCCTTTACTTACACGGTGACAAAATGATTAATTTTTGTAAATTGAAGTATATATCCAACTATTTTTGCTTCACCTTACGTACTACGGAGCAACACCGCGGTGGTAATTTTATTACTTTTTTACATAGTTGTGAAGAACATTATCAAATAAAACATAATATTATTTTATATTGACTTTAAGTGAAAGTCGACATATCCGATATAAATCTAGGTATTATTAATCATCGTTGTCGGCTGTGAACTGAACAAACAACGTTGTACAAAGCATTAACTTATCATTCGTTTTCTTGAATTCTTTACAGCTCAGTCAACCTTTCATTTGAGTGTTCGCCGATTTTAAAGATAACAAAACGAACAAATATGAGGAGAAACCCGTCAACGCGGACACATTCATTAATGAGAGTACGCAACACAAAAGGTAATATTATATACAAATTAGTGACGTTCTCATAGTTCTCACCAGCGGAAATGTGAATTTGTATTTGTATATTTAAATACTTCAACTGTTATAGAGTGAAGTGAATATTATAATACATATACAATCAATAAGTCGGACAAAAATGTTATTAACATTTTTTCGAGGCTTTTCTCGAAAATCAGTAGCTAGCAGTTCGAAGTCCGGCTAAGTGGTGTATTACCACTCCTGTGCCTTGGATAAGCACGTAAAACTTTCGGTCCAGTTGTCGCTAGAAATAGTCGATAATTGATAACATGTCGATAAATGCGGCGATTAGGATCACCACTTATTTCGCCAACCGATAAACCGGTAAATTGCGGTGAACCAAAAAGTCTCGCAACCACAAGAACAAGTCAAAAGAACCGGGAGTGATGGTATTTTTTTAAAAGAAATTGAAGCAATTATTTTAAATAATCAATTCTCCTGAAGATTCTTCGGTCACAGAGTTGAGTACATATACTATGTGTTTTTATTTATGCTGCTGACGTGGGGGGGACGCGTGATGGACTTGAGTGGACTATTCTGCCAAGTGTATACAATTCCTTAGACTAAGTTTTGTTTCAGTGACATTGCAGAAGCTACATATAAGATTTTGTAGAAAGTGCAACTTTAGTTACCTTAATTTACAGACAGCCCTTTATGTCGTGGCTGCATGGAGAAACAAGAGACAACCGTTCTCGTTCTCCTTGAGTGCAGGAGTGTAATAGAATAACAGGTACGTATCCTGAAAACTCAAAAACTCCAAAGGAAGCTTGTGAAAACATCAGCCGTCTTATAGGCTTCTGGAGGAAGTTATGATGATTGGAATAGATTTAGCCAGCTGTGAACAATGGATCAAGTGGCTAAGTGCGGAAATCCAATGGTTTAAACAAAGTTTACTAGAGACCTTATAAACTCTAAGCTGAAACAACAGCAACAAATAATGATAATATGTTTGCAAGGCCTTGGTATCAGATTCGGGCGAAACGTTCGATACTCTATCTCTTTGTTATAAATGTTGGGAAAGAAAATTTTTTTGGACAAGTTTATCTGGACTATAAGGGTTCTTCTTCTTTTTCTCTTACAAGGACGTTGTTGTATTTTGCAACTAGACATGTTAGCATAAAAAAAAATATTTGTGCATGGCTCGTCATATTTGTTTTGTATGAGCATGGCTTATTATATCTTGAAACACGATTTTGTGAGAAATTGAAAACTAAACATTGTAAAATTACGTTATTGCATAATTTCTTATCAATAATAAAAAAATAAAATATCTGTAATAATTTTTCAACCACATTTACACAGGAAATTGAAAGTATTAAGCATAAATGTAATGAAAAATTTTTAGACCGAAATTTATATGTTCAAAAAAGTTGTGTTTCGTTTAGATTTCTAAAAGTAAATGCGAATAAAGTTGAAAAAAATATTGATAAAATGAGCTGTGATAAAGCACCTGGTATAGATAGAATAAGGGTTCAAGATGTTAAATATGTAAAAAAGAATTTAAGTAGGATATTAGCTAAATTTATAAATATGTGTCTTTCTACAGGATTATATCTGAATTAGTTAAAAAAGTTTGCTTAGACCAGTTTTTGAGCAAGGCAGTCATTTAGATTATTCAAATTATAGGCTTATTGCCATTTTACCTGTAATAAATAAAATAGTAGAAAAAGTGGTTATGGAACAAATATGCTCTTTTTTGGAGAAAAATTATATATTATCTCAAGCTCAGCACGGCTTCCGAAAGGGTCGTAGTACCAATACAGCATTGAACCAGTTTACAAATTATGTAAACAAAAATCTTGACGACAGACAGCAGGTAATCGCTTTTTTATTGATTTTAAAAAAAGCGTTTGACACACTGGATCATGGGCAGCTATTACAGGCCATGGACGAATGTGGTATCAGTGGACCCACTAACCAGTGGTTCCGTGAATACTTAACGAACAGAACGTTGCGTACCGTTGTTGGTAGGGTGATTGGTGCCGAGGCACCTGCCAATCTTGGTGTACTAACCGGTTCTGTATATAGACCAGTTGGCTATATTATGCACGTGAACAGTGTGTCAAATGTGGTTCAAAAGTGCATGGTTTATATGTATGCAGATGACATGTTCTTGCTGTCCGCCGGCAAGGACATAGCGGACATAGTAAACAATATACAAACCGATTTTGGAAATATTTGTAAGTGGGCACACGATAATGGAATAATCTTAAATGTACGTAATACAAAAACTATGCATATCTGTTCAACGTATAATAGGAAAGCAAAACACATGTCTTCTCAAATTAATGTAATAGGTCATACATATGAATGTCTTCATAATTATAAGCAAAATTGTATGTGTAGTAAGGTGGAAGTAGTTGAACATTTTAAATATTAAGGATTAATTATTGAAAAGAATTTTAATTGGAAGTCACAAATGAATTTAGTATGTAATAGTTTAAGATCAGTTGTAATTCAATTTTATCATTTAAGTAGAATACTGAATAAACGCACCATGTATATTGTTTATTATGCCCTTGCTGAGTCTTTAATAAGCTATGGCATAAGTTGTTATGGTTTCACTTTCAAAACGTATTTGGAAAAAGTAAAATAAATACAAATAAAATTACTGAAATTTTTGGTAGACAAAAACACCAAAGACAGTTGTAGAAATGATTATAATGAACTATTCTCTAGGTGTAAAATTCTCCCTGTAAATTGCAAAGCTTTATACCACATTGATATAGATAATTATTACTCAAACGATTGTAAAGTTGTGAAAACTATGAACCGTTACACTAGATCTTCTAAAAAGAAAACCCTACTTCAGCCAACTATGAATAATTATTATGGACAAAGAACAAAAGAGTACCTAATTCCTAACATTTATAATAAATTTCACTTATTATTACAAAAAGATAAATTAAACATAGCATGCTTAAAAACAAAACTAAAAGATATTCTGCTAGAAATTTAGCTAGTTTTTCATTATCAAATATGGTTTTTCAAGTCAATATAGTGTTCACAGTTAAGAATGTTTTCTTAAATCACTTAATTTTTTTTTTAATTTTTTTTATCTTGAAGCTATTAATAAGAAAAACTAAGATTATTACTTTATTAGTACTAAATAGCAGTTTATTTATAGTGTACCTACTAGATAGATATATAGTGTAATTAAATATAGAGCGCTTCGCCAACAAACTGTAATGCAGTTTGGCGAAATTTTGAAAAAAATGTAATACACTGTTTATTTTAATTCGAAAATAAAATTACAAAAAATTATCTTCAGGTTGCCTCAATATTTATTAGGCCAACCGGTTACTCAAACCATTTAATTAAACAATAGTTGAATATAGTGTTATTATTGCACTGATAGTGGAAAAAAAAAACACTATTTTCTTAACTATCAATCCCACATATTCTTATACAATACTAGCTGACCAGGCAAATGTTGTTTTGCCATACAAATAACTTGTGCTGGGCGAGGGGGTTAATTTAGATAAAAACTATCCTATCTTTTAAGTTAGACCAAAGTCATATTTACAAAATTTCATTGAAATCGGTTCAGTGGTTTAGGAATCTATAGCAGGCAATAATTTATACACATATATTAAGATTATAAGTTTAAAAGCTTGTATGTACATGCCCTTGTGAATGTGTAACTCTACCTTACGTCAAAGTCACTGGATGGATTTGAATAAAATTTGATCTTAGTGACTAAATAGGCAATCGATGGGGCTCGGGTTCGATTCTCGACAGGGTGAAGCATAAATATATAAGCATAATAAAAGTAAATGTTTGTATTTTTGTCGTAATGTAGGCGAAACATGCATGAGAGATTTCTTTGTTATTATAAATTTGTATCTATTTAAACCAGCCGTGGTCACATCACTAGTACATATAATATGCATATGACGTAGTAATATCGCGATTCATTTAGCCTGCGGTTAGTTAACGCGCGTTGGCGCAGTCGTGCGGCGATATGTAACGCGTTTTCATAATTAAAATTGGCTTCACTGTATAGGAAACGTTAAGGTTATGAGTTTGTGAGCTTTACTCGTAATATAACGCTTACCACGGCGTTGAGATTAATGACATAGTCGTTTTATTGGCTGTTGACTTGCTTTTGCCTGCGGTTCCTTCCATGTAAATATAACTTATAGGGCTATGTAGCTCCTTTATAAGTATACTATTTGCCTATTGACAAGTTTTAAGTTGACTGAACTAAATATTTATTCAAGTTTATCATTTATATTGTATGGTGTTGTCATATGACATTCACTATTTAGTGATGAAGAAAGTTGCGGCTCACAGAGAAAATTGATGTAAAAATATTATTTTTATGTTGTTATTATTGTTGGTAAGGGAAAAAATAGCAAGTCCCTTTATCTGCTTTTTCTCGTACTTAAATGTGTTGAGTAAGAAAATGTTAGTAACAGGGGCCTAATTCACGTAATCAAGCGGCAAGCTAGTTGAAGCATTTAAGACACTTACATATTTTCTTACATATTATGCCGCGTCGTAGCACGTCTCGACGTTCTGTGGTGTTTATGTGTGTGAGAGCCCTAAGCGCTTTGACTCAATTACGCAAATTGGGGGGGCAGCTCGGAGTAGGAAAGGCATATTTTACATTCATTGTACCTAGATAAAACACGCTGAGCTGCAAAGCCCGATTACTGCAAGAAATAACTGATAATATTTTGATACATAATGTATTAATCATATTTCATAAAATCATTTAAAATTTAACATTTGCATGTTAGGCGTAAGATAAAATAGATAGACCAAATTACCATGTAAGTCAAGCAACATATGTAACCCTACGTAAGCAACTGAAGATATTGATTGGTTGATAAAATGCTGTGATTAGGCATACCTTCCATATCACCGACAAACAAGCCAATGAATTGTGAAGCATCTGTTGACTTTAAGTTTACTTCATCTAATCCACTAGAAAACTACTGTGATGATTATTTTTCACCACTATAATTGATAAAAATGAATCTCATTCATGTGCTTTCAACAAATATCAAAGCTTAATTCCTAATATAATTAGAAATTCAGCTTTGATGTATGTATGACAACATCACACACAAGTAAATATAAGCGTTGTTTTACTAGGTATTAGGGCTCTGTAACGTCACGACCGAGTTTGCTAACACCACCTTGGTTATTCCTGCTTTAAGCTTCAACTTTTGTCACTATTCCGGTTTGGAAGGTCATTTATATACGGCCACAATATGTATTACTATACGGCCATCATTGAAGATCATTGAAATCTTTGGTGTTCATAGACGATGGTTATTTTATCCTCAGGATATCCATCTGTTGGCTATTTATTTGCTATCCTATGATATAAAAAAACTAAAGCTGAACTCGTACACCCAATTAAAATAATCAGCTAAAAGCAAAACATTTTTATTGATTACTTTATTAAAAATAAATATTATTTCAACAAATAACACTTGAAACTGTTCACATAGACTAGCTATCAGTGACTGTAGGCTCAACACATTTTATCATTATCTCGTTACTATTATAAAATATAATACTTTTTGTCGCAAACGTATATCCGTTGTCAGGTAGATATGTGCGATGAACTTTATCGGTACCCGTCTCAAAAGTAATGACACCAACCATATTTATAGAATCTTTAATCTATAATGTCCACTTTTTGCATTCCTTCCTACGTCGAGTGCTATAAAGACACAATAAACGTATTTTATAAGAGCTCACACTTAACATTTATATCGCCTTATAAGTAGATCGAGAAATAATAAAACTAAAGGAGAGCGAACATCAAGAAAGCAATAACATCATTATCATAGCAAGTCCGCCATCTCTTTCCGATAGGTCTCACCCCTCCTTTAGCCCCGCCTACCGCGTATCGCCTGTGTCACCTGTATATCTCGAAACATTACACATATGCAAAACTTTCGCACTCGCATCTCTAGGCACACACACAGCCTCCGCGCACACTAAGCTAGCTTGCAACATGCATTACAGCCATGTGTGTACTAGGAATAAATCAGTGTGACCACATTATGTTTAGGACAATTTACCATCATAAATTAATTAATGTACTTAAATTCAAAAAACTACCATTATTTATTTGTTCTTAACTGACAGTGACATGACAAAACTTACGTACAACATTTATTATTTTCATACGTCAGCACTTATTAAAATTCCATTTAATTTTCTATAAATAAAACATTTGTGATTAATGACTATTGTTTCTACACTTTTCATCGCCGGCACTTGGTGAAACTCCATTTTAATGTAATATTTTATCACTTATACACTTGTACTGTTTCACAATAAATAAAATTTATTGTGAAACAGTACAAGTGCATAAGTGATAAGACTATTGTTTCTTTTATGTGTAAAAATTAACAATATTACTTATTAAACTTGTTTCTAAAGTCATTTTAAATAAATAATGAATGACAGCGAAACTAATAAACCGTAATAAGATTTTATTATTGGTTAGACTATTATTAGAATTATAAAAAAAATGCATCACATTAAAATTTATAATCGATTACCGCTTGGAAAAAAATCATGAATGAATAAAAAACTTAGATTGAGGCGGTCCTTTGTCTGGTCAATGTTGATTTCTCAAGAGTACCTACAATGGATAATTCGAATTCTACATATTTTCTTGTCACTCTTTTCTATCCTCTTACAAAGAAAATATCACTGGCTCTCCAGGCAACTCGTAATAGGTGAACAAAGCCATGAAATAATGAATTGTTACAACTAGATCGTAAACTTCAAGAAAGATTCCCCAGTGTTTGCTGTTATCGTAGTACGGCTTGGATGTTAGATTTATATAGATTACCTTTAAAAAAGAAGAAATCAATGATCATATATTTACAATATATATTTACAATATATATTTACAATATAATTTATGTTCCTACACCTAAAAAACTTGAGAGATTTGGCACCGAACACGACAATGACAAGCATTGACGCTATTGCGGTAATAATAGGTAAAGCGGTGGTACCAAATACCCAGGCAGGAAATTGCGAAACTCTAACACGTAGTAGTTAGTGACACGTATCGGTCGCCGGTTACGACCTGCCTAGTGGAACGGCAGTCGGTCTATTCTTCAAAGAAGCCCGGACTAACACGTGGGATAAACACATAAAAAATATAGCAGATATGATAGAGTAACAAAACGGATGTATAATGCCAATGTGGAAAGATGGAGGTATCGAGGAAGAACAATACTAACATATCATGATCCTATTGAACGGGTGCTGTTCGTAACCGATGTGTCTGTATAACTACCAGATCTGGGCGAGACAATGCAGAACTCTACCACCTAAACTGACGTAAAGATCTATTTATCAAAGCGGGCTATACCGCACTTAGCCACACTACGGGCCATTGTGCGTCTGACATAAAGATATGCTTCTACTAAAATAAATACACACATAGACATATATATATATATATATATATATATATATATATATATATATATATATATATATATATATATATATATATATATATATATATATATATATATATACGAAATGAGACTTTTACAATCAGGTTAAGCCTGATTGCTATTGCACCATTGAAGTTTGGAAATTAGGAATATATATATATATATATATATATATATATATATATATATATATATATATATATATATATATATATATATATATATACAAGTAAAGTTGAAAAATCTACCTAAATTGTAGAAATCCGTTAAATCTGTTCACGTCGGTTGAAATCTGCTCGATAAAAATTGTGCTATATTGCGCTGAAGTATGTTGCACTGAGAAGGTGTTCTTTTTTGCTAAGATAGTAGCCTGTAGGCGTGCCAAGTGAGTTGTTTGCACCTCGCACAGTGGTCGATATTTCACAATGCCGCGTCATCGACACGACGTTTCTACTAAAATATAGACGGAGCGAGGGTTATCTCGGAGGAATGCAAACTTTTCTGTTTCTTTCTTTGTTGCATAATTCTTTTATTTGTATTGAGCTTAGTGTTCAGTTTTCCGGTATAAAATGAACTTTGCATTTTATTTGAAATATTTTATTACTTTCAGAGTTATATATATATATATATATATATATATATATATATATATATATATATATATATATATATATTGATAAAATAAATTGTAAATCGATGTAGAAGTTTTAAGTTAATTCATTATAAAGAAAACAATATTATTATTAGTATAGATATTTTGCACTAATAATACGGAAATAGCTGGATGACCGAGCTCCACTTGGATGATACTATTTCTTACCCAACCTAATCGAGCTATATAAAGATAACTTGTTTCCTTGAAAACGATTCTAACGATACCTCGGGGTGAAGTTTCGGAACCAGAAAGAATTAAAAATAATACCTATTCTAAAATGCATAAAACAGTTTTGTTTAAATAACTAAGAATCTATATATTAATACGTGGAAAAAAAACTTTGTAACTCTTTATCATTTTAAGACAATTAACTACACGAATGGTGTAAGAAAGGAAATTGACGAGATCGACCACAAAGTGCTACAAAAATTTAGCGTCACACAAAATTATCAAATTAATTTAATCTATACATATAATAAAATCGTAGGAAAGTCTAAACCGTACATTGAATATTTTTTTAAAAGAATACTTGGGGCGTGGTCTACAATCGATGTCGAAGCCAAAAATACAATTTTTAGAATTTTTGTCTGTTTGTCCGTTTGTCCGTTTTTCCGTTTGCCGTTTGTCCGTTTGTCCGTTTGTCCGTTTGTCCGTTTGTCCGTTTGTCCGTTTGTCCGTTTGTCCGTTTGTCCGTTTGTCCGTTTGTCCGTTTGTCCGTTTGTCCGTTTGTCCGTTTGTCCGTTTGTCCGTTTGTCCGTTTGTCCGTTTGTCCGTTTGTCCGTTTGTCCGTTTGTCCGTTTGTCCGTTTGTCCGTTTGTCCGTTTGTCCGTTTGTCCGTTTGTCCGTTTGTCCGTTTGTCCGTTTGTCCGTTTGTCCGTTTGTCCGTTTGTCCGTTTGTCCGTTTGTCCGTTTGTCCGTTTGTCCGTTTGTCCGTTTGTCCGTTTGTCCGTTTGTCCGTTTGTCCGTTTGTCCGTTTGTCCGTTTGTCCGTTTGTCCGTTTGTCCGTTTGTCCGTTTGTCCGTTTGTCCGTTTGTCCGTTTGTCCGTTTGTCCGTTTGTCCGTTTGTCCGTTTGTCCGTTTGTCCGTTTGTCCGTTTGTCCGTTTGTCCGTTTGTCCGTTTGTCCGTTTGTCCGTTTGTCCGTTTGTCCGTTTGTCCGTTTGTCCGTTTGTCCGTTTGTCCGTTTGTCCGTTTGTCCATTTGTCCGTTTGTCCGTTTGTCCGTTTGTCCGTTTGTCCGTTTGTCCGTTTGTCTGTTTGTCTGTTTGTCTGTATGTATGTCCGGGGTAAACTCAAAAAGTACTGCATGGATTTACTTCAAATTTTGAATGAATATTACTAACAGGTCGGGTCAACGTATAGGCTACATATTATCACGTTATCACCTACGGGGGAGGTGCTGTGCGGAGTAAACGAAGTCCGCGCGGACGAAGTCGCTGGCAACAACTAGTGTACAATAAGCCCATATTAGAATTAAATCTATCAGCAAAATGAAGAAAGTACATTTTGCTGATGAGACTGGTGGTTGCGCCGTCACGGTATCACGGTGAAATTGGGCTTTCGAGATGCAGTTCCACGATAACCCGACACATCGTGCTAACGCGATACTTCACCGTAGTCCGATATATGTAGCCGCACCAATATCGTAACTGCTAGATGGTAGAGTTCCGCAGTCTCACCTGGGTATATGGTTACCACCACATACCCAGGTGGGACTGCGGCATACCACCGCTTTAGCTGCCGTAAATGCGCCAATGCAACAAGCTTTCAAGCTCCGGTTTGGAAGGTAATGGTAGCCGGTAGACGTATGTATGAGACATTGTCATTCTGTCACACGGATAGCAACGCATTATTAAGATCTTTGGTATGTAGGCAATGGTTTCTCTTTCCAGTAGAAAAGCCATCTGCTTGTTCTTGTCTAACGTTATAAAATAAGAAATAAAAGAAACTTGTTAGTTCTCGCCCGCGAGAAATTTCATCCTTTAAAAATTAGTGTGATGTGATGTAGACTGTTTTTTTTTAATATATATGTATCTAAATTACGGGTCACATTGTATGTCTACTATAGAACGTGGATTCCTCAACAACTGAACCAAATTAGATGAATTTTCGTAGATATTTACTGTTTGGTCCAAATTAAAATATTATCTCAATTAAGTCCCCTCCCCTTCTTTTAAGTACCTCACCAAAATATTCAATGCAAGTAATTTGTATGGCAAAACAACTTTTGCCAATCAGCTAGAATATCTATATATATAAAAATCAATCCCTAATTTCCTTGGTCACGACATCACGTCTGAATGGCTGGATCAATTTCGGTATTTTTTTTTTGTTGTGTTTGTAATTGTAAGGAGAAGGTTCTTATAAAAGAAAATATTAAGAAAATTGCGCGGAAAATTAGAAAATTTAAGAATACTTAACCACCATATAAAGTTTAATGCCATTTTGGCTGCATGGAAGGACAATCCCGTAGTCTTATATAAATTACGTGTCACGTTGTTTGTCCGCTATGGATTCCTAATACGTAAGGCAAAACAACGTTTGTCGGGTCAGCTAGTAATATATAGATATTGTTTGTGGCCAACTAATTCTTTCATAATATAATATAGTTTGATCTTGCATTTCTATACATACGAGTATAGACAGCAAAACTACTAAAAGTGACAAATGCTTTATTTGCCATGATCGTCTGTTAGATAAACGGATGTATAAGTTTTTACTAATAACACCATTAATCTATACACACATAGTTGCAACAATTTTATCTACAATTATATTTTTACAATGACATTTAACCGACTGTACATTTTTCGTCCATCCGCTTTATTTTCAACAGCGATTAAGTTATAAACGATTTCAGTCACGGGGCCAGCTGCAATAATTATTCACATTGTATATGAAACAGTAACTGCACAGTAATTACGTCGCTCTGATTCAACCTATTGTTCAAATGTCAACCCGTGATATTTGAATGAGAAAATGTATCATTTTTGCTGCAACAACAAATTCTGAATCATTATGTCCGCAATTAATTTTATCAAGGTTATCGTTTGCTAAATGATTGCTTTATTCAACGTGGGCTTAATGACGTGACGGGTTATTCTGATGAGTTTTGAGGCAATGTTTAATAAGTCAGATGACTTTAAAAAGTATGCAAATGACTCTTTTTGTGCTTGGGATAATCGGCACTGATTCTAATGAAAAATATCTACTCTAACTTGTCAGATTTAATTTAAAATCAGTACTTTCTTTATACAGTTTTAGCCAAATATTCCAAAATTAATTATTTCCTTTTCAGTATACGAGTATTATTTTGGCAAAAAACGTTTGTTGTGAATTTCTATGGATAGCTTCTTTAAATTTCTTACAAAACAATAATAATTACACAAAAATAAAAATAAGATTTAAATTTGTTTTATTTTGAGCGACTAAACGACAATCGCAGCGAACGTAAAAGCATTCGCAGTCGTCAAAGTAACAGATAAAAATTAATATAGCTTGACTGATATAAAGACTGTACAATTACATACTAAAGGCGAGTGTTCAGTACTCGATTCTGATACCGTATATATACAAAAGTAACCTAATTACCCAATAAAAAAATTATGTGCACACACCCTCGCATAGACATTTTCGATATCTATTCATTGTTTTCAAATAATTTACTTCGTTTCTAAATTTGTGTCTCGTAACTCGTTAGCTCGCCGCCATAGCCCGTGCGGTGACCAAATTTTCTCATTATTATTGTACTATTTTCGTTGAAATTTACTACGTAGTTAAGTAATTTTTTTTTATTATATTTTTTTAAGTTATATATGACCATTTTCTAACGTATCCTTCAATACGAAGTCTTTGCCAGTCAATCTGTGTATATAAAATAAGACAATTTCGCTTGGCAACGCCATACATTGAGCTGGTAAACATTGTCGTAGACAGGCATGTGACTTGTCTAAGATACAAGTATTTGAAATACAGATACAAGATACAAAATACATATTTTTATCTTGTACTTATCTAAAATACTTTTATAGAAAGGATTTTGTATCTTATATTTAAATACTTTTATTTAGTATTTTAGTATTTAATAAATACTTTTTCTGATAAAAATTATATTATTTGGTGACATTTATAAAATAAATACGTGGAATTGAATGTGTCGTTATTAATATATGAAAAAATTGGTAGATGGCGACTCTTTCTCTCTGACATTAGCTATTAAACTATTATGATTGAATTATAGTCTGTAGTCTGTTTGCCGAGCTCTGCCCCTGTGGAGCGACTCTTTTTTTTGGGGTTATGATCATGAGGCCATATCGAAGGAAAAATGACGAATAAGATGTTCGAAGAGCTGGTTTTACTTAAGTCTAACTTAAAATTTCAATAATTGGTCTGCTGATCTATGTATAAAGAGAGCTATAATCGACTCGACCGATTTTATCGATTTCATTCGTTTTTTTCGAAAGAGATCTACTTCCTTATAGAAGGTTTTTGTAGAATTAAATACTTAAAACGTTGTACAAATATTTTTGAGAATTCAGAAATAAAGAAAACTTTTCTAAGAAAATGTATTCTGTGAAAATTTTAATGATGGAATATATTACGATCTAATTCAGCACATAATGTCAAAAACAATAATGTCCGGTAGATGGCGCTGCTTTTTTCGGCAGGACAGACAGAAATGTTATTTCGAAACATAATTAACACAAGATAAAGCAATTTCATTTTACACAATATATTACAACTGATTTCTCAAATTATTATTCAATACTAAACGCACTCCCTAGCCCGTTTCCTAATTCCTCAAGCAAAAATGCGTTTTTTTTAATGACAAAAAGAAGCCTATGTATTAATTTAAGATATAGACGTCTATATAAATATAAAATGGTTAATAGACGTGGACGAAATATAGTTCTCTATATTTTATTCATGTCTAATAACCTTTTTGATGTGAAATGGTAAAACAAACATACACAAAAATTTAAATATTTATGATTATAGAGGTTGCAACAAAATGAGAATCATAAAGACGTGTGCACATTTCTTCAAGTCCTTTAAATTTAAAACGTGCCTAAATGTCACCTGGTTGCTGTTGTATTCAGCCTATAAGATTGTGGCCATTAACATTATTCGTCCCTGAGATGTTACTTCAAGAGGCCCTAAAGAAGTTTTGAAACCACAAAATATAATTTTTAATTATCCTTGGAGTATTAAAAAAATGAAACATAGTGAGAAACTCATATGTTCTGTTGCAATAATTAAAGCAAATATTCAAGTTTTTTTTATTATATTACTAGATAGAAAACAAGCAGTGGGCTCTTCTGATGAAAAGAGAAATCAACGCCTTAGATACCAAAGATGTGTTGCTTCTATGTGACGAGATGAGAATATCGCAAATACAAGTATACCGGTCACTACTCTATAAACCGGAATACGACAGTGACAAGCATTGACGCTGTTGCAATAGGAAAAGGTAAGGCAACAGTACCATATACTTGAATGAGACATTGCAGAACTTTACAACTAACTATTGTTATTATTAACTATTCTATTCTATTTTTAAAATCACAGAATAGCAAACAAGTATTTGGAAATCCTGATAGAAAGGGACAATCGTCGTCGGCCATAGGTGACACTAAAGGTATCAAAGTTATATAATTAATCTAGAGATCTTAAAAAAATGACATATTTATTACAAAGAAATAGATTATTACGTGACGAACGTTAACACCCTAGTCAATTTAAAACGAATTTTCGATCATCCTTACTTCATTTGTGAGCAGATATAGAGGACACCAGACACATATAATGCCTTGTAAGACTCTTAAGCAATTGCTTAATTTCTTATGGGCTAATCCCACATTGGTCCTGTGTTGCGTGTTTGCGAGACGATAATTGTACTAATTTAAGTGAAACTTGACTCAAGTTACAAAGAAAAGTTAATTATCGTGTGATTTGGCACACTTACCAGAGTGAAGGTATTGGTTATGGCTGCTATTTACTGACTTGTGTTAAATTTTTTTAGTAATAATTAAATACCCCAGGCAGGTGCCTAATTTGTAATAGCGAAGAATTGATTTTGTGATTTAGTTTTAAATCTATACTAATATAGTAAATGCGTGAATCTGTTTTTGTCTGTTACACTTTTACGGCTAACCCGCTCAACCGTTTTTGATGAAATTTGGCTTAGGGATATTTGAAAACCAGGGGTAGTTTTTTTTTAAAAATAAACTCCTAAAGGGCTGAAATAGTGGATAAAAGTATGAATGAAAAACTATATCGACGGTATGTTAATCTAATTGCAGGCGAAGCTGCGCGGGTCAGCTAGTTTTGAATAAAATCCTTATTATCACTACATAGTATAAAACAAAGTCGCTTTCTCTGTCTGTCCGTATATATGCTTAAATCTTTAAAACTACGCAACGGATATTGATGTGTTTTTTTTAATAGATAGATTAATTTTTGAGGAAGGTTTTAGTATATAAACCTTTTCGATACTCCCACGGGAATAAAAGTTACGCGGGTGAAACCGCGGGCATGTCGCTAGTAATATTATAAATGTGAAAGTAACTCTGTCTGTCTGTCTCTTTTTCACGCCTAAACCACTGAATGGATTTAGACGAAATTTGGTACAAAGATAGTTTATGACTTGGGAAATGACATAGGATATTTTTATCCCGGAAATCCTACAGGGACGGGCATTATGCGGGTAAGACCCTGGGTTTTTTATTTTAGATTTATTTCAACGCGGACGAAGCCGCAGCACAGCTAGTTGAAAATTATGTTTTTTTTTTCTCTCGTTTATGTACGTTTGTAGGCGAGTACCGTAGTTCTAGTTCCGTTTACACTCAAAGCACCTGCACTGCACACTATGAAGGTATACTCATTACACCCTGCAGTCCGCTGTATAAAAAAATTTTTGTTCAAATCCTATGGGAATCGTTGATTTCGAGATAAAAAGTATTCTATGTGCTATTTCAGGTTATCACATTTTTGTGTGCCAAATTTCATCCAAAGAGGTTCAGCTATAATCGGTTCAGCTATAGTGATTGAGTAACAAAACACCTATACATCCAAACATGCAAATTTTCGCATTTATAATATTAGTATAGGTATGGATATTACAATATAACGCGCTGCATTAGAAAAGTTTTTGGTAAATTCCGCGGGACGACTTAATTTTTTCGTGACAAAAAGTAGTTTATATGCTATTCCAGATCATCACCTACAATAAAACAATTTTTAACTCAAATGGGTTTAGCCGTTTTTGCGTGATTGAGTAATAAATATCCATCATCCATTCATACATACAAACATCAAATTTTTGGCACTTAAAATATAAATATAGATTAATATATATATATATATATATATATATATATATATATATATATATATATATATATATATATATATATATATATATATATATATATATATATATATATATACATATATAGATAACAGGTTGGCATATCCGGGTGTAAGAATTGGCAACCGTTGTGACAAGCATTGACGCTATTGCAAGTATTGCAATAAATATTGCAAGTAGCCGGTAAACTTATGCATGTGGCATGTAAGTGATTGTTATTGATAAAATTGATAGTAGAGACTCTGCGAGGTTGTATCCCGATTAGTTAGTCTTACGGATTAAATGGATGTGCCTTTCGAGACGATTTCATAGTTTGTCAGTGTAGCATACACACAGAAACACAGAGTTAAACTACTTACCGATGAAATAAAATCACTTTAAGGGCAATTTTTAAACCTTGTCGTCTCATTCGGTACGATAAAACAGTACAATATGGTTTATTTGTATTTTTTCACGATACAATATATATCTAAAATGTATGAAATTTTTGACAGTGATACGATCGATTGCTCATATGCGCGGTGATACGTTTCCTTCCCAATAGTGTATATATTAATATTCATGTGGTCTGTGGGTAAAACGGTGATACTGAACTCAGATGAGATGTCACAGATTTTGATAATGTCATGTAACACAAAACAAATGACTAATATTACTGTCAAAAAAAACAATACAACGATGATCTAATCGACCTTCACGATTCTTCCACTTAATTACATATCTTTTCACGTTTGTTAAATACAGATATAATAACTACGCTTATATATAATTGCCTACCATAATTACTGTGTTTTAGATAAAACTGTAGCGCACAAACTCAGTGATTGCATCCGCTTACCGTTCCTGTAATTAAACATTTTAATATCAGTGATCTTTAAGCTACGTTTTCCATATGTGTCGACAGTTTTATATTTACTATGAATAATTTTATTCTGTTTGTGTCAAAATATTTTTTTTATTCAAATTATCCGTCTTAAGTGAGTCAATTTCAACAATTAGATTTTTTCCCTAATTTCCGTGGACTTTTTTATTTTCTAAATTTTTGATAAATTTTAATATCGGAACGCAATATATCCACATTTTTATAAACATTTACTGAAAGGGGGTTTTATAATTATATTATTTAGAGAGTTATTTTAACCACAGAAATTGGCGTGTCACAGAAATTTTACTTTTGCTACAGAAATAGTATTGCTGCCACAGAAATTGTATATGTCCACTGAAATTGTCTAAATTGCTAGTACTAATTCAAAAAAGGTCCTTTTTTGAAAATAAAAAAATGATTTAATGAAAAAAACTTAAATTTTATGAATAATTTTAATAGGTAAGCATTTACAAAAAAATCCGTTGTGCAGTACAAAACCATTGACTAAATCAGTCTTACAAACTTGGCTATCTTGGAACTGATGTTTATTTACTTACTCCTATGATTTATTAAACTTTCTTTATCAGTACATAAATTGTTAAAAAAACTAAATATTATTATCTCTCAAGAAACAGTACAGTTTTAATTTGTTAACACCTGTACGAATGATGTAATATATTCTGATTAGAACATGATTATTATGCAACTAATCCAAAAAAAAATTAATAACGTCTAAAAGTCAATAACGTCTCAATCTCAAAAATAAAACATAACACTTTTCACTACCTTCTTATTGTCTGAATCTTAAAACTAAATGATCAATCATTATTTTACACAGCCAATCCGTTAGCATTTACTTAGTACCTAAGCTTCAAGTTTATCTAATATCACATAATACTCACAAATAGGCAAGTCAGTTTACTATTTGCCAGAAGAAATATAATTAAAATCGATATCTATTTGTAAATATTAAAATGAAAAAATAATACTCTTATTTAATAATAAGTGCAGTCCAATAAAAATTATGGTTCTGAGCCTATAAATAAACTACAAAAATACTAAAGTTATACATCAGTCAACTTTCAGGTAACAAAGATATTAAGAACTAATATGTCAAACAATCACTTTAAAACATGACGAAAATATTAAAATATCTTCATCGTCACTGTCGAATATGTTTTTATTGTTTCTATTTTCTAATTTTTTGGTTTCAATTTTTTTTATAGGATAAGGAGGCAAAGGGACAGGAGGCTCACCTGATGGAAAGTGATTACCACCGCCCATGGACAACCACACTATCAGAAGATTTGCAGTTGCGTTTTGCGTTTTTCTTGAAGGCCCCTAAGTCGTATCCGCTTGGAAAAACCTCTGCCGGTAATTGGTTCCACAGAGGAATAGCGCGGGAAAAAAGTGCCGCACGCGAGAATCGCACAGTGTGAGTAGCATTATCAGTCTCAATGGTTTTTTCGTATTCCGTCATTATAATTATAACTGTTAATACTTTGGAAAAATGAGGGTGATGGAATTAGATTGTTACAGTCTATATTGTCCAAGTCGTGTGAAGAATTGGCCAATATGATGGCCTTATCTTATTTAAATTTATGGTTTTTAAATAAAATAATTCAGATCCTTTATATCTGTGAGTCGTAGATGTCTTATACCTGGAATCCATATTGAATCCATATTCTTCGATGCTGATTGTGTTGCAGGAGGACCATTACATGATCCAGTGTTTTGATCAGCAATTTATAGAAACCTAAATGTTTCCCGTGAATGCATTTTATAGGATTATAAAGACAGTTTTTATCCGTGCACGACAATGATCGCATTGCTAGAGCTTTCGATGTTTTAGCCCAAACGATCTGATGGATCTTCATCATCATCATATCAATGATGTGTGATGATGAACATTTACGCTGTAAGCATTCAATGTTAGCATTTTTACAGGTTAAGCTATTCAAAACTTCTGTTATGGAATTCTCATTAATTATCTTGTTCTTTTTCAAAGAGAAAATCAATAAATCCACATTGGCGTGTGGTCTACATAAGCAAGTGTCTCGGCTGTTTACATTCGGTTGTACGATCCAAAAAGGCTTTAATCTCGTAAATGTGACATAACTTATAGGTGGGTATCCTGATTCTAGACATTTACAGTGAAGGTTTTTCAGACTATCCAGTAAATATCTTTTTTGCATTTTTAGACTATTTCTAGTAATGCAGTCTTGTTTTCCAGGAGATAAACGAGTATTTTTATCATCCTCATAGAAGTTTTTTACTAAATATCAAATAGTTTTTCGTCTTTGTTTCTTCGTTTTCTTCGTTATTGTCTTCTTAGGTTCATGTACATTTTGACGGCTAATCATTTTACTTTTAGGACTAATTTTAATAATTGTTTGCTCTAGTCTCTGTAATCTCTTTCTGTATTATTCTTTTTCTTTCCTAAGTTTAAAATAGCTATTTTAACATCAAAATTTCTGAATCTGAATTAATGGACACATCTGATATGGTATGGATGATATGCTCTTTTTGGAACAGGAGAGTTTATGCTACTTACACTAGGAGACATAAGCGGAACCGGTGATGTACAGGGAAGTGTACTACTGGTTTTCTAAATTGAAAAAAAAAATATTTTGTAGCTCTGCTTGGATTCCTTCAATGCTATCATCATGGTTTTCTTGCAAACATGATTTTCTTGAACGTAGGTTTCTAAAAGGATGTTCTGGGGCCCGTTTATTGGCATTTAGAGTAACGTCATATGAGTGTGCTTGAGAAAAAGCCCTTCTTTTAGATGGAATCAATATTGAAGGTGATATATCTTTATCTACACTATTCTCGTTTCCTGAAGTTTTTCTAATTCCTTCTTTTGTTTTTGTCATTTATAGTAATAACGAAAATTAATTTCGGTTCTATTTAGTTTAAGTCTACGAGCTCGTGCTAGCAGAAAGAAAAATTGTACCCCTAAGTAAGATCACTTAGGGGTACAATTTTTCCTTCTGCTTTTTTCTGATGATATCGTTCTCGATCTTTTCTACGCAATTCCTCGGCTTTTACGGGGTCTCTTCTAATTTTTTTCTCTTCTTTTTTGTTGTGCAAACCTCTTCTTATTTAACCTTTCTTCTGTACTATTTTATTTTCTTTTTTATATTTCCGAAATATAAAAGATATTTAAATTACTGCTATAATAGGCTGTAATTAATTAAATAGGGTTCTTTCCCTCTTTCTATCTATTTGTATGTATGTTAAATAAGTTCTGGTAAAGTTATTTCAGCATAACAATTAATATTTCTCTGTGAAACCCTTTTAACATTATTATAATGATTGATTCGAACAATTTCTGTGAGTCATGCAATTTCCGTGGACACCCAGAAGCCACGGAAACCACAGAAATTGGTCCACATAAATTAGAAATACGGCGTTTTTTTTTTAATTACAAAAAAAATATTAAGGTTACAACTATTTTTTTTTATTTTCTTAAAAATGTACCAAAGGCTTATTAACATGTATAAAAGTCATATCTTTATTTCTTAAAATACCATTTAAAACCTGACCGCAGAGATTACAAAATTTCGTTCAGAGTAAACTGAAATCATCTACTTAAATTTTTGGCGGGAAGACGTAGCGAGATGGTGCAAAACAGTTTACATTGCGCATTAGTGCATGTCTGGTCCTTGCCGTGCAGGGATTTATTGTCTGTATAAAGTCATCACATGAAAGTATAGACGGTGAACTAAAATGATCACAGAAATTGGTACTTTCGCTTGGACAAAACTAGCTTTGACACGTATTCATTAACAATGAGTCTAAAAATTCAAATTTTCCTATCTTCTTGTAGGTCTACTAATACTTATCATGATTAAAATACTTTTTGTTATATTTGTTGGAGATTATTTTCCTGAGAGGTAAATATTGTGTACCAAAGTAACTGCGGACAAGACACAGAAATTGAAAATTCGTCATTTACTGGTGTTTTTCTTAAAAACTAATAGTTTTACAAATATAATTTAAATGACTTTATTTAGATACATGTCTCTTTAATTTTGAGAAAAAATATCTTGGTCGTAGCGTTAAAGCAGTACTGCATTTTCAGCTTAGACGTGTAAAATTTTCGCTCGAGAAATTCACTCAAGTACTTTTAAGGCAATTTTTTTTGAATTTATGGCCGCTTCGGAAATGTGGCCACAATTCAGATATCTCATATTGCAAAACAAATCTAATTTTAATTCTAAGATTTTAATGTTTGTATATTTATACAGTGTGCAAAGAAAACCCTGTCGGATAATTAAAGGTGTTATTTGGTACCGTAATACGCTTACATAATAATTGTAATTATTGTGTAATTATTTAATTAATTAGTTTTCCCAATAAAAAAGTAATCTTAAATGGTATTTTCATACATTGAGTACGACAACACCTACAAATAAGTAAATTCTACTATCAAGAATGCCGCGCAAGTCGTATGCTACCAAAGGTCACGCGGCGTGTTTAAAATACCTTTATAATAAGCCGAAAAACGAAGATCGCGCCTTGGCGCGGTGTTCAAACAAGCAGCGACAAAGTGTTGTCATTTTTAAAATATTTGGTTAACGCTAGGGAAATATAAGTAAAAATACGAATATTAAAAAATCGATATCTTTTTATTTTTTAAAATAAAGTCATTATAATATTTTTTTCAGTAATGCCTTTAACTAACCTATATGCCTCTTTCGAATCGGACAGGGTTTTCTTTACGCATTGTATATGTAGGTGTTTGAATTTTGGTAAATACTTACCATTTGAATGACACCCAGATATTTTAACACAGAGATTTAACGTTAACAGTTAACAGAGAAATAACGGAGATTTAAGTATATAGTGTAATTTTTTATATCAGATTGATCCAGTACTTTATATCGGTGGGCGAAAGCAGTTGAGTCCAATTGGAATACCAGTATCGACAGGTTTAAGGTCGGAGCAGATACTGTCGACTACGACCTTGATACTCCGATCAGCCAAAAAACTGGTGATCCACTTGCATCATAAATAGTGAGTACATGAAGCACTTCGTATAGATGGGTGAACGTAATTAAAGTGTATTGTTGTTGTTTGTTGGTATATGGCTTCTACCGTGATTAGCACAGTAATTCTACCTGCCTACGTCACGTTGTGAGAAAGACATATGTAAGAGTTTGCGTTATGAATGATAATTTTGACCGGTTTTAATGATTACCCAAATGGAACTTGACTCAATTCAAAATAGAGGTATATAAATTGGATACTTTCCATCGTCGACATTTGGTGAAACTGTATTTTGAAATAGATATTACAAATAAACTCACTTGTACTTTCAATTCACATGTATTAAATACATGTGAACTGGAAGTACAAGTGAGTTTATTTGTAATATTTATAGAGATATAATATAAAAATGTAATTATCTGCAGTAAATTAAAATATATATAAATTACATTAGGTGTACGTCATATGAATCTTATGAAAACATATTATGCAAAAAAAAATAATGCAAATTACACTTATATATTTATATAGAGTTTTATATTATTGTATATTATATGACTTGCTAAGATATTAATAAAAGAAGTATTGACAAGCTTTAAAAGACACTTCGTGTTTGTAAATCGGGGGATTTCTGAGGGACAAATATTGTATAAAGAGATTTTAAGTTTAAGCCAACAGAAGAAAATATGAAAGTGAAATTGATCTCCCATCGGGAATATCACAATCATCAGAAAAGAGCAAAACTACGTACAGGGGAAAGAAATTTTACCGGAAAATCGTACTGCCATGTTAAGCTGCTAGCTTGTTCTTTTCTAATTAATCTTTCCTTCGCCTTTCTTTGTGAATTGCTTAGGATTGTGTGTTAACACGTACCTTAGAAGTATTCACGTCCAAGACTTGGTGATGTTATGATGTTTATTAACATCTCCCAGATGTTTATTTCTTATTGTCTAATCAGCTACATAATCAATGGGGTTCAGGTTCAATTCCAGAAAGGAAATTGTGTGATAATCCATTAAACTATATAAAAAAAATGTTTCTATGAGAAAAATAGTAAAACAGTACCTTAACTAGAATTTAAATAAACTTCGGGCTACCACGCTTACCTCAAATGAGCAAACGCTTGCACTAATTACTGCGCATTGCTCGACGACAATTTATTTCCCATTAGCCTCAGTGTGCGGCCTTCCACGGATTTCGGTCGCCCACCTCGCCTTATAATTATATTTTAATTTGCACTTTAATTATAACACAAATTACTATTCATCTTATGTCACGACAATGCGCAATAGATTTGTACAACAAAAATTATATACATAATTATAGCTTTGTTTATGATTCTTCGCTGTTTTGTGAATACTGCGGAAACTATTTTTATAAGATTCAAAGTCTATTTTCACATTTAAATTAAAACTCTCTATAAACAACATTTAATCTAAATCTATCCAGCTAAAATATGAACGAGAAAGAGTGCACACGCATACACATACAAATTTCCGCAATTGATTATCATATAGGTAAGATTGTAAGTGTGAAAACGTGGTAAAGTTAAATGTTACCATATCTTGTCAATCCATACTAGGACATTTATCCATATCCATGCTAATATTAGAAATAGAAAAGTAACTCTGTCTGTATGTGAAGTTATCACCGCCAAACCACTGTACCGATTTTAATGAAATTTTATGTAGCGATATTTTAGTCCTGGAATGAATATAGGCTACTTTTCCATTTCTTTAAACTTATTTTCTCCATATTTCCATACCATGCGAAAGTCTATTGGTCTGTTATTCTTTCATGGCTAAACTGCTTAACCGATTTTGATGAAACTTGGCATGGACATATTTGAAGGTCCGGGGTCAATCAAAGGCCAACTTTTGAAAAATATTAACCTCTAAGGGGCTGAAAATTAATAAGAAAGACTATATCGAAGACATGTTAATTTACTCGTGAGCGAAGCTGCACTAGTCAGCTAGTAATATTATGAATGCAAAAGTCTTGTCTGTCATTTATATTTTCACGGGTAAACTGCTGAACTGATTTCGATAAAACTTAGCAAGGAGACGGCTAAAGACGCAGGAAGAAACTTAAGCTATGTTTTTCAAAAATCAAGCACTAAAGGGATAAAATAGGGGCTGATAGTTGTGTGAAAATTCTTATATTGATGACTTTTTACTGTACTCGAGCTTCTTATCCAAGCTTAATTAATAGCAACACATTTTGTATTTCAGATTTGTTTCTAAACACAATAAAGGGAAGTTAAGAGGAATATTTTGATTTTTAATTTAAGTTACTTTTTACTGCACTGGTTCGTGATCTAGTAGTAAGCCTATTTGTCACAGACTATGGGATTCCCGATTTGAAACCTGAATTGGGTTATATTACTATTAATATTACTACATATATAAGGTTTTTCGAGAATCTCTAAAATCAATTTCTTAGTAGCATCTCGAAGCTGGAGGTGCTGCTTTAAATCGCCGTACTACGGATGAGTATGAAACAAGTTTTACTGACACAAAAATCAATCTATATGTTATGTTTGTACATAAACTAACCGTGAACTGAATTTTATCCGAATTCGTTAAGCCATTTTTGCGTGATTTATTAACAAACATTCTAACAGATAAATTCAGATCTATAACATTAGTCAAATTAAAAGAAACATATTTACTGAAAAAGTCCTTTATAAAAATCTGTGACAAAGTCCAAGTATGATTATCCCTCATCAAATTAAATACCAAATCCCCTATCTCGCCGATTTAGAACCTTTTGACCGCCTGATTCCCCACACGATTGGCTTTGTCTAAGCAGGAGTTTCAATTCGCTCGTCCATTGTGTCGTCTAAGATGAGTGGATCTCGTTAGTGAGATTTCCCGCCACTGAGATAAGACCGTAGTACAAAG
Source organism: Apodemia mormo (assembly GCA_036924255.1). Classification (NCBI taxonomy): domain Eukaryota; kingdom Metazoa; phylum Arthropoda; class Insecta; order Lepidoptera; family Riodinidae; genus Apodemia; species Apodemia mormo. The sequence continues at coordinate 23,467,527 of JAUPFN010000015.1, read as the reverse complement.
AGAGACCTGTAATCTGTGAGCGGACGTTTAGTACGACTATTGTTAAGTGGGAACCGAATGATATACCTGGATTATATATTTAAAAATCATAATGTGACTTAATTTTAGGTTGTGGGAATTAAGAAAGAAGTCTTACAACCAACTTTATATTTAGGTAATATCCATAATGATCAAGTACGAAGTGTTCTTAAACTATAATCCTTACACATATATAAATAAAAAACTAAATCCATGCATCAGTATACTGATGTTACAGTTAGATATTATATGCAACCGTTAAATCGGTAATTAAGACAATTTATCATTACACCAGATGTAGCCCTGTCAGGAATTATATAAGTGTTAGTCAATGTAACTACTAAAAAAAAGTATCTTCACGCCCGTATCCCCGAAGGGGTAGGCAGAGGTACAACAATGGCATCCACGATTAGCCGAAGGTACTTGGTCCCACAAATGTGATGTGTGGCAAGCCTATCGCCAACCGGGCACTTTCTAATCCCGGGCAACTTTGTGTTTTATCAGAAAATTGAAAAACATTTTTTTTAAGTGCCCGACCCGGGAATCGAACCCGGGACCTCATGTAGTCGACGCCAACGCTGGACCATTAGACCACAGAGGCGACTACTACATATATAAAAACTGTGATATATTTAATAAGCACCCAAATTCACAAATATAAACATCTATGCTCGTTACTCTTATATTTGTCCTTATCAGAAATAATGTAATACAAGTGTTAGTCAACGTTACTAATACATATAAATATAAAAACTAATGTATTTAATAAGCACCCAAACCCACAAATACCTACACCTATGCTCATCACACTAGTGTTTGTCCCTGTTGGGAATAATTTGATATGAGTGTTAGTCAACGATACTACTACATATATAAAAACTATAATATCTATACATATAATTGAATCATAGGAAAGTCAAAACTGCACATTGAACATTTTTTTAAAGAATACTTGGAGCGTGATCTACAATCGATATCGAAGCCAAAAATATAGTTTTTAGAATTTTTGTCTATTTGTCTGTTTGTTTGTTTATCTGTTTGTCAGTATGTATGTCCGGGGTAAACTCAAAAAGTACTGCATGGATTTATTTCAAATTTTGCATGAATATTACTAATAGGTCGGGTCAACTAACTAGCAGGAAGGTGCTGTGCGGAGTAAACGAAGTCGCTGGCAACAGCTAGTATTTAATAAGCACTCAAACCCACCAATAAAAACACCTATGCTCATCACACTGATGTTCACACACACACACACATACACACATTTAACCAATGATACGGTGCAATCTACACAGAATAATTTGCTTGATATAGCATTAGAATCTAGGATCTCATGCGTTTGTACCGGTAGTGCACTAGATTAAAGTGATAAATATTATAGACTAAATATTGTCGCCTTGATGATTTAACAAAACAATTGTGAGTACGTGGTGCCACCACCTACCACTTTATTATATCATCGATAGCGATCAAGAAGATAGCTCTCCTGCGGGTCTAGACAAGTGGCATAAACGCTAGGAGAATAGAAAGATAAATGTACGGACTTGACGTAAGCGTTCGATTATGCTTATGTCAAATCCATACATTTATCTTTCTATTCTCCGAGCGTTTATGCCACTTGGCTAGACCCGCTGATGGAAAGATTAATCATTGCCCATGCCCGTCTCGTCCGGGTATATGGAACCAACACGTTACTTTTTCCAGCCGCAATAGCGTCAATGCTTATTATCGTCGTGTTTATGACTTATGCATATGGAATTGCCATTCCGCCCCACAGCAACACGCCATTGGCGTCTTTGATGTTTGTAGGCGATAGCTACTATCATCAGGAGAACCATTTTTTTATATATCATAAGATAGCAAACAAGCAGATAGGTCTCCAGATGGAAAGAGTCAACCATCGCCTTTAGACACCAAATGTGTTAATGGTGCGTTGCTATTTTGTGGCGAGGTCTAATGCCAAATGCATAAGCTTACCGCCTACCTTACCCTCCAAATCGGAACAGGACAGTGACAAGCACTGACGCTATTGCGGCAGGAATAGGTAAAGCGGTGGTACCAGACCCCGGCGAGACAATGCAGAATTCTACCACCTAGTAGTCACGATGGTAGTGTCTCAAATAACCAATCGTTCGCCTCTTACGACCTGCCTAGCAGAACAGCAGTTGGCCTATTCTTCAAATAAGCCTGGAACCAACACGAAAAACCATATATGTACTACGATTTAATTAAATTCACGTAGAATGAAAGAAATATTAAAGAGTTTTTTTACGTTTATCTTAACTAGACAAGTATTTTTTTGGAACTGTAATATCATATCTAATTTATGGACAACAAAGTAATATAATATTAAATATTATCATACGCTACGCCTAAGACAAATTGACCTACATTCATTAGACGGTTCTAGCAAACAACACGCGCCGAGCCTTAACATCTTCGAACGTCATACTTCAAGGGCGTAATCAAGCAATATTCTTCTTAATCAACCCCACCCACTGCGGCGGGGTCGATTCAACCAACAAAGGAATTGATTAAGTAACTATACCACGATATTACCCCGATGTATTATTCCACTAATAAAGAGGGCTCGGTTACCGTGGTACTTAATGAGAGAAAACTCGATTAGAATTGGTATTAATCTTATAATAACTCGAAGAAAAGTTAGTTGATTAGTCTGTCGTCTTATCGCAAACTTGCGTCATTCACTTTCAATATAGAGATATCAATCTGAAAAGCAACAATGAATCAAATGCTAAATCTGTTTTCATAAAAAAGCGTTTATTTATTTATTTACATTTCCAATTTCAATTTGAAAATCTGATCTCCGGCTCTTATGATGGTATTCGCAAATACTATCGTTCGTTATATTCGTAATATAAAGGATAATAAACAACTATATCAGTTTCTTGCGTCATCAAAAAACCAGTCAAAGTTAAAAAAAATCCCCATTCGATGTGTCAATTATTCAAAAGATTGACACAACTTAATTTTATTATGAATCGATTCTACACATCGATTTTCGTAGTGGGGAGCAATCGAGATTGTAACTTCAACATTATATTAGTTGGCAAGAGTTACAAAACAGACGAATTATTTATCAAACTTTAATAAAATTCTATGCTTTAATTTTTATATTTCAAGATTATAGCCTGGCGCTGTTCCAATTTGTTATTGGCTGCTTTTTATTTTTAATTTAACAGGTATTTTAATGAAGAACCATTTTTATTTATATGGGTGTTTACGTCTTTTGTAAAGATTTATAGATTTATACGAAATAAATGTATTATTATGAATCATCAACGTGCTTTGAGGTAATTCATTGACATAAAAATAACAGAAACGATCATGAACCTAACTACCATACACAATATATAGTAATAAGAATATAGTGTGTTTTGGGGCAAAAAATTGGTTATAAAAATCGTACAATTTTTACTAACACTAAACTAGATTGTTTGTATGAAACTAAATAATTAAAACCCATATTATGAATTCGAGACGAGACGTGGCCGCCACTTAGAATAACGTTTGCGGCCGGGTCAGCTAGTTGATTCATATTTATATATATATATATATATATATATATATATATATATATATATATATATATATATATATATATATATATATATATATATATTTCTATTCTAACCGTTTATTTACTTTTAGATTATTAGGTTATATTTACAGCGAAAAATAATGGAAGCAGTAAATATATAATATATGGTGGTCTCTAACTATGAGCCTCTTAAAAAAGCTGGTGGTTGCTCAACGAGCTATGGAGCGTGCTATGCTTGGGGTTTCTCTGCGAGATCGAATCAGAAACGAGGAGATCCACAGACGAACGGAAGTTCCGATATAGCCAAGCGTGTCGGTAAGTTGAAGTGGTAATGGGCAGGGCACAGAGCCCGAAAAACGGATGGCCGATGGGGCAGAAAGGTTCTGGAGTGAAGACCACGTACCGGCAAACGCAACCACCCACGAGGTGGACAGATGACCTAGACAGGTCAAGGTTGCAGCGATCCGCTGATTATTGGCTGCCTCTGTCACAGTGGAAGTCATTAGAGGAGGCCCGTGTTCAACAGTGGACTTCCTATGGCTGATATAATGATGATGGTGATGCAAATACGGTAGGATAATTAATCCTACCGTAATTTGCTACCATCGCCCTCATTTATCGATAGCAACACATCAATAATATGTCCGAGCAACGAGCTAAGTAGACCGTTTACATAAGTGCAAGTATTATCACGCAATGAAGTATAAATGTTGCGTCTAAAATTTTCCAGATTACAGGTAATCGCAATTGCTTTTAGTATATGCTTTTAACTGCCGAAGTGCTGTCGAACTTCAGTGTCGCTTTGAATGTGGAAATAAAATAAAAAACTTTACTTATCTGGCAGATTACCACAATCGCAAGCTAGAGTTTATATTTTTAAAAAAGTTCTGACGAACTTTAGTGTCGCTTTGAATGTGGAAGTAAAATAAAAAACTTTACTAATCTGGCAGATTACCATTATCGCAAACTATAGTTTATATTTGTAAAAATAAATAAAATAATATAGTGTATGTCAAAATTAAGTTTTCGCAATTGTAAATCTCTTATTTTAATAAAAAAGTATAATTTCTTATATTAAGTTGTACGGCATTAATTAATAATTTTATGAAAATTATATAGCAACTCTTATATATTACTTAATAGCAAATGTAAGGCAACATGATATTAAACATTAAAAACAGAAAAGTATCATGAGTTTTATCTAGTGAAAATTTAATTATAACTTTGTTAAAACAACAACCAGCTGCTGCAAGCTACATAGCGTCATAAAGCGAAACAACTTCGCTAATTAAGTTCGGTTGCGATACCAGCCGAGTGAGGCATTAAGAGCAAACGCGCTAAGTAGCCTAACTTGGTCTTGTGTTAGACTGAAAGTTACGGTGTTATCTAAATGAGACCATCTTTCGTTACATAAGCTAACTTAATTAAGAACTAGCAGATGAGAGTGGGCGCCGACGACGGGCGGTACAGAATGCTAGTTTGTATGTATCTGTTTAAACGCTTTTCTGCTATTTAAATATTTCTATAGGTACACATTTTACTTTAGGAATACTTTGAATTGCCATCCTATGTGATAAATATTTAGCAGTGTTTTGTTATTAAAAAGATAAAACTGCCAGCTATCTATACATACAATAAAATTATAGACTTGTTGTATCTGCACATCAAATATTTCTATAAGTACTTATACTATAAGTAAATAATCTGTTTAAAAGAAATTCAAATGAAAAGTCAGTGGATGAAAGTTTTTAATATTCTTACAACGAGATGACATTTTTGTGTAGAACTTAACAAACAAAAAAAACGTAATGTAATACAAATATATATGTATATATAATTGTTTTAGTAATAGTAATAATAATATACATATAAAAATTGAGATTTATAAAGTACCAAATGTTAAAAATGTGTGCGTATAATTTTTAAAATTTTGATAGCTACATACCCTATCGCCAAATACAACGATCCTAAACTAAGTGCCTTTGCTTATGTGCGAGGGTGTATCTATACATGTAAGGTGTATGCGAGAAAAATAGATTGGGAATGTATGTGTGTGTCTATAATATGTGTGCAATGGATTAGTCTTATAATAAAAGTTTCTGTAACAGATGTCAGATATTAAACACCGCTTCACATTAATAGCCGCGAGGCGACCGAGGAAAATATATAAAAACTTAGAAGATTAGTCTTGATCGTCATAATTTGTTGAAGACAGTTAATGTTCCTTTTGAGTTGTTTGCGCTAGTGTAAAGGTAATGAAATGGCGCAATAATAAGAAAACAATAACACATTTCATCAAGAAGTATATTTGTTTTTCCTTATGTGACAAGCTCTACGATATTACCGTTGTCCAAATCTATTACAATTAAAAAAATATGCCGTTCAAGTTTTGTCTTTTTACATATATAATATAAATACATTTAATATATTTTCTAGATAAAGATGCTACAACATATTATGTCTTTTTACTATAATTACTGATGATGCGATAGAAAGAGATATAATATTCTAATTATTTGTAAAGTTTTGTTGTGTCTAAAAAGATTTTATTTTTCTTGGAACGGATATCTTCCAGAGATATGTTCTCTATTTATTGATAAGGTTATTAAGTCATGTACATCTGTACTTTGAAACCATATTACTGTACTGATAGTTTACCTGAGTCATTAAACGTTTAAGCAACTACAACAGCACGATTATTATTACAACGATAAAGTTGTTACCATTGCTAATTAAGTGTAGCTTTTATTACCACTTACTACATTCATATGTTTGGTTACGTGTTTTTTGCTATCCAGAATTGTTTTCACATAAATGTTTATATTCGTATAATTTTTAACACTTAAATCGATTATGTGCTTTATTATACTACTTGTTTTAAAAAATCTTTTATAATTCCTATTAGTAAATAAACTTTTAAAATACGCGATAAAATTATACTGGTTCATTATATTTACTTAAGTGTCAGACAAATACATATTAATGATAGTTCGAGGTAGTTTTTTTATGAAATACCTTGATTTTGAACAAATGAATATGTTTAGTAATAAATTTTCATTTTCCAATATAAGTAATTGTTTACTAAACACAATTAAACGACCTCTACGCCGTAGCGTCGTAGCACGTAATCAAACATTAAGTTAAGGTTCCCATCAATCTATCTGTACGTGATGTAACGTCTTTTAATTACTAATGTAAACGCTTCCCCTTTGTCATCTGTGGCTTGATAAGATTTGGAGATAAACATTCATGAGGCATGTTACAAATATTATCAGTCCCCCTAGCTTGAACAATACCAATCTAGCGATACAAATATTACAATGCAAAGTGTTTCATTTATTATGTTTATATTCTACCATTGAAAACTTATGTTTTTTAATTGAACAATGAAACATAAAATGTAATAAAAATGATTTTAGCATTCATACAATCTTTTCATATCTCCTCTGTGGTTTAGTATTCCAGTGTTGGCGTTGACTACATGAGGTCCCGGGTTCGATTCTCGGGTCGGACAATTAAAGAAATGGGTTTTTCAATTTTCTGATAAAAACAATATTGCCTGGAATTGGAAGGTGCCCGGTTGGTGATAGACTTGCCACCTATCACATTTATGGGACCAAGTATCTTCGGCTAATTGTGGGTGCACTTATTGTACCTCTGCCTGCCCTTTCTGGGACACTGGCGTGAATATACTTTTTTGTTTTTTTTTTAATTTTCATTTATTGTCGTGTGTCGTAAGTCTCATTTCCGTGCTCTGTTTTTAGGGTTTGGAAGTAAACTGAGAACCCTTATAGTTTTGCTATGTAGTGCAGTTTTAGAAATGAATACAAATCGTCCAGTGCATCATTGATATATGTTTGGGTTATCAACCAAAATATATCTTTACTCTAAAAATATGCAATCCTATACAGACAATTTAAAGGCATGAAAATTGCAATAACTTACTTCCAATCTACAATATTCTTGTATTTAAAAAAATACGTCAAATGCAATTTTGAAAATCAAAATCGAACCAAGTATTCAAAAGTTATGGCTTTTCAAATATTTTGTAGTTTACAGCAAACTTACTTAGTATTTTTAAAATAATGTTTTTTTTTTATATGTCATAAGATAGCAAACAAGCAGATGGGTCTCCTGATGGAAAGAGTTAGATTAATACCGATTAATTTAAAAATCTAGTCAGAATTTCTTTTTAAAAAACTGCGTTCAATGAAGTAAATTCGATAAAAATCGGTCGATTTATTTGGGATTCATCAATAATGAACATGTTTGAAAAAAATGTTTTTTGATATCACTTCGACATTTTTCAGCATATAAGATTATGTAGATATGAAAACATTTTAGAGCTCAAACATTGCGTTGAATGCCATTCGAAAGATCAAAATCGATCATCTTTTTTCCAAATTTCATAATTCTAGGTCAACGCGAAGTAACATATAGGTTTTTACTCTCTTGAAATTGAAATTGCAAAATTTGCGACATAAATCTTTTGAACGCGTTGACTTACAAGTTTGATTTTTTCACAGCTGAGAGACTGTAGACCCGTATATTTGATATAAATTTCATTTCTGAAAAAAGGGTCTTGACAGACGGACAGACTGCCAACGAAGTGATTCTATAAGGATTTCATTTTTTCTTTTAATGGCACGCAACCCTAAATGCATAAAAATTATAGCTAAATTGGTAGATTTTTATTTTTGAGAGATTGATTGAAAAGAGCATCAGTTTGAATCGAAATTTATCGCCAAGAGATTACAAGAGATACTGACGAGTTTGACTTAGAATCATCTAAGAATAATTTAAAACAATGTTTCTTGTAAAAAAAAAACAAATTTTAGACTTTAATAAAAAACCTCTGAGGGATTCACTGTAATAAATACTGTATTTTAATGACATTTCACTTAATTTTTTAGTATATTTAAAAAATAGCCAAGCGTGTGTAAACTGCGTTTATTGTAAATTAAAATAAATAAATATTTATCGAATTAATAGATGTTTCGGTTAACCACAATTCACCGGTTTGTTGCTTTTCGAGAAGAAAAGTGATACCCGTTGCTGCTATGTACTCCCCCTGTTGGTCCGGGCTCCTTTGAAGAATGGACCAACTGCCGTTCTGCCAGGTAGGTCGTAAAAAGCGGCCGATTGGCTATACGTGTCACTATCATCGTGACTACTAGGTGGTAGAATTCCGCAACGTCTTGCACAGGTATATGATACTAGCTCGTTACCTGTTCCTGTCGTGAGCTATCAAGGTCGCAATGGTAGTGATTTGCATAGCCAATAGGTCGTTTTTTACGACCTGCCTGGCAGAACAGCAGTTGGTCTATTCTATTGACGCTAGTCAATGCTTGTCTTTGTCGTGTTCCAGTTTCGAGGGTAAGGTAGCCGGTAGACTTATGTATGTGGCATTGCCATTCCGCCACAAGAACAACAACGCACTATTAACACCTTTGGTGTATAGGCGATGGTTTCTCTTTTCATCACGAGATCCATCTGCTTGTTTGCTATCATATAAAAAAAAATACCGTCATTATACAAACTTTCGATTATTACTTGTGATTATCGGAACCGACAGCTAATAGACTTATCGCTAATACACGAAGTTGTAAATATATTAAATTGGTTTAAAATTAATAAAATATAAATATAAATAAATATATTAAACTGACAAGTTGGTTTATTAATTTAACTGTTAGGTTCAGATTTCATTTCAGGTTCAGGTTTTGGTACCTAAAATATAAATGTGGCTTTTACGAGAAAAAACTATTTTAGCATCTCGAAGTTTAATATCACGAAGGTGTAAGTACACTTCGTGATTCTTAGCTAGGTGGCGGAATTCTGTTGCATTTCGATCGTTGTTAGTCATGGCCTCATTGAAGAATAGATCGTATGCCATTTGCCAGACGATTTTACCCGTATCTCGCTAGCTAATAAAGCAGTAAATCATGGTAAACCAGAAGCGTCTTTTGCCATTCTATACATTCTGCATAGTATGCACGGGAACTGGCGTATATAGTTTATTTATTTATTAAAAATTATAAATAATAATATTAATAATAAATAATAAATATCGCTGGATAAATGACACGAATTGATCTTATCCCAAAGTAAGCCAATTATTTGCTTTTATTATGGGTGTTAACAATACTAATACATAGGAATACATGTATAAATACTGTAACATACATATAAACACCTAAGCCCATAAATACAAACATCTATGCTCATCACACAAATGTTTCAATGTTCAATCTATGTTCATCACATAAAAAATCAAATAAATATTTGATTTTTAAGAAATAAATGCCTCGTGGTTTAGACGTCAGTTTATTTGGCTCAAATTAGTAGATCCTGAGTACAAGCCCCATATCGGTCAAAAGTGTTATTAAGGTTTTTTTGAGATTTTTCTCGAAAATCCAAGTCCTAGTTATGTCTCGGATGAGCAAGTAAAGCTTTCATTTCCGGTTATCGCTAGAAAGAAGCGGTAATCGTTATCAGGTTAATAAATTGCGTAGATGGATCACTCATCTCGCCAATCAACGAAGCGGTGAAATTCGGTACGTTTGGTTCGCTATGCGTATCCTAAGTGATAATACTTTTTAAATAGGTATACATTCTTTAAAATACAAGATGAAGCAATCTTATAATACATGCACTTGTAAAGAGGTCACAATACACCTATCTCGTGTATCAAAGGAAGTAGTCAATTTACTGGCTCATAATAGTCGTTAGTTTCAAAGACATATGTCGTCAAAGGGTAACACTTGGAGCCAATTATATGCAAACATATAATTTTAACATTTCATATTATGGAGGCTAATTTAGGGACCTAATGAGGTAAAAACACTGCTAATGCTTTTCTTACGTCATTATTGCGATTGAGTAGACTGTTGATTACATTTGTCCGAATTGGTTGGTTGAACTTAGATGACATTAATCATAAAGATGGAGGCAAATTTTACATTTGTTAATTAAAGGTAAGAAATTCTGTTTGAATGTTGATGTGACATTATACACAAAAACTCATTAGTCATTCGTTGAATTCAGTCCAGTATTAATCCTGCAAATATTACGAAATAATATTTGACTAGCTGACCCAAAGCTAGGAACTTCGCCCGCAATTAGATTAAAATTTTAACGATTTAGTTTTTCATACAAACTTTCATCCCTATTTCAGTTACTTAAAAAAAAAATACCTTGTGTTTGACCCCGAACCTTCAGCTATGACAAATTTTATCAAAATCGGTTTAGTCGCGTAAGCGTAACAGACAGATCTAGAAATTTTCACATTTATAATACTAGTAAGTATGCATAGGATGGATGCAAAAGTTTGCATTTGTGTGTGTGTGTGTGTGTGTGTTTTTGTATGTATGTATATTTGACCGCCCCGTTGGTCGAGTGGTTAGCGACCCTGTCTACGCAAACGACGGGGCTCGGGTTCGATCGACGGGCACAAGCATTTTGTGTGACAAGCATAAATGTTTGTATTTCCGGGTTTGGGTGTTTATTAAATATATTCTAGTATTTATATATGTTTTCTATGTATTAGTATCGTTGACTGATACGCATAACACAAGCAAATAATTTGCTTACTTTGGGGTTAGATCAATAAATGTAATTTATGGCGTGAATATTTATATTTATTAATATTTTATATATATCTATGTTACTCTTTCACTTTCAAAGGAATATCTAGATGAAATTTGGTAGTGAAACACAAACACCTATCAGTGATGTGTGTTTCCAGGAGACTTCAATATTCCAGAATAAGAAGTCTACAAGTTAAATCTGTGAATAGAGATAATTTCTTGATATTTTTACATATGGCAGTTTTATCACATTCTACCTAGTCTTTATACGAAAAAAAAAATATATTTCCCTACCACTTGATAGTGCTGACAATGTTTCAGCAAGCCTTCGCTTGTATTTTACAAGCAAAATGATATAGATTTGTTGTATTCATGTAAAATCCACACACATAATAATAAAACAAATATTTTTTGATATCATAATATTGCTCCCCTGATTAAAACAATTAACTATTGCTCCCCTGATTAAAGGAAACAATTATCGCATATAGACAACAAAGATGTTATTAGTGCGTTGCTATCTACATGGCGAGATAATATTGCCACATTTATAAGTTTACCGGCTAACTTACCCTCCAAACCAGAACGTAACAGCAACGAGCATTAACACTGTTGCAGAAGAAATAGGTAAGGCAGTGGTAATACAATCCGGTCGACATGTTGCAGAGCTCTACCACCTAGTAGTGATGTATAACAGCCCGTTGTTTGCCTTTTACCAACTGCCTGGTAGAATGGCAAATAATCTGTTCTTTTTTTACATCACAAGCAGATGCCTCTACTGATGGAAAGACAACCATCACCTATACACACCAATGACATTAATAGTGCAGTAGCGGCAATATGGTAGCGGGACAACAACATCACATGCGTAAGTTTACCGGGTACTGTTACCTCCAAACTGGAACAATACAAGTTATTTGTAGTTGTAGTTATTTGTTCCATTGTTACAAGTACTAACGCTATTGCAGCAGGGAACCTTCGAAGGGGACCAGTTCTAACACAGACAATATTATCCTAGATTTTTTCTATATCATAAGATAGCAAGCAAGCAGATGTGTCTTCTGATGGAGAGTCATCCATCGCCTATAGACACCAAAGATATTAATGGTGCGTTGCTATCTTGTGGCGAGGTCTAATGCCACATGCATAAGTTTACCGGCAATCTTACCCTCTAAACCGGAACACGACAGTGACAAGTACTGACGCTATTGCATCAGGAATAGATAAGGCGGTAGTACTAGACCTGGGCGAGACAATGCAGAACTCTAACACCTATTAGCCACGATGGTAGTAACTCGCGTATCCAATTGGTCGCCTTTTTCGACCAGCCTGGCAGAACGGCAGTTGGCCTATTGTTCAAAGGAGCCCGGATCCAACACGGGAAAATGTAACAAAGAATTACTTCTTTTTTTAGCTATTTATAATTGAAATAAGTATCAATATTTCAATTTGTTACTAAACGATTCTAGATTAACGAGAACATGAATATGAAATTGGCTTGGAACACCGCGTGTGAACCTACCACGTGTTAGGCGTGAACAAAGAGAGTAACGTGTCAATTAAATTTACTTGCTTTTTTTTCCTTGGTAACGAAGCGTAATGCAATTATTCGTAATAACAGGATGAAGCGCGACAGTACCACACGGACGCGTCGTAATCACTCAGACAATTAAAATGTCATTACTTCAGGTTTTTACGCCTAACCAACGCTTCTTTAATTGCATCGAGATAGAAAAAGAGTTAAAATTGTTGATGGTATAAGTTAGATACTTTGTATTTGACACTTTTTATTGGTTTTTGTGCAGGATATTTTAGATAGAACAGAGACCTTAGGTGAAGAAAACTCCTACTAGATATGAAATAAACAAGGGAAAACCGTGTCATTTCGTCCCGAGTAATGGCGGACTTCAGAACAGCTGTTTACTGTCTACATAACAATTGATAAATTATATTGCAATTAGGCATGTTATTTTAACAATAAGTTTTTATTTTAGTTTTAAGGTACACACTAAATTTATCGCAAAATACAAATAAATGAATTTAATATTTTGTAAACATAGGGTTATTTGAGATTAAATTTTAACTTATCAACATTAATAGCGTATTTTAGTAATGGCGCAAGCTGTTTAAGGTGGCGTTTTTATTTGTTCAGAGTTCAGCCATTTTTATTTGTTCAGCGTTGGAATGCATGCAATTTTATAATTTTGATTGTTTATGGAAATTAATGCGAAGTCCTTATCTTTCTCTTGTCAAAGGTAGAGACAGACAGATTAACAAAGCGCAGTTTTGACAGTCACTTTTGAGGCTGTTGTCCGAGAATCACTCAAGTTTTGTATTCGCCGCCCACTTTTCTTTTATTTATCTGATGATAGGTAAACGGAAAAAAAGGAGAATATTTTTCCTATACATCATATTGAAGAGATGACATAATATGTATAATCATACCTTATTGAAACACATTCGTATGATAGAATCAGCCCAAAAATCGATCGATAGCGAGACTAACGAAAAGCAACTGATTTTTATATATATAGATAGATATGTTGTTTAATATTTTCATGCTTTATATTGTACGTGTGTATGTATCTATATATTATCGTTAAAAAGCGCACCAAGAAATGAAAAAAAAAAGTTCTGTACAGGAAACTCGGTCAAACAATAGTTACAAAAATGAATACATATAAATTATCCCACTAATTCTCTTGCAAGGTAAGTAGATTAAACCAAAAATCAATAAACATTTCAGTTTACCACAAATCACCGGTTGGGTTGATAGTAAAAGTAATGACTAACGCTTATTTTTTAATTGATACTAAATGTGCCTGCGACTTCATCCGCGTGAAAAAATATTAAAATAAAGTAGCTTAAGTTATTCCTTATTACATAAGCTATCTGCTAATGAAAGTCCTGTCAAAATGGGTCCAGCCGCTTCTGAGATAAGGGGAAACAAACAGAGAGATAAATATTGTAAAAAAACGTTATTTTGGAATATGTACCATATATACATCTATTTACATTTTGTAATAAGTGTTTATTTTAATATTAAAAACACACTCAAATTTTATTTTTATAGATTATGTATTGTATAGATGTATAGATTCGGGATCGGTAGCCTTTCGTACGATCCGATCCTACTCATAATCTGAACAGAGTAGACTCCTAGACTATAGGGCAACGATGTGAAATTAGACTAAATATCTGAGAGGAATATAATAATTTATACAAAATTGTTGTAATCTATTTTTTGATTTGTCAGCTGGAAAATTTTTAATTGCTTCGGAATATTTATGCTAAAATCTAATACCTTCATTCATAACATTTGCTTATTCTATACTCTAGTGTTTGCGTTATTAAAGTTTTTGGTCCGGGATAAAAGTAGTCTAAATACTATTCCGGACTAAAATCAATTTCTATGCCAAATGCTTATCACTGTCAGGAATCGAACCAAAGCACCATATATTGCATAATCATGGTTACTAGCCAGTCGAACAACGGTTTTATAATGTAACAGTTTCAATAAGCACTAGGAGGCATAATTGTATTAACATACTAGCTGACCCGGCAAATGTTATATTTTTTCTATATTAAACTTATTTCTTTTCTATATTTTCTCACCTTTTGAACCTTCCCTGGACTACAACAATTAATTCAAAACCAAAATTAGCCAAATCGGTTCAGCCGTTCTCGAGTTTTAGCGAGACTAATGAACAGCAATTGATTTTTATATATATAGATTTTTATGCTTGGGTGATAGAAATAGTTTTATCCCCATTATTCTTAATATCGGAATCCGAGGAACATTATCGAAACTACTTTTTTAAGTATAGTATACTACTGTGTTTCAACTGTATGCAGTGGATAAAAACATTTAAAGGCTTTTTGGTTGCTAAATACACTACAGTAGAAATGAACATCAACTAAGGGACATCACTAGGAAGCGTACATTGGCCAATGGCTGGCCTACATTTTCCCAAATGATATTTTTTTTATATCATAAAATAACAAACAAGCTGATGGCTCTCCTGATGGAATGCAAAACCATCGCCTTCACCACCCGGATGATCCGTTGCAGAACTCTACCACCTAGTAATCGGTCGCCTCTTACGACCTGCCTGGCAGAATGACAGTTTGTCTATTCTTCAGTTTGTAAAATATACGACATACGTGTCAATATTATGGTAACTACTCGGAGGTGGAGTTCCTTAACGTCTCGCCCAGATGTATGGTATCACTGCCTTACCTATTCTTACCACAATAGCGTCAATGCTTGTCGTTGTTGTGTAAGGTAGCCAGTAGACGCATACACGTGGCATTTCCATCCCGCCACACGGATAGCAACGCATCATTAACATCTTCGATGACCATAGGCAATGGTTTATCTTTCGAGCAGGAGAGCCGTCTGTTTGTTTGCTAGATCTAATGTATACTAATATCATAAATATGAAAGTAACTATGTCTGTCTGTCTGCTCTTCTTCACGCCTAAACCACTAAACCAATTTGGATGAAATTTAGTGCAAAGCTAGTTTAAGACCCGAGAAAGGACAAAGAATATTTTCATCCCGGAACGAGAATTATGTGAACCCTTGGACTTATATTTTAGAAATTTTTCCACGCGGACGAAGTCGCGGACACAGCTAGTATTATATAAAAGTAGTTTAAATAAAAACTGTTTATAATAAATATCCAGATATACAAATTCAAAAGAATTATTAAAATTTATTTTATTTAATTATCTCCAATGTCTTACTTCTCTGACTGCCTCGTGGTCTAGGGGTAGCCTATTCGACTCAGAAGTCCTTCGTTCGATTCTCGGGTCGGGCATAAGTGATAGTGAGGTTTCTTCAAGGCTTTTTTTTATAAACATTTAAAATCTCAGAAGCAGCTCGGAATCTGGCGGAGTGGTGTATTACCACTGCCGTGCCTCGGATGAGCACGTAAAGCTATCGGCCTCGGTTACCGCTAGAAATAGTCAATAATCGTTTACGTGTTGGTAAACCCGCGATGAGGATCGCCATTTATCTCGCTAACCGACAAACTGGTAAATCACGGTGAACCGAAAAGTCTATAGACGTTCAGTTTACTCTGCCTCCCCCGCAAGGGAACCGGGCGTGTTGATATACTCTTACTTATCAAATTGAAGAATATCTTTAAGGTATCGTTTTGTCAATTGATATATAAAAAGTAATACAAAATAAAACAAGTAAGTGAAAAAAAACTCCAATTAACAATATCTTACACATTGTTAATTGGAGTTTTTTTTATTTCTAGTTTTCTTATTTTATATTCATACTAGCTGCAGCGTGCAGCCCGCTACATAATAAAAGTTTTTGGTGAATCCCGCGGGATCATCTAATTTTTCCCGGATAAAAAGTAGCCTATGTGCTATTCCAGATCATAATCTACCTGTGTACCAAATTTCATTCAAATCCGTTCGGTAGTTTTTGCGTGATTGAGTAACAAACATCCATCTAAACATCCAAACTTTCGCATTTATAATATTAATATAGATAACTAGCTGCAGCGTGCAGCCCGCTGCATTATAAGAGTCTTTGACGAATCCCGCGGGATCACCTATTTTCTCCGGCTACAGCCTATGTGCTATTCTAGGTCTTTATCTACCTGTGTGCCAAATTTCATTTAAATCCGTTCAGCAGTTTTTGCGTGATTGAGTAACAAACATCCATCCAAACATCCATCCACACATCCAAACTTTCGCATTTATAATATTATATAATTCTATATATCTTGAATTGGGAGTTCAGTGATTAATATACACTTAAAATACACAATTGACTTAAATAGTAAAATTTAGGTATAACCTCCTGTCTTTTGTTTAAGTGCTTTTAATTAGGTTATTTAAGGTAGTAAGATTATTAGGGCCTGGTGAAAGAAGTTAATTTAAATGGTATTTTTTTATAACTTAAGCTAAAGTTTTAAAACTGCGGCCACTTACTGGACAGTGATCTCTAGGTCAGTTTAATAAAGACGGAGTGATGATCTAGTTCAAGTTGCAAACTGCCTATGAATTCAGACGGCAGAGAAGCAAGTGACGTGGTGATGATCTATGTTTAGCATTGAAATTAGGTTCATGATAATAAAATCGTAAAGAATCGTCAAACAGTACGGGTACGGTACGCGAGTAACAGCTAGTGTAATAATAAAATCACTCGCGTAACGCGTTGTTGTATGTCATATTAAACAACTCTAGATAGCTCTTCACAAAATATCAAAAACATTCAAATAAACCAATTTAAGAGAAATTGTAATGACTTCTAAAAATTAGATTGGTGTAAGTACGGAAGCCACAAAACGAAGTTCAGTTTTTATTTATTTATTAATAGCTTGCATTCGAAAAACCTCTTAACTGTAAGTAGTAATAAAGATAAAATTCCTAAAACTACAATTAGTTTTTATACTATTGTTAATGCTGTATGACTATCAATTATGCTCATAGTGTATGAGAGTGCATTGTGGAACAGTAGCTTTCATTCGATCACTTCTATCAAATAAAATTAAAGAACCGATATAATATAAGAAATGCTAGTGATGTAAGTAAGAGTAAAAGCTATCAATAGATTATTAATTTTCAATCAATCCATTAAAAAAAGTTCGTTTTTTTATTGTAAGTTGTGTTACATAAGCAGCAGATAAGTAAGTTATAGCAATAGATCATTAATTAATACATGCGTAAATTTAAATAAGAGATAAAATAAGGGGATGCTATTTTAATATATGTATATCAACTAATTAAATCGTACTTAGAAAATGGTAACTTGAAATTACAGCTAGGGCATTACGCTGCATCTAAACGCCTTACTCTGGGCTGCATACAGGGATCAGTACTTTCGCCATTTCTATGAATCTCAGGATTTGACTTTTGAATAGAATTTTGAAAAATGCTCGCTTATAGGCTATGCGGATGACGTTGTTTAATCATACAAGCAAACACACGATCACAGATAGAGTCACTGGCTTATATTATTCTTAATTTGATTTCCAACTGCGAATTCAGAAATCATTTAAAATTTATACGCGCCTTATAAAACTACTTAATAAAAATAAATACACAGTAAAGAGAAAATAGTCCATACCATATTTAGGTTTAGAGAAAAACTACACTTTTATAAATCATATTAACTATATCAGTGAAAAAGCTAAACGGAATTACTTGTACTTTGCCGGCGTGTCTACCTCTACATGGGGTTTAACATTTAACACTTTAAAGATAGTTTATAACGCAACTTATTTAGGTTGTATTACTATCTAGGAACTTAACTATCCCAGAATTTATCAATCCGAAAACTCAAACAAAAATACGTCGTCTTTTTAATCCTGTGATGGATGTTACCAATGAATTAATAAATGAATGGCAGTCGCGTTGGTGCTGCTCAACCAAAGAACAACATTTATATAACTTTTCCCCTGCGTCCGTGAACGATTAAGTAAAACGTGGATAGAAATAGACCATTGTGTTGCACAGTTCCTTACTAGTCATGGTAATTTTAAATTATTCTTGTTCAAATTAGTTCCTTCTCCTTTTTGCGAATGCTCCACCATAAACTGTAAATATGAACAAACTGCACATCATATTCTTTGGGAGTGTAATCTCTGGTAAAACGAACGTAGCCAAATGCTTGATAGTGTAGGCTGTATATCCGGGGTAATCTACTATTCCGACCTTGTAGCAACACGTGGGAATTTCCTTGCTTACAAGCGATTTTGTCATACGTTCTACTGCAAACAGAATTAAGTAGGCCATTTTCGTAGGACCTCAAATACCTAAATTACCGTGGTACATTAGCAATCAGGCTTAACCTGATTGCAAACGTCTCATTTCTTAGCAGTTTTTTGCTTTATCTTTACGCTATCTCCTGCTGTAAAGGGAGGGAAACGGGATGTATTTTTCTACTCCTCTTATATACTTCTAATTAATTTCGATGCGGGTTCCAAGAGGCTTAGCTTTTCCCCAAAGTACCCTGAGATTGCAACTGAGAGGTTATCAGGACGGTTGCCGCTGTTGATTCTGGTTTATAGAAGTTACAGTGGTGGGAAGGTACGGGAGGTCGGCCCATTAAAAATGCGTAGGTATATTTATTACAGCTATTAACTTAGCAATAGTTACGTATTTGGCCTTAATTAGCAATAGGTACGTTTCATAAGGGTTATTCAAAGATAAACATTCATAAAAAGAGAAGTGACAGAATAAGCACCGCCTTAAAATATAAAAATGTTAAATTTACGAAGGCTTTTTTTTAAATTAACTGATTCATATTCTACACTTTTCATCATTGGCACTTGGTGGCGCTCCATTTTAATGCCATATTTTATTACTTATACACTTGTACTGTTTCACCATAAGGCAATTATAATATATTTCCAACCAGTTTCACTTACTCAAACATCATCACGGTATCTACAGTTACAAAACCAGTTTGAAACAGTAAATACCCTATAATATACTGTAATACAGTTTCAAGATGTTGTGAAACAGTACAAGTTTGCGTTAATTGCGTTAACTGATTCACACTAACACTTAACAATTTTCATAATATTATTTTTTTGTATCTCAGATTTACCCGAAAACCATTGCCGTATTTTCACGATATTTTTTTTTATATCATAAGATAGCAAACAAGCAGATGGGTCTCCTGATGGAAAGAGCCACCCATCGCCTATAAACACCAAAGGTGTTAATGGTGCGTTGCTCTCTTATGGCGAGGTCTAATGACACATGCATTTTTTTATATCATAAGATAGCAAACAAGCAGATGGGTCTCCTGATGGAAAGAGTCAACCATCGCCTATAGACACCAAAGATGGTGCGTTGCTATCTTGTGGCGAGGTCTAATGCCACATGCATAAGTTTACCGGCTACCTTACCCTCCAAACTGGAACACGACAGTGACCAGAACTGACGCTATTGCGGCAAGAATAGGTAAGGCGGTGGTACCAGACCCGGGCGAGACAATGCAGAACTCTACCACCTAGTAGCCACGATGGTAGTGACACGCATAGCCACTCAGTCGCCTTTTATGACCTGCCTGGCAGAACAAAAGTTGGCCTATTCTTCAAAGGAACCCGGGACTAACACGGCGAAAATATTTGGGAAGTGTATAAATTTTTTTTAAAAGTATGTAAGTGCTAAAATAAAATTGTCACAAAAAATTATCGTATTTATTGAAATGTTCACATCACTATTCGGCTGACATTAACACGTCACTCGTAGAGATGATAATAGCTCAGGAGCCGTGCCCCAGTTAATTGCTTTAATAACTTCCTGTGTCAAAATAACAAAAGACCGATGTGGTAATAATCAAACTGGTATTGTCAGATTAGAGGTAAGGAATCTACTTAGAAACAAAAAAGGAGCATTAAAAATTTTTAAGCTTTGTATTGCTGTTGAAAATTATTCGTTTAGTTAGTAAGATATCTTACAAATACATGGGGCATACTAAAAGTTTTGCACTTCTAGCTAATCGGAACTATTTGATTTTCGAATGTTATATTTTTAAAACGTTGCAACCTTCTTAGTAAAAAAAAAAAACAATTGGCGGGAAATGATTTGTCAATTGTTTTTTTATCACACATCAAAGTTCTACGTACGCAACGAAAATGGAATTAAGTCGAAAAGATTTTAGAGCGATGATTTTTTATGATTTTAAAAGTTCCCTTTCTCCGCAAGACTGTGCCGCTCGTCTCCAAAATGCTTTTGGGAGAGAAGCACCTTGTTTGAGCTTTTTCTCGAGTCGAGGTCGAGGTCGAGTTTCTTTACATGACGAATTTCGTGAAGGGCGGCCTTCAACTGCCGTCAACGAAAATAATGTGGCTACTGTTAAGCGGTTAATTGAAGAAAACCCCTGGATCACCTATGATACAATTCGAGAACTATTGAGGATTGGTATGAGCCAAATTTAGAAAATTTTACACGAAGAGTTGAAAGTTCGGAAACTTTGTTTTCGTTGGATCCCTCACGAACTGACAGCGGAGCAGAAGCGGGGTCGCGTGGAATGGTGCTCACAGATGCTACTGAAGTACGACCACGGACATTCTAATGCTGTTTATGACATTGTCGCAGGAGACGTAACGTGGATTTATTGTTTTGAACCCGAAAAAGACCAGCAATCTTGTGAATCTTGAAAATGAGAAAAGGCCAACAAAAGTGAGACAGGTGAGAAACGTTGGTAAAAAAATGATCGCATTTTTTTCTCAGCTACGGATCCCATCTGTACAATTCTACTTGGAGATCAAAAGAGTATTAATGCCGATTTTCGATATAGTTAAACTTAATTCTCTGTATATTAATAGCGAAGGAAAACTTTGGACGCCATTTTAAGACAATTGCGCGAACAGTGGAATATGAAAGGCAAAGTCAAAGTTTACATCACGGAGGACTGCAGAAACCTAATATTTTTTAATCAAAATAAATATTACACACACTACATTCGTGTGACAAATATACACACATTTACAGGTATTATTTTTTTATTGCGTAAGTCCGTTGTCAAAATCAAAAGAGATTTTATTGTTTAGTCTATGGTCGAATTTCGGCCAAAGGCAATCGCTAGTAAAATAAAACGCGCTAACTTAGTGACTCGCCTGTGGCGTGTAGATGGCTAAGGCCGACCCTGGCTGTTGCGGCAGGAACAAACTAGACGGTGCTATACTTGGGTTTAGCCGGATGAGATGTTGGAAAATTGTACTATCTAGTACTTACGATGATAGTAACAGGTCTGGTTAGTCGTTCGCCTTTTACGAAAGTAAAACACACACAAAATCATTTTTTTCCCTGGGTATTAGAAAAAGTTCGCGAAAGACGACCCAAAAGCCGCATTCTCCTACACCATGGTAACACACACGGCCAACAAAACAAAGTCATTTTTAGCTTCCGAAAAAGCACATCTTGTCACTCATCCTGCGCATAGCCCCGACCTAGCACCCTGTGATTTCTGTATTTTCCCCAAAATCAAAGATTTGATGAGAGGTTTTACTTTTACCAACTCCGAAGAGGCATTGATAGCTTTCAATCAGCACGTAGAAAACATGCCTTCAGATCTGTAGTCCTCCTGTTTTAAGAAACAGTTCGATCGCATGAAAAAATGTTTAAAATGTAAAGTATGTATGTAATATATATAATAATAATAAATATGTAAATGTAAAGGAGATTATTTTGAAAATCAATAAATATAATATTTTGGTTATAACATGTTGTTTTTTAATTTACGCAAAACTTATAGTGTGACCTACATATCACGCCTCACTCTTCGAATTAATAAAATAATCATTAAATAAATAAATAAAATATTCACGGGACAAATTACACTTATTGATCTAACCCCAAAGTAAGCAAATTATTTGCTTGTGTTATGGGTGTTAGTCAACGATACTAATACATAGAAATACATATATAAATACTTTCACATACATAATAAACACCCAAACCCGGAAATACAAACATTTATGCTCATCACACAAATGCTTGTCCCCGTCGGGGATCGAACCCGAGCCCCGTTGATTGCGTAGTCAGGGTCACTAACCACTCGACCAACGGGGCGGTAGAGAATTATCCATGGTACTCGTAATATTATAAATTAGCATGAATAATTCTAATGTAACTCTGTCTGAATTCTCTTATATGAACTCTTCATTGCTACTCAATTTCCAGGTTTTATATTAAACCTTTTTCCAGGTTTTATATTAAACTTTTTAAATATTTTTGCGACATCGTAGTTTATTTTCAAAGAAAAATTCTCAAAATTTTACATGATTATTTTTCATTAGAATGCAGTTTCTAGTTTAACTGAGAACTAAATCTGAAATAAAACGTTGTAAATTGAGGCATGATATGACTTGCACAGAAACAAAATACATCAATTCAGACGACTTTGTTTTTAATAAATCTGAATTCGTGAGTGAGTGAATCTGTAACTAAGTTACCAAAAAGATTAAAAAAACATGTCTTTTATTTCAAACTTGTGGTACTGGTTTATTAAAATAATTTCACGTGGCCGACTAAGATTTCTATACATTAAATTAGGATCATTAGCCATTGTGTTGACAGTGCTTGACAGCAACAACTGTGCCAAATAAGGTTCACAAGTAAATTAACACACAAATTCGGTGAATGGATAATTTGTGTGAATAGAGAAAATTGCTGGAGCAACGGTAATAGACAAAGGTTCAAATAATTTAATACTTTCACGTTACACATTTGAACCGTGTCATAGTGTTTGCACAATAATTTGTTTGTTTTATATCAGCAGGTAAACGTTTTCAATCTATTTAATTAGAACTGTTCAACTAAGTTTACTTGTTATAATTTTTTAAGTTTTTTGTATGGTATCATATAATGTTTTTGTGACAGCATTAGCTGTACCGCGGGCATTTTTTTTTATAATCAGGCAAATTTTATAATGCAGCAGCATTATAAAATTTTTGGTGAATCCCGCAAGAACAACTCATTTTTCCTAGCTTGTGAACTAGCTAAAAAACTAAAAAAAACTAGCTTGTGATATTCCAGGTTATCGTTTATCAGTGTGCCAAATTTCATCCAAATCATTTTGCGTCATTGAGTAAGAAACATCCATCCAGCTAAACATCCAAACTTTCGCATTTGTAATCCTACTAATATTATAAGTGTGAAAGTTTGTGAGTATGTATGTATGGATGTTTCTTACTCTTTCACACAAATACGACCAAACCGATTACGATAAAATTTGGTATGTAGATAGCTGAAGACCCAGAATAACCCATAGGCTATTTTTTATCCCGGAAAAATTAGGTGATCCCGCGGGATTCCCTAAAAACTTTTATAATGCAGCGGACTGTACGCTGCAGCTAGTCTAATATATTAGCTGCAGCGTGCAACCCGCTTCATTAAAAAGTTTTTGGTGAATCTCGCGGATCACCTAATTAGTACCTAGACAAAAAGTAGCCTATGTGCTATTCTAGGTCACCATCTACCTGTATGCTAAATTTCATTAAAATCCGTTCTGTAGTTTTTGCGTGATTGAGTAACAAACATCCATCCAAACATTTCTTTACTTTTTAATTTATTAATCTATAGGTATATTAATATTAAAAATGCGTAAGTTTGGATATTTGTACGTTTGGATGAATGTTCTCATTCATTACACACATTCAATCACGCAAAATCTACTGAACTGAAACCCCATACAAAAAACGTGATTTTTTGTCGTGTTTCTATAGATGATGGCACGGAACCTTTCGCGCGCGAGCCCGACTCGCACTTGACCGGTTTTTATATTTTTATTGTTTACTTATGCCATCAACTATCGTGTCTTTCTAATATGTACAAACTTTTACCAGGCAGCTTGGATAAATGTAGTCTCAAATAGCAACATGAAATAATGCTTAAGTGTGTTTATGCTTGTGGTATGATAGTTCTTGATAATTTTTGTTCACATTTTGAAGATAACAAAGGCTCTAACCAATTTCATTAATATTACGAAATACCAATTAGTTTTTATTTTAAACTAGCTGATCCGGCAAAAGCCTTTTTAACTATTCTATATTTTTTCACCTTTTAAACCTTTCCTGGACGTCAATAATTAATTTAAAACCAAAATTAGTAAAATCGGTTCAGCCGTTCTCGAGATTTAGCGAGACTAACGAACAGCAATTGATTTTTATATATATAGACTCGCTGACCCGGCATACGTTTTTCTGCCAACTTTGTGTCTACTTTTCCGTTTTTTTCTACATTTTTTCACTTTTGTACCTAACCTGAACCTCCATGAATATTTTAAAACCAAAATTAGCCAAATCGGCCCAGCCGTTCTCGAGTTTTAGCGAGACTAACGAACAGCAATTAACTTTTATATATAGATAGTAAATTATCAGAAAATAGTCTTTTTTCGAAATCTGTATTTTTATATAAAACTGATTGGATTTTCGTATTACTTTTGTAGACATGAAGTCGTTATTTTATTCATAATGCTGGGGCCGCACTTGCGTCTATGGTCCCGAAGTTATATACGCGCTAAGGTACACGCAGTCCGGAATTTATGCGAAAATAGCTGATAATAGCCAGTCACATCTGCATTTATCGTGTCATTGCACGAAGCTTTGTGACGACAGAAGCAAATGTGGCTTAGGCATTACAGAAATCTTATACTGCTTTCGTTATTAAGTGCTTACAACTATTGCTACATTATACT
Organism: Apodemia mormo; assembly: GCA_036924255.1. Lineage (NCBI taxonomy): Eukaryota > Metazoa > Arthropoda > Insecta > Lepidoptera > Riodinidae > Apodemia > Apodemia mormo. The sequence goes on along the minus strand of JAUPFN010000015.1, from coordinate 23,442,180 downwards.
TAACAAAATAGAAACTATCAACATCTCCATTGAAACGTTGGGCCATTCGCAAGTAAATTATAATGTAGCCATATTACTAAAGCGTCTTTAGATGTTTTATTAAAACCCTTTAAAATCACACGTGCGTCGACCTTGTCCTGTTAAAATCAAAGCATTTAATTACCTTTGTCTAGTTAACTAATGTTTGCACGTGTTCCATTTTGTGAATCAAATGTATTTATGAATGTGCTATAGAATTTCTAAGATTTTTTCTAAAAAGTTTATGTACAAACTTTATATATATCTATATCACCTCTGTGGTCTAGTGGTCCAGAGTTAGCGTTGACCACATGAGGTCCCGGGCTCGATTCCCGGGTCGGGCACTTAAAAAAGTGTTTTTTCAGTTTTCTGATAAACACAAAGTTGCCCGGGATTGGAATGTGCCCGGTCTGGCGATAGGCTTGCCACCTATCACATTTGTGGGGCCAAGAATCTTCGGCTAATCATGGGGATCCCTTCGGGGATACGGGTGTGAGGATACTTTTTATATATATAAATAAAGTTTGTTCTCTTTTTTGCTATATATATGAATTGCGTGTCACGTTGTTTTGTCCGCGTCCGCGATGGACTCCGAAACTACTGGACCGATTTCAATAAAATTTTGTTGACATCTACTGTTTGGTCCAAATTAAAAGATAGGATAGCTTTTATATCAATTAATCCCTCCCCTTCTCAAGTACCCCACGAAATTTATATAGCAAGATAACGTTTGCCGGGTCAGCTAGTTTTATATAATAATTTTTTTTTTTTTTTTTAAATTTTTTTTTATATCATAAGATAGCAAACAAGCAGATGGGTCTCCTGATGGAAAGAGTGAACCATCGCCTATAGACACCAAAGATGTTAATGGTGCGTTGCTATCTTGTGGCGAGGTCTAATGCCACATGCATAAGTTTACCGGCTACCTTACCCTCCAAACCGGAACACGACAGCGACAAGCACTGACGCTATTGCGGCAGGAATAGGTAAGGCGGTGGTACCTGACCCGGGCGAGACAATGCAGAACTCTACCACCTAGTAGCCACGATGGTAGTGACTCGATAGCCAATCGGTCGCCTTTTACGACATGCCTGGCAGAACGGCAGTTGGTCTATTCTTCAAAGGAGCCCGGAACCAACACGGGGAAAATATTATTATTAAAATATTAAAATATTATTATTAAAACTTTTTATACTAATACCTAGATCTTGGAGATTTTTTATACAAAAAATACTACATGTATTGAGCTTGTATGCATTTCCGAAATAGTTTGTCCTGCTGTTTTTAGGGTACCTTATCTTATAAGGAGAAAACGGAATCCTTATAGGATCACTTCCTTGTCTGTCTGTTCGTCTGTCAAGATCCTTTTCTCAGGAATGCCTAGAGGTATCAAGATGAAATTTGTATCAAACGCTCGGGTCTACGGCCCCACTTTGTATAAATAAATCTTGTAATCAACGCTATCAAAGGTTATAATAATTTATGTCGCACACTTTACGATTTCAAAAGGGAATCAAAAGATAAAGTGTACTTCCCGTTGACCTAGAACTGTGAGGTTGACAACCAACGAACTGCCGTTCGGCCAGGCAGGTCGTAAAAGGCGTCCGATTGGCAATGCGGGTCACTACCATCGTGGCTACTAGGTGATAGAGTTCTACATTGTCTCACCCGGGTCTGGTACCATCGCCTTACCTATTCCTGCCGCAATAGCGTCAGCGCTAGTCACTGCCGTATTCCGGTTTGAAGGGTGAGGTGGCCGGTAAATTTGGCAAGAAACAATGTTTTATAGTACATATAAAGAGAAAAATCCGAAAACATACATCATAAAAAACGCGATCAAAAGATATGACCGTTTATGTTGCACATTTTGCGATTTCACAAGGGAATCAAAACCTATGGGGTACTTTTATGTATAGTTAAGGTTATCTACAACTGTGTACAGAACCCTAGATATGCGAGTCAAACTCGCACTTGACCGGTTTTTATAACTATAAATAAACTTTATAAAAATATATTCACACGACTAGGTACAAGAGACATGTTTTTTTCGAGCTTGAATTTTAATGGTTCATCGAAGTTTGGAAAAAAGCAAAACGTCTCGCACCTTTACCTACCTTTACTTTTACCTAGGTTTGTGTAACCACAATATTAATCATCGCTTCTCTAATATCTTGCTTTTACAGCTCCGTTTTTTTTTTAATTTAGCTTGGTCATCCTTTGAGATATACCTGAATATCCTGACTTGAACCACAATGTAGCAACAATTGCAATTTTTTTTGCAATAAATGAAACTTGGAAAATTTCAATTTTTTTTAAGGTTTTTTTGCTTTTACTGCCGCCAACATGCTCGAAATTACTTGATATTCAGGTTGAACTTTCTCTTGTATGTCTTTGAGATATCATGGCCTGAATTACGGCGAAGTAACAATCACAAAAATTCTTGCAATGCGTAAAACTTGCGAAAAGTTAATTTTTTGAAGTTTTTTGGTTCTACAGCCACCACCACTATGAAATTCTGCTTTTCCCTAGCATGTCCAGAGATATCCTGACTTGAACCACAGTGGAGCAACAATTGCAAAAAGTCAGTTTATATGTTATTATTTATTAATAAGTTCTTCTAATTTTTCGTAGTCAGTAACCTATTTGATATCAATTATGTCTTACTATATGATATCGGTTTTTTGCTAAAATTGGTTTAATAACAAACAAAATTGGACATTACATATTAATGAGATATGAGAGAAATATAAATATTTTTGGGATGTAATTTTAATGGCAATTAAAAGAATCACTCCTCTGGGTTATTAAACAGAAACAAATCTAACTTTTTAATTATTACGGCCACGTTTTTTACATCTGCTTTATTTCTTTTTTCATTAATGATCAGCACACTCTGCACACTGATTCCAAAATTTAATCAGCTGCTGCTCTATGCCTTTGTATTAAAACAGTCCGTCAAATGTCATAAAATGGATACAAATAGGTTGACTCGTTCGATAGTTATCTTTAAAAAAAGCTTTATTTTCAAAAAAGTGCTTTTGTCAAAACAACTTTGAGTTTTTTCAACAATTGTTTGTTGAAAAAACTCAAAGAAAAAAAAATTAAGAGCATATAAAACATTGTGTTATGTCATTTGAAACATTAAAATCAGACATCGCGTTCAACAGTTACAGCTTTTCAAAAATTAAAATAGTTTCGTATTCAAAAATCATCATAATATTCTAGAGCTCAAAAAGCCGCAAAGTAATGGCATTGATTGGTTATATTGTGTGTATTTTCGACTGTTTTGAGCTTAAGTCAAAAAAATACCTATAGCACAATACTTTACCTTGGCAGGAAGTTCCAGTGTCAACCGGCTTACAATTTTTTTATTTAGGTACTTACGTATATCGAGTTTTTGAACAATTGTGCTCAATAACGATTAACGATATTCTAATTATTCGTTTTAACATTGAATATTCATGTAAACGATTATTTAACATACGCTCCGATAGTTGGTAATTACAAGAATTCCATCATTAAGTTAATTGTATACATTTGTCGGTACGCGATGAAACATGGACTGTGAAATTACACCTACGTTACATACAATAAGTGCTAATTGCACACATATAATAAATGTACGGATGCTATCTACTTAAGTTTCATTACAACTTAACAGACACTTAACGCCAATTATACGTAAACACACACAAAAAACTACAAAATATTAGGTTTTAGATCTTATTGCCTCATAATAAGGATATTTTTTGTCTATTTAATTTAACATAATTGTATGAATAAAATTGTAAAGATTAGTATAGAAAGGGGGAAGGCAAGTTTCTTGATAAATTACAATAGAATTTTAATGTTCTTAACGATTGGGTAATGCTTTTATAATTTGTTTGTTTTATTGTCTGATTTACATTTTATCGCATTTAATTAAGGGTATTTTTATACTTGACTGGATTTAGGAGTCAGTTTACTGTTACTTATAAATTAACAGTTCCAATGCTGATACCTACATATTTTCTGTATACATTTGTACATGTTATAATATAATATAGTCGATATGATTAGTTATTGACTTACTTGCTAATTATAGTAGAATATATTATCTTGTCTTATGTAATATGATAATTAGAAGTATATTTTTTGCAATTAGCGGCAGTAGTAGTAGTGTAGTGGCAGTAGTGGCAGAGGAAACCGAAGTTCTATAGGCTTTTCACTTCACCATTATTCACTGCTTTGTTGATTGGCGATATGGGTGGTGATCTCCAGCGTCGCATTTTACCGACCTAATAATGATTATCGACTATTTCTAGCGATAACGAGGACCGACGGCTTTACGTGCTCATTCGAGGCACTGAATTGGTAAACACACCACTCGCCAGAATCCGCGAGCTGTTACTGAGTTTTTAGATTTTCGAAAACGCCTTGAAAAAACCTCAATAATACTATGCCCGACCCGGGGATTGAACTTGGGACCTCATGATCGGAGCCGAATAGAATGTTCTCTAAAACACGAAGCAGAGATTTTGTTATATTAGTATTAAGAGATGGTAAATGCTCATATTGGAATTACAAGTTTTTGTCGTATTAATAATAATTAATTAATTAATTAATTAATTCAAGGCTACAAGGAGCTATATGATTTGCAAGATCCAAGTTATGATAACATTTGGAAATAAATACGGAAATGCGCTGCGTTGCGACGTGGGCTGCTTCGCCCCGCTGCGGCCTGTCTTAAATGTGCTATGCTGCATTTTTTGTTGCTGTGTGGCCCGCTGCGGCCGCTCTTAGGGCTCATCCCTAAATTACATCACACGTAAAGAGGGGAAGGGGGTCAACGAGATGTGACATTGTGTGACATGAGTTGGGGAGACGTTCCAAGTTTTGTGACATCACATTGTGTCAAAATATATTTTATATGTAAGTATTACAACATTAAATTTAAAAAGCCATCTGTATAGGTAAAAAAAAGCGAATGAGATCATAATTCCTATGTAAAATTGTAAAATATGTGACATCACACTAGGATGTCACACAAATGTCTCACAAATGTGACCAGCTGTGACAAGGACGGGTCAAAAAATCATGTAATTCGTGTGACGTAATTTATAAATGGCCCCTTACCGACTGGCCCGGGAACTGCAGGCGGTGGCGGCGACGACGAAGCGAAAATTTGAGCGGCACGGTATGCGTTCACCGCCGCGACCAGAGTGCTAAGTGTGAGTTTTTCTTTTCGCATTCGATCGTGAGCGCGTTTGGAGTTTACTAGGAATTTGTATGTGATTTGTACAGCGCCACCTAGTGGTAAACGTGAGAAACCAGTTTCAACAAACTCACACTTAGCACTCATTATAGTCCGAGAGCGATATATTCTTGACTAGTCGCCGCAACTGCCGTTCAAGTCTGTGAAATACGCTATACTGAATCAGACAATTGTTTCGATCGCCCCACCGCTCACCGCGCCGCGTGGCATGCTTAGAACATTTCCATACATTTGTTTTAGATGCTAGACGCTTCGTCGTTCACCACGCACGAAAAATCGCGTCCGCGAATTTTAGTGTGCTCGATTTTTTAGAGAGTTTTAGTATTTTTGTTTTTCAATCACCAAAGTTGTGGTTGACTTGACGGCTAAAGGTTCGCCTGTACAGACTATATATTTAAAGAACGTAGGCTAATGTAATAAATATATATACGGAACCCACTTTCTTAAAAAATGTAATCCCTTCTATAATTTGTTTGCCATGTACGCCCATTTAACATACAAATTCATTGAAACAATTGTAGGTAATAAACCTTATCAAACAAAATTGACATAAAATATTGTTATACAAAGTCTAATTGCTGTTATTTATAATACCAGCCAGAAAGAAATACCTTTTATTTTGATATTTTCATATTCAATTAATCATTTCGTTTAATAGAGTATTGTGTGATTCAGTAGGAAAAGTATCAATAGCTTTTCCTGCTTTCCTGCTCTTCCTTTATATTTTCTATCCCCGTGTTGGAGTCTATTCAACTACCATCGTGGCTACACGGTGGTAGAGTTCTGCATTGTCTCGCCCGGGTCTGGTTACACCGCCTTACTTATTCCTACCACAATAGCGTCAGTGCTTGTCACTAAACGTATACATGTGACATTAAGACCTCGCCACAATGATATATATATATATATATATATATATATATATATATATATATCGCCTCTGTGGTCTAGTGGTCCAGCGTTAGCGTTGACCACATGAGGTCCCGGGTTCGATTCCCGGGTCGGGCACATTAAAAAAAAAGTGTTTTTTCAGTTTTCTGAGAAACATAAAGTTGCCCGGGATTGGAAAGTGCCCGGTTGGCGATAGGCTTGCCACCTATCACATTTGTGGGACCAAGTATCTTCGGCTAATCGTGGGTGCACTTGTTGTACCTCTGCCTACCCCTTCGGGGATATGGGCGTGAAGACTACTTTTATATATATATATATATATATATATATATATATATATATATATATATATATATATATATATATATATATATATATATATATATATATATATATATATATATATATATATATATATATATTTATATCAGGCTTAACCTGATTGTAAAAGTCTCATTTCGTAGCAGCAGGGCACCCTGAGCTCGCAACTCACAGGTTATCAGGTCGGTTGCCGCTGTTGATTCTGGTTTACAGAAGTTACAGTGGTGGGAACGAGAGGGGGGCAAGTTGCCCTTTTTTAAAGCAAAGGCAGTAACACACAAATTATGTACTCAACTCACGTTTCACTTCGCAACCGAAGCATCTTCAGGAGAGTCAAATAGCACTTCACTCTATGAAGGGTGAAGCATTAATAAATTCATAGAGTGAAGTGCTATTCGACTCTCCTTATCTCTTGTATTTAGAGGATAGTTTTGAGACACTGAATTTGCATCGTGGGTTTTGTATTCGCTGGGTGCGTGACCCCAGCGCCATCTAACGATACAACTTACGGTGGCTCTTTTGAGAAAATAAACATGTATTGGATGTCAAATAGCTATTGAAAAAAAATTTTTTTCAATGTAAAATGTGATATATTACATTTTAGTGAGAGTGAATATTAAATTAATTTTTTTTTCGTGGGTCAGCTAAAAACAGTAAGTAAAATAATTACAACAACTAAAACAAGTCTCAATAAGTGAATTAGGTTAAGCAGTGTTAAAATCTGTCAAAACGTTTATTGTAAAATTAATATTGAATAAAAATCATTATTAATATTAAAAAACAATCTAAAATAATATATAAAATAACAAATAGCTCATCATATCAAATAACAAATAGTTTGATTCATGGATGTATTAGGTTGATCAGTTATTTCAGATGGTTCTGTAATATTCATCACCGGATCTATCTCAGCTATTGACTTCTTTATTATTCTCCTGTCCATAAAGCGTTTGTGTCTAAGTAAATAAATTACGATAATATAAATAAAAATAAAATTAAATAAAACAGGTATTGCTAAATCATTAACTATGTCAAATAATATGTCTTAATTTTTTTAGTCGATTATTTCTATTAATCTTAATATTTTAATCAAAACTAAATTTTATTACGAACTTACTCAAAACTGCGGATTCGTTGACTTTACGTCTTCTATAAACTGATGGAAAAATAGTTGGAGCGTATATAGGACTTGATTCAACATCTGATTTTTCACCGCCAATGAAGTGTTCACTGCATATAGCATCCATAGGTTTTGGAAACCATAACGATCCATCAATATTTTACAAAAAAAAAAAATTAAATTATTACTCCGTTTTCTTACACGATATACACATGTATATGACATTATTCTATAGAATACGGTTGTAGGTCATTTTAATACATAATAAAGAGCCACCCGTAGTTCTATATTGTCCCGCAACGGGCGCTGACATCACTTTTGTGTCCCCCACTATGCCTTACGCACCCAGCGAATATCAATATTCGCCACTTGTTCACGGAGCGTTACAATAACATTTATATTTTAAATAAATATCTTAAATCTAGGAACATTTGTAGACATTCTATTTCAACCCACCAATAATGCTGCAATTGAGCTTAAAAAGTATGTTTCTGTAATACTCGAAGCTTATATTTTGTAAATCTAGTTGAAATAATAAGGAATTGTAGCTTTTATATTACAAAATCATAGGGCTGACATACCTGTAACAGTAAAGGTCTTTCTTCAAATAAAAAGATTTAAAAAAGTCTTGTTAATTTACGTTTTAGTCATATATTAAAAATACCACTAAATACATATTCATAAAATAATGAGCCTTATTAAATAAAGGAAATATACACAAAAGCTTTTGTTGAGATATAAAAGTATGTAATCTTATTATGTTCTGAATACCGAATTAAACAGTTTATTATAACCTAGGTGTTGTTAAATATCGTTCAACTTGCGAGCATATTTAATTGGGGCCTTAAATCAGCTACAATGCAGTTAATTGTAGCTTTAAGTATATTTTGTAGTGGTTTTGAACTCGCAAAGGTATATATTTTATGGAAGAGACACATGAAAACTATGTAAACATATTAAATTTAAAATGAAAAATACTATAACATATTCCCAGTTTAAACAAATAAATCTGAATTTATTTTAGGTACTAGCTGTGCTCACGGTTTCATGCGCGTTAAAATAATTCTAAAAGTCCCATTAAAATTTCCCATTTCCGTGGGATTTCCAGGATAAATACTATGTCCTTTCTCGGTCTCAAACTATGTTTGTACCAAATTTCATACAATTCGGTTCAGTAGCTTAGGCGTGAAGAAGAGACAGGCAAACAAAGCTACTTTCGCATTTATAATGTTAATATGGATAAATGTGAAAGTGCATGATACTGCCATACTATTTTTTTAGTGTAAAGGAATAAATCATCATCTTATAGCATAGGAAAAAAAGGAATATATAACTTTTTTGATTGTAAGAGACAAACGTTGCCGATAGATATAAAACATGTTTCGTTGGGTAATCATATGGAAGGAATTTAAGTCCACATACGCTTTATTGACTTCTTTGTATTCTAAGAAAGAACATAACAATGACAAACTCTGATAATTCTGAGTTATGTTTGAAAAAATATGCAAGGTAAAGAAACATAACTCTACTAACCAGTTGTCACGATAGTAACTATATATTTAGCAATGACTTTGCTATTTATACTTGACGGACTGGAAGCCAGATAATCTTCATTCGTGATTCGGAATAACATGGAGAAAATTACCAGTTTTACTACCCCTGTATAGGACTGACACTGTTTGGATCTGTTTTTCTGCCAGGTAATTAGTAAAAAATTAACAATCAGCCAAACTTGTCAGTATCATTGTAGTTACTAGGTGATAAAATTTTACAACGATCCGAACCAACACCACATATATTTCAGTACTACATTTACTGATTTCATCCTTGTCACATCCTTGATATTTAAAGGTAATTTTCATCGGGAGAACCACCTGCTTGTTTGCTATCCTATGTTATGAAAACTACTTTTAAATAAATCATAATTGTTTAACAAATAATATATTAAATATCTAAAGAAATAAAAATATGTCTGTCGTTTCTAGTAAACGCTACATCATTATTTATCGTCTCGCTTCATTTCTACAAGTTCTTGCCCTCCGGTAAATTGTGTATGAAACCGCAGCAAGATATTATGCACCAATTCACATAAACGAAGGATGTTTCTACTTATTTGAGTAGAATTATTTGTAATGTTCCTATCGAAAAGCTACATTTCTTTCTTTTTAATTTTGTTCATTACCACTTTGTCCACGTGAAACTTAGTTTTATTTTAGATTTTTATATGAATTTTTTTCCACACATTAGATTTATTGAATAACTTATACCTATTTATTTTATTGATTCATGCATTACTTTGTGGCAATCATCACGGCATCACGGCAAATCTTAGAGTAGACTGAGAGAAACGTGATGGCCCAGGCCCCTTTTGAAGGATAGACCATCTGCCATTCTGCCAGCCAGTTTGTAAAAGGTGACCAATTGGCTATATACTAGTCATTACCATCGTTACTATTAGATGGTAGATTTCTGCGGTCTTGCCTTTGTCTGGTATCCTCGTCTTATCTATTCTTGCAGCAAAAGCGTCAATGGTTGTCACTGTTTTATTGAAGTTTGGAGAGTAAGGTAGTCGGTAAACTTATGCATGTGGCATTTACAACCCACAACACTAGCTCAGTGGCAGAGCGTCCCGGCTTTAGGGTTTTTTATTATCTTTATTTTTCATTGTTGTTTTCGAGTTTTTCAAGTTTTCCCAAGCAAGGGGTGAGTGCTATAACACAAAAATAATTAAAGACACGAAATTACTGTTGGTCAGTTGTGTTCATTCTAATTTTGATCAGTACTTACGTATAACGATGGTTTTTTCATTTGTAACGATGAACTCATTTAAAATAATTAAAGACACGAAAGTACTGATCAAAACTAGAAATGTTCAGTCTAATTTTGATCAGTACTTTCGTGTAGCGACGTTTTTTCATTTGTAACGATGAACTCATTTAATTGTTTGTACGTATGTATGTATGTCTAGCGATCAGTACAATCGACGTAATCGATCACATAGCAAAGAAGAATCGCCACGTCGAATCTGTTAACACTAGCTCAGTGGTAGAGCGTCCCGGCTTTAGGGAGACAGTCGCAGGTTCAAAGCCATTGTGTCAATATTTTTTTTCTTTGTTGTTTTTAAAGTTTGTCGCAACATGGATATCAACGCACCATTAAAATCTAGGGTGTCTATAGGCGACGGTTATTCCATCCATCAGGCTATCCATCTGGAGAGCCACTTGCTATCTTATACGTAGGTCACACTATAAGTTTTGCGTAACGGCTCGGCCACAGCTACCCGCGGCGGGATCTGCGACGCGAAATGCATGTGAGACGCGAAAGGCGCGGTGAGTTGCGCGACCATCTGGGTATGCCACAGCTCGACTTGTAGTGACCGCGGCGGCGTGCCGTTTTGAGCTGTTACACCTCGATACTAGCTAGTACCAGGGTCGGATTTTGTAATACTAATTTTACTATATTCTTTTGATGCGTAATATATATAATCGTAACGTCAGGATTGTACGCAAAAATACCATTATTGTTGATACTTACATATATTACCTTTTCATTGATCCCTCCATTCGAGATTTTTGAAGTTTAATTTCTTTAGGCACGTAATATTTCTTTAGGCCGCGAGTGAAATTTTAAGATGCACGCGCATCACCGTAACGCAAAAGTTACAGGTTGAAGTCTTTATTAAGTAAGTATCAAGTCCCGAAATCCTTGGCTATCCTTTTCCAGTCCTTTTATTATTTTAATGTTATTAAGTATTTGCATGCAATTAAAATCTATCAGAAATCAAAAATCAGAAGTACTTTGTTCAATAAAACTTTTTACAAGTTATTTTGACACGTCAACATATTTTTTAAAAACTGCTACCGGATCGGAAACGCGGCCACTATTTTTTTATATTATTAAAGAAGTATAACTTCTCACACGCGTTCATAAGTACACGCATCCATTTTTTTAACGTATGTATGTATAGACATTTTCCGTGCAATTTTTAGTAACTATGACCGTTTTTGAGTTAGTGGGCTGTAGAAAGAATGTATTTTTTATTAATATGAGTGAGATGAATGTATAGGAACAAATTTAGTTTAACGCAAGCCGATATTAAATTGAGAAAATGCTGTGAAGTTTTTAGATTAAGTTTAAGTTTCGGTGTATAAACTAAATTAAGTTTAATATAATTTTAAGTATAATATTAAAATATTTTACTTCAGTTCTATAAATTTAAGTGCAAAACGTAAAAGGAGCTGATGATCTTCGAAAGGGGATCCTGCAGCATAAAGTTAAAGGTAACCTTAACCTGTGGTTCCTTACTCAATGAACTTTAGCTGTTTTATTGCAAAGCTCCCGAGGCCTCCAGCTCCGCCATTTAACTCTTTCAAACCATGTGAATCTTCTAGCAATAAAGGCTATATTAGCCCAACTTCAAGTGTCCACTTTTCAGTTCCATCATTATATTTTAAAAAACATCCAACATCTAAGTGTTTGCCAAAACAAATCGAAGTAGCCACACTCATTGGATTTAACTGATCAAGTTTAGAAAATCACATGGACTTCCTTCCGCTCTATCATCAGATACTGGAAGCTATTCTATTTCACATTCCTTAAAATAAAAAATCAAATGAGTCCAAAATTGATGGTATTGCTCAATTTAAATTAAAGTTTTGATAACCTCCTTCCTGCTTCATCATAAGACCCTGTAAATCATTTAGCACCAGGGTATTTGTCAAAAAGAACAAATGAGTCCAATCTAAATAGATTTGTCTTGTTTATTTTATAACTTACCATGGCCACCTTTGAGTTCGATCGTTAAATCCTAAGTAATGATGAGCATCAGATCCTAGAAATCATACAGCATCAAAATAATTGTTAGTACAAGACGCTCAATCGTCTTATTGTTAGTACAAGACGCTCAATCGACGCTAACTCAATAAACTTACCTTGTTGAGTTTAAAAGTTTATTATCTAAGCATTTTGCATCTGGATGCGAGAAGTTTCGACATTACTTTTTTCGGCTTTATCTTCAGAGTCTCGTAATAATGAAAAATATATTATTCAAACGAAACAAACGACTCCAAACTCTACTATCTTAATACTTTCGGTCTGTGAGTTACAATGACACTCTAATGGCTCCATGATCCATTTGTCGTCCTTATGAGTACTAACTCAACTTAGTACTTATAGAAACAAAACCAATGACCCAAAATTTGGTTACCTCGTCAAAACTCTACATCTGAGAGTTCTAGTGCCTATATCCAGGCTACATCATGATATTAGCTAGATAGTACCATAATATTGCATTGTCATTGAACTTACAAAAGTTTACCAAGTTTCAGTACAAATAAATATCAGGAAGTCGATAAATATGGTTTGCAATATTTAGAAAATCTTTTATTTACATACAAATATTGCTAGTTAAATAAAAGCTGATATCTTCGAATGAAGATATTGTCGCATCAGGTCTAGGTCATTATGTCATTACAATTAATTGAAGTAATAAAACACAATTTAGCATTGACAAAGCCTTTACAAGTTGCTAAATTCCTTTTATCAACTTAAAAAGACCTGGTGAGCTTTTATTGTGAGATTTTATTGAATCATAGCTAAGAACTATCTCGCAAAATAGGGCTTTCAAGTAAAAAAAATCGCAACTAAAACGGACTATCCGCCAGGGCGCTACGATGCACGGACAGATACACAGACACACCTCTGAAACTTATAACAACCCTCGTTTTTGCGTCGGAGGCTAAAAATAGTAGTAAAAATTTTAATACCATATAGTATCTATATAATTTCGATTGGTAATATTTTTGTGTTATTCTGATTCCAACCCTGGCATACTAGAAAATAAAACAAAAGCATTCTTTTGTTTTATTCGCTCATCACACCGCGCATCAGGGTCGCGCGTTTTTCCGCGCCGCAATTCGCGTCGCCGGTAGCTGTGGCATACTTCATACAGTTTCCTACATTTGTTTTCGCTCGTCGCGCCGCAATTCGCGTCGCCGGTCGCGCCACGCGAGCCTTGGCCAGGCGGTAACTTACAAAAACAACATTTATAACCAAAATATTATGTTTATTGCTTTTCAAAATAATCTCCTTTATATTTTAAACATTTTTTCATGCGATCGAATTATTTTTTAAAACAGGAGGACCACAGATCTGAAGGCATGTTTTCTACGTGCTGATTGAACGCTATCACTGCCTCTTCGGAGTTGGTAAAAGTAAAACCTCGCGTCAAATCTTTGATTTTGGGGAAAATACAGAAATCACAGGGTGCTAGGTCGGAGCTATGCGCAGGATGAGTGAGGAGATGTATTTTTTCGGAAGCTAAAAATGACTTTGTTTTGTTGGTCGTGTGTGAACAAGCGTTATCATGGTGTAGAACAATGCAGCTTTTGGGTCGTCTTTCGGGAACTTTTTCTAACACCTTGGGTAAACAAATGGTAGAATACCACTTGGGATTAACACTCTTTTGATCTTCAAGTGGAATTATACAGATGGGACCCGTAGCTGAAAAAAAAACGCGATCATTTTTTTTATCAACGTTTCTCGCCTGTCTCACTTTTGTTGAGCTGTTCTCATTTTCAAACACCCATTCACAACATTGCTGCTTTTTTCGGGTTCCAAACAATAAATCCGCGTTTCGTCTCTTGCGACAATGTCACATAAACAGCATTGGAATGTCTGTGGTCATACTTCAGTAGCATCTGTGAGCACCATTCCACGCGAGCCCGCTTCTGCTCCGCTGTCAGTTCATGAGGGATCCAACGACAACAAAGTTTCCAAACTTTCAATTCTTCATGTAAAATTTTCTGAATTCGGCTCATACCAATCCCCAATAGTCCTCGAATTGTCTCATAGGTAATCCGGTTTTTTTTTTCAATTAACTGCTTAACAGTAGCCACATTATTTTCGTTGACGGCAGTTGAAGGCCGCCCTTCACGAAATTCGTCATGTAAAGAAACTCGACCTCTCTCAAATTCAGCAAACCATCGCCTCACGATGCTCAAACAAGATGCTTTTCTCCCAAAAGCATTTTGAAGACGAGCGACACAGTCTTGCGGAGAAAGAGAACTTTTAAAATCATAAAAAATCATCGCTCTAAAATCTTTTCGACTTAATTCCATATTCGTTGCGTACGTAAAACTTTGATGTGTGATAAAAACCAATTGACAAATAATTTCCCGCCAATTGTTTTTTGTTTATTACTAAGAAGGTTGCAACGTTTTAAAAATATAACATTCGAAATTCAAATAGTTCCGATTAGCTAGAAGTGCAAAACTTTTAGTGTGCCCCATGTATTTATCAAAAAAACTATCTAGGTCCAGGAAGACTTGTCTTGTTTCCTTCACATTCACAACTTTCTACACACAAACGAGTCAGTTTTAATCACAAGCGTTGACGTTATTGTAATAGGAATACGTAAGGTAGTGGTATATAACCGAGCGAGGTGTTGTGGAGCTTTGCCACCTAGTAGTCACGACGATAGTGACATTTATAGCCAGTTATTCACCTTTTACGAACGGCCTGGCAGAATAGCAGATAGTCCATTAAACAAGTTAGAACGTCTGTTACCAAATGCTAATTTTACCGATTACAACAAAGTTGAATAAAGGCTAGCAGAAGCAAGCGTTCGATTGAAATTTCGAGTTCGATTAGCGTCTTTAGCGTGACTTCATTCAGTTCAGTTTTAAATTTTCATTGTACTTCATTTTTTTTTAATTTTTGAATCAATTAATGTTAGTTTTTTAAAATCTTGTAAAATCGTTGTTGATTTGATCAATCAAAAAATCGTTGATTGTAAAATCTTAAAACTTTCATTCGCTTTCACGCGAAAGCTACTTAACGGATCATCATGAAATTTTGCATACATATTCTTAGAGGTATTTTATATATATCAACTTTTTAGTAAAAAAATATGCGACAAAGCCGTGGGTAAAAGTAAGTATATAAACAAATTACGTAATTGATATAAAGAGATACTATTAGTTATAAAAGTATAATCACGCCCGGTTCCCTTGCGGGGTAGGCAGAGTAAACCGAACGTCTATAGACTTTACGGTTCACCACAATTCACCGGTATGGCGATTGGCAAGTTGAGTGTTGATCTTCATCACCGCATTTTACCGACTTGATAATAATTGTAGACTATTTCTAGCAACAACCGGAACCAACGGATTTACACGCTCATAATTTTGAACGCCCCGTTGGTCGAGAGGTTAGCGACCCTGACTACGCAATCGACGGGGCTCGGGTTTGATCCCCGACGAGGGTAAGCATTTGTGCGATGTTTGTATTTCCGGGTCTGGGTGTTTATTAAATATATTCCAGTATTTATATACGTATTTCTATGTATTAGTATCGTTGACTAACACCCATAACACAAACAATTTGCTTACTTTAATTTGCTTACTTTTGCTAAGTGTAATTTGTTCCGTGAATGCGTGAATATTTATTTATTACTAGCTGCAGCGTGCAGCCCGCTGCATAATAAAAGTTTTTACTGAATCCCGCGGGATCATCTAACTTTTCCGGGATAAAAAGTAACCTATATACTATTCCAGGTTATCAGCTACCTGTATTCCAAATTACATTCAAATCCGTTCAGTAGTTTTTGCGTGATTGAGTAACAAACATCCATCCAAACAGCCAAACTTTCGTATTTATAATATTAAAAATATAGATTAATTATCCAAGGCGCGGGAGCGGTAACTCATCACCCGCCAGACACCGAGTTACTGCGATTTTCGAGGAAAACCTTAATAACAATAATTTGCCCAACGTGGGGATTGAACCTGCTCGCTCTCGATCTTAGCCAAATATCTAAAAAGGTAAATTAAACCCTAAACAATTAAGTAGTGTTAGCAATCCCCTAAACCATTAGGTAGTGATAATTAACTATAATAATAGATGTAAAAAATCAGCTGCTAACAACTACCGTAGAAACAGTTTGAATTATTACGAAAAGGCGATAAATAGACAAAATCTATACTACCTCGTCATTACACAATATAAACATCACCCACGTGTACGTATCTAACCCCATATCGCAAAGGCGTTGCCTTAATGACTGCTAATGAGTGTTTTTATTATTTTACAGTTGTAAAATAATTTCTTATACGGTGCCTCTTTATTCCTAGATAAACATCGAAACGCGCTTCGCACCTCCATCTGATAATCGAATTATACTCTCTTACCATTTCACGCCGGTTTATAGCTTTTTGTGTTGTTAATATGGGGTTTCGAGTCGTAATTTTGGGTTATCAGTGCATCCGATTGAATTATTTCGATTTTTATACAGATTGCAGCCGTAACGAGTAATATTTGTATTTCAAAAAGAATTGAATGGTTGGGTAATTTATTAGACATACTAGTTGCGTCTCGCGGTCCGCTACCGGATTAATGCGTTTTGTAATCTCACTAGAACAAACCACTTTTTCCGAAATAAAAAAGTGATAAAAATTTACGTCGGGCCTAGGAAATTAATGGCACATACATTTTATTTAATTCAGTTCGCCTCTGTGGTCTAGTGGTCCAGCGTTGGCGTTGACCACATGAGGTCCCGGGTTCGATTCCCAGGTCGGGCACATAAAAAAAGTGTTTTCTCAGTTTTCTGATAAACAAAAAGTTGCCCGGGATTGAAACGTGCCCGGTTGGCGATAGGCGATAGATAATTGCCACCTATCACATTTGTAGGACCAAAGTATCTTCGGCTAATCGTGGGTGCACTTGTTTTACCTCTTCCTACCCCTTCAGGGATACGGGCGTGAAGATACTTCAGTTCTGCTGTTTTTGCGTGATTAAGTGACATATATTTAAAGTTA
Source organism: Apodemia mormo (assembly GCA_036924255.1). Taxonomy (NCBI): domain Eukaryota; kingdom Metazoa; phylum Arthropoda; class Insecta; order Lepidoptera; family Riodinidae; genus Apodemia; species Apodemia mormo. The sequence goes on along the minus strand of JAUPFN010000015.1, from coordinate 23,424,761 downwards.
CAGACTTTTATGTTTGTAATATCAGTAGGATTATAAAAATAAACTACTGTATAAACACCATTATTCACAAAAAATCTATACTAATATATTTATATTCTATCGCATATACGAAACCCTTAGTCTGTCTGTTTATTGTTACGCTTTTATGGTTAAACCACTAAACCGTTGAATGCCCGGGATCAAACAAAACTACTTTTATTTTAAAAAAATACGGGTGAAATTTGAAACAGGTGAAAAAGGCTGAAGTATATGATGAAAATTTAAATGAAAATGAAATTGATGACATACAATTTTACTCGCGACCCAACTTGCTCCAATCGGTGGGTAATAAACGCACATTTAGTTTGTTTAAAAAATTATCAAATCACGTCGATTCCTTCTGAGATAGGCAGAGTGAGCCAAATTTATTCTGTTTACGATTTACCGTCCTGTCTATTGGGGGTAGGTGGTGATTTGTGTTCCTACATTTATTATCTTATTGAATTGTTAACACCTTCAATTTCTTGAGTGTTGATCGCCCCGATAGTTGAGCGATTAGCGACCCTGACTATGCAATCGACAGGGCTCGGGTTCGATCACCGACGGCGACAAGCATTTGTGTGATGAGCATAAATGTTTGTATTTTCGTTTTTGGGTGTAAAATATATTTCGATTTGTGTGCTTTTTCCAACGACATTATTATTATTATATTACTACTACTAACTTGAAAACGATCCAATTTCGAGATAATAAAGAATTGCTTCAGGGATATGAGTAAGGGGCAATTGTGTTCTGAAAGAACCAACAATCTTGAAAAATAATAGAATTTTACTTAGAGTAGAATACAGGCTATTTCATTTAAATATATTTCTATAAAACTAAATTTTATTTTGGCAAAGTCATAAGAAACAGCAAGTAAATAGTGGTAATTTTATGTAAGATTGAGAAAAAAACAAGTCCTATTATTAAAGGAAGCGATGACGAAGCTGCTGCCTTGACTAAATTATAAATATCGGTTTAATTGAAGCACGTATAAAATTAGAAAATACTAAGCTTATTTTTAAATAACCCGGAATCTCCAAGGAATTCATGTTATTATGATTCACCTATCTGCGTTAGCGATCAAAAGATTCGAACACTCGATAACCCGTCCTAATTCTAAACAACGAGAGTATCAACCAAAAGTATTAATATCAACGGCTCTTTAATTTCACGTGTTTATTTTCGATAACAACCGGCAGTGTTGATGTTTTCTAATAATATGTTATTCTTTGTCCCTGAATTCAGTATATTGACGTAGTTTTGATCATTTTAGGATTTTAATATGTAGACTTATATCTATTACTACCTATTCCTTGTTCTCTTTGTTGAGTCTAAATTCATTAACGATAAAAAACTGACAGACTTACGAAAATTATATGTTATATAATGTATGCAATTAGGTGTTTACATTATATATCAGTTTTCATCAAGATCGGTCAAGCCGTTCTTGAATAATAATGAGCCAAACATACGGGCAGACAGGCAGAAATTTTTAGGACCTAAATTACCGTACTTTATTAGGCATTTTTAAAACAAAGCTTGGATTGGAACTACATAGGAAACATAGTAAATACACTAATAGTTATATTACAAACTGAGCCGCAATTATTAAATTAATATAATGTAAAATAAATCAATATTAGAATTCCACGGGCACTTTTTAATAACAAGTTCATTTTAAAAAGGAACATATTATTTGGAAAATCACGAAACTCCTCAAACTTGTATACATTTTCTAACTTTTCAAATCAGCAAAGATTTTAATTTTCTGCCATAAAGTTTATTTTATTTATAAAAACCTTATAATTTAAAAAAAGTGTCGGAATTTAAAATTAAAATATTTAACAAAATTTAATATAAAATGTAACAAAAATGAAAGAATTCATTACTAAAGTTAAAATTTACAACACACAAGACAATATAAACAAGATAATCTTAGTATCTTCCTAAAAAAACAAGTGTCATCTATACATTCCGTTAACGAATGACATAAAATATTTGGTTTTATTATTATATAAACAAAGTAGTTAATCTATTAACTTCTAAAAAGTTAAAATCGAATAATGTTTATGATGAGAGACACAAAAACGTATTATATTTATGTTGCCGATATATTGCGATATAAAATACAAACAACACAAATTTTACAAACAACATAGGTTACAAATAGTATGTAATAATTGTTATTATTTGACTGAATTCAAGTAATTACTATCCTTGGAAGCTTTTCATGAAATGAAGCATTAAAAGTGTTCGTGATACAATTTACATTTCAGAAGGAATATATAATTTTACAAAATTATAAGAATCTATCAACATGTGATGGCTAAATTTATTTGAACATTAATCGTTCTTCTTTGCTCGTATCGGACAATTATCAATAAATATTTCAGTTTTTCTGAATTATGGAGATTTTTATAAAAAAATCAAAACTTTTTGACAATTGAGAGATATTGCTATGATGGTATTTTTATTATCTATTTGTTGTTTCTTATCTTTTTCTTACGAGTATATTGATACAATTTCTTCTAATGGCAAGTAGAATCCATATTATATATAGATACCACTACCTGACCCGCGAAGCTTCGCCTACGAGTGGAGTACTACGTCGTCGATATAGTTTTCATATGAATTTCTAGCCCCTTAGGGATTGATTTTTTAAAAGAGTTAACCTATATTTAACCCCGGACTTTGACAATCTTGCTGCTTTTCAATGAAATCTGTTTAGCGATTTAGTCGCAAAAGTTTTTGTATAATATACTACTCCAAATAGATTGCAGCGCTACCTACCGGATTGAATTGTGAATTTAAACAATTCTCAAATCCACTTGAACACATACAAAAAAAATTCAATAAAATCGATTCAACTATTTAGGAAGACTTTAGTCACACACACGCACAGAAGAATTATAATTATAATATTTTGAATGTAAAAATTCAGAAACTGTTCCACAGTTATGGTCTAATAACCGTAATCATCCCATATCTCCTATAATATGACATCACAAATCATTCGCGCGATGTCAGCACCGAATCTTTTACACAAACAAACATCTGATAGATCCCAAATAAAAATGACAGAAACAAGGCGTGGAAAAGCTGGACGCACGCTTTTGCCGAATTCTAATTATAAATAGTATTTACATTCGGCTATCGGGAGCGCGTAATTAATACAATCTTTGTTAGAGGGTAATTTGCCAGAGCTAATGCTGGCGTGTGTAATCTTCAAAGGAAATTTAGAAACACGCGTTCTAATCTATTTTAGTCGTGTTCTGAAACAGAGAAATATTTACAATCTCTCTGGAACACTTCGGCGCATCCGACGGTCGTTATGCGCAAACGCATCGATTCTGACTCAGTCGCGAGATTTGATTGGATCGTGCCGGGATGAAGATACATTCATTAATGTTGATGGCAGCTTGCATTCTCGCATTAATGCTTGCAATTCCAATGCCGTAATTTATTTCAACTGGCTTTGTGTTTATGTAGATCGATGGTTTGGCTCAATCAAATATAGTTATTTTATTAGTTTATTCTGAGTTACAATTATCTTAATCTCTTTATTTTCGATGGAGATAAGGGTCTGGTTAATATATTTAACTCACTATTCTCTAGATTGTTCGATGATTATAAATTGGTTTGTTTATTCACAAGAATTTATAGAAATGCACGACGCATTAAAGCAAGTGGACAACTTGATGGTAAGTTGGCAGCATAGACATACCCGTGAATCCCCGTGTTGGTTCGTGCTCCTATTAAATAATAAACTAACTGCCGTTCTGCCAGGCAGTTCAGAATAGGCGAAAGATTGAAGGCGAGGTGAAGGCTAAAGATATGCGTGACATTACCATCGTGGCTACTAGGTGGTAGATATGTGCATTATCTCGTCCGGGTCTCGTACCACCGCTTTACCTATTCCTGCCCCAATAGCGTCAGTGCTTGTCACTGTCCTGTTTCGGTTTGGAGTGGAAGGTAGCCGGTCATTTTATGCATTGACATCAAAATTACACAAACATCTTCTCGCCAGATCCCTTATGGGGTAGACAGAGGAACCGAGTGCCGTACATCACAATCCTTGCAGGCTTATCTCGCTTCCTCCACATTCATCACTCTCTTCATACACACACGCCGGTTGCAAAGACTCTTGACACCACATTCGGAGAGTACTCGATTAATCTGATCATAGTATGTCAGTCTTGGTCTTCCCCGGTGTCTACATCCTTCTACATTCGCATTGTATACCTGTTTTGTTAACTTTCATTTGTTGTCCGAACCAAAATTTGTAATCCCTTAATTCTGTGATAAATATAAAGGTAGTAACGGCTTTATAGGTTTAATAGTAATAATTAAAATTATCTATTGACCGCCTCTTTGGTCAAGTGGTTAGTAACCCTGACAACGTAATCAATGGGATTCGAATTCAATTCCCGACAAGAACAGGCATTTGTGTGATTAGCATACATATTTGTATTTCTGGTGTGTTGTATTTATTAAATATATCCAAATTGGTTTAGTGGTTTAGGCGTGAAGAAGGGACAGGCATACAGACAGAAAGTTACTTTCGCTTTTATAACATGGATTAAGTATGGATTAAGTGGGCTAGGAGCCCACTTAATCCATACTAACCCACCCCACAGGGTGTCTCTTGTGAGACCGAAGCTCGGCTTAGGGCAGTATCTTGACGAGTGGGAGATGAGTTGGAGCGTAAGTGACATCAGGATTTCGACTCGTTAATGACTTTTGACTCTAAGATCGGATAGGAGCATATTATAATTATTTATCTGGTAACACTATACAAGTTTCGACGCTTCTAATATGGACTTCGGTCCCACAGCAGTACGCCTTAACTGGCTAGGAAAATCTTATCAACGTCACCAGTGTAATGTCATCAACCTCCACAGTTATGACGTCACCCTGAAAGTAGTTGGTACGCTGGTTCTACCGCTGCGACGCTTCGGTGGTGACTCCGACGTGATTTATCGACCTGAACAGTGATTAGCACGCTGGTTCTACCGCTACAACCCTGAAGTGTTATGGAATAAGTACTAAAATCCAATATACTTAGCCCTATTCTAAATTAACAGAAATTTATTGATAAATAATAATTTTTCACATACTTAATATGCTAGCATGACCAAATAATAAGTTGCAATTTAATTCAATTCTAATAGAGTGATTTAAATCGGAAGAATTAAAAGAGCATTAGCATTTCCAGAATAATTATAGAAATGACTGTAATTATCACATCATATATATGACATCACATCAATCACAGGTATGTATTGCGAGGCATTATTTGATTTAATTCCAGTAACTGTTTTTATATCATAACATAGCAAACAAGCAGATGGGTCTCCTGATGGAAAGAGTCAACCATCGCCTATAGACACCAAAGATGTTAATGGTGCGTTACTATATTGTGGCGAGCTCTAATTCCACATACATAAGTTTACCGGCTAACTTACCCTCCAAACCGGAACACGACAGTGACAAGCACTGTTGCTATTGGGGCAGGAATAAGTAAAGCAGGGGTACCAGACCCGGGCGAGACAATGCAGAACTCTACCACCTAGTAGTCACGAGTGCAGTGACTTGCATAGCCAATCGGTCGTCTTTTACGACCTGACTGGCAGAACGGCAGTTGGTCTATTCTTCAAAGGAGCCCCGAATCAACACGGGGAAAAGAACTGTATTCCATATTAGGACATTATTTTTTTTATAATATGTGGAAATTAATTTTATGCGTACTCTATATCAAGAAGAACGATTTTGATTATTTATTAGTTTCTATTACAGTGAAGATATTACAGACGTGGTCCAAAAAATTGGAAATTTGGAGGTTTACACATTTTAATTTCAATAAACAAATTTTTTGGTTAAGCATCTTAACTTTTAAAGGTAGTATGTGTAATTCATACTAATATCATAAATAGGAAAGTCTATGTGTCCGTTACGTTTTTACAGCTAAACTGTTAAAACGATTATAATGAAATTTTGCATGGATATAGTTTAAGATCCAGGGTCAAATATATGCTATTATTTTCAAAAATCCTCACTTAAGGAAATGAAATAAGGCATGAAAGTTTGTATGAAAAATTATATCGACGACATTCTATTTTCATGTGGACAAAGCATAGTGGGTCAGCCAGTTACCACATAATCATGGATTTTTATATTTTAAAGATAATGTTTAAACAACTTGCTAGTAATGAGCTTGCTTATGCCATTGAAAGACCATCAGGTAAACAACTATACTTAAATCTATTTTCTTACAGACGTTTGATCCTACTCACCTAATTTATCATACCTAATAACACAGTTGCCACTAAATTTAAATACATTTCATAATAACATATAAAAATATTCTAGGTCAAATGCTTTTTGTCATTTCAAACTGCCTACGCAAGAAGTAATTAAAAACGAAAATAAACAGAGCGCTTCGAATCGTAAAAGAATATCTAGTCGACTATAAATGAATACAGATGAACGGAGCAATAAAACAGATTTCAGTGACAGAAATAAATCTTACGATTATTTAAAAGTATATAGGTGAGATATGGTCGTTCGTGTTAATATTTTCGAATGTGTTGACGTTAAATTGAGGAATGCCAATAAATCGGAATATTTAAACGCCACGTTATAAAAAAGTAAGAATAAGCATTAAATATCTATTAAAAAGTCTATTACGATAGAGAAAATAAAATTTTTGGTATTTCCAATAAATAACGTGCCGTCGATGAAGAAATAAACAATATATATTTAATAGTGTGCGCGGAAGATTGCAAAGTGGATTTACTGCCGAATAAATTTGCTTAGAATATTGCACTATATTACTCTCGAGAACAAATAAAGCAATTGCCAACAGAACACAATAATTTCTTAGGTTAGCGTGAAGTTTGAAGGTTAATAAAATTTATCGAATTCCACACACACATACATACGCACAGCTATATTAACTAATTAATATAGCTGTGCCTAGTATTTGTTTGAGTATGACTGAGGATGCGTTAACACGCGCAACCGGTGTGTTACATTAAATAAATATTCATACGTACCTAACACTAGATTCCTTACAGGTTAGGCCGGAATCTGAGTATTCACGATCTTTGCAGATCAGATGCAGAAATAAAAGGACATATACACAGTTTTTTTAGATTTTTTTTATGTCATAAGATAGCAAACAAGCAGATGGGTTTCCTGATGGAAATAGCCACCCATCGCCTATAAACACCAAAGGTGTTAATGGTGCGTTGCTATCTTGTGACGAGGTCTAATGCTACATGCATAAGTTTACCGGCTACCTTACCCTCCAAACCATTTTTTTAGATGTAACAAAATAACGTCGCAGCATATTTTACGCACAATTGCGGTGATAAAAATCATTTTCTGTACATTACATCTATGTTCATATTATCTTGTTACACTTCATTTTTCATTTGGTTTATAAAAAGAGGTAAGTGTGAAGCATCTTCAATACTTCGGTTACACGTAATAAAATGAGCATAATCTAGGCATCCTATGTATTTCGGACACAAACTATCCTGCTCACTTGAAAATTGCGTTTATAAACCCATGCTAATATTATAAATGTAGAAGTTTATCTGTTCGTCTATATGTATGTCTGCTGCGCTTTCACGGTTAAACTACTGAACTAATTTTGATGAATTTTGATACGGATATTTAAGACCCGGGGTTAAACATAGACTATTTTTTACATTAACCCATTAGGGATTGCAAATTTTTTAATAAAAATATATTATATTAATGAAGCTGCGCGGGCAAGCCAGTAGTAATGTAAGAATGAAATCAATGTATTTATTAAAATCAAAATTCAAAATGTCATAATTCTAGGAAAATTATTCCTATATCCTGTCTTCTTCTGACTATAATAACCGTCTCTAAAAGGCGTTTAAAAAAAGAGAAAAGTTATTTTATTTTGCCTGAAGATTTGTATGTAATGTTTATATGAATTCTCGCCTATATTGAAAATATATATATAATTATAATAAAATCGTAGGAAAGTCAAGACTGTACATTGAATACTTTTTTAAAAGAATTTTTGGGGCGTGATCTACAATCGATATCGAAGCCAAAATATAGTTTTTAGAATTTTTGTCTGTTCGTCTGTATGTATGTCCGGGGTAAACCCAAAAAGTACTGCATGGATTTACTTCAAATTTTGCATGAATATTACTAACAGGTCGGGTCAACATATAGGCTACATATTATCAAGCTATCACCTACGAGGGAGGAGCTGTGCGGAGTCCGCGCAAACGAAGTCGCGGGCAACAGCTAGTATTTATATAGAATTGCAAGTTGCTATTCATCTTCTTACTTTCAATTTTAAGTCGGTTGATGTATAGTCACGAGATTAGAACGTAAATTATTATATTTTGTATAAGTTTTGCATGTATTTGTAAGTTTAACTAGTTGCTATTGTACTTGTTACAAGAAGTACGTCTTTAGTATTATTGCCTTTTTTATATCATACGATAACAAACAAGCAGATTGGTCTCCTGATGGAAAGAGTCGACCATCGCCTATAGACACCAAAATGTTAATGGTGCGTTGCTATCTTGTGACGAGGTCTAATGCCATATGCATAAGTTTACCTTACCCTCCAGACCGTAACATGACAGTGACAAGCACTTACGCAGGAATAGGTAAGGCGGTGGTACCAGACACGAGCGAGACAATGTAGAACTCTACCACCTAGTAGTTACGATGGTAGTGACTCGCATAGCCAATTGGTCGCCTTTTACGACCTGCTGGGCAGACGGCAGTTGGTCTATTCTTCAAAAGAGCCCGGGACCAACACGGGGTGCCTTAAATTTTCCTGCCGTATTAGTATCAGTATTCATCACTCACATCAGTTTGGAGGGTAATTTAGCCGGTGAATTTGTTGATGTGGCATTATCACTTTCTACATGGATAGCAAATCGCTTTTCATTCCCAGTTTAAAAGTGATTGCTGTCTCTGTCTAACAGATCAGCATCGTGGAAGTTTATTATGCATTTATACAAAAAATCTAAAATATTATTGCCCCGTACAACGTGAAGTTGCTATAAAAACAATGTTTGTAGCGCCAATCGTTAAGTTTGCTAATGAGCACTTACACTGAGATAAGCAATATGAAGCTAAGCTTTTAAGTACAACAAAACAAATATTTTTTAAAGTAGGTATAATTTTTCATGAAATATGTTAAGGTATTGATAAGAAATCAGTCTCGTAATACAAGCAAACTAGTATTATCTTGACGCCAAATCTCTTTAGGGATAGCCAGGAAGAGTCAAGTCTAAAAACATCACGATACGAATGGACCCCTATCTTTGCACTTCATAACTATAAAACTTAAAACTAAACTTATTCTAAAAAAGAAAAAGTTTATTTTAAAGTGATACCCAATTTCCCTAATGGATATAAAGGTGTAATTCATTGAAGGGTCGTAGCAGTGTTTCCGAATCGTGGCAATAAAAATTGGTCCAGATTCCATATCAAAAATAAGACGTTTTTTGGTCGCTTGCCAAGTTCATTATGAGCGTTCATGAAATTTCACATTTGAATTATTTTACTGTCTGACTTATAGCCGTTACTTAAATATTTGGTAAACAAGAAAAATATAACTCTGATCGATCAAATTTAATGTGTGAGCTAAAATAGCTTCTGTAAGTGGATCATAGCGTTATAGCCGCAAGATATACAAGCTAGCTTTGTTTTTAAATTTTCTTATAAATTTTACATCAAAACAATCAATCCATTTACTCGTACTATTGAGCGCATTCATAATTTAGACTTAACTTTTAATATAATATTTTTATAAGTAACAATCTGGCCCGGCGAATTGTGTACCGCCGTAGAATATATTCCTATCATTCATTCATTTATAAATAGTAGATTTTTAAGAAATAAAAATGTGTATATAGATTTTTTGGGCAAGAAACACTTGCAGGCATAGCCAGTGTACCCTATTAAAGTTTGATCACAATCTATCTTATCAATTTTTTTAGAATTCATAGAGAACAAGCATAAAATAGGTACTTATATTTTTACCTAATTATCTAATAAAAATGTTTAGTGCGGACACCCACGCACGGCACGCACACAGAAGTTTATTGTTTACAAAAGCGATTTACCGAACTCGCGACTAGACTTTTTAGTACAACGTACGGTGACCAGACACTGAATATTACTACACAAATTTCGTTGAGTTTTACTATATGATTAAGCAATGATGACCATTAACTTTCGTTTCCCGTAATGGAAAATTAAGAAAACAGTACCCGCGGTACTCTCAAACCAGCTGTTGAGTTGCGTGGCTTAAATATATTGCTTATTTTGTATATTTCATTCAATTTTACTATATTTTTAGAAAAGACACCGTATAGTATTTGAATATTTCAAACTGTACAAAGAATTTAAAAATATTCACAAAAAAGTAAAAATATTCCAATCCCAAATTATCGCCTCTGTAGTCTATGGTCTACCATCGGAGTTAATCACATGAGGTCCCGGGTTCGATTCCTTGGTCGAGCCAATCAAAAATGTATTTTTTTTTCAGTTTTATGATATAAACAACGTTGCCCAGAATTGGAAAAAGTGCCTGGTTAGCGATAGGCTAGCCACCTGCTATATTGTGGGGCTAAGTATCTTCTGCTAGTCGTGGGTGCACTTGTTGTACCTTTGTCTACCTCTTTGGGAATACGGGCGTGATGATACTTTTTGTTTTTTTTCAATTTTCAATTTTCTTTTTTTTTGTTTTTGTTTGTTTCAATTTTCTAAAGAACGTTCCTTATGTCCTGTATATACAGTGTTACTTTTAATTATAATTATAATAATATTTAATTCTGAAACATTTCCATATTTGTGTTAGCAATACATTTTTAAAACTAAATTTAAATATTTATGCTAGCAGAACATTTTTAAAATTAAAGGTCTGGCCAAATTTTAAAATTAGGAACTAAATATTGAATTTAAAGTGCGTTTTAATTATTATTGTAAAATTATTACATGATAATATAAAAATATTCGTTTAAAACTATCCCATTACCTTCATGAATACAATACACGGAGTCTTATGACTGAACTATGTAACGCTGGCAGTGTGTCATTTTACATTTACCTATAATTACGATACTATTATTTAATCTGTCGCTCTAAGTACATTTTCCCGATCACTTTTAATTTGGTTGAAGGCACTACAATATTTTAGTTCGAATATTGCGTAATTGAAATTATATCCACGCGTTTTTTTTTTGTGTCGGATAAAAATGAAATTTTGAATTTTTTAAGTTATTTTTTTTTATTACATAAATCGAAAGTATCGATTCTGAAAAGCCTCTGAAAATTTGGCCGGACCTTTGTAATCCTGTGTATAATTTCTTGATCCCACCGCAATGCTAAGCGCAAATTCATGGCCTATTTCATTTACGCAGTTATGTAGTCTATAACAGTAACTGTATACTAATGTGGCGCCGCTGGTCAGTACCACTGAAGGGTCATAGTGATAGAACCAGCGGGCCAGCTTCTTGTCAGTATGACGTCATTACTGTGGAGGTTGATGACGTCACACAAGGACAAGTAAGGGAGGGACAAGTAAAGGAAGATCTTCCCAGCCAGGCAAGGTGCACTGCCTGGGGACCGAAGTCCATTTAAGAAGCGATTGAAACTTGTTTATAGTGTTACAAGATAAATAATTGTGATATCGCGATTCAGGATTTGATTTCTAAATTTTATCATTTTCTATTTTTTATTATTTTTTTCTTGTAGCGTTTGCGATTGTTTGAGCCGTTACACCAATTTTCATCAAGATCGATTAAACTGTTCTTGAATTATAATGAAATTTAGACATTCAGACAAATGCTAAAATTGATGTTTGTATAAAACGAATATTTATCAGGTAATTAGTGACAGACGTTACAGATTTATGTAGTAGTATGTGTTATCTAACATGTATTCAACAATAACAGTAAAACGCATTCTCTTTCGTTAACATGTTTCAGGTGGAGTATCTAAAGAGCATTTATATAAACTTATTTTTACAAGCCACATCGCAAAGCTTGCTATATTATTACGGATTTTCCCGAATCCGTAATCATGCGCGATATATTTTCCGTCAAAAAAGGATATGTAGACATACATTCCCAGTCTTCAAAATGGGACATAAATCCTCAATTTCTCCAAACCCCGCCAAATCAAAACAAGAGTAGATCTGCGTCTAACTGGTAGGCATCTCGGAAAAGGCGGGAAAAAGCTAGCACATGTCACTAACATTGTGTTTACTAACTATATGGTAGAGTTTTGCACTGTCTCGCTATATTTTAGCTACCGTACATTTTTCTATTAGGAAATAATATGATATGCAGTTTTGAAAACATCTGTTCGTAGTTTAAATTAGAACATTATATAAAGTTGCTTTTATGATTTTAGCATAATCGCAACATATTGCATAATATTTTACACCAGATCATTAATCTAACAATAGCATAGCACATTAGGCATGAATCAGCTTCGAATGATCCACACGCCAGTCAAAGATTATCGAACTAGAACGCTAACACTTGCGGGATGCATTAAAACGCACGTGAAGCTAATTTACGCAAATAAATAATCTCTTAGGAATTTACAAAGTACAGGTAGATGAATCAAATGCTGACATTTGCGACTAATAAGTTTAGGCATTAAATTAAACCGTCATTCGCTTAGCATTTCTAAATGAAAACGGTTCGTCTAAACCAATGTAGTCTCTAACTAGAAACCCTTTATTTATAGTATGCCATATGTCAGATCGAACTCGTTCCAATTTCAAATTCTGTTTAAATATCTAATTGGATCGTATTTTTGTTTAAAGTGCTTCTAATAAGCTGGCCGAAATCACGCACATTGTTACAGTGGCAACAAACACATTGACGTGTGTTTACGCGTTCGCAATTAGATCATCCATTGATGTATTGGTGTTTTATTAGTAAGTCGGTGTGCAATGCGTCCGATTGAGAAGTAACGCGAGGGATCTGGTACTGATTAGCGAACGTACGTGTGTGCGTACAATGTTGCCATAGCAAAATTATTCGATGTGTGCGCTCGCGCATTAAGTATGCTTTGGATTTTATTATTTAATGATTCATCTTAGGGATGTAGAAATAGTCAGGAATGCTTGCGCCGTTCGTGTTGAAAAGCCAGTAATAATAGAATATTGGCACATCTGCTCTACTGTATAAGTTTTAATGTTATTACTCTTTTGCCGTATGATATTTCGTTCCAGGTTTATTTTAAGAGTGTTTTATAGTTTTAATTGTAATCCTCAGATTATTTCTCATCCGAAAATTTAAATTTTAACAGCTGCTTTATAATACCTCGTTGATGACAGAATTAGTATTGTTTATAACCATCACAAGAAATATAATTTTGTCTGATAAATTTCATTTACATTTGTTATACAAAATATCACGTATAAATTATTTATTTTCATCTGTTTTTTACTTTGTATTAGTACCTATGTATTCAAAATTAAAACCACGCATATGTATTCGCGTCAAATCTCAAGAACGTTCCTTATTGTGTGTTATTGCGCGTTATTTCTTGCTAATTTTAGGGTTCCCTACCCAAAGGGTAAAACGGGACCCTATTACTAAGACTCCGCTGTCTATCTGTCTGATCTTTTACATCCATGTGTTTTGCTTCGCGCAAAATTCGAACTAAAATGTTGTAGTGTCTTCAACCAAATTTAAAGTTATCAGGATAAATGTACTTAGAGCTTCAGATTACATAATAGTTTCTATCGTAATTATAGGTAAATGTAAAATGACACATTGCCAGCATTACTAAGTTCTTTCACAAGTCTTGGTGCATCGAATTCATGAATTCAATGGGATATTTTTAAACGAATATTTTTACATTGTCTTGTAATAATTAGGTATACAATAATAATTAAAATGCACTTTCAATTCAATATTTAGTTCATAATTTTAAAATTTTAAAAAGTAACCCTGTATACAAATACTGAAATATATTTAATAATTCACCCATAAATTTATTTACCCAAATAAAAAACATTTATGCTTATTTCACAAACAATTATCTCTGTCGGGAATCAAACCCGGGTCCCATCGATTCCGTGGTCAAGGCAGAGCTACAAATCAGTACAACAAGAGTGTACATGGATGCATTGTACCAATGTTCTAAGCGTAATAAAACAGTTGGAGTACGACACATATTATGTAAGTAGATACACATTAATATTAACTGTCGTACTTATTTATTTATTTAAATTTTACACACATACATTTGCATAGGTAGACTTAATGTCCAAGAGCATTCTCTGCCAGTTAACCTCAAAAGAATACAAAGAAGGCGCAAGGGGTGCACATGGAAAGCGAAAAATCAATGACTCGCTTAATTAAGTACACTAAGCACACAAATGAACTAAACACAAAACTTACACACAGAAAAATATACCAAAATCTATAATTATATATAATAAAATTATTATATTAATAAATATAGTGTGCAAGCATTTTTTTTAATTTAGTTTTATCGCAATTTTTTATTGTTTAAGTCGTGAAAAAATTATGAAATCAGGAAGAACCGAATTGATAAATTTGGTTATTATGACACTACTGTTTGACATTATCATGTTAATCAAAGTGTCTTAGAAGCACAACACATAAACACATAAGTTTGAAATTCCAGTGAGGATATTGGTGCAAACTATTGCTCTCATTCAAATTAGTATCAGCTTGTGTGCTATTTTACGCTATATAAGTAGAAAATACGGCATTGGTTTTAAATTACTTTAATAAAATAAGCAGTCATATGATATTCAACAACAGACCATAAAATATATTATGTAAAAACATAAATTAAGAAAAAACATTAAAAATCTCATTAGCTCGCCGCGCCATGAACAAACAAGATGGAAAACGAAAAACCGATACATTATCGTTAATCGCCAGTCAGCCTTAATTTACACAATTACTTTACACTTAACTATGTTCAACAAAAGAACAAGCGTTGCGTAACAACAACACGAAAACGCTTAAATCTAAAATTAACGTGTACGCAAAACCAACTTACAATGAGCTACAAAAAATATTGTGAGCCATACATTTGATTTATTTTATAAGAGTTTTGGCGTTCTATTTGTAATAGTCACCACAATAATCAAGTCCTATAATGCTTAATCATTAAACATGAATTATGAACATTTGCTGGAAAAAATAAGTACTCGTGCTATTTTGTCTATAAATAAATAATACTGTTACTGTTGGGAAGAAAAGTTCCCATCGGTCGTTTTGCCTTATTAACTCACATATTTAATAAGTATTATATATATTTTTATATCTCGTAGGATAGCAAACAAGCAGACGATTTTACTATAAACACCGAACATGTTAATGTTGCATTGCTATCCGTGTGACAGGGTCGAAACAATACATGCATAATTTTACCGACTACCTTACCCTCCAAACCGGAACATGATAACATGACAACATGACCGACGTTGTTGCGGCAGGAATTGGTAAGGCGGTGGTATTAAAACCCAGTCGAGGCGTTGCATATTTCTACCAACTAGTCAAAATAAATATATAAAATTTAAAAAAAACCATTCCAAGTATTGAGCCCGGGACCATATGATCCGAGCTAAACAGACTTACCTACTTAACGCCGGTCATACACGCTAGTGTGTGTCGGAGATGATAATCTTTACAATTTAACTGTAAAGGTAACTAAATGTGATATACACACACATGTGCAGACAAACCCGTAAGATACAACCTAACGTGTACGGCCTGCTTAAGCAAGCAAAAAATTATATACTTACAAAAAATTATTAATACGCTTATTCTATCGTAGAGAAAATAGAACGAATTAAACATTGTTAGATGCTCAAAATACCACAATTAATCAGTGTGTTATCGAGCGAAATGGACGTTGTTTGCACACTTTATTTTGAGAATAAAGAAAACGCTTAAAATATAAAATTCAACAAGGAAGAAAACTAGCCAAAACTATTTTAACAACTTTTTACTGTTTTGGTCCGGGTGATTTTTGAAGTACAGGATATTTGCCTTCCGGTCAGCCATAATATTATTATCAATCTAGTAGTCGCGCTGGTAATAAGACATTTATGCCGGGTTTCTATAATCAACAATCCGTCATTCCTAACAGTAACCATTAGCAACTAATAGGTACCTACAATAATAACAAAGCATTCCACGAGTTGTTTGGATATTTTCTTTATTTTATAAGATAGCAAACAAGCAAATATCGCTTCACATAGAAAGAGACAACCATTGCTTACAGACACCAATGATGTTAATGATGCGTTACTATACATGTAGCGGAATAGTAATGGTACTTAATACAAGTTTACGGGCTACATTACCGTCAAAATTGGAACACAACAGACACAAGCTCTGACGCTCTTGCGGCAGGAATAGGTAAGGCAGTGGTACCAGGCTCGGGTGAGACAATGCAGAACTCTACCATCTAGTATACGATGAATGACTATGTGAATCACTACGATGGTAGTGACTCGAATAGCCAATCGTTTACCTCTTGTGAACTGCCTGTCAAAACTGCAGGTGGTCTATTTTTCAAAGAAAGCCTAGAGGACGAGGGAATCTTTGTACATTTTATTGGTGCATAAATATAAATGAATTAAATAATAAAATTAACTATCAAATAACTTAAACGCAGTAACACTGCGAAAACCTTCTTTTAATTTACCTAGTTTCTTAAACTCAGAATTATAATTTAACCATTTTTTTTGTGAATTAATAAATGAACGAATAAAAAAATTAATGTTTTTTTTATTATATATAAGTAATATATACATTGTACGCAATTTTATAAGGAATAAAGCAGACTAGATTTTGTATTCAATCAGTGCATTAATCTGGAAGTTATGTAAAAAAAATAGTTTCACCAAAATCACCAAAGAAAGCATCGTGAAAATAGTCGAAAAAGTTCCTAGTATCTCGAAACGTGGAGATCTGGTGAAAACTCGATTTATGAAAATCAGTAATTTCCTCATCTACGTACATAACGAGAAGTTATGTTTGTTCAATAATATTATAAACATGAAAATTTGCTCAGTCATTATAAATGTAGTTTAAGTTTGTAGTTTAAGTAAAATAATGTTTGGAAGGATATACTTTCATTTTAATGGAAAGTATGTCCTGGAAGGACATACTTTCCTTTTAAAACTCCTATTAAAATTAAAAGTAATGTATGTCCTTACAAGCATTATTTTTTGCAAATCGGCTGAGAAACGATCGAATTCTGAAGTGACAAACATAAAAAAATACAACATAATTAAGAACCGCCAACATTTTGGGCAGTTGGATTAAAACAACTAACAACGTCAACCATTGACGTCAACTAACTAAATAACTACGCGTCTGGAAAGCATGGTAAAAATAAAGAGCCATTGATTATTGTAATTGCTTTATGCCTAACAAGTAAAACGTTGATTAAATCGGAAACGACAACGTGTCATGAATAATGAAGGAGCGTATGAAGAAGTTAATAATATTTCTATTCAAATTCAATATCCTTTTGCGTAATCAGTACATATATTTTGGCTACAGTTGTTTCTACTCTTTTTAAACGACTTAATAATTAGGTTAATAGTTTGACCTGTATTATTTTAATATCTCAGTTTTTATACATATATCATAAGATAGCAAACATGCAGATGGGTCCCCTGATGGAAAGAGTTAACCATTGCCCATAAACACCAAAGAGGTTAATAGTGCATTGCTATCTTGTTGCGAGGTCTAATGCCACATGCATAAGTTAACTGGCTACCTCCAAACCGGAACACGACAGCGACAAGCACTGACGCTATTATAGCAGGAATAGGTAAGGCAATGGTACCACCTAGTAGCCACGATGGAGTGACTCGCATAGTCAATGCTTTGCCTTTTACGATCTGCCTGATAGAACGGTAGTTGGTCTATTCTTCAAAGGAGCCCGGGACCAACCTTATGCACTAATCCAGGTGATCATCTATATGTGTGCCTTTCATCCAAATCGGTTCTTGCGTGTAATGCTGGGTATCCACTTGAGCAGCCTCGTGTTGAGCTGCCTCATTTTGAGCGTGCCGCAGGCTGCGTAAGTGGATACCTAGATACAAAACAAATTTTGCCGCGTACCGAGCACACACCAATATCTCCACTCATTGCACGGCTCACACTGAGGAGTGAGGCGTCTTTGAGCATGGCCATTTACCAACATAATTCGGATCGCTGTGCAACCGCCCGTTTGGTTCAAGTCGTGGCAAGCCTCGACTCGCGGCACGGTATGCACTAGAGCTGCCTCGGGACGACGCAGCCGCTCAGGGCGAGGCTGTCTCAAATGGATACCCAGCTGAAGAGTAACAAACATCCATCTAACCATCCAAACATATTTTGCATTAATAACATTAGTAGTATCTATAGGTTACCTACACTAAGTTTTTACTACTATTAAAACCGATATAACATTTTTATTTAAAACATCGAAAAATATCGGAATTACACGTATAGTAAAAATAATTAAAAAAGTGTCTTCGCGCCGTATCCCCAAAGAAGTAGGCAGTGATATAAATGCATCCACGATTAGCCAAAGATACTTAGTTCCGCAGTGTGTTGACTTAATGAGATCCTGGGTTCGATTTCCGAGTCAGGCAATCCAAAAATGTGTTTTTCCAGTTTTCTGGTAAAACAACGTTGTTCGAGACTAATTGTGGTTGCACTAGTTGCACCTCTGCCTACCACTTCGGGGATACGGGCGTAAAGATACTCTCTTATAAGCAAAATATTTAAATTATGATGATTTTTCCCCGTGTTGGTCCCGGGATCCCCTTGAAGAATAAGCCAATTGCCGTTCTGTCAGGCTGGTTGTAAAAGGCGACCGATTGGCTATACGAGTCACTACCATCGTGGCTACTCGGTGATCGTTTTGCATTGTCTTGCCCGGGTCAGGTACCACCGCCTTACCTATAGCTGCCGCGATAACGTCGGTGCTTGGTACTATCGTGTACTGGTTTGGAGGGTAAGGTAGCCGGTAAACTTATGCATGTGACAATAGACCTCGCCACAAGATAGCAACGCACCATTAACAACTGTGGTGTCTATAGGCGATGGTTGACTCTTTCCATTAGGAAACCCATCTGCTTGTTTGCTATCTTATAATATAAATAAAAGATATAAAGACTGGATCTTATCGCAATTACTTGCTGGATTGTTTTTTCGATATTTCGATATGTCCAAACAAACGTAGTTACGTGTTACAGTGTGTTTTCTTGGGGTTATTCTCTTACGAGTTCCGTTAATACAAGTAAAATATTACGAAAAATGGTAGATCGTTGTGTTGGTTCATCATATTTTAACTACCCGCAGCATTTCAGTTCGCCATAGTTATGGTGTCTTCAACAGTCTTGAAATATCATAAAAATAGTCATGTTAAGAAGAAGAAGATTTGATTGAAATTTGGTACAAAGATAGTTTGAGTCCCGAGAAAGGATATAAGATAGTTTTTATCCCGGAAATCCCACGGGAATATAAACTATGCGGGTAAAACTCCGAGACTATCTTTTAAACCAAGGTAATAAGGTTACTTTTATTTTAGAAACTTCCACGCAGACGAAGTCATAGGCACAGCTAGTATAATATAATATTGTTGTTAAGCAGCATAACTGTACATTGTAGTTATAAAAAAACCTCTTCAACTCTTATACATAACATTAACTCAAGACACTTATATTAATAAAAAAACAAACACGCTTAAATCAGAACAATTCCAGGGTAACAAAGTCAAATTTCGTCACACTTTAGTAATATTAGTGTTGACGCTTAATGAGTTACAGTAACGCAATGAAGGCACTTTTGATTATGAGTACACGGGCCATTACGAACTTGGTGTTCGTGAAAGTAATTACGATTAAACTCATTCCTTTTGATAAAAATATTATAAATGAGCTTTCGGAATTATGCTGGCATTTTTATTGAGGCTACGTTATTTTTAAGGAAAAGTATAGTCATTGTCATGCAATGAAACTTTGAATTTATTCCTAAAGATAATTTTCATTCGCATTAATCATCGAATATTAGGATATTTAAATTATAAGAATCTTTGTTACCCGCGATTTTGTTTGCGTGACTGAAAACATTATTTCTTTTTTATCAGTCGGGTAAATAGGCTAACAAGTGGTATAGTTTTTGATGAGCTACAAGAGATTAGCGGAAAATAAAAATAAACAACTTTTCAGCAATATATAAGCGCTACTCTATCGGAAAATAAATAATCAGGACGGGACTTTTTGTAGCAAACGAGCTGTCACAAGAAAATAAACAGGGAAATTAAAAAAATAAACACTATCACGCCGCTTCCATTTAGGAATAGGTAGAGTGAGAATAACGTTATTTATCAAATTTTTATATTTGACAGGGTTTACTGATTTCTCGAGTAGCAAAGTTTGACGACTACCGCTGACCACGTACTATAACTGGTACTGATAGCTCTTTAATTTAGACAGATACTTTTAGTTTTAACTCTTTTACGAGCTGACAGAAAAGTCTCGTGAGTCACTTGTACTTTTATTGCACTTATACGTGTTTTCAAGGATAAAGACAAAAAATATTTTGTTATATATCATTGAATAAATAAATAAATATTCACGGGACAAATTACACTTACTGATGTAACCCCAAAGTACGCAAATTATTTAAAAAAGTATCTTCACGCCCATATCCCCGCAGGGGTAGGTAGAGGTACAACAAGTGCACCCACGATTAGCCGAAGATACTTGGTCCCACAAATGTGATAGGTGGCAAACCTATCGCCAACCGGGCACTTTCCAATCCCGGGCAACTTTGTGTTTCTCAGAAAACTGAAAAACACTTTTTTTTTAATGTGCCCGACCCGGGAATCGAACCCGGGCCCTCATATGGTCAACGCCAACGCTGGACCATATGGAACTAGACCACAGAGGCGAATTTATTTGTGTTATGGGTGTTAGTCAACGATACTAATACATAAAAATACATGTATAAATACTAGAATATATTTAATAAACACCCAAACCCGGAAATACAAACATTTATGCTTATCACACAAATGCATGTCCCCGTCGGGGATCGAACCTGATCATTAGATAGCAAACATGTAGATGGCTGTCCTGATGGAAGGAGAAACCATCACCTATAGATATCAAAGATGTTAATTATGCGTTGCTATTCATGTTACAGAATGGCAATGCCAAATGCATAATTCAACTGGCTGCCTTACCCTCCACAACCAAACATGGCGATGAAAAGCATTGACGCTATTGCGGCAGTAATAGGTAAGACGGTGGTGCTATATACCCGGCGAGACGTTGCGTAACGCTACCACCTAGTCAAGTCGTCACGATGGTAGTAACACGTATATTTAATCGGTCGCCTCTTACGACTTGCTTGGTAGAATGACAGTTGATCTATTATTCAAAAGATGCCCTTCAAAAGAGGGCCAACACGGGGTAACTAATAAGTTTAAACTTTAATTATTATGTAAGATCGTGTATTCGATATGCAAAGAAAACTTCAGGTTTGCAAGTTTTTTCAAGAGATTATCGTAATAATATAAGACTAAGTCTTAATTTAGTGCACTACAGAGCAAGAATATAATTTTTGATAACGTTTTTTTAGAACGAAGACAATCAGTTATTTTTCAGGATGAATACAACCATTGTAATGTTCAATAATATTTAATTTTATGCATTTTTCCAATAGGATATGTGGTCCTAAAGTACAACACAGAGACAAAATGACGAAAATATTATTGTTAGATATTAAAAAATTACAAAATCAGTTCACTTTAACATTTTTTTTTCACTAGTAAGTATTTCAATAGAAACCTAAAATATTTATACTAAGTATGTGAATTAAGGTAATGCTCAATATCCTGATTTTTTTAGTTTGTCTATGAACTCATTTATTTAGAATTATTGTAAAACACTATAAATCCTTGCACGCAATTGTTTGCCGATCAAATTTTGAACCTGCGGTAAATCGAATAATAAAGACAATCTTGCAAAATCCTTCGAATAATCTGCTCTCATTATTACGATATTGCTCTGGAAAAAACATGAAAACACGAAGTTTTCGTTGCGAATTGAATACGCGCCCTTAACCTTAAGTATATAACAGTTACATTTTATTTAATCTTATATATATATATATATATATATATATATATATATATATATATATATATATATATATATATATATATATATATATATATATATATATATATATATATATATATATATATATATATATATATATATATATATATATATATATAAATTTGACTAATTTTGGTTTTGAATTAATGGTAGTAGTCCAGGGAAGGTTGTAGTAGTTAAAAGGTGAAAAAACGTAGAAAAAAGTTAAGTATCGTTAATTTTTTAATATAATTTTTAAATAAATAATAAATAATTATATAAAATAAATAATAAATAAATAAAATAAATAATTTAATTGTTATATAAATAAATAAATAAAAGAGTGGTTGAAAAGGTAGAACAACGTTTGCCGGGTCAGTTAGTTATTAATATAAAAGAAGAATAGTTTATTAATACGTAACCATAGACTAATTAATTATCTTATTAGGTATTCTTGCTAATTTTAGTGATTAATACCAGAGCATTTGTTAAGTTATAGCTGGGATAGAGTAAAATAAATCTTATGGACTACGAAAATATATCATTAATTTGTATTTGGATAGTTTTGATTATTTTATCAATATATCAATTAAAATGTATAACGTAGAGACAATGATAATTAAATAACAAGAAAAAGATTTGAATGGGTGCAGTTATTTTGTTTTTTATGTTTTTAGGTTTATCAAGTCTTCTTCATTTGTTTATTACGCAGTATAAATTTTATAGCAGCTACGACTGTATGATGAAAGGTAGTAGGTATGTTTGAATTTATAGAGAGCTTAGCAATAATTTTGACTATAGCAAAATTCTAACATGTTTTATTCAGTTATGTGTGAGTGCAAAAAATTAAGTTCATATTAAAATTATAAATGCTAATGCCAGGTTCCCGTAACAATTCGCCATTCGTAGCAGTGCGTTAGCAATAACCGTTGGCAACAAAAATAAATAATGATACATTTCACAAGTTCTTCGGACCATTTGGTAATTTGATATTCAGAGCAACAGTTTTAGCTTACGTCTCGTAGAAAATGTTACAACTCGTAATATAAACGAGTCGTTTTATTCATATAGGAACCAGCGACAAGTCGCTGAACCGATTTTAATGAAATTTGGCATGGAAATGGATTTGAAGTCAAACAAAGGCTAGGTTATTTTTCAAAATCAATCCTAAATAGGATGAAAGTTTGTACCGAAAACTATATGGACGACATGTTAATATATTCGCACGCGAAGCTGCGCGGATCAACTAATCAAACAATAAATATACCTATATTATTTCAATCTTAAATATATGTATGTTTTTTTATTGTTTTTTGTATTTTTTAGGGTTCCAAACCTCATAAGGAAAATATGGAACACTTACAGGATCACTTCATTGTTCGTCTGTCCGCCTGTCAAGATCCTTTTTCTCAGAAACGCTTAGAGGTATTTAGTTGAAATTTACACTGGGATTCACGGCCCCTTAAAAAATCAAACGTAAAAATCAACGCGATCAAAAGAGATGACCATTTACTTTGCATTTTTGCGATTCAAAATGGAATCAAAACCTATAGGGTGCTTTCCGTTGATCTAGCTAGAGTTACGACATTTGATAAAAAGCAATGTCTTACAGGACATGTAAAGGAAAATATCCGATAAACTTAAATTTTTAGTTATATTACAAAACAAAACGCAATAAAAAATATGGCAGTTTATGTCACATATTTTGCGATATAACATGGGAATCAAAACCTACAGGGTACTGTTTGTTGACCTAGAATCATGAAATTTATATTTAGTTAAGGTTATGTACAAGTTTGTACGGAACCTTTGGTATGCGAGTCCAACTCGATTTGACCGGTTTTTAATAGTTACAGCTAATAATAATAGAGTAGAAAGAAAACAGTAGACCGGTTTTTAATAGTTACAGCCAATAATAATAGAGTAGAAAGAAAACAGTAATGTGGATAGTACCCTTGGAATATTATTTTATTACCACATACCACATGAATACTAATAGACACGCCATTGGGAAGGAAACGTGTTACCGCGCATATGAGCAAACGCGCCTATCACTGTCAAAGGCGTCATACATTTGTAGATATAATATATCGTGAAAAATAGAAATAAACCATGTTGTACTGTTTTATCGTAACGAAAGAGATGGTAAGGTTTAAAAATTACCCTTGAAGTGATTTTATTTCATCAGTTAGTGGTATAACTCTGTATTTCTGTGTATAATTGCAAGCTACTTTAACAAATTAAGAAATTGCCTTGAAAGACTTATCCATTTAATCCGTGGTTATTACAGAACGTCGTAATAGATGCTTTAATTTACTTTGTTATTAATAAGACAGCGGAACGGTAATAATTTCGTGAACACAAAAATTATGTTCATGTCTGGAAGTTAGAACTACCATGAAAGACCTAGAGTACAATGAATGAACTAATTCAGCAAAGTCTGATGAATCTGAGATCTAAGAGTTTGACGGTGTCAAATATAATATCTTGCTAAAATATTAACTAAGCTGCGTGAAATTAACCACTTTTTTCTGGTAATTAGTTAATTCCAAAAATAGCCTTAGATGCATAATGGACCAGTCGGACTTAAATTTGAATTTAAAATTTAAAAAAAACTGATTAATTATTTGAATAAGTAACTTCACATAGCAATGTATATTCACATACACACAAGAACTAAAAATATGATGATACAATTCTTGCCGCGTCAGGCAAAACATGCATGGATTTACGAAAGAACTTACTCTCGAACTTTATCAAAGCATAATAACTAGACATTGTTTCTATCATTAGCCAAGTAATCGACCATTTTATCATTCATACTTCCGGCAAAGTAAATCTAGACTGCAATTCGTTAGCAAAGAGGGGCATTAAACGGCACTTGGACAGTCAGTCACAAAAAATTATTTCTAACTACATTCACTTAGATTACTTATATTTTGAGACACTATACGTAACATGAAAATTTTAATAAGGCAGATGTGATAGACTTTAGAAACTTGCTGATTTAACCTAAATATTTTGATAAATAATTCTTATGAATAAATATAAATAAATATGATCATGCCAGTTTTCTTGCAAATAGGCAGAATGTTAAGAATCATTCCGGTTTAGCACAATTCAATAGTTGTAAGTATTTGCAAATGTTAATATATTTTATTTGGATAGCAAAATGAATATTACCACATTTTACTAACGTCATACAGACTAATATTTGTTTCATAAATAGCTTAGACCGACAGCTTCACTCGCTCATTAAAGGTAAGGATCCTACATACAACCACAAGATTTTGAGCTGGTATCAAGATTTTGATTTTTAGGATATTTACACTGCGAATGAATCAAAACCAGCCCCTTATAAGCAGAGGCTAATCAGTAGCTTATTGTATTAAAATCATTAATTAAAAGCAAATATTATAAAAAATCCCTACGATAGATAGATCTTGTTCTATTAGACATGACATTGAAAAATCAGGCTGTATAAGTAAAAAACAAACGTTGAAAATTAACTTACCGCCTCACTTATCAATATAAAAAAATCCGTTGTTCTAAATATGGAAAATTAATACCTAAATATAGCACGACGAATATTTTTTTGTTGTGTTCCTTATTGTTAGGGAAATAACGTAAGGGAAATTTCGAAAATTCACTTAATATCATAACAACACCTTCATAATAATTAAAGATCATATATACAAAAAACAATTGCTTCATTATGTGGTCGGCTGAACTAATTTTAAATAGTCTATTTAAACCCGAAACCTCAGAAACAGTCTGTAGAATATCGGTCATTAAAGCTTGGGTTCGAATACTACGGTTAAGAAAATTAATGTCGTCAAATGTACCCTCTGTATGTCGGAGGACACGTGTAGTCGCCGGTTATCACAAAATATAACAAACGTTCACGTTGACCAACGCGGAGCGTGGAGACTGGAGACCCATCTCACCATTATAACAACCAATGAATAATGAGGAATTTGAATATTTAATTACGTTTACGTTTAATCCATAGGTGAAAGAATCAGTTTAATATTTTTTGAATTTATCCATTATAACATTACACATGAACGACAAAATTTTTCCTCCTCGTAATATTAGTTTTTGAATTTTTTTAAATCGTAGATGCTCAGATGTTATCGCGCTTGACTGTATTTTCTCCACGTTTCCCATATAACTCTCCATCAGTGATAATTTATTAATTTCGTCTTTTCTTTGTTTGTTCCCCAATGATCAATGTTCTCCCTCGAACACAATGATAAGGGTTTGTTTTCGTGATTGCTCTTTGTTAATCATACTTTCTTAATTAAGGAAAAGTTGGAGTTCGGAGCTAATTTGAGACGATCGAGCGATAAGAAACGTAGTTTGTTCGGTTGTGTTAATGAGTTCGCAACAGTAACATTGCATGCTTGAAGAATTGGCTGCTAAATTTATGGTAAAGTAATATTAGATTGTTTTGTATCGAGAAAATCTATATTATAATACGCCGATATAAAATAAAGCTCCGATTTTTTTTAAAATATAAAGTAATTGTCATAGAAAACATTTTATTTATGAGCTAGCAAAACAATAGAGTATAATTGTTTTTAATAAATTAAAACGAATAATCTTTGAATATTTATTAATAAGTCGAGTGGTTAAAGACCCTCAAAAATAAACATCTCAAAGTTAAACACACAAACTATGTTTATGACACAAACGTTTATCTCTGTCAGGAATTGAACCCAAGCCCCAACGATTGCATAGCCCATAGCCAGGGTTACTAATCATTCAAACCATGCGGTGGATAAATCAAAACTTGATCTTGGCATCCGTGCCTCTCACTCCTCCAGATCACATTAATCTGTAGGTCCAAATTTTCATTGATACTAATAAAGCTAATGAGGTGGCAAATCACTATATAGTATAAAACAAACTCGCTTTCTCTGTCTGTCCCTATATCCCTATGTATGCTTAAATCTTTAAAATTGCGCAACGGATTTTGATGCGGTTTTTTTAATGGACAGATTGATTTTTGGAAAGGTTTTAGTATATAAATCTTTCCGATATTCCCACGGGACCAAAAGCTACGCGGGTGAAACCGCAGGCAGGTCGCTAGTATATAATCCAAACTTTCACAATTATAACGTTAATACAGATTGTTACAGCCATACTTGGACATACTATACACAGTAAGAACCAAATAACAAGCAAATATATTTACAACTTACTATAATTTGGTTAGATCACTTTGTGTATCACTTTGTTAGTTCTTTAAAATTTTCAGTTGTCTTCTGTCTTTTGAAGCTAACTGTGCTACTGGGATTTTAATATACAGGCTTACAGTGAGTTTGTTTCATTTCTTACATCACTTTTTTCCTTTTTAGTGGCATTGGAAGGGCACCCGCATAAGATCGCGGGAATTTGCAATTTAAATAGCTTTTTTCGTTGACCTATTGATAAGCTCCAGGCTCCTGATATTTTTCATAAAAGATGATACCACCCCGTCTCACACGGATATCCAATCTATGACCCCATAATCTAAGCCGAACAGACAGACTAGTAGTCAAAGGTATTTATATACGAGCTTACATCGACCGCCGCGTTGGTCGAGTGGTTAGCGGACCTAACTACTAGTCGATGGGGTTCGGGTTCTATTCCCGACAGGGAGAAAAATTTCTGTGATGAGATGTTTGTATTTCTGGGTTTGGGTATTTATTATGTATGTAACAATATTTATATATGTATTTCTAAGTATTAGTATTGTTGACCAACACCCATATTTCAAGCAAATAATTTGCTTACTTTGGGGCCAGATAGATTCGTCTAATTTGTCCAGTAATTTAGGTTTATGGGTGTTAGTCATTGACTACTAATACATAAAAACACATATATACTGTTACATGCATAACGATACCCAAACCCAGATATACAAACATCTGTCCCATCACAAAAAATGTTGTCCCTGTCGGGAATCGAACCCGAGCCCCATCAACTCGTAGTTAGGTTCGCTAACGACTCGACCAACGCGGCGGTCGCAATAAATCAATATTAGGCTTCAACTGAAGTATTTTATTAGCAAGTCCATTTTAATAATGAACACACTACGGAAGTTGATATTAAACTTGTGTATTTTTTCTTACTTTTAAAACAAGCAAATATCTTTATTTTCTTCATTAAGTAAACTATAGTCCTTGTAAGTATTCCGAGTTGTTTCAAAATTTATCTGTTAAATTATCTGTAATACAATACACATTTTAAAATCAATTACTAATTTATTGTAAAACTAGCTGTTGCCAGCGACTTCGTCCGCGCGGACTTCGTTTACTCAGCACAACACCTCCCCGCTAGGTAATAGCGTGATAATATGTAGCCTATATGTTAATCCGACCTGATAGTAATATTTATGCAAAATTTGAAGTAAATCCATGCAGTACTTTTTGAGTTTACCCCGTACATACATACAGACAAACAGACATACAGACAAACAGACAAAAATTCCAAAAAACTATATTTTTGGCTTCGATATCGATTATAGATCACGTTCCAAGTATTTTTTTTTTATATTAAATGTACAGTTTTGACTTTCTTACGATTTTATTATATGTATAGATGATAAAAATGCGTTGGTTACTAGGCAAACTTTATATTGACAATGATCGTTCTCCGTTCTATGATCTTTAAATTTGAAGTCAAAAAGTTACATTTAGGCCAAACACTAAGTAAACAATACTGCGCATTTTTAAAACGCATGCATAACGGGGAATCAGTTCATAATGCTATCCCAAACTCGCGTAGCCGAGGGGATATTTTCCTATCAATCTTGCAGATGATAGCTCGCTATCACTCGACTCCGCATAATGCTCGCTACAGATAGCTGTCTTGGGCACGAAGCCTGCGAGCCTCGCAATTTATTGTTTCACGATCTCAAGCGCATTATTAAAACGGTTTGATACGTAAAGGTGTTGCTGTTGCCTGAGGCCCCATGCACCAATTACTTTGCGCCGTGCTTGCCATAGTCGCTTCAGTTTAACAATAGCTTGACTTTTAGAGGCATTTACTCTTCTTTGCTTTATTTCCTTATTCTAGTAATTACTTTATTGTGGGTACTAAAACCCTTTGAATGTTTTGAAATGTAATGTATGATTTGAGCCTTTCTCTCTATGTCTCTATGGCTAAAATCGTGTCTCTATACGCCACACGGTGCACAGTGCGGCATGCTCAAGCTGCGATGCCAAAGCGATGCCGCTATAGCATTCTGCATATAAAAAATCGTGATCTACCTCATAATTAACCTATACAGCTGGGATTATGAGGTCCTGAGTTCGATTCTTGGTTCACGCAAAAGTATTATTGAGATTTTTTCGAGGTTTTTTCGAAAATTAAAAATCTCTGTAGCAGTTCAGAGTCTGGCAGATGGTTTGTTACTACTCTCGTACTTCGGATGAGCACATAAAGCTGTCCATCCTGTTTATCGCTAAAATTGTCGATAATTATTTTTATGTAGATAAAATACGGCGATGGGGATTATAACTCATCTCGCCAACCGATAAACAGGTGATTGTTTGTTTCTTTGTTTTGAATAGGCTCCGAAACTATTGAACCAATTTGAAAAATTATTTTAGCATTAGTATCTTACATTTGTCCCTGATGAATATAGATTATAGAATATTTTCAAAAACGTTAGGTATTCACATAAGAAATTTAATAATGTAACCCAAAGTGTCAAAAAAAACAAAAAACCTTATATTGCGTGCGCTGTGGAAATTATTGACAATAGAGCAAAGTGATGTACTACAGCTTTATAGGGGACATCAATATCTACAAAAAAGTCGGCGAAACTATAATATGTCTATCTTTTACGGTAATGCCACAATTACTATTTTTTTAAGTTAACATATGCAATAGTATGGAGTCGGTATAAACTAGGCAATAATGGCACATCACTATAATACAAATAATTTGACCGCTTTTGTCGATGAAACCTGCCAAAATTAATTCTAGATCAAAGACGTACTTTTGAGACTAAGTTAACAGAGTGATTATTATTTTTTTTTGGATGCGCCAATAGGCATTGGAAAGACGTTTCTTGAAAATTTGATAGTTGCTAAAATAAGACAACCAGGGAAAATAGCAATCGCAGCTCTTAAAGGACGAAAACCTGCTCTTTCTACTTTTAAACTTCCGCTATCCGTAAATCTTGAGCAACAATCTACATGTTCTATCCGCAAAAATGGGCATCTTGGTAAATTACGACAAGACGCCTCATTGATTATGTGGGATGAGATAGGTATATGATTATATGATTGAGGTAGTGAACAGAACCTTGTAATTTCTAACAAACACCTCTGCTCACATGGGGGATCACAGATAGTGATTTGTCACAAAAACTACAAATATTTGGGCAAGGAATTTTTCCTTTTCCAAATTTAAGCAGAAATTATGACGTACTTCTGGGTGAATCTCTACAGGGAAACTCTGACTCAATAAATTTAATGGCTTATGTTTTGCAGACATGATATTTTCACAAATATTAGAAACAAAAATTAAATAAAAGAACATTAAAAAACAATAATTAACTTTAAAATAAAATAATCTCACATATTGAAAAACAACAAAAAATATATAAAATCAAAAAATAATTAAATATTAAAAAAACTACAAAAAAAACATTTACATAATAATATACAAATTTTTTTCATGATGTACTCTTTTTTAGTGACCCCCGACGCAAAAAGGAGAGTGTGTTTGATAAAATTTATATTTTTTGTATTTTTTTAGTAAATACCCGGACGAAGCCGGGTATTTACTAAAAAAATTTGATATACAGACATACATCATAATTCACACACATATATACATATTATATTTTAATTAATGGTAAAATAAGTTGTGAAATTTATAAAACATAAGTACCTATTTATTTTTAGTCTAGTCGAATTTCGACCAAAGGGCGAAAGCCAGTATGAATAAATGTATGTAGCTTACAAACTTCAGTTTCGGTGAGCCGACACTTGTTTGGATGCCTATCTTCTTAAGTATGGTGTTAAGCAAAGCAGTCTAACATCGCCTGTTTATCGTATTCATTAATCTGCTCATCGATAACTTAAGTAGGACTGAATTGACTGCTCTATTTAGGTTTTAATGATCAAAAGTTTAGGCTATGTGCACGATATGTTTATGCTCAGACTATCAATTTTTTATGTTTATGCTTAGCCTTCTAAGTTTGACAACAGACTTTAGCCATAAACGTAACAATACTTATACATTTGACTATACAGAAAGCCTGAAACTATATCCATTTTCTTGACACAAAGTCTTGAGTATATCACTAAATACAAGGAACAAAAATAATCTTGTTGAGCATGCATCTCGTCTCCACAGAATAACTAACCATTTTATGGGGCAATGTATACGCTTTTACACTAAACTTCCCTAAAATATAAGGGATTTATCAGTAAATAAAGAAATCCATAACCACTTTAAACAAATGTCAAATTAAGTGACGTAGTTAAATGTAAAAATCCATTAAAAATCAACAAAACAGAAGCAGTCACGATATTAAAACAATTTTCTTTAGCTTCAATAAACAAAATCGATTGGGCTTAATTGCAGTATGATCAATAACTAATTGTGTTCCCCACACGTATGGACGATAAAGAATAATTACTGGCTGCCAGCCAAATAAATCGATCCACATCAAAACTCGAGGTTAATCCATCAATTAGATATTACACTGTGATTGAGGCTAACTTTTTTTGAGCATATGGTATTATAGAATGGGAAAACTTGTAAGCATTGTGATTAAAGCTTGTTGGTCCGGGCCCTCTAAAGAATGGACGATATGTCATTCTAACAGCTATCATCTAGCAATTCGTAAAAGGCGAACGTTTGGCTATATGAGTTACAACCACCTTAACTATTAGGTGGTAAAGTTCTGCAATGAAACGCAACATGAAAAAATGTCTGTGTGCTTGTTTTATCAACCGAATTCCCAAAAGGAGTAGGTGATCAATTCGACTATATGTTTTTTTTTTATACAGGGTTACTTTTAAAGTTCTGGCCAAATTTTCAGAGGCTGTTCAGAATCTATAATATGTTCGATTTATGTAGTAAAAAAATAATTTTAAAAATTCAGAATTTGATATAAAATCCGACACAAAAAACAAAACGCATGGATATAATATTAACTTAGCAAAATTAGAGCTAAAATATTTTAGTGCGTTCAACCAGATTAAAAGTGATCGCGAAAAATGTACTTAGAGTGACAGACTACTTAATAGTTTCTATCCTGATTATAGGTAAATGTAAAATGACGCACTGCCAGCTTTACAGAGTTTATTCACAAGGTTCGGTGCATGCAATTCATGATCTTAGTGGGATATATGTTAAACGATTATTTTATATTATCTTGTAATAATTTTACAATAATAATTAATTAAAACACACTTTCAATTCGATATTTAATTCCTAATTTTAAAATTTGGCCGGACCTATAAAAGTAACCCTGTATTTGTTATCTCAGATCTCGGTTATTTATGAACTGATTTTATAAATTTTGCTTTTGTTTCAGAGAGTATACTCCCGGGGTCGTCCCATGATGCCATTTTAATTTGGTGTAGATGTGATGCAGGGTTCCGGAGGTATAGGAAAAGGGAAGTAGATTGCTGCAGTTTTTATTTTAATGAAATTATTGCTCAAATGGACGCTATCATTTTATGGGAATTAATTTGGGAACATTAATAACGAGTGAAATTAACTTTTATTCCTTCGGAGAAGACGTTAATGTCGCGTCTTCTTACGTTGTTTTACAACATATCGACAAGTCCATTTATTGGGTGTAGGAGTTCTGCTATTACTACGCAAGTGCGTTACTAGTGTTTGCCGCTACGTTAATTCTTATAACCGGTAAATTACAGCTTCGAAGGTTAAGAGCAGAGAAGTACCGAAAAAATCATAAATAATTTTTTGCAATAATACATACCTATTTTCACAATAGTACATACTTTTACAAAGGTACATATTTTTGACCGCTTTACCGCTAATAAAAACTTAATACATTTTTGGTTTTACAAAAGCTTTACGAATCAGACACAGACAGTCAAGTCAGGAAAATCGTCTTTTTTTTGTTATCTCATACTTAATTAAATACTATCAAGTACTATCAAGATATGTAAAGATAACATCTTGACATGTTCATGCGTACGCTCTATTGAAAATACATTCGAAGTTACTTTTTAATTTCCCAAATAACGTGCGTAAAATCGCTTAGGGCGCTTAAACATGTATAATTATAACTTCGTAAATTACTATGGATGTAGATTGAGTATAAGGCGCGCGTCACACTAACCTGTCGTGCTACTTCTATAATTATTTCCATTCAGAAAATAACACGACATTAATTAAAATTTAGTTTCAGGCCATTAGCTACCATCGCGTTTCTTTGAGTTTTATTTTTCCCTTGTAATTATAGAGCATGGGTGCGAGGCTAAGTGGGCTACATAATGACAAATAATGTTCACAAAATCTATAACATTACAATAATTTGTAAGCATAAGAATGTATGTACTATAAAATAATTGGTGGATATTTTTCCTTACTATTATTCTACAAACCTTAACATATTAAAAATGTTCGTTGAAATCTTCCAACTATGTTTTCTTTTTACTTCCATTATCTCTTTAAGCACTGACTATGCTATACTATCTTAACTATATTGTTTCATTTGTGCGTCCAATAATTGAAGGGCTTTTCAGTGTAAAATACGATTTACTTACCTTTACCACCAAGAGATGATGCGTTCGTTCACACAGCTCTTAATTTGATATGACATTCGACCAAAATTACCTCAATTCATTGCTAAGGCACTTATTTAGAAAAAACTTTCAGTCAATGGAATTATTTTTGCTTATAAAATCACAACTACAGCCATTCAACAGAAAACGAATTTTTACATATATTAATATGCTAAGGTTAAGACGTTTGCCTTCCTTTTTAGAGAAAACCTCACAATTACTCCAAATAAATTCTATATCATTTTGTAGATAATTGCTTGCTCTAGCGGCATCAATAACTAAAAAATTATTACTGCTTTTGTTTTTTGTAAATTAATTAATTATTTATACAGGTATACATTAAGATGCAATACAGCAATGCTGACATTTGACGGTTTTAATTTTGAAATTAGTCCAAATTATTCGCACGGGTATTGCTAGTATTTTCTATAATATACATTAAATCTAATTTCAATATTAAGTTCAATGTGCGAGTGTCGGTAAATTTTCTGTTTTTAAACATGAAATGAAGTAAAAAGGAGTTAAACTTAAATTTTTTGCAGTAGTATAGATTATTCTCGAAATTTCAAGGTAAAACTGTGATGAGGTTTGGTCATAATATGTAATATTAAAATATTTTTTTATATATCATTAAAAAGCAAACAAAGAGAGAGAAACCATCGCTTATAGACACCAATTATTTTAATAATGCATTGCTATTCGTGTGACGGGATGGCTATGTCACATGCATAAATTTACCGGCTACCTTCCCATACAAACTTGAACAGAAGAATAACAAGCATTGACGCTATTGCGGCAGGAATCGGTAAGGCGATTTGACTATGTACTATAAATCCAGGTGGGACGTGGCGGAACTCTACTAACTAGTAGTTACAATGGTAATGATATGTTTTTTTTTCATATATTATAAAATAGTAAAAATAGTAAACAAGCAGATGGGTTTCCTGATGGAAAGAGACAGCCATCGCCTAAAGACCAAAGGTGTTAATGGTGCGTTGCTATCTTGTGGCGAGGTTGCTATCACATGCGTAAGTTTACCGGCTACCTTACCCTCGAAACCGGAACACTACAGCGACAAGCACTGAAGCTATTGCGGCAGGAATGGGTAAGGCGGTGGTACCAGACCCGGGCGAGACAATGCAGAACTCTATCACCTAGTAAATAAAATAATAGTAAATAATCTACTAATAGTAAAATTAATTCCGTAGACAAATCGGCTCTTTATGGTCAATAAGGTGACGAAATATTTGTGTTACTATTGTAAATCAAAGCACGCGAAGAACAAATATCCTAGCAAGTGTGTAAGCAACGTCCATACAAACCCATAACCGTGTGATTAGAAATCGAGAGCCAAAAGAGAACTGGTTTAAGTTTAGACTCGTGACTTGTGAGATTTTACTGGTAATAAGGCTGTGTATACACTGCTCGCCGAGTTATTAATTAACAAGTCGACAGCAAACAGAGAGCGGCTACTGGACTGCGCTTTGTACACAAATGTGTTTACCCAACGAGACTTGGACGGAGCGGCGCGGCACGAAGAATCTCATTACCGTGATTCTGGGAAAATTGGAAGTGAGAAATGGACTTAAAAAGATAATGCTAGTATGTGGATTTGCTGTTTTTGTTCCCTTGTTATCGTTCGGTGGACGTTAGATCTTCTAGGAAGGATATGGGTTAACTTTTTACAATTATCTCATTTTAGTTATATCGGTGCGTGTTTGTTTTTAAAGCACGTTTCTCATAGAATTATTAAACCGTAACATGCAGTGTTCTAAATGTATTTAGTTGCTTTCTTCATATTGGTCTTCGACTTCTTTAACAAATAGAGTATCCTTCATAAGTAGAGTTTCTTTCATAAGTCAGGCAACCTGCCTGAAGACGAACCATAGTAACTACCAGATGGTAGCTTTCCGCAACTTTTCACCCGGGGATTAGTATTACCGCCTTGCCTAATCTTGGCGCAATAGCATCAATGCTTGTCACTGTAGTGTTCCGATTTTGAGGGTATCCGGCATACTTATACATGTAGAATTGCTATCCCGATAGCAATGCACTATTAACATATTTGGTGGTCGATGGTTTCTCTTTTCATCGGGAGAGCCATCTGCTTGTTTGCTATGATATATATCTTATGATATGAAAAAAGTTCAAAGCGTCTGCATCTATTTGGCTATTTTCCTGGCCTGGGTAGAGCGAA
This sequence comes from Apodemia mormo, assembly GCA_036924255.1. Taxonomy (NCBI): domain Eukaryota; kingdom Metazoa; phylum Arthropoda; class Insecta; order Lepidoptera; family Riodinidae; genus Apodemia; species Apodemia mormo. Next base: position 23,388,583 of record JAUPFN010000015.1, on the reverse strand, counting down.
ACGTTGCGGTAGTCTATCACCTTATAGTCACTATGTTAGTAACCATTGATATAAAAAACCCTAGATGCACAGTCTCGAACAAAACTGACACTCAAAAGTGTCCCTAATTTCTTTTAAGTAGTTAAGATATGGCAAAAACATATGTCATTGCATATCCAACCTTAAGTGCAAGACTTATAGTTGTTTTTACAAAGCAGTGTACGAAAATAAATAAAATTGACAGTGACGCGGCCGACGCGATTCTGTTTGAAATGAGCGCACAATTTAAGATTGTATATATTATTGTTATTAATTTTAAGTACAGTATATATGCATTGTACAATCTATAAATTGTTGACTATGACTTTGATCTAACACAAGCATGCTTGTTACACACATTGTGCTTTTGGTAAATGAAAGGTTAACAAAACAAATATACAATACGAATATGGAAGTATGTAGGCCGGGGCCGGGCTGGGCCGGGCCAAGACTAACGTACCACGATCAGATTGATCGAATACTGTCCAAAGGTGGTGTCAAGAGTCTTCGCAACCGGCGTGTGTGTATGAAGAGAGTAATGAATGTGGAAGAAGCGAGACAAGCCTGCAAGGATCGTGATGTATGGCACTCGGCTCTCTCTGTCTAACGTGAAGATAAAAAAAGGATAGAAAACAACTTGATAGTTCTCACTATAGAAGGAGATAACCGTAGCCTATCGATACCAAATATGTTATCCAATGGTGCCTTACTAATCGTGTTGTAAGGATTTAATGTCACATGTATACGTTTACCTACTTTTTGTTTGTTTACCTACCTTTCCGTCTAAACCAAAACACGGCAGTGACACGCACTGTCAAGTGTCACTAATCTGGTATGCAAAGTAAATCCGTGGTTAGTAATGTGTAATTGTGTAATGAAAATTAACAAACACGCCAGATGTGGCAGAATTCTATTCCAACAACAAATTTTTTGCGTTTGTCCTCGGTGTTTGTGTTTTTGTTCAATATATTAATACTATTAATGTGTATGCCCATAAACACATCTTTTTTGATCAATTCAAACTTTGATTTGATTGTGGGAACCTATCCCATAATCAACGATCTGATAATTAATAAATTGGTTAAGTGCGTATTGAGCCAAGCGCAATGTAGGGTTCCGAAGTTGCCCATCACAATAATGCAGGCTAAGAAGAGGGCCTTTATATTTTTATACTATGAACATTTAAGCTATTTAACGCTAATGAGAAATATATATCCGCACCATAAGTTCGCTGTCTATAAAAACTTACCTATGTGTAGTTTTAGTTTGTCGACTATTACTCAAAAACTTGTAAAGCCTTGTAGCCGTGATAGTTTTTCTTTTAACTTCATTATATTTACTACTACCATGATTTTTTCCCATCCTTAAAACTAACCATTTAGCTTGCAGGGGGGGGGGGGGGAACACTTGGCTCTAACAAAAATTAGCAATTTTAAGCTTAATATTTTACAAGCGAGTCCATTAATCGAAAACTTGTTTTCACAAACCCACACTATTTTTAAAAACCTAGCTAACGATTTCCCTCACAACGGGGTACGTAAGAAAAAAAATTAACATCCCCACTTTATATGTAGGGGAGCTACCCAGAAAAAAATGATTTCCAAGATTTTACGTTACCACTTTGTTGATGTGATTAATTATTAATATGTATATTTGTGCCAAATTACAGCTTTCGAGTAATCAGGATCTCAGGAGGAGAGTGCAGACAGACGGATGGATTGACGAAAAATATAAGGGTTCCTAGTTTATTTCGGAACCTTAAAAAGGCGTTTGGTGAACCCCACATGAAAATTTTATTTTTCCGTGATGTGTGTAGGTCCAGGTATTCATCTATATGAGTGCCAAATTTCATCCATATGGGTTTAGCCGTTTTTGCGTGACCGAGTGACTAAAAATCTATCCATTCAAACTTTAACATTTATAATATTAATAGGTATATTTGTAGATTATGTTTGTATTAATTAGTCTGGACATTTATCCAGACTAATATAAATATTATTCATTTATTATTCTTGACTGGATACCTTTATAAAAAAAACAGGTACAAAAGGTGGAACTTAACGCTAAATGCATTCTCTAGCGGTCAAACTTTGGGCTATCAGAGAAGTAATAATGGGTAGGTGTAACGTATTGTTTTACACAAAAAATATTTAATAAAAAATGTGTAATATAACAAACTACAAAAATAAAATAAATATTAAAACAATTTGTGCCTAAGATATAGCATTATAAATATATGTAAATCTCTACACTATGAATCTGAAAGTAAATTTATCTATACATTTATTTGTGATGACGGCTAAACTATTGGACTTCTTGCGTCTTCTTATGCGTCTTCTTATGGACTACTTATGTCTATAGGCGATGGTTGACTTTTCTATCAGGAGACCCATCTGCTTGTTTGCTATCTTATGATATAAAAAAAAAGAATCCACTATCTGTTTGCAGATCGTATAGGGCAAACAATTGGCCCATCGAGTTACTACCATCGTGAATACTATGTGGTAGAGTTCCCGACGTCTCTCCCGGGTTAATTATTATCAATTTACGCGATTCCTGCCCCAATAGCATCAGTGCTGGTCACGGTCGTAGCAACGAAAGGACCACAACAACGATCAAGAACGTAATTGTCACGGTAGTAACTATGTTGTTACGGTTTAGAGAGTAAGGTAGCAGGCAAACTTATGCATGTGGTATTATATCCATGCCCCATGAATAGCAACGCATTATTAACATCTTTCGTGTCAATGTGGAACGCATTATTAACGCATGCGATGGTTATTTCTTTCCACTTTCATCAGGAGAACCATTTACTTACTATACAAGTTGACGGGTCAAAAGATAAATACATACTGAAGGAGCGTGTTTAGTACTCGATTCTGATGCCTAATATATATGTACTAGGTACTGAAATTTTGACTTAATTATCCAATAAAAATGTTAAGTAAGGGACACCCGCTTACGGCGTATAGTAGTTCGTTGTTTACAAACAGCGATTTACCGAAATCGCGACTGGACTAACAATATCGTGCGGTGACCATACATTTTGAATACTATTACATTCTTGTCTTATTATATTTTTATTTTTTACTTAAAACCATGTAATATCGTGTCCTTCATTATGTACATTCTTTAAGTCTAAAAGAGACAATACAGGCTATTTTGTGAAAAAACATTGTCTAGGGGAAAAAGATTTGTTACAAGAGCAAAGCCTAAACATTCCTTTCTGGTACCATCGCCTTGCATATTCCTGTTATAATAACGTAAGTACTTGTCACTCTTGTGTTCCAGTTTGGAATGTGGCATTAAGGCCTTATCACAATGATAGCAACGCACTATTAACCGGTCTATAGGCGATGTTGTCTCTTTCCATCAGGAGAGCCATCTGATTGTTTGATAACTAATGATGTAGGATGATGTAAAAGTCTTAATATTTTAGAATTCATTTTTTTAATAATATAAAGTATTTATTTATTATTTCAGTTTGCGTGATTTATGCCTAATTATTGACCTCTTAAAATTTTATAATTTTGTTGTAATTAAAGTATGTGCAGTAGCTGGAGACGAGTGTTTGTGCTATATGTCAATTTAAATATGTTAGCAATTGAAATATACTTAGGACCGCTGGACTCATATAGTTAGACGATATACTAATGAAATTTAAAAATTATTACATAGTATTTTTTAAATTCTGTGTATATGGAAGCCATATTAATTTTTTTTATCGTATCATAGGAATAAATCATGTTAAACTCTAATATGTATATTTGTGCCAAATTACAGTTTTCTACTCGTAGTAATCAGGATTTCGGAGCTGTCGTGCAGACAGACGGACGAAACTATAAGGGTTCCTAGCATATTTAAAGGCCGGCAACGCAGCTGCGAACCCCCCGGTATTGCAGATGTTCATGGGCGGAGGTGATCACTTACCATCAGGTGCACAACCTGCTCGTTTGCCCCCTCTAAAAAAAAGTGTTTTTTAAGTTTTCTGAGAAACACAAAGTTGCCCGGGATTGCAAAGTGGCCCGTTGGCGATAGGCTTGCCACCTATCACATTTGTGGGACCCAGTATCTTCGGCTAATCGTGAGTGCACTTGTTGTACCTCTGCCTACCTCTTCGGGGATATGGGCGTGAAGATACTTTGCCCCCTCTACTATAAAAAAAATAATCTAAAATATAGTATAAGCAAATACGCACCAAAAAGCCACAAAACCAATGCAGCAATATTGAATATGGTAAACTTCGAGTTTCACTTGTTGACAGAATAAACATTTGCTTCCAGGTAAATAAACGCAAGTGTTTGCACTACACATCACTCGAACACACGAAGTTCAATGTCAAGTAAGCGTAAGTATATTGGCAAGTTTTCGTTCGCGAAGTTTAGAATTAAGTTGGGCGGGCGGCGTACAGGCGTGCGCGAACGCCGACTCCTGATCGGAATTAGCGTCTGTGCCGGAATCATGGACTTACCGAGTACATGCTTGTCTGTTTGTGATATTGTAAGCATTATACTCAATGAAGCAATCTTCCGAGTTGTATACACTGTGTCAATACGTCAGTTTGAATTTTTGTATACTTTCAATTGTGAGTTTTGCGTAAAGAACAGTTCATTAATTATTTTTCTGAATAGATTTAATTTTACATGCTCTTTTCGTTTGTTATCTAATTCATGTTTGAAAATTAAGTACAAAAGATTTTTTTTATATAGTTTGAAGCTATGCGAACCATTCAAATTTTATATTGTGTATGTGTGAATAATATTGTTTGGTAAGTACTAATTAAAAAAAGTCCTAATGTCAAAATGCTTTAGGACTTAATTTTGTAATTGCTGTAAGACAAATAGTAGTAAAAATTCAGAAACAGTAGTAAAAATATAAGTCAACAAAAACTTATATTCGAAATAAATCGTGAGTTTTTTTAAATCTACATGACATTAAAAACATATTCTCATAATATTATTTTAAAAACAGATAGAAGTAAGCCAATTAGAGAAAAATTTAGCCCTCCAGGTAAGGACTGCGAACCATTGTGATAAGGCAAAAGGTTAACTTAGACTAACACGGCTAAGTATTTATATGAATTCTCTTTATTTATTGACAATATGATATGATTAAATATTTGATATATATATAAAAATTAATTGCTGTTCGTTAGTCTCGCTAAAACTCGAGAACGGATGAACCAATTTGGCTAATTTTGGTTTTGAATTAATTGTTGAAGTCCAGAGAAGGTTTAAAAGGTGACAAAATATAGAAAAATATATATAAAATAAAAAATATATATAAAAAAAGGCAGAACAACGTTTGCCGGGTCAGCTAGTATTTGATAAAGGTTACATGAAATATATAGTATGCAATTAAACTAATCACAAACGCAATAATTTATGATTGTTAAAATTTTAGATTAATCCAGGTAGACCGATTGGAACTTATCCCCATCCGACCGATTGGAATAAATATCGAATTGATATTAATTACGAATTGTTAATTAATATCATTTCGACGTTTATAGTCACCGGTTCTAATCGGCGTGACTGGATTAATAAAAACTTAAAAATCTAAATAATCCAAATCCTTTAGCTTTGTTTAAAACTCTATTTTATAAGTTTTTGAAAATTACACATTTTATTACTATGGTTTTGTTTTTTTTTTTTCATTTATATTTTTTTATAATCTAATCTATTTTAAATCAAGTTTTATTCCCTTTTTAGTGTTCTCAATGTCAGTGCTATTATCATTTATATATTTCGTTTGAAAGATAGGATAGTCTTTTAAATTGCGCGAGAGACTGGAATTTCACTCGAGATAAAAGTAACCCAACATTCACATATTTAATATTAGAGGCGGTCAGAATTATTTATCATATGTTAAATCGGATAGTTTCCATCGTCGGCACTTGGTGAAACTGCATTTTAAATTATGTATTACATTATTTTCGCCGTGTTGGTCCCGGCCCTCTTTGAAGAATAGGCCAACTACCGTTCTACCAGGCAGGTCGTAAAAGGCGACCGATTGCCTATCGAGTCACTAACATCGTGGCTACTAGGTGGTAGAGTTCTGCATTGTCTCGCCCGGGTCTGGTACCACCGCCTTACCTATTCCTGCCGCAATAACGTCAATGCTTGTCGCTGTCGTGTTCCGGTTTGGAGGGTAAGGTAGCCGGTTAACTTATGCATGTGGCATTAGACCTCGCCACAAGATAGCAACGCACCATTAACATCTTTGGTGTCTATAGGCGATGGTTGTCTCTTTCCATCAGGAGACCCATCTGCTTGTTTGCTATCTTATGATATAAAAATATATATATATATATATATATATATATATATATATATATATATATATATATATATATATATATATATATATATATATATATATATATATATATATATATATATATATATATATATATATATATATATATATATATATATATTACAAATAAACTCACTTGTACTTCCAGTTCACGTATATTTTTAATTTTCTACTATTCATATCCGACCGGTTTCGCTTATTAAAGCATCATCAGGGATATCATATGTTAAGACAAAAAAAACCGGCCAAGTGCGAGTCGACTTGCGAACGAAGGATTCCATGCCATCATAGCAAAAAAAAAACGAAAAAACACGTTTATTGTATGAGAACCCCCCTTTAATATTTTCATATTTTTATTTTTAGTATTTGTTGTTATAAGGGAAACGGAAATACATAATTTGTGAAAATTTCAGCTTTTTAGCTATCACGGTTAATGAGATACAGCCTGGTAACCGACAGCGGAGGCTTAGCAATAGGGTTCCGTTTTAGGTACGAAACCCTAAAATGCCTGCCCATTTCACCGAACTCTCCTGGTGGTAAGTGATCGCCATCACAAAGGAGTTTGCGATACTCCAACTCAAAACAATTTTAATTTAAATAAACTTTTACAGGCACTTTTGAATAATCGATATTTTACGAATTACTGGCGGAAAAAGCTCTTGTTTTAATATTTTAAAAAAATTTATGTATTATAATGTAACACAGTTTAGAATTATCACATTTTTATTTTATTTATTGGTAAATGTCTTATATTTTCGGGAAGTGTTGTTATATTCCAGTTTCGTTAAAGCTTGGTAATTAGCTTACTTGCTCATTATCTGTTTTTTTTAATTTTAATTAATAATTAATTTTAATAAATAATTGGTTTTAATTAATAAATAATTAATTTTCTGAATAGTTTAATTATTACTTTAATACCTACTCCTTTACAGAGAGAAAGCTTTTTAACTGTTACAAAATAGTATATAATCACCAACATTTCACGTTTAATTTTCCCAAGATTATTCAAAACTAAGACTCAGACGGTCCAACCAAATTCACAAAAATGTAACAGAATGACTCCATTCTTATTTTTTATCGCAGACGTGGAAAGTTTTAATGAGATAGAATCTATTTTTGATTCCACTTAGAATAAGAATACGCTAAGAACATTGGCTGTTTTATTTTATATCGACCTTGTACGTTTAATTGAATGTGATGACACAGAAATATGATTTATATGACCCGAACTGATCGGATACCATGCAATTTTGAGAGTGGGCTCTCAGTTTTATTGCACTAGATATAAATCTTAGATATTCTTACTATGGAGTCACTTGCGAATAAAGTGCGTTTTATTATTAAGTATATTATTACTAAATATTTAAATGAATAAAATATGTTCAATTTTCTCTACTAATAACACCAATTGATCTCACCCAAAAGTAAAAAAAATATATGTGGTATCACTCATCTCTCATCATACTAACGCCCGTCCTTGTTGAGAATTGAACCTGAAACCCATCGATTACATACTCAGAGTTTCTAACCAATCGTCCGACGGGGCGGCCAATGAATTATGGTTTTCTGCTAATAATAATACTAAAATTGTAGACAATATGAGAAACTACTAGTTATATTTCAAACTTGTATACAAAAATAAAATTAAGACTGAATTCTGAAGTTTATTTTATCACTTCAATTTATTCCACAAATCATACGATTTCGTCGCAAAATTTTCATTTAACGTAGAAACATTTTCAACAACTAACTTTTTTTGAAAATATTTTTATCGATTTATACATCATATTAAATATTATTTGTTTAGCTTTGAAAATTTTCACTTATTTTATTTTATTTGGAAAACAAACAATGATATTTATAGAATATAAAAACAACCCTAACAACTAAGCACCATAAGTATAAGTATAGGAATGTGGCATTTCAACCCATCAAACGGATGGTAATGCAACGTTACGTTTTTAGATATCACAGGAAATTGTTTGCTCATTTTGTAAGGGGAACCACTTGTCTATTTCTTGTACCATGATATAAAAAATGTTATATTTACTGATCTAGTTATAAATAGATCAATTTGGATGAAAGTTGGCCAATAGAATTGGGAACAAAAGAAATTGGGTATAGATAATAATTAGAATAGGAATTTTGATATTTTTTGTCCTCTAAAATATGCTGTTCTTTGGGATTCACCAAAACCTTTTGTAATGCAGCAGGTTGCAGGGTGCAGTTAGGACATAAATGTTTTAACAAACCAAAACTGATGTCTGGATGTTTTTTAAGTTGATAGATGTGAGTACTCTATAATAACATATACTCTAAGATATAAATCATTTCTGTGACGCAGTATACAAATAACAATGTGTTTTTAAGATGTTGCAATATAAGATACTTCCTTGACGTCTTTGATGCCAGATTATTTCAAACGACAGATTTACGACTATTTTACGGTTTACACTACGTTTTACTTGATAATTCCTTATTATTTATTTCTGATAAAGATAATATTGAATTAGGAAATTTGTTTAAATAAGAAAAGTTATTATTAACTACTGACCTCCATTTTCACTGGTAAACGAGTAAGACAAAACATGCATCAGCTGTTAAAAGCAATTCATATCTTGTGTTATATGACTGGAAAAGTATAGCTTATGCACCTTGCGAAAGCAGATGACCAGAACCTTGGTTTTTTTTTGGATATTGCTTAAATAATGTAAGTGCTTGTTTGTGTGATTGGAATTTTGATCTGATAGTAGCTTAAAAATGATATAGATATTTGGAAAATATTATTTAAAAAATCTCTTACTGTTGTAGCAAAATACGATTTTTGATAGTTGAATCTAATTACTTAGGGATTTGTGTGTCAATCAATCTACAATACATCAAGTAAATTTTCAACCTCGCTGTAACCTTTATTTAACGTGTATGTAACGATATAATATACCAGTATTGAATGCTTCTCAGATGGACCATGGATGGATGGATGGTCTGGAGAGTCTGGTCTGGATGATCCCCAGGTAGGAACACTTTGTCTGGCTGACAAGATCTTCCCATTTTCATTGTCGTGTAACGTTATCAAACCTACAGCGATGACATCTCCTGTTATAACCTGGTCACTTACGCTAGGGTAATTTAAAATAAAATTGAATTAAAAGCTATTTAAACACATGCTATATAGAGTTGATTAGACAATTCTCTAATAAAACTCTTGATTGCATTAATTAACCTAATTAAGGCGAGCGACACGGGACACAGTCATTAATTACACCAATTATTGCTTCGCGAAATCTGACTGTGACATTAATTCGACTTGGTATCTTAATATATTGACCCAATTAATGTCACTAAATGCAGTGTCTTTGTCCTCTTTTTGAGTTTGGAATAATAATAATTTTAATATTTCTTAGTTTTTCTTTTATTCTCTCTATTTCGACGATTACCGAATTATACATCTGCTCTGTTACACTATTTGTTCATGAAGTGATTTCAGTTAAACACCTTTAAACATTGATTTTCAAAAGTTGAGTTTCTAAAAGAAAGCAGCAAGAAGGTAAGTGTTTGCATTTGTTTATGGGCTACTATGATCCCTTTGCATTAGGAAGATATTTCAGATAGAGATCTTCAAACAATGAATCTGTACTTTCTAAAGAAAAGCAGCAACAAAGTGGGTGGAGCATTTCTTTATGAGCAACTACGATCCTTTTGTATTAAGTAAGCCTCAAGATCTTCAATTCTCTTTTCTTATTCTATCTCTCTCGCGGTCTCTCGCTTTCTTCCCCACATGCACGGATAACAACGGACCATTGACTTCTTTGGCGTCTATAGTCGATGGCTTTTCTCCATTATGAGAGCCATCTGCTTATTTGCTATCTATTAATATAAAAAAACTACCCGTGTATTCTTAAGATCTTAGGTGGTTCTTAAAATTTTCGTAATACCCTTGTTATTAATATGGGTTCAATCAATTCAGAATTTCTAACTCTTTTGTTGTGTTCTTTTAATTTTTAGGCGATATCAACAAAAATGGCAAAATTAATGTGAGTATTTTAATCAGTTTAGTGCAATCCAGATTTCAATACCATTAAAGATATTAAAAAATAAAACAATAACAATAACACAAACCGGCCAGGTGCGAGTCGGACTCGTGCACGGAAGATTCTGTACATTATCATTATCTACAAAAAATGGCACAAAATAGCGTTTGTTTTAGGGGAGCCCGCCTTAAATATTTATTTTGTTTTGAGTCTTTGTTGTTACAGCGGCAACAGAAATACATCATTTGTGAAAATTTCAACTGACTAGCTATTACTGTTCATGAAGTGCAGCCTTACAGCCGGACAGACGGACGGACAGCGGAATTTTAATAATAGAATGATATTTTATGAAAATGACTACTACTCATGAAAAATGAGGATTACTCAGGAAAAGTGTAAGGAAAAATTCAAGTTGCCTATTTGTAAGCTTTTTTTTGCGTATTTAATACTTAATAATAATAATAAGAACAAAAGTGATGGTTAAGATTTTTTCATATCGTAAGATAGCAAACTCTATCATGCCAATTATACCAATTGCTATCCATGTACCGAGATGGTAATGTCACGTGAATAAGTTTACCGGCTATCTTGTCCTCCTAATGCAGCCGCACTTGCGCCTATCGTCATAAAGCTTCATGCAATAACACGATAAATGCAGATGTGACCGGCTATTATCGGCTATTTTCGCATATATTCCGGACTGCGTGTGCCTTAACGCGCATATAACTTCGGGACGATAAACGCAATTTTGACTCCAGCATAACCGGAATACGACAATGACAAGCATTGACGCTTTTGCGGCAGAGAAAACTAAGGCGGTGAAACCAAAATCCGGGCGAGACATTGCAGAACTCTAGCATCTGTAATACACCTTGGTAATGACACGTAATAGCCAATCGTTCAGTTCTTATAAACTTTCTGGCAGAATTGCACATTATCTATTCTTCAAAGGGGATCTGAACCATTACGGTGTGAACAATACAATATATTGAATAGCTTGCCGCAATTTCCAATATTTTCAAAACACATATAATAAGTGCGACAGTGGGTATTGTGCAACGTTTATTTATGAAACGAAATAAATCCTCACTAAACTAATTTTCATTAAACAAACAGATTTAATAGCTCTGTAGAGACGGTAAATTGTGATTTAGTGAGGGTCAATTAAAGTTTTAATCGTGACAATGATGTGCGATATAATGTGTTAAGCACTGACAGGCGCGTAGCAATTTGTCGTAGACTTAGGAATATTGTAGATAAGAATATTTGTCATGAACAAATGTAAAAATTAAAAGAAGGTAACTTGATACATTATAGAAAATAATCCCAAACTACGACGTATATTATTATGCTATGATATCATCCTAACTTGCTTTATATTAAATATTTTTCATTTAAATATTTTTATAAGTGTCCGGGTATGCATGCCTCCTATCACATTGTAGGACTAAATATCTTTGGCTAGAAGTAGGTGTACTGGTTATACCTCTACCTACCTCTTCAGGGATACGGGAGTGAAGATAATTTTTTTTTCAATATTTTTATATGGTTTATAATATACGTTAATATTTCTTAGCTTTGCTTGTTTGTTGTTGTGATTTGTAATAACTATTAAATATTAATTTAATTTGTCAATATAAGTTTGTAATATTGAAAATAAAATGCTGTATGTACGTTATACATACAAAACTACAACCTTTAGTATGAGAAGGGGTAGGAAGCTCAATTAATTATTAGATGTAGCCACAACCAGTAGAGATCTGTAGTATCAAAACACTTGGAGTTGCGTAGCCATCAATGAAAGTACTATTATCATTTTAGCCAGTTAAGATCAATAAAATTAATAATAATTACTATATTAATGACGTCATGTTGTAAGAACGAATTATTTTTACCTTAACATTATCACCTCCCTCTGCCGCTCCAAATTTCCTCTGAAGTAGTTAGGTATTTGGGGATACTATCCTGATAGCTTCAGCTAGTTTTGAAATTCTGGGAGTCGACATTTCGAATAACCTCAAGTTTTGCGGTCAATCGAAAGGTAAAGCTAAACTAGCCACCAAAAAGCTCGGTATGCTCAGCAGAGCGAGACAATACTTCTTGCTCGCCCATCGCCTTCAAGGCACAAATTCGGCCTCACATCGAGTACTGTTCTCATCTTTGGACCAGAGCTACCCAGTACCAGCTTCATCCTTTTGATCGCATTCAATGTAGAGCGGTTCGTATTGTTGACGACCAGGCTATTTCGAAACGGCTTGACATTTTGGCATTGCGTAGAGATGTAGGTTCACTCTGCGTCTTCTATCGTATATATCACGGGGAGTGTTTCGAGGAATTTTTTAAATTAATTCCTGCTACCGAATTCCATCATCGGACATCGCGTCAAAATTTGAAGTTTCACCCTCACCATATCATGTCTAGAAATCCACAACTTTGCGGTTCTCTCGACACTTTCTGCCTCGCACTACTTTGTTGTGGAATCAATTACCAGCATGGGTGTTTCCAAACAGATACGACTTGGGCACCTTCAAGAGCTTACTAATTCTTAAAAGGCCGGCAACACAACTGCACGATCTCTTATCATCAGGTGCACCTTCTGATCGTTTACCCCCTCTTCTATAAAAAAACTCTATACTTTGCTGGCAGGCCACAGTTAGAATGTGGGCAAAGCAGCCTTTAAACTTAAGCATGTGGAATTTCGTCCCTCGATACGGATAGGAACATACTACTTATACCTTTTCTGTTTATAGACGAAGCTTTTTTCCACAGATGAACGATCTCTCTTTTACTATTCTATAACACACATGAAATCAACAGATTGGTAAAATTTAGAAGCAAAATGATAAAGATAATTAAAACAGCAAATAAAAAGATATTTTTTTACTAGGAATAGCATAAGCTGTGTTACAATTCCCACAATGCGAATAGTTTTATATTTTCAATAATAAGAATTTTAAAAAGATTATCTAATAAAAAAATTTGTTAAATAAACATGATATGCGTTCATTGCTGTAGGTAGAAAAAATGTGTCTAATTTAAAACACTAATGAAATAATTACCCTTGTATTTCGAGGTGGTGCTATCTCGTAGGTTTTAATAGCAACTTTGTAGAGAACGAAATTTCAAGTGGGGAGGAAAATCTGAGATTTTTTTATAACGAAAAATCCTAAAAAAGATTGATTTAAAAATATGGCTAATAAAAACTGTCAAAATCTGGTTTTTATGAATCTTTCCATGCCAACGTTGTCTTAAAAATTTGTCTGCCCGTAGCGTAAGTAGTACTATCTTCAGAATTGCAGGGTTGGATAGCCAATAGACTTAAGCATGTGGACTTACGTAGGACATAATACGTCTAGAATATAAGTATCAACATACTTTATAATAAATATCTCTTTTAGCAAGAAGATTCACATATTTATTTGCTATGGTTTGATGTAAGTAATCAATTTTCGCAATGTAACGCCTATTTCTATATTTTTTATTATTTTAAACTAGTAAATAATGATGATGATAAAATGAATATTAAGTTATATATGATGAAATTCTACCATTTAATGTTATTATTATGATATTTTATTGTTCTTAAAACCGCATTATTCGCTCTGTGGCACTTTCGAAATGCGGGCGACGGCTATCTAATTGTTGTGAATTAATTGTTACATCCATTTAAAAACCACAAGCGACATTCATTGTATTCCATCCACAATTGTCGCCTTGATTCATCGAACAGATTGAAACTGTAATTTCTATCATTGAACGAACCAAACTCGTACTTAATTGGCTTTTACAATCATACGGGAACTTTCGCCAGAAACAAAAGCCAATGCACACATAGTTTTTAGGAATGTAATGACTAATGAATTCAATTCATATATAAAAATATTTTGATGCTTAAAAAGTAATGGGCAGATATTAAAAAATACCGATTTCGTTTTAACGTACGATAGTCATCGTTTTTAGGGTTCCGTACTTCGAAAAGAAAAACGGAACCCTTATAAAAGCATTTTGTTGTCCGTCCGTGCGTCCGTCTGTCAAGACCCATTTTCTCAAGAACGCGTGGAGGTATTTAGCTGAAATTTAAATCAAATACTCATGTCTACTCATTCTCCAAGGGTGGAGCTGTGAAAAAAAATTAAACTTTTAAGCCAATGCAATCAAACGATACAGCCGTTTACGCCGCAAATTTCTGCAAATTTTCGAATCTCGCAAGGGAATCAAAACGTACAGAGTACTTACCGTGAACTCAGAATCTTGAAATTTGGCACGAAGCAACGTCATATAGAAAATACTAGCTGTACCCGCGACTTCGTCCGCGTAGGATTTTTTAACTTCCCACTACGTATGTAGATAAGGAAGTTACTGATTTTACCCCGATTTTAGAAAATTGAATTTTAATGTTTGATAAGCTATAACTTTTGAAAATTTGACTCGATTTTGATTTTTGAAATTCAATGTAGTTTTTTAGTAAGTACTAAAATATTGCAGAAGATTAAAAATGATTAGTTAAAAGAATTCGAAGTTATATCGAAAAAACATGTTTGCAAAATTTTTCAACTCCCGAACGGATAAATAAATTTTGATTCAATTTATGCATTGGATGCAGTTTTTGAGAAGTAAAGCTGATTAAATTTTGTATTATATCTGTCCATTAATCTTGAAGTTGTATTAAAAATACTGTTTCGCCAAAAACCTTTGTGAGGTTTCCCAAAATTTCTCAAAATCTCCTTGAATTAGTTAAAACTGACTGAATTAGTTAAAATTTTCAGGAAATCTAAGTTGGGTGGAATCCAATCGAATCCCATTAACCACGTTTCGATCGGTCAAGCCGTTCAAAGTTATTAAATGTTTACATACACACATACACATTCACGCACACACACACACACGTCATCGTGAAAATAGTTCCTAGGTCCACAAAACGTGGAGATCTGGTGAACTCTCGATTTTCGAAAATCGGGGCAAAATCAGTAACTTCCTTATCTAGATGCGTAGCGGGAAGTTAAAAATGTATACCTAATTAGAAAGATGAAAAGTTATTTATTCAGGTTTATTTTTTGAATAATTTTTATTTACTTAAGGCAATTTTCGTAGCGGGAGGTTCAAAATTAATTAATTAACACATGGCTTTGTAGTTTGTTATTAATAAAAAAATAAGCCTTTGACTAAGAAGCTTATTGAAAACAATTTGCAATTAAAAAAATCTTGTTGCACTTTTCTTAAATTTATTATTATTTTAATTCTCTAAAAGATATTTTTAATGTAAATTTGTATCATTTTCAATAAGCAAGATAAGGTCAAGGGTTTTTTTTTAAATTATTATAACAAACTCTCTCTGGACAGCCTATTCGGCTCAGTTCATGAGGTCCCGGGTTCGATCCCCGGGTTGGGCAAAGATGTTATTGAGATATTTTCGAGGATTTTCTCGAAAATCTAAAATCTCAGTAGCAACTCGGAAACTGGCGGAGGTGTATATATATATATATATATATATATATATATATATATATATATATATATATATATATATATATATATATATATATATATACATATATAACCACTCTCGTACCTCGGATGGGCACGTAAAACTTTCGGTTCCAGTTATCGCTAAAAATAGTCGATAATCGTTAACGTGTCAGTATATGCGGCGATGAGGATTACCATTTATCTCACCAACCGATAAATCGGTGAATCGCGGTGAACCGGAAAGTCTATAGACGGTCGGTTTACTCTGCCTACGCAGCAAGCGAATCGGGCGTGATGATACTTTAATAAAAAACAACAACGCCACGTATTTTGTTCTCACATTTTTGATTTTTGATTCTAAAAAATAAAGGAAATTTAAGTATCTTTTGATTGAATTTGTTTTGATGAAGTTATATGTGTCTAAAGTTTTTCTGTAAGATGTGATCTTATTCTGGACTGAACTTATAAGTACATGTTCGTATATTCTACTTAACAATTTTTCTAATGTATTTTGAAGTCCGACTTTAGTGAGTATACTAAGTAGCTTAGGCACTTCAACATCTACACTTTGCAGAAGTTTCATTCATTTTAAAAGTTACCTGATTGATGTATCTAATTTTGAAATATTTACCGTGTTGTCTGGTGGTCCGGTATCGCTGTTGACCATATGAGGTCCCGGGTCCGATTTCCGGCTCAGGCAAAACAAAATGTGCTTTTTCAGTTTTCTGATAAAACAACGTTGCCCGGGTTGGAAAGGGCCCGGTTGGCAATAGGCTTGCCACCTTTCACATTGTGTGAGATAGTATTTTCGGCTAATCGTGGGTACACTTCTTGTACCTCTGCCTAAGTATTCCGGGATATTGGCGTGTAGATAATTTTTTACCCTTTTTTACGTTATGTAATGTAAAAAGAAAATAGTGAATTTTCGCAATAGCCTATCCTTACGTTAAATTTTATAAAGAACAAATTCTATTAGTATACTCAATTTCGATTAGATGCATATTTTCTGAGATACCTATTAGTAAAAACCTGAAAATTGACTTGTTATATTTTCAAATATATTATAATTATTCTTATACTTTTTTACCCTTTTTTACGTTATGTAATGTAAAAAGAAAATAGCGAATTTTCGCAATAGCCTATCCTTACGTTTATAAAGAACTGATTATATAATATAAACACTTGTACTGTTTCACATTCGTTGTGAAAGCCCCTGATGATGCTTTAATAGGCGAAACCGGTTGACTGTAAGTTTAAAAGTGATTGTGTAATAAATAAAATTTAAATTACATTTGTGAAACAGTGCAAGTGTTTATATTATATAATTAATATGATGCAGTTTCACCAAGTACCGACGATGAAAAGTATAAATTTATAAAGAACAAATTCTATTAGTACCTATACTCAATTTCGATTAGATGTATATTTTCTGAGGTATTAGCAAAAATCTAAAAAATGACCAGTTTTATTTTCAAATATATTATAATTATTCTTATATAAATAAATAAAATGTTATTATATAAATAAATAAATAAATAAAATTTTATTTTCAAATTCAAATATATTATAATTATTCTTATTTAAATGTATAAAATGTATAGATTTATATTTTACACATATTTAGTAAAATTGCATTTATAACATTTTAATAAAAAAGTACACATTCTTGAACTGATTCTCTCGGATAACATCCATTATACAAACACTATACATACATACATACACTATACATACATACAAAAACTATGAAATGATAACGCTAACTTATAATGAGCCGTGCGTTCAAAGGTTTTGTATATATTCCGGGTGTCACGTTCAACTGGACTTACCACCCGAAACCGTTGAAACTTGTGATGTCTGTAACTTCTAAATTATAAAACTCATGACCTTGAAATTTTTAAGGGATAACCTTTATAGTATTTACTTTTGAACAAAAAAATAATAAAGGATTTCGGACTACAGGTTAATGAATTAAAGCTAAATATACGTTTTTGTTTTCATCCCCTATCCCACGGGAACCGTACTGAGTTTTGGGATAAAAAATATCCTATAACCTTCTTCGGAGTACGAACTCTAATTATGCTAAATTTCATTTGAATCCGTTCAGTAGATTCGGCGTGATGCGCGGCCTTGATACAGACAGACAGACAGACAGACAAAAATTAAAAAAAATATATATTTCGCTTCAGTATCGATTAAAGAGTATCTCCCAAAAAAAAATTTTTAAAATATCTTCAATGTACAGAAATCGACCTGTTACATTTTTATTATATGTATAGAAGTTCAGTCCAGAATAAGATCACATCTTACAGAAAAACTTTAGACACATATAACTTCATCAAAACAAATTCAATCAAAAGATACTTAAATTTCCTTTATTTTTTAGAATCAAAAATCAAAAATGTGAGAACAAAATACGTGGCGTTGTTGTTTTTTATTAAAGTATCATCACGCCCGATTCGCTTGCTGCGTAGGCAGAGTAAACCGACCGTCTATAGACTTTCCGGTTCACCGCGATTCACCGATTTATCGGTTGGTGAGATAAATGGTAATCCTCATCGCCGCATATACTGACACGTTAACGATTATCGACTATTTTTAGCGATAACTGGAACCGAAAGTTTTACGTGCCCATCCGAGGTACGAGAGTGGTTATATATGTATATATATATATATATATATATATATATATATATATATATATATATATATATATATATATATATATATATATATATATATATATATATATATACACCTCCGCCAGTTTCCGAGTTGCTACTGAGATTTTAGATTTTCGAGAAAATCCTCGAAAATATCTCAATAACATCTTTGCCCAACCCGGGGATCGAACCCGGGACCTCATGAACTGAGCCGAATAGGCTGTCCAGAGAGAGTTTGTTATAATAATTTAAAAAAAAACCCTTGACCTTATCTTGCTTATTGAAAATGATACAAATTTACATTAAAAATATCTTTTAGAGAATTAAAATAATAATAAATTTAAGAAAAGTGCAACAAGATTTTTTTAATTGCAAATTGTTTTCAATAAGCTTCTTAGTCAAAGGCTTATTTTTTTATTAATAACAAACTACAAAGCCATGTGTTAATTAATTAATTTTGAACCTCCCGCTACGAAAATTGCCTTAAGTAAATAAAAATTATTCAAAAAATAAACCTGAATAAATAACTTTTCATCTTTCTAATTAGGTATACATTTTTAACTTCCCGCTACGCATCTAGATAAGGAAGTTACTGATTTTGCCCCGATTTTCGAAAATCGAGAGTTCACCAGATCTCCACGTTTTGTGGACCTAGGAACTATTTTCACGATGACGTGTGTGTGTGTGTGCGTGAATGTGTATGTGTGTATGTAAACATTTAATAACTTTGAACGGCTTGACCGATCGAAACGTGGTTAATGGGATTCGATTGGATTCCACCCAACTTAGATTTCCTGAAAATTTTAACTAATTCAGTCAGTTTTAACTAATTCAAGGAGATTTTGAGAAATTTTGGGAAACCTCACAAAGGTTTTTGGCGAAACAGTATTTTTAATACAATTTCAAGATTAATGGACAGATATAATACAAAATTTAATCAGCTTTACTTCTCAAAAACTGCATCCAATGCATAAATTGAATCAAAATTTATTTATCCGTTCGGGAGTTGAAAAATTTTGCAAACATGTTTTTTCGATATAACTTCGAATTCTTTTAACTAATCATTTTTAATCTTCTGCAATATTTTAGTACTTACTAAAAAACTACATTGAATTTCAAAAATCAAAATCGAGTCAAATTTTCAAAAGTTATAGCTTATCAAACATTAAAATTCAATTTTCTAAAATCGGGGTAAAATCAGTAACTTCCTTATCTACATACGTAGTGGGAAGTTAAAAAATCCTACGCGGACGAAGTCGCGGGTACAGCTAGTATAAGTACATGTTCGTATATTCTACTTAACAATTTTTCTAATGTATTTTGAAGTCCGACTTTAGTGAGTATACTAAGTAGCTTAGGCACTTCAACATCTACACTTTGCAGAAGTTTCATTCATTTTAAAAGTTACCTGATTGATGTATCTAATTTTGAAATATTTACCGTGTTGTCTGGTGGTCCGGTATCGCTGTTGACCATATGAGGTCCCGGGTCCGATTTCCGGCTCAGGCAAAACAAAATGTGCTTTTTCAGTTTTCTGATAGAACAACGTTGCCCGGGTTGGAAAGGGCCCGGTTGGCAATAGGCTTGCCACCTTTCACATTGTGTGAGATAGTATTTTCGGCTAATCGTGGGTACACTTCTAGTACCTCTGCCTAAGTATTCCGGGATATTGGCGTGTAGATAATTTTTTACCCTTTTTTACGTTATGTAATGTAAAAAGAAAATAGTGAATTTTCGCAATAGCCTATCCTTACGTTAAATTTTATAAAGAACAAATTCTATTAGTATACTCAATTTCGATTAGATGCATATTTTCTGAGATACCTATTAGTAAAAACCTGAAAATTGACCTGTTATATTTTCAAATATATTATAATTATTCTTATACTTTTTTACCCTTTTTTACGTTATGTAATGTAAAAAGAAAATAGTGAATTTTCGCAATAGCCTATCCTTACGTTTATAAAGAACTGATTATATAATATAAACACTTGTACTGTTTCACATTCGTTGTGAAAGCCCCTGATGATGCTTTAATAGGCGAAACCGGTTGACTGTAAGTTTAAAAGTGATTGTGTAATAAATAAAATTTAAATTACATTTGTGAAACAGTGCAAGTGTTTATATTATATAATTAATATGATGCAGTTTCACCAAGTACCGACGATGAAAAGTATAAATTTATAAAGAACAAATTCTATTAGTACCTATACTCAATTTCGATTAGATGTATATTTTCTGAGGTATTAGCAAAAATCTAAAAAATGACCAGTTTTATTTTCAAATATATTATAATTATTCTTATATAAATAAATAAAATGTTATTATATAAATAAATAAATAAATAAAATTTTATTTTCAAATTCAAATATATTATAATTATTCTTATTTAAATGTATAAAATGTATAGATTTATATTTTACACATATTTAGTAAAATTGCATTTATAACATTTTAATAAAAAAGTACACATTCTTGAACTGATTCTCTCGGATAATATCCATTATACAAACACTATACATACATACATACACTATACATACATACAAAAACTATGAAATGATAACGCTAACTTATAATGAGCCGTGCGTTCAAAGGTTTTGTATATATTCCGGGTGTCACGTTCAACTGGACTTACCACCCGAAACCGTTGAAACTTGTGATGTCTGTAACTTCTAAATTATAAAACTCATGACCTTGAAATTTTTAAGGGATAACCTTTATAGTATTTACTTTTGAACAAAAAAATAATAAAGGATTTCGGACTACAGGTTAATGAATTAAAGCTAAATATACGTTTTTGTTTTCATCCCCTATCCCACGGGAACCGTACTGAGTTTTGGGATAAAAAATATCCTATAACCTTCTTCGGAGTACGAACTCTAATTATGCTAAATTTCATTTGAATCCGTTCAGTAGATTCGGCGTGATGCGCGGCCTTGATACAGACAGACAGACAGACAGACAAAAATTAAAAAAAATATATATTTCGCTTCAGTATCGATTAAAGAGTATCTCCCAAAAAAAAAATTTTTAAAATATCTTCAATGTACAGAAATCGACCTGTTACATTTTTATTATATGTATATAGATAAAGGAAAAATTGCGAAAACCGTAAATTTTTAGTTACATCATATAATAAAAATATTTTAGTTATTTTGCGGTTGATAATTGTTGCTATCGTGTATACAGGTTTGATATGGAACATTCGCTGCGTGAGTTCGACTCGCATTTGGCCGGTTTTATTCATACTATAATACACAATGCGTAGAAATGGAAATTTTCAAAGTGGGGCTTAGTTTCTTAAATTTTCTGCATTATTACATCAAAGAAGAGCAAACAAATAGATACCCTAAAGGAAAAAAGAGATAACGCTTTTTTATTGATACCGAACACGACATTGATAAGCATTGTGGCTATTGCAGCAGAAATTGCAGAATTCGGCCACGTAGTAGTTACGATGGTAGAGGCCAGTCATTACCATAACTGTCCTGAAGATAGGCAATTTTTTTCTTCAAAAGAAGTTCGTACCAACACTAGCGCATGCTATTAACAATAACTTACAATTTTATTCATCGAAGCTCTGTTGTCAGTTTCACTCTAACGTAAGATGTCGTAAAAAAGGCATGAAGGTTACAAAATACGCAAAAAGAGTCAATATTTTCCTTACAAATATAAATAATATGCTAGTTCCGTGCGGGGTAAGCAGGGAGAATAGAACGTCGAATAACGCTTGCATTTACCAATTTGTCGGCTTGCGAAATGTTTAGTGATCCCCATCCTTGTAATTGCCATCTATCAGTTAACTACTTTCGCATATTATATAGAACAAACGGAAACAACAGTTATACAATAGTAACAATTGTATAATCTGTAGTTATGAAAGACTTGAATGTACTAACATTAAATCCAAGGCTGCTAAGAAACAACAAGTTGTTTTTGTATACAAAACTTGTCACAGAATTATATGTAAAAGCAAAAAGTAGTTAGTTGAGAAACAGCTGCTGAATCTATTGCAACCATTTTTAACATAATGTTATATTTTTTAATAAACAAATAATAATAAAAAAATAATAGACACCTTTCAAAAAGAGTTGACATAAAGAAAAAATAAACTTAAGTATAGGGTAAACAAAACATTAAAATCTTTAATTTACAAATATTTAGTTAAAATGATATCTAAGAAAACTTACTTTTGCCCACAGTAAGGATAAATAAATTTATAAAAAAACAATGTCTAAAGTCATGAAAAAAAAAAGATTTTCAGTACCAAATTTATGGTTTTATTTGAAAATACTGATATATATCATAATGTGCACTCTTTCTTTGACACGGTGTATATGTGGGGATTTTTGGTGCACTATAAAAATTCAAAATAATCATAGAAAAGTATTTTATTTCACATACTGATTACGCTCAATTTTTTCCCTAAAGCCTTTTAAAAGGTTTCTCTTTCCATCAGGAAAGCAAATAGTTCACTTGATGGGATAAAAAACTATCGCCTATAGACGCCAAAGATTTTAATGGTGCGTTGCTATCCTTGCGGCGAAGTCTAATGCCACATCCATAAGTTTACCAGCTACCTTACCTTCCAAACCGGAACAAAACAGTGAGAATGTAATACCGCACAAACATATACACGCATACATATACTCACAAACTACGCATACATACACATATAATCATTTATATACATACACATATTTTATAAAAATATGTATTAGTAGGAGTTAATATTGACGCTCGGGGCGTAATATATTGCGTTCCCTTACATTTCAATGTATCATCAAATACTTACGTAAAGACTACAAGAAATATCATGAATAAAAGAGATCGTACTTTCACATTTCGTGTCGCATTTAGCAATCGCTATATTTTTTCATGCGCATTTATCACAGAACGTTGAGAACGACCTCGGATATTTTCCGAATTTTACGCGTAAGATTAATAAAGAAGTATTCATTTTGTTGAATGACATAATGTCCCTACTTTTTCATCTAGATTTGACATAAACATTATTTTAGGATTATTTATTCAGCAGGTGATTAAGACATTTAGAAAACTGTCGGTGATAAATTACATAATTTTCTATGAATAAATTAAATCATGCTCATAATATAAGAATCGAGACTTAGAATCACCAGCATCTTTAACAAAAATTAGTGAAAAACACTATGGGAGAAGTAATTAGTATTTAATATGCGTGGAAATTTTAGAACATATTCTTACAACACACATTAGTTGTAACTAACAGGTATTAAGTAGAATTGTGGTTGTTAATATAATGCATAGCGTTATATAATAGCACGCTATGTATACTCAACGTAAAGCGTAGAAAAATATAGTTTATAGTCTATAACGCGCTATCATAAAATAGTTTATTCGGACAATACACCACCCCTTTAGTATTAAGTTATAACAAATTAGCTGTTCCCAGCGACTTCGTTCGCGTGATCCACATACGTCAGTCGGGTAAAAAAGTAGTTTGTGTTGCTCAATGGTAATGTAGCGTCATATCGGTGAAAGATTTTTAGAATTGCTCCAGTAGTTTGTGAGTTTATTCGCTAGAAACAAATTAGTGTAATTAATATAACTTATTATATATAGATAATTATTATAAAAATAATTTAAAAATAGTTTGAGTCATCTCATTAATAAAACCGCCTACAGAACTTTCGAATTTCTGATTGAAAAATTTATTGTCAATGAGCTTTTCAAATTTATTCTAAAACATAACTAGAGACTAGATGAGTTTTGGATGAATTTGTAACGCCTTTGGCAAATCCTGTGTGTAATAAGAGTACCTCTGCCGACCACTTTAAAAATATATGGAAAATAGTATTTTTTATTGTAATTGTTATGTTCGATTCCCGACAGGGATGGGCATTATATGATAAATAAATAAATAATAATAAATAAATATCACTGGACAAATTACACAATTTGATATAATTTGGGTTATATTATTAAGCAATTGTATTTTCCTACTCCTCCTATATACTTCTGATTAATTTCGTTGTGGGATCCAAGACAGCTTAGGTTTTCCTCAGGGCACCCTGAGCTCGCAACTCAGAAGTTATCAGGTCGGTTGCCGCTGTTGATTCTGGTTTACAGAAGTTACAGTGGTGGGAACGAGAGGTGGGCAAATTGCCGTTAAAAAAAATTAAGCAAATTATAACACAAATAACACAAATTGACCTAACCCTAAAGTAAGCAAATCATATGCTTTTGTCATGGGTGTTAGTCAAGGATACTAATACATAGATACTGGAACATATTTAATTCACACTCAAACCCGGGAATCAAACCCGAGTCTCGTTGATTGTGTAGTAATCGAAACCACTCGACCAATGGGGTGGTCAATTATGATGAGCATATATTTTTTTTAAGTTTGAATATTTTTTGTGTTCACAAACAAAATAATATCTAGCAAATATTTTTTTTTATATAATTAGTAGACAAGCAGGTGGCTCTGATGATGAAAGGGAAAACCATTGCCTATAGACACCAAAGATGTTAGTGCGTTGCTATCCTTGTGGTGGGGTCTTAATGCAACATGCATAAGTTTACCCGCTACCTTACCCTCCAAACTGAAACACGACAGTGACAAGCACTGACGCTATTGCGGCAGAAATAGGGAAGACGGTGTACGGACGGATAGGATTGGGTACCAGATCCGGGCACAACATA
Source organism: Apodemia mormo (assembly GCA_036924255.1). Classification (NCBI taxonomy): domain Eukaryota; kingdom Metazoa; phylum Arthropoda; class Insecta; order Lepidoptera; family Riodinidae; genus Apodemia; species Apodemia mormo. Next base: position 23,363,397 of record JAUPFN010000015.1, on the reverse strand, counting down.
ACAGTCACGAGAATAGCTACTCACATAGTGACTTTGTTTACTTTGGGGTTTAACTGATTCGTGTTATTTGTCCATCGATAATATTATTATTAAGAAAAAGTATCATCAGGCTTGGTTCCCTTGCGGGATAGGTAGTATAAACCGAACGTCTATAGATTTTCCAGTTCACCGCGATTCACCGGTTTGTCGGTTGGAGAGATAAGTGGTGATCCTCAACGCCGCATTTGGCGACATGTTAACGATTATCGACTATTTCTAGCGATAACCGAAACCGACAGTTTTACGTGCTCACCCGAGGCACGGGATTGGTAATACACCACCCCGTCAGACTCCGAGCTGCTACTGAGATTTAATATTTTCGACAAAAACCTAGAAAAAATCTCAATAACACTTTTGCTCGATCCGGGGATCAAAACCTCATGATATGAGATTAATAAGCTCCTAAACAATTAAGCAGTCTATTAATATTATATATAAAATAAATTCCTATTCAAATATCCCTTATTCCTTACTAAATGATAAATTAATTAGTATTTCAGGGCGAGTCTGCGTCACGTCTCAAAAGTGGTCCTTGAAGTGTAGAAGCGCGATATAAAAGCAATTCTTTCTAATTAACGCCGTCTGAGATTGAGATGAGTGGCCTGAAATAGACGCAACATCGCCTGATATACGCGCAACAAATGTTCTACAGCACACCAAAAAATTAACTTTCTGCAATGCTTTCTGCATTTATTTTATTGCGATCGATTGTATGAATTTCATTAAAAAAAGTATCATCACGCCGGTTCTCTTGCAGCGCAGGCAGCTTGAACTAAATGTCTAGATTTTTTTAGATTCATCACGATTTATCGATTTATCGGCTCGTAAGATAGGTGGTGAACCCCAACGCTGCATTTTAATAATCTGGTAACGATTATCGCTTATTCCTAGCAATAAACGAGACCAATAGCTTAACATGCGCATCCGAGGCACGGAAGTGCTAAGATCTGGATGAAGATGGATTTACGAGAAAACCATCGAATTTTTTTATATCGAAAAACCACAATTACCCTTTTATTCTACCCGGGGATCGAATCGAATATTTGAGCCTCTTTAGTTTACCTCTAGATTATACAGCACACAGATTACTGCAATATATGTAGTTATCTGTGTGCTGAGTTTTACATTTCAATAGATGTGCATTTTACATTCAAATCCACTTAACATTGTACTAGTTTTTAATAGGTGAAAAAAAAAACGAAATCTATAAATGGAAATATCATATGTATTAAGTACTAAAAATAATATCCAGTGAAAAATAACGATTTTAAACATTTTCAAAATCTACACAGAAAAGAAAAAAAGAAAATAGTTTTTAATAAAATTAAGAATTTAGGGTTCCATAGCCTACATACCTTTATAGATCCGTGTTAGTCCCGGGCTCCATTGAAGAATAGGCCAACTGTCGTTGTGCCAGGCAGGTCGTAAAAGGCGACCGAGTGGCTATCCCGGTAGGCACCCGCATCAGAAACACGCGTTTTTGCATAAATACAATTTACTGCAGCTGTTGCGAACATCCTTGAAGTACTATAACAGCGATTCAACCCTAACAGCGTCCTGAACGTATCATTATATTGAACTCGCAGAGCGTTTAAGATTTTTGCGAATATCTACCCCACAAACCGCACATGTAAAAAGTTGTACAATATGCTTTAAACAGAATAATTTTTCGAACAACATGCAAATTTGCGAATAGCAAAATTTTTACGTTTGTTCTAATAACGTCCTCCGCTTTTTGTGTGCATGGTCTAAAGTAGGTATATGAAAATGAAATCTATATTACTATTGTAAATGCGAAAGTTTGGATGTTTGGATGGATGTATGTTTGTTACTTAAGCACGCAAAATTATTTAAATGAAATTTGTTAAATAAATAAAATTACGATTTAAATGAAATTTGGCACACAGGTAGATGATACCATGGAATAGCACTTTGACTTAATTCTGCCATCCCCGTTTTTCTATCGATCGTCGAGGTCGTCGACGTCGAGACCGTCGTTCTACGTACAAAGCGGTTTGACTCGACATTCTTGATCCGAACCGCAAGGGACTGAAATATGCTTCCTGAATCTGTGTTCCCCGACGAGTACAACTTGGGGATCTTCAAGAGAAAAGTGAACAGGTACCTTCTAGGGAAGCGCGATCAATCTTAGGCCACATCTTAGCTTACCATCAGACGAGATCGTGGTCAAGCGCTTCCCTATCGATATTTAAAAAAAAGCATATAGGCTACTTTTTATTCCGAAAATATTAGGTGATCCCGCGGAATTCGCCAAAAACTTTTGTAATGCAGTGGTCTCTTATATTTAAATCAATATAAAAATTAATTGGAGATTCCTCGACTAGACTCCAATAGTAAAATTATTTCCCCGTATTGGTGACAGGCTCCTTTGAAGAATATACCAACTGCCGTTCTGCCAGGCAGGTCGTAAAAGGCGACCGATTGGCTATGCGAGTCACTAACATCATGGCTACTAGGTGGTAGATTTCTGCATTGTCTCGCCCCGCCTTACCTATTCCTGCCGCAATAGCGTCAGTGCTTGTCGCTGTCGTGTTCCAGTTTAGATGGTAAGGTAGCCGGTAAACTTATGCATGTGGCATTAGACCTCGCCACAAGATAGCAACGCACCACTTACATCTTATTATCTTAGTGTCTTTAGGCGATGGTTGACTCTTTCCACCAGGAGACCCATCTGCTATCTTATGATATAAAAAAAATCTCCCCATGTTAGTCCAGGCCCCGTCTTATGAAAAGACTATCTGTCATACTGCCGGGCAGTTTGTAAAAGGCGGACGTTTAGGTAGTAACTACTATTATGTCCACTAGGTGGTAGATTTCTGCAACATCTCCCTCGGGTCTGGTAACCCTACCTTTCCAATTCCTGTTGCAATAGCGTCAATGCTTGTTACAATCGTGTTCCGGCTTAAAATGTAAGAAATTCTGTAAACTAATGCATGTGGCACTATTATCCTATTACACGGACGCACCATTGTTTGCTGTTTATAGGCAATGACTATCTCTTATGTCAGGAAAGCTATCTGCTTGATTGCCATCTTATGATATAAAAAAACACTATCAACCTTGTAACCTTACATAGCATCTTTTTATTGAAATATTTACAATTAATTATCACAGAATAATAAAACTGCCTTTGTGCATTCACGAGATAGTTGCTGCAATCCCACGCAATGTTGATTAGATAATCTACAACAACTGTAATGAATTTTTGTCAAGATATTTTGTATTGGGAAAATTTATTCGTCCATAGACACAGCTTTTGTAGTCTTAGGTATATGTCACAATGTCGTATCACTTTAACATACTTTCAGCTATTTCAAACACAACATCCAATTTTTAATTAATGCGAATTATGGCCGACATATATTGTTTATTTACTAACCATTAACTCACAAAATATAACAATGCCATCAATTGCAATTTATCAGAAGTAATATAAAAAAACTGTATTTCTGTAAATGGCCTAGGTGTTTTGTTATACTTTAAAAATGCACACTCAAGTGAACTAAAATTTTATTAAAGGTGTCTCTTTTAAAATAAAAATATATCAATAAATTTATTGATAAGAATCTAAATTATTACGAAATGTTTAATAATCATGATAGCCGTTCATTAGTTTTTCTTTCTAAAATAAAAAAATATTAATAAATAATGACAGATCACTGTTTGATTAAACAGTTGCTGTCAATGATGCGCCCGCGTCGACTTACTTGCGTGCAATAACCTTTGCCAACATCATTAATTGGCCGTTTCATCACAATTATATATTTCAGTAATAGGGCCGTTAAAATATCATCAAAGTATCGATAGAGTCTATTGCGCGAGTTGTATGCACTGAATGTTAGGGGAGCAAATATTAGGACCTATAATTAGCCGCAATTACTACAGTCGGATCAATTTTGTCAGGTCCAAGCTACCATCATAATTCCAGTTAAAACCTGTTACAATTTACAGATTACCTACAAGAGTAAATTATTATAAACACTGATTAGGAAAGGAATAAGATGACATTTAATATTACGTACCATACATAACTTTTAGAAATCATCTATGATCCATACCTGAATCGACTTTCACCGCGCTGATAATAGGATGAAATGAATTTTAAAATAAATTTAGTATTTTAGAGAATGCACCAAAAGTGAGTTTGCTCAAAAACCTGGACAAGCAATTTTTAATTATTATTTAAAAATAATTTTTAATTATTATTACGGGGTAGGCAGAGAGAACCGTGTGCCATATATCACGATCTTTGCAGGCTTGTCTCGCTTCCTCCACATTCATCACTCTCCTTCATACACACACGCACACATATTTCAATTTTATCTTGATATTACCCCTTTATTTTTAATGTGAATCAATTATTATAATTCTATTTATTATTACTTACTATTAGTACTCGTCCTTTATTGTATGAAATTCTTTTACTTTTAAATAACTACGGTATCCCAAAATACAGGCTTCGCCTAGTTTGGGAACCCCTGGTAATTCAAAAATATAAAATTATTATTCTTAATTAGCGTAGGTCAATGTTAATTTTCGTAATCTTTTGTAATCCTTGTTTTTTAAATAAATATATTATTATTATTATTATCGAATTCATGAAAGACATGAAAGACAGCTTTGGAGCATTCTATCCCAGAAAATAACATCGTCCTAAACCGTCTGCCGGCCTATAGTCATGGCCTCTTTATGGAGTATAAAACTATGGTGAAAATTACTAACTGCCAGCTCTTGAACTATTTAAGTTTAAAATATCGACCTGATGTTATTAGAAAGCAAACATCCCTGTTCATTAGTATTCTCTAATTTGAACATCCGTGACTCAAGTACAGAGAAACGAATGACTGACCAGAATTAATCACATTTAATTATATTCATATTAGTGTCACACCTCGTTTTCCGTTATCTATGGATGGAATCTCGTCTAAAACTCATAAAATTTGAATATTAATGACTTAAATATCGACCAAACCATAAATTATATTATATAAACATAATATTCACATTTTTCGTAAAATATTCTCGCAATATTTTAAGTTATTGCGATTAGTAGATGGTAAAATATTATTTTAAAAAATGCGCAAAACGAAGCGCATTTTTTTAAATATACGAGACAGTCTGCAAAATACCAAACATGTTATTTTAGTTTTAGAATACGAGTATAATGAATTCATTATGAAGTAATTAAGATCTATATTAATTTGGAATATTTTTTTTGGTGGGGTATATATATCCCGTTTGGTCTTATGAGACCAAACGGGATATATATATACCTTACTCAGTATCAGATCTATTTCAAATTGATATGTCAATTATAAGAACATAGATCTGATACTAAGTTCAAGAGTTAAAGGAGATTGGAAGTCGGTTCAAGTAGTTTTACTGCATTCACATTAAACACATACATACATACATACGTCATACATAAATATATAGCATGTCAGAAATAGTATCACTTAACGTGGTGCAACATCTTGAGCATATTTTTTACATTGTACACAAAAAATTAACTGAAGAATCCCTATAGTTAAGTCATAGGATATTTATTCGATTCCATAATATATATACAATCTGTATATAAATGTTGCCACTCCATTGTAATTCATTAAAAAAGAATTTAGTGCTGCGCCGTCTCAATAAATGATATCGAAGATTTATCGAATGAAATCGTGAGTGATGTCACAGCATTCACGGTTAGTGAACTAATACTGCAAGAGGTGTATATGATATAAAAACAATTTAGCTAGTTATATTTTTATTAAAATCAATAAATTTATTATGACAAAGTTTATTAAGTTAGATTAGATAGTAAACAAGCAAATGGCTCTCCTGATGAATAAGAAACCATAAATAATAAATAAATAAATACATATTCACGGGACAAATTACAATTACTGATCTAACCCCAAAATAAACAAATTATTTGCTTGGTGTTAGTCAACGATACTAATACATAAAAACACATATAAGTATAAATACTGGAACATATTTTAATAAACGCCCGAACACGGAAATACAAACATTTATGCTCATCACACAAATGCTTGTCCCCGTCGGGGATCGAACCCGAGCCGATTGCGTAGTCAGGGTCGCTAACCACTCGACCAACGGGGCGGTCTAAGCCATCCCAACAAAAAAACTAAATATGTTAATGCGCGTGGCTATCCGAGAGGCGGGATGGCAATGCCACGTACATAAGTCTACCGGTTGCCCTACCTTCCAAACCGGAACACGACAATGACAAGCATTGACGCTATTGCGGCAGGAATATGTAAGGCAGTGGTACCATATACCCGAATGAGACCTAACGGAACTTTACAACCTAGTCACAATGTTAGTATAAGATATAGCCAATCGTTCACTTTTTACGACCTGCTTGGCAGAATGGCAGATGGTCTATTCTTCAAAAGGGCCCGAAATCAACACGGGGAAATAATTTTGTCTTTGTTATTGGAGTCTAGTCGAGGAATCTCCAATTAATTTTTATATTGATATAAATATATGAAACTAGCTGCAGCATGCAGCCCGCTGCATTATAAAAGTTTTTGGCGAATTCCGCGAATCACCTAATTTTTCCGGAACAAAAGAAGCCCAGACCCCAAATACTGTATTTACATACATAATATACCAGCTGTGCCCGCGACTTCGTTCGCGTGGAAAAAATTCTTAAATAAATCCCGCATAGTTCCCGTTCCCGTGGGATTTCCGGGATAAGAACTATCCTATGTCCTTTCTTGGGTCTCAAACTATATTTGTACCAAATTTTATCCAAATCGGTTCAGTGGTTTGGCCGTGAAAGCGTAACAGACAGACAGACAGACAGAGTTACTTTCGCATTTATAATATTATATAGTAAATATATATATATATAGTAAATAGTATAATAGTATATAGTATATAGTACGGATAGTATGGATTATATAGTATAAAATTTATTTGATAGTCTTAAATCCATTTTGTATATTATGCCTCGTGATCCTTAAAGAATGGATAAACTGCTGTACTGCCAGTTACCTCGCAAAAGGCGAGAGAATAGTAGTGAGAGTGGTAATGGTGGTACACGTCGTAGAGCTCACCCTCCTAGCTAGGTGGTAGAGCTTTTCGATGTCTCACTCGGGATTTATAGCACCGTTTTACCTGCTCCTGTCGCAATAGCATTGCTACTTGTTTACTGGTGTGTTTTAATTTATAGCATTAAGTATACTTTTGCGTGTGGCATTACGTCCTTAGCAACGGACAGCAACGCATCATTAATATTTTTGGTACTTTTAGACGATGATTATATCATTGCATCAAAAAAATAAAAAAGGTATCTCCACGGGAAATTACATTTAGGGCAAGCAAATAAAACCGTGTGTTATATAAATCAAGATCTAGGTAGATTTTAACATTATAAAAAACGTAAAAACAATATAATTGCCCATATTGTATCGACAGAGTTCCCCCATATGATTAACCCAAAAGAAAGTATGGAAGATATCCATAATATGTAGATTTTGCTACCTTTTCTGATACTGTTATCCTAAGTTTAAAAAAAATCAATCGGGCTAATATTATGCATATAAAGACGCGTGTGATTTTCAGTTACAATGTTTGATAATGCTAGAATTATTTTTCTCTTTTTTCAATTACTCGCAATTTTTAAATTACTCAAAATTTCAATATATTTAATAGTTAAATAAATAGTTATACTGTTATTATAACGAAATTTAAGATTTTTGTGTTGTGTATATTTTTTTTGTTTCTATGTACTTTAAAATTATTATCATTTAACTATTACCGAATATAGTATATTGTTTCATGTTCATAGAACCTGCTCCTTCCATATTCATTCTTCCATGTTTGTGAACTCAAAGATTATATTTAATTGTTTAATTTAGTGCATTTTTATAACAGACAACATATCCGAATCAAGAAAACAAATTCTCATCACTATAATACAAGCTTATTTCCATAAACTTAATCCAATTTATGTAACGTATTAATCAAAAATTTGAACCTGAGATTCTTATCTTGATCTCTAACCTCCCAGATATATTAATCCTTATCGTAGACTCGAACACCGTTATTAATTTACATTAATACGTAATTAAACAACGAGTTGCTTAAGAATTCGTATTCGAAATCGTTGCGTCGCTCAGATAGATTATAAATGCTATTTGTTTACTGGTTTGTGGAGGCGTTAATGGGCATTCTTTATTTTTATTGTTCAGATCACGCATATGTAACAATGGCATCTATATTATTTAAGGCTTGCGTTTTAGCCTCATTGGTATTATAGTGATAATAAACTTATGAGGCTTTAGTTTAATACTATGTTGAAAAAACTTTAAAACTAAAATGTTTGATGTGAAATATCTTTTTACGCAGTTTGACAGTAAAATCCATTCGTATGCCATGATGCCAGACGGCATAACGTCTATTATGAAGTGGTGCGGTCACTGCTTGTATAATTACTCATATTATATTTCTTAAATAAAGAATAATTTTGTCTTTGATCATAACTTTTTTTAATGAACTTTATTTTAGGCATAAAAATAGTTTTAAAGTTTCACGACATAACGGTTCATTTTGTTTAAACAATTGCCCTTTGTACAAATCCAAAATGTCAACAGCATTTTGTTGCACTTAAAAATCTTATCTTTTCCAGTATTAAGTATCAATACGATAAAATAAAACATTTTTTCCACCCAATAGTCTGCTGCAGTACGCTATGGTTTCAGCCTCCTCCATTTTATCTCTGGTTCAGCATCCATCTCGTCCACAAGTCTGGTGTTGTAGTCAATAAGACTAATAGCTATCACAATGCACCTACAATCAAAATTTTGATTGAAGCAATGCACTGACTCTATACATAAAATAAAACTGCAAGAGGTCAAAATCTGTACATTGAAGATATTTTTTTTGGATAGCACTATTTAATCGATACTGAAGCAAAAACTGTAATTTTTTTTAATCTTGTCTGTCTGTCTGTATTAAGGCCGCGCATCACGCCGAATCTACTAAACGGATTGAAATGCAATTTAGCACGATTAGAGTTTATACTCCGAAGACGGTTACGAGTTTTAAAGGTTTCCGGGTGGCAAATCCAGTTAAACGTGACACCGGGAATGTATAAAAACGTTTGCAAGTATGGTTCGTTATAAGTTAGCAAGTGTATTAAAGAACATTTGTGCTAATCATTTTTTTTTAAATTAACTTTGTAGTTTGTAGGAGTAGGCAGTAGACTATGTAGTTTCTTATTAATAAAAAACAAAGTCCTTGATTGCTTATCTTGCTTATTGAAAATGATGCAGATTTACTATTATTTTTAATCTCTAAAACCATCTTTTAGAGATTAAAAATAATAATATATTTTAGGGAAATGCAATAGGATATCTTTTTATTGCAAATTTTTTTTCAATTAACAAGATGAGCTTTTTAGTCAAAGGCTATTTTGGCAAGAATCGATAAGACAATAAAAAAGCTTGCGAATAAGTAGCTTTTATTTTTTTTAACTTACCAATATAATATGTCTAGTGTATAATAAATTATGTATTAAGTATCGCCCATGTTGGTCCTGGGCTCCTTTGAAGAATAGTCTAACTGCTGTTCTCTCAGGGTCTGCCTGGGACAGACGACAGATGGGCTATATCATATACCAGTCACTACCATCGTGACTACGTTCTGCATTGTCTCGCCCGGGTCTGGTAACACCGCCTTACCTATTCTTGCCGCAATTGCGTCGGTGCTTGTCATTATCGTGTTCTAGTTTAGAGACTAAGGTAGCCGGTAAACGCATGTATGTGGCATTAGACTTCGGCATAAGATAGCAACGCAACATTAACCTTTGGTGACTATAGGCGATGGTTAACTCTTTCCATCAGGAAACCAATCTGCTTGTTTGCTATCTTATAATATTAAAAAGTATTTTAAAATAATGCTTGTCATCATATAGATACAAATACTAATAGATACCCTATACACGTGTAAGCGCTGGTAGATAGTTGTGCTATTTTATTGTGTTATAAGTAGACAAGGCTTAAAGAAAACCCCTGGAGTGATTTTATTTCATCAGTAAGTATTATAACTCTTTATTTCTGTATAACACTGGAAATCTAAGAAACTTTATTGAAAGTCATATCCAGTTTAATCCGTGGCTATAATATGGTAAGATAGATCTTGTTTCTAGTTATAAAGTACCAAACTTTTTTCTACAAATTCGAATTGTATCCCTGAAGCTTAAACTGAAACTAAGCTAAGACGCGTTACGTGCCAGAGTAAATGATTGATCGTCGTCGATCATTTACTCTGATGCGTAAGGTCTTAGATTTGAATTCAACTTTGATGAATTGTTTTGGACGACACATTTACTTTTCTTGAAAACATACCGTAGGCAGGCCATATCTCCAAGTTACAGTATCTACTTGTGTACCGTTGGCTTATAAATATTGCTATAGTTACTCCTCTGCCTACCTGTTGATAGACATTATGTGAATGCCCCTATTTGATTTTAATTTTAAGATTATTGGAATTTTTAGGGTTTCACATTCAAGTAACCTTTATAATTTTTATATATCCGTCCGTCTGTCCGTAGAGAGCTTAACTCAGAAACTCTGTACTAATAAGCTATTACTTAGCGTGAATATAAATACTCTGAATCACACCGAAAATGTAGTAAAATCAATTATTTAATTTTTCTTTGAAGAGTAGAACGAAGAAAAGGTGAACCATTAACTCTGTCTCATTACCATAGTACTCGGTGGTAGAGTACCGCAAGCTTTCACCCGGTTATTTGGTACCACCGCCTTACCTATTCTTACCTTACCTTACCTATTTTGCAAGAGGCGTTAACACCTCGTCACAGGGATAGCAACACCCAATTCACATCTTTGTTTATAAACGATGGTTGTCTCTTTCCATCAGGAGCCATTTGCTTGCCGCTATCTTATAATAAATAAAAAAGGCACTTGATCTGTTTTTAAAAGATTTCTTGTCTTTGGTGAATATAGAGACGGGAAAATTACGATTATATTTTATATATCTGTGGTGTAACACTCGCGAATTGCGTTCGTAGTACCGAAGTGAAGAAGAGGTTACCTTTGAAAGACAGTGTCGGTGTAAAAATAAGAAAGGCATTGTTCCATTGTTTTAGACATGTTGAAAGAATGGCAGATTGACGATTAACAAAACATTTCGATTGTGGATGAATGTAAGTACCTGAGGAGACCAAGATTGACGTACCATGATCAAATTGGTCGGAAGCTATCCGATCCATTTTGTCGGTAACCCAGCAAGCCGGAAGAACGGAGTAAATATGGCACTCGAACAATAAATAAGTATTTTTATTAATCACGATCCATACGAACTTAATTTGCTTTCTTAACATTCATAATTATCTTCATACAAACACACTGGTTTCGAATACTTCCGACACAACCTTCGGAGCGCTTTACAGAGTGACTATTCTTTTTGAATATTAATATTAAGGGTTGCTATGTAGTTAATAGTAATATTGGATTTTTATTACTTTTTGTAGGGTTCTGTACCTAAAAGGTAAAACAGGACCCTATTACTAAGCCTCCAATGTCTGTCTGTTTGTCAGTCACCAGGCTGTATCTCATAAACTGTGATAGCTAGAAAGCTAAAATTTCCACAAATTATGTATTTCCATTTGCCGCTATAACAACAAATACTAAAAATAAAAAAATGAAAATATTAAGGGGGATCCCCAATAAACGTGTTTTTTTTCGAAATTTTTGCTGTGATGGTACAGAACCCTTCGTCCGAGAGTCCGACTCGCAAATGGCCGGATTTTATTTCATACACATTACAAGTTGCCTGGCCAATTGGCTAAGACTAACACAAAGGCCGAGATAAATAGTGGTTACTTAGTATTGGCTTAGCCATAGCAACTGCTTAGCCGAACCCAAAGATCCATTAAATAGACACGATACTTTCGACAAAGTTAGCCTAATGCTTAGCCATTGATTAGCTAAGACATAGTATGGACTTATGACGACTTAGCACGTTCTTTGCATCCATTTGACTTTTTTAAAACTCTTGATTCAATACTGCATCAATTATTTCATAATAATGAGCTCTAATATGAAAGAAAATATTCTGAGGAAGTGGGCACCAAAAAAGATGGTGACTTATTCGTCTAGGGTTTAGCCTGGTCGACTCAGATTATGAAATCCCGGGCTCGATACCCAGGTCGGACAAAATTGTTTTTAAAGTTTTTCTCAAAAATCCAAAATCTCAGTAGCAGCTCGAAGTCTGCCAGGTCGTGAGTTACCATCCTCGTGCTTCGGATGAGCATTAAAAATGTCGGTCCCGGTCATCACTGATGGTAAAAATGGGCGAAAAAATGCGTTAATAGGGATCACCATTTATCCCGCCGATCAACAAAACCGGCAAATCGTCGTGAACTGGGATGTTTAAAGACAATCGGTTCGATACTTGGTTGTAGCTTGTAGATTGTACTTGGCTAGTAATGTTCAAAATATCGTCTATTTATGTGTCGATGAGGTACTTGGCTTAGACAAGTCAGAGTGTTGCTTTGCAAAGTAAAACTTTAAACTGATGCTAAGTAACGTCTATTTATCTCGGCCTAAGACTAAAACTATCTACAACAACATCAAGGTAAAATTCATTACATTAAATTGTCGAAACGTATAAGTAATTAATTTAAGTCATAAAAACAGTTTGCATTTTAATTAACTCGTCTCAAACGATTGAACTATTTTAACTTATCAAAATGTTTTGCATATTAATACCACTTAAATACTACATATTTATTTTAAATGATTGAGTTAATTATATTAGAAATAACATTGGAATACTTTATTTACAACAAAATATTTGTACGGAAACGGCCTGTTAAGTTACAAAATATAACTACTGGGCTACATAATAAAATGCCCACGGATACTTGCAAGACAAAAAGTTATTTCTGATACTACGCTGACTAAACATGTCGTTAATATTTTGTTTGAAATACATATCATAAAGAAACACATATTTTTGTAAAAAACGAAAAGTAGTAGAAAAAAAGAGAAAGTTCAAAATAGTAATCTATATTAATATTGTAAATGCGAAGTTTGGTTGTTTGTATATAATATATATGGATAATATAATATAATATTCACGGGACAAATTACACTTACTGATCTAACCCCAAAGTAAGCAAATTTTTAGCTTGTGTTATGGGTGTTACTCAACGGTACTAATACATAGAAAAACATATATAAATACTAGAATATATTTAATAAACACCCAGACCCGGGAATACAAAAAAAAGTTTGGATGGATGTTTTTTACTCAATCACACAAAAACTACGAAACGGATTTGGATAATATTTAGCATGATAATATTTAGCATATAGGTAGATAATGACCTGGATTAGCACATAGAATACTTTTTATCCCGGAACAAGTGGTTGTTTCCGCAGGATTCACCATAAAGTTTCATAATGCAGCGGGCTGTACGATGCAGCTAGTGGTATCACATTTTTTATAACATTGCTAATATACAATTACGATGACCAGTTTAAGTCCAGGTCCCCTTTGAAGCATAAACTTTCGGAATTTTTGCCAGGCAGTTCGTAAAAGGCAAACAATTGACCTAACCTGCCACATTATTGTGACTACTAGGTGGTAGAGTTTTCCAAATTCTTGTCTGGATTTGGTAACACGGCTTTACCTATTCCTGTCGCTATAGCGTCAGTGCTTGTCATTGTGACGTCCAGTTTGAAGGATATGGTTGCTGCTAAACTTATACATGTGACATTACTATCCCGCCACACGAATAGCAATGCACTATTAATATAGTTATATCATAAACTAGAAATATAAAAAATACATAAAATTTGAGCAATTGTAATCTATATTACTAAAATCAAACTAATATATAAAACAAAAAAGTATTAATATTAGTACTACTCATCTCAGTGACATATTATGGGTCAAACACTTATTTTTCTAAAAAATCCGGCATTTTAATGGCTGTTTTTTCGCCATGTGGTTTGATAGAACCCGTATTTATTGTGACTTCGATTTCTTTATATTTAACACTGATCTAGTCATTACTCACTCGTCATAGTCAACATCCATCAGCATTTTATTTCAAAACCGATACAGAGTTCAATTCAACGAGAACTAGTGACAAGTATAGATTAAATTTGTGCGCCTTTTGAGTAAACTGTTATACTCAAATGAAGTTTAATTTTTAAGTGAGGACTAAGTTGAATCAAGTGTTGAATTTAATATCATCTGATGCTTTAACTCAAATTTTAACTCAAAATTATTTTAACATCACTTTTCTAATTTTTGATTTATTTTGATGAATTCTGGAATGCTGGCTTAAAACGTCAATATTTTATTAGTATGAAATTTTAATATCATCATTTAATTTATTTTAATCTTGAAATTATACTTACAGGCATATAAGTGTAAGAACCTTGTAGTCCCGTAACCTCGTGTAAAAACCCCGTATTCCGGACGCCCTTTTATGAAGACCATCTGCTATTCTGCTAGGCAGTCCATAAAATGCAAACACTTGGCTATACGTATCACTACGATCGTAACTACTATGTGGTAGATTTATGCAACGTCTCGCCCGGGTATGTTGTACTACCCCTTTATCTATACCTGCTGCATTATCTTCAATGCTTGTTATTGTCGTGTTGTGGTTTGGAGAGTAAAGTAGCCAGTAGACTCATGCATGTGGTATTGCCATACCGTCACACAGATGTCAACGCACCATTTATATATTCGGTGTCTTTAGGCGATGGTTTCTCTTTGCGTCATCTTCTTGTTTGCTATCTAATGACATCAAAAATTATATTAGTCACGGAATTACACGAGAAATTGACTTTGGGATAATCATCCTATTAATAGAGCCTCAAACAAATTATAAGAGGCTTATTTTGTAAATGGTTCAAGTTAAGATAAAAGAAATTGCAATTGTAAAGTAATAACGGAAGCTTTCTACTTCTGTTACATTGGTGAGCATAAAGCCACAGATTACTCAGTATTTTTTGATGAATCGTTGTTTATAAGTGTACTTTTATTAGATTTTCTTGTCATTAAAAATTATGAATTACATTAAGAAATATGTTTAACAGACAAAATTGAAATGACGGTGTCATAGAAAAATAAGATTTCTAGCAGCTGCATTGAAAGCTCAAGATAATTGAGATTATTGAGTTATTGAATATGCGTTTGATTTTGTTTTTTATATTACAAAGTAACCAACAATGTCTTAAAATTTATATCGATAGATATTATAATCACTTTTTTTTGGCTCCTCTCTTAACTAAAATAGCCGTTTGTACTATCTAATAGTGTACGTACTATCATCGTTATCACACATTGGATATTCTTTCCTGGATAAACACAATTAATTGACACATTTTAAGACTGTAAATCCACGAAGCTCTTAATCAGATAGTTCATCTGTTGGGGGGCCGTCCTACACACCGTTGTCCGATACAATGATTTACATATTTGATCATAAATCTTCCAATATGTTAGTTTCTCAATATAGAGTTATTTATCTTTGTAGTTTTGTAATTCAAGTGTGTGTACTCAGACTAATTATGTTTCCTTGTCAGCCTTGTTTGGGACTCGATAAAATATCAATTAAGGCATCGTTAATGGAAGATACAATGGCCCTCGCGCATGCGCTCGCGTTGCTCTGATAAATGATCTTTCCCTTAGAACGCTAACGGCGTGTGTTTGATTTATAATGTTGTTTGAATATAAAAAGAAACTGAATTGTTTGTTTGGGCACGATTGATATGATATCTATAATCTCTTAAATACTTGATTTCTATTTTTCTGTACAACCCTTTTAACGGTCACAGCTTATACGTCGAAATTGATCGCAACGCAAATAATTTCGCTACGTTGAACCACTCAATAATAGCTCAATTGGTTAGGCGTGCTGGCTAGAGGCAAGGTTGCAGGTTTAAACACTGTTATGTCGAAATGTTTAAAAGGAAGTCACTATATTTTTGCTTTCATTTTTCAGTCTATATACGACGTGTAAGGGATAGTGTACCGAAAAAAAAAACATGCCACTTTTACGTACCTACTTATTACAATATAATGTCGGAAAGCAAAGTGTAATTGGGTAATGTTTAGTTTATATAATACTTTTATAAGTTATTTTTGTGAAATAAGCTGTGGATTAATGTTAATCTATACATATAATTAAATCGTAGGAGAGTCAAAACTGTACATTGAATATTTTTTTTAAAGAATACTTGGGGCGTGATCTACAATCGATATCGAAGCCAAAAATATAGTTTTTAAAATTTTTGTTTGTTTGTCTGTTTAGTTGTTTGTCTGTATGTATGTCCGGGGTAAACTCAAAAAGTACTGCATGGATTTACTTCAAATTTTGCATGAATATTACTAATAGCCAACATATAGGCTACATATTATCACGCTATCACCTACGTGGGAGGAGCTGTGCGGAGTAAACCTAGTCCGCACGGACGAAGTCGTGGGCAACAGCTAGTGTAAAATAAATAAATATTAGCAATTCCTTTTTTTGTAGAATATGCAAAATTTGCGTTTAAATATTTTTTATTTTTATTTTAATACTAATATAATTTAATAATGAATGAATATTAATACGCAAAACTGTCGAACAAGTCGTTCGAGAGTTCTGCGGTTTTAAAAAAGTGGTATAATGATGTTAGTGTGTCATCAAATGAATATTCATCACGAAATTTGACAAAAACTTATATCTAACTACAAAATATACCTACTAGTAGTAAAAATAACTAAATAACGTAATCATAATTTTTTTTTAAATGTATTCAATATGCAAGCAATCAGATGCTGCGGGACCAAGTATCTTCGGCTAGTCGTGGGTGCATTTGTTGTACCTCTGTCTACTTCTTCGGGGATATGGGCGTAAAGATACTATAAGACACGTTAAGTATTTAAGTACACACAGAATTATTGACAATAGAAAATAACAATGTACGATAAGGAACGGAGTACAAATAGGCGGTCTTATAACCCGTCAGTGATCTCTTCCAGACAACCAGCGACTTTAGGAAATGTTTAAATTATCGCGGAAGTTGTATATATATATATATATATATATATATATATATATATATATATATATATATATATATATATATATATATATATATATATATATATGCGTGTATATATATGTATATACTATTTGACAAATATGTTTTAAAAGTAATAGTGTGGCATGAGGTGAAATCAACTGAGTTCTTCTTTGACTAGTCTTCTGGTACTGATAAGTTTAGTCTTATCATGGTTTTTACGAGACGCCTAGCAACACTTTATTAGCGAGTAGTCGCTATGCTAGTGACTAATTTGGCTAATCAAGGATGATTGAATGACGGACTAAAGTGGATGATCTATTCTCCAAAAAGGGCCCCGAGTAACATGGAACAAATGGGACTAAGGTAGTTCTATTTTAAACATACTAGGATTTTATAATTTAATATTTTTTAGGTTTTGTAGTACGATGGTTGTGGAAGGTAGAATGCTACCTAGCACTGCCTTGGCGAAACATTTGTTGACATAGAACTAAAATATTGGGAATTTTCTCTAAAATCTGACGATTAATAAATATAATAAACTTGCGACCCGTCATGTGCTTCGCTACGTAGCGCCATTTATTGAATTCATTTGTTAAAAAATGTGATAAATGAAGAACCGCTCTACCATTTTTGTACCAACTTCACATAAACCATCTACTAAAGAGTCCGAACAAAGCCTAAACATTTGGTTTGGATAGCTGAGCCCGTTCTTGAGTTATAAAATTACAACGAAATGTGGCATTGATTTATATATATATATATATATATATATATATATATATATATATATATATATATATATATATATATATATATATATATATATATATATATATATATATATATAGAAGATAAATAAATATCACAGGACCAATTACACTTACTGATCTAACCCCAAAGTAAACAAATTATTTGCTTGTATTATGGGTGTTAGTCAACGATACTAATACATAGAAATACATATATAAATACTGTTACATACATAATAAACATCCAAACCCAGAAATACAAACATCTATGCTCATCACACAAATGCTTGTCCTGTCGGGGATCGAACCTGAGCACCGTCGATTGCGTAGTCAGGGTCACTAACCACTCGACCAACGGGGCGTTTGATTATTGTAATTTTATCTCAAGAGGTAAAATATGCAGCTAAAGTTGTAATTTTGAATGTATTTTTGTAAGTATCAAACTTCACTTTACATCAATACAGGACTTTGTGTTTATATTATTATGTAATGTATTTTATCTCTTGGTAGTCCAAGACCCGTTTAAGGATAGACCATCTGCCATTCTGTCAGGCAGATCGTAAAAGGTGAACGATTGGCCAAAAATGTCACTATCGTCGTGACTACTGTTGTTCGCAACGTATCATTGTCATAACATTGACACTAAATGTTAATGGTGCGCTGCTATCCGTGTGGCGGGATGACAATGCCACTTGCATAAATCTACCAACTACCTTATCCTCCAAACCGGATCACGTCCATGACAACCATTGACGCTATTGCAGGAATAGGTAAGGCGGTGGTACCAAATACCCGGGCAAGTCGTTGCGGAATTCTACAACCTAGTAGCCACGATACTAGTGACACGTATAGCCAATCGGTTGCTTTTTATGACCTGTCTGGCAGAGCGGCAGTTAGTCTATTCTTAAAAGGAGCCCCAACCAATACGGGGGAAAAATCCTATCGCAATTGCGTCAATGCTTGTCACTATCGTATTGAAATTTGGAGGTTAAGGTAGCTGGTAAACTTATACACACGGCATAACCGGGTCTATATTTAGTAGCATAACAATTTTTGTACTATTTTAAGTAGGTATCACGTTTTTACAACTAGTGATAATTTACCATAACAACTAAACGCATAATTGTTTTCGCATAATTTTTACTAGCATAACCCTATGTAGCATAAAGATAACATAGCATAATGTTTAAAGGCACACATTGAGGAAAGCATAACATTACATAAACATAATGATCAACGGCATACACTTAAAAGTCCTAATTAAAATGCAAGAAATAGGTGGATAGCAGACTATAGCAGCATTGCTTAAATAAAATACGTATTGCTTAAATAAATAAAATGCGGGTAGATACTATGACAACAATATTTATTATTTGTAATGTAGGTATCTGCTACCTGCTACCTGTTAACTAAACGGAATGTCATAGTCAATTTCTGTTGTTGTGGAGTTAGTTTATTTATAGAATTTGGTAATTACACCATGGCAAATCAAGTACGCGTAGTAGTAGTAGGTAGCTAGTAGGTAGTTAGATACTACTGATAATTTACCATAACAACTAAACGCATACCTGTTTTTAAATAACATTTACTTGAAAACCCCTAACTAAATAGCAAGACCAAATAGCAAACTGTATTGTAGCAGCATACTATTCCCGTAAGAAGTGGGGTTGGACCAAGTCGACGCTATTTCTGGGTGTGGGATATAAAGAGAACCTAACTAACCTACTTCAACTGTAGCATTGGATAGCTTTGTTTCTTTGTAGCGGGGGACTTCGCCCCCCGATTCCCCCTGGGGTGTTTATGTTGTTTAAGGTTATTTTTTCAGCATTTCTATACATATTTTTAGTATATATTAAGGTATAATCATGGTGTAACTAGAAAATATTGAACATAACTCCATTTTTACAGGTTCAAGAGTGTTCAGAGAGTTCAGGTGTAGCTTGCGTATCACATTATATGTAATATTTAAAAAAAAAAACATTTAAATTGAGCTTCATTTTCATATAACATAATATGCCATGTGTTTTTATAGTAAGATAACATTAGGAAAAATAAAAAAATGTCTAAAGACTATTATGCGTATCATCAATAGTCGAATTAAATGTAGTATTATGCTTAAATGTAGTATTATTATGCTTAAAACACATTTCGCAAAAAAAGATTATGCTTAAATTATATAATGACACTACATATTATGCTATTATCATTATGACAAAGTAAATTAGGAAAAAAAATTACGCGTTTTAAACGTATCCCGGCATAACCATCTCGTCACACGAATATTAATGCACCATTAACAGATTTGATGTCCGTAGACCATAGTTGACTCTTCCTATCAGGAGAGCCATATGCTTGTTTCCTATCTTGATATAAAAAAAATTAGAACTAACTAGTATTTCACTAACTTTAATTAGTATTCGATTCTTCTGAACATGCTTCGGTCACCTAGGCACACGTGCGTTGAGTTTGTATACTGTGTTCTTTTGGTTTTGCTATTGACATGGTGGATGAAAATAGATATCTGTACTGCCTGTTTTATCTTTATTTTCCAAACCTATGGTGAGTGTATTTTATTTCTAACACTGCCTTATTTCTTTTGGTGGCATCGCACATCAGTGAAACGTTTCAAAAAATTTTCATTTTTGAACTATAGATTTCCGCAACGTAACGCCTGAAATGAAATAAAAAAATATTTATTTGCAAGATTATGTACGTTATAAGTTATTAAAAATTAATTAAAAGTTACTAACAATTCTACCATGATATAATGATGTGCAAATGTATAAAAATTATCATATCATATATTACGAAATTTAAATTTTTTGTGAGTCAATTTTGTGTATCTTATAAATTTTTTTATCAGATGTACATAAATTAGAAAACATTTTCTACTGATAAATATTTATACTGTGAAAACTTATCATAAAAATAATAAACTTATTATAGAAATAAAATTAGTTTTCTAATAAAACTAATTCATGTTAATGGGTTAACTGTGATTAAAGACTTATTTTAAGCCGATTAAGGTGTTATAGTCACCTTTGAAATTTAATCAAGTTGTTGGCAATTTTGCTATTCTTGTAATAGGTTAGAAATATTATCTTTATTTACGAGGATGATATTAGAAATCTTGAGATCAAATAACAAGAGCAACAAACAAGTTAAGTAACATTAAATATGTGACAGTTTATTTTAATATCTAATCTTATCTATTAGTTTAGATTCACACGAATTTATTTACGATGCCTACTTAAAACGGTAAACAAATATCAAATTCGCATGGACTTCATTTTCGACCCAGGCCACTCTTACTATTTCAGTTAAGCATAAAAAATTATAATGGTCTGCAATAAAGCTATGTTAAGCATTATTATTTTAATGAAATTCTTAAGGTAATAAATATTATTTTGGCAAAAAATGGATTTGTAAACAATTCAACGTAGAGTGGTCCGAGTTGTTGACTATCAGGCTATTTCAAAACGGCTTGACTCTTTGGCGTTACGTAGATGTGGGCTCGCTCTGCATCTTTTATCATATCTATCACGGAGAGTGTTCCAACGAGTTGTTTGGATTAATTCCTGCTGTTGAGTTCCATCATCGGAAATCAAAATTTAAAGTTCCACCCTCACCATGTCGATGTCTGCAAATCCACAACCGTGCGGTTCTCCCAGCACTTTGTGGAATCAATTACAGACAGGGTTTTTTCAAACAGATACGACATGGGGACCTTTAAGAAATTAGCTTACTCGCCTAGACCTACGGTATTGCGGATGTCCATGGGCGGAGGTGATCACTTAACATCAGGCACACTGCTTGTTCCTTGCTCTCTGTTCCATAAAAAAATAATTTATTTAAGTGTAAAGGGATAATATTGCTAGACACAATAAATCCCCGTATTGGTTCCGGGCTCCTTTAAAAAACAGACCAACTGCCGTTCTGCCAGGCAGGTCGTAAAAGCCGACCGATTGGCTATGCGAGTCACTACCATCGTGGCTACTAGGTGGTAGAGTTCTGCATTGTCTCGCCCGGTACTGGTACTACCGCCTTACCTGTTTCTGCCGAAAAAGCGTAAGTGTTTGTCGCTGTCGTGTTCCGGTTTGGAGGGTAAGATAGCCGGTAAACCTATGCATGTGGCATTAGACTTCGCCACAACATAGCAACGCACTATTAACATCTTTGGTGTCTATAGGCGATGGTTGACTCTTTCCATCAGGAGACCCATCTGCTTGTTTGCTATCTTATGATATAAAAAAAATCAATGTTTGACTAATAAAAAAATTGAAATCAATAATTTAGTACTGTGTATACCAAAACGCTGAATGGTAATCTATACATATAATAAAATCGTAGGAAAGTCAAAACTGTACAATGAATATTTTTTTTAGAAGTACTTGGGGCGTGATGTATAATCGATATCGAAGCCAAAAATATAGTTTTTAGAAAAAAAGTCCGCGCGGACGAAGTCGCTGGCAACAGCTAGTAAGTTATAAGCTCTAACGATGCTTACAAATCACGCAAATTGTCTACAAAACATTATACTAAACAGAGCCTTGTTTATTTTTACTTTAATGGCAATAAAGTAGTCGATAATGTTATATAAGTTTTGAATAGTGTTGAAATTAGTATGACGTTATTACATTATTTATATCATCATTATTATATTACATTATTTATATCATCATTTTAAATGCTAGTAGTATTTATATTTGTAAATGATATTATACAAATTACCTAATTAGAATAGCTTTCAAACTCAGTTATTTTTAACTGACATAGGATCCTTCAAAAGGAGGTTTAATGCATTTCTTAACATTCGTGCTCCGTCTTACCCCCGTGTTGGTCCCGGTCTCCTTTGCAGAATAGGCCAACTGCCGTTCTGCCAGGCAGGTCGTATAAGGTAACTGATTAGCTATCGAGTCACTACCATCGTGGCTACAAGTGGTAGAGTTCTGCATTGTCTCGCCCTGGTCTGGTACCACCGCCTTACCTATTCCTGCCGCAATAGCGTCAGTGCTTGTCACTGTCGTGTTCCGGTTTGGAGGGTAAGGTAGCCGGTAAACTTATGCATGTGGTAATAGACCTCGCCACAAGATAGAAACGCACCATTAACATCTTTGGTGTCTATAGGCGTTGGTTGACTCTTTCCATCAGGAGACTCATCTGCTTGTTTGCTATCTTATAATATAAAAAAACAGTTACTATCCCCCTTGATGGTCCGGGCTCTTTTGAAGAATTTACGAACTGCTGTTCTGCCAGGCAGGTCGTAAGAAGCGACGAATTGGCTATATATGCCACTACCATAGTGACTACTAGGTGGTATAGTTCCACGACTCTCCTGGGCATTTGGTATTAATGCCTTGCCTATTCCTGCCGGAATAGCATCGATGCTTGTCATAGTCCTGTTCCAATTTTTTTAATATCATAAGATAGCAAAAAGCAGATGGATGGGGACCTGATGGAAAGAGTTACCCATTGCCTATAGACACCAAAGGTGTTAATGGTGCGTTACTATCTTGTGGTAAGGTCTAATGCCGCATGCATAAGTTTACCGGCTACCTTACCCTCCAAACACGACAGTGACAAGAACTGATGCTGTTGCGACAGAAATGGGTAAAGCAGTGGTACCAGACCCGGGCGGGATAATGCAGAACTCTACCACCTAGTAGCCACGATGGTAGTGACTCGCATAGCCAATCGGTCGCCTTTCACGACCTGCCTGGTAGAAAGGCAGTTGGGCTGTTCTTCAAAGGAGGCTGAGACCAACATGGGGTAAAGTCCCGCCACACGGATAGATATGCAATATTGACCTTTTTGGTGTCTTTAGGCGAAGGTTTTTTTTTCCATCAGGAGAGCCATTTGCTTGTTTGCTACTTATAATATAAAAAACAATTGTAAGAAGTGTGGGGTACTCCCGGCTCTGTGTCGCGTCCAATCAATGGGGAGAGAAAGGAAAACTACGCACAAAAACTGTTGTATTTTATGTCACTAAGCTAGTTGTTCGCCTGCAAACGATTAACATGTAGTTGATATATTTCTTTACTCAAAGTTTCTTTGTTTGGAATGAGTTAATGTAATTTTTATATTACATTTTATAACAAAATATTCGTCTGAGGAGCTGTCGAATAAATTACAAAATTAAGCCGTATCACTCATAATCAAACATTCTGTATATAGAACTCCTACAAAGACCACGTGTGGCAACGAACGAGGCAGAATCATAAGAAACTAAACAGTTTTTTCATTACGAGTGTTATCGTATTTTAGCCGTGTTTGATACCTTAAGATACTTACTATAATATTTTATATTAGGACATCTTATGATAAATATTATAGCATCTTTATCGTATGTGCATTAGATCTCGCCACGAGATAGCAACGCACCATTAACATTTCTGGTATTTAAAGGTGGTGGTTGAATCTTTCCATCATGAGACTCATCTGCTTGTTTGCTATCTTATGATATATAAAAAAGTCAGCAGATATCTTCTCATGTTGCAGATGTCTGTGGGCATGAGTGACCGATTCGATGTTAGTGATAGGTGACCTGTTAACTCATCTTTTAAAAGAGCTATCAATGAACTTATAACACTTTTTCTTCGAATTTATAGAATACATATTTCACTTTGATATCTCATAATCTTTGAAACGTCAAAATTCAATACTATGTATAAACGACTTTTATTTCATTTCTTTGACAACGAGAATTAAAAATCATATCGCATCATTTTATACATTATATACATTTATATTTAAATTGCTGATATCTAGAGAAGATTGTTATCTATTATTACAAAAAGAAGTGTCCGTTTGTTATCTTTGTGCAATAAAAACCTAAAATATAACTACATCTATTAAGTCCCAAACCACGGCTGATAAATTCATAACTGTGATATTAATTCTCTATCAATGTCAAGTGTTAACTCATTAAAACTTATTTATTTTATTTGAATACTTCACTTAAAAAGTATCTAATTTACATTTACTAGTTTATGACCAACTTGAACATACAGAATATTAATCTTACCTTGATAACCTATATCAAGTTTTTGGATGAAATTTTTAATGACACTTTTTGGAGAAAACTAATTAACTCTTTCATATATTTAAATAGTTTCATTTCGTTATCTAATAGAAGGCCAATAACATAAACCGATTACGAGAAAGGAGAATATGGACTTAAAATTAACATTTGTAAGTTAATCTACATCATAAAATTCCAATTAAAATTCATGGTTTCATTGGCCTATTGGTAGAAGTATTGTTAAAGTTTTATAATTAAAGTATTGTCACAGCTAAACCGCGGAAATAATTTTGATGAAATTTAGCTAGGAGATAGTTGAAAAACCAAGGACAAATATAAGTTTATTTTTCAAAATCTACTTCAAAGCTCTTTAGAGGGCTAAAATATTGTATAGAGATGAAAAGTTGTATGAAATTTCTTATATTGATGACATTTCCCTTCAAATGCTGGTGAAGCTGTGCGGGTCAGATAGTGATCAATATGTTTTTTTTATATTATACGGTAGCAAATTTGCTACCGTATAATATAAAAAATGATAGTGTCAGATAGTGATCAATATGTTTTTTTTTATATTATACGGTAGCAAATTTGCTACCGTATAATATAAAAAATGATAGTGTCAGATAGTGATCAATATGTTTTTTTTTTATATTATACGGTAGCAAATTTGCTACCGTATAATATAAAAAAAAAAACATATTGATCACTATCTGACCCGCACAGCTTCACCAGCATTTGAAGGGAAATGTCATCAATATAAGAAATTTCATACAACTTTTCATCTCTATACAATATTTTAGCCCTCTAAAGAGCTTTGAAGTGGATTTTGAAAAATAAACTTATATTTGTCCTTGGTTTTTCAACTATCTCCTATAAGCAGATGACTCTCCGACTCTCCTGATGGAAAGATAAACCATCGCCTGTAGACATCAAATATGTTCTTGGTGGTTCAATGATTGGCTGATTCAAAATTGGAAAAGGAATACGATGTTCCCATTGGCTAATTCAAAATTAGTATTTTGTTGTTCGTGTAAATACGTGCGTCAAAATAAATAAATAAAGTCTACTGGATTGGTTGGTATTAATTCTTTCGGATTATTACAAGGTCTATTAGTCTGGTGTGTTGACAGAACAGTTGGTGTGTTATTTGGTCTCTAGTCTGTTTACTCAATGCAATATTCTAATTTATATTTTTATTGTTTGCTTATGATCATTAACTGATAGTTAATGGTCATAAACAAAAAATAAAAATATAAACCTGTAAACTTGTATACGCAAGTAAAGATATGAATATCAATTTTCTCTTTTTTATGGCATAAGATAACAAACAAGCAGATGGGTCTCTTGATGGAAAGAGTCAACCATCGCCTATAGACACCAAAGGTGTTAATGGTGCGTTGCTATCTTGTGGCGAGGTCTTATGCCACATGCATAAGTTTACCGGCTACCTTGCTCTCCCGACCGGAACATGACAGTGACAAGCGTTGACGCTATTGCGGCAGGAATAGGTAAGGCGGTGGTACTAGACCTAGGCGAGACAATGCAGAACTCTACCACCTAGTAACCAAAATGTTAGTGACTCGTATACCCAATCGGTCGCCTTTTGCAACCTGCCTGGCAGAACGGCAGTTGCCCTATTCTTCAAAAGAGCCCGGGACCGACATGGGGAATACAACACTCTGTCAGTCATTAGTCATTAGGCCTCGAGCAGATAACTCTTATTCAACCTATTCAAAGATACGACTTACATATTAATGTTTCCCTCAAAACTATTAAAAGTGTTTTGGGTTTAATAGAATCGTAAAAATAAATTATGTAAAGTACCACACTAAGTACTAATATAAAGTTAAGGAGTGATTTTTAAAATCTCGTTTATCGGAGCTGGTTCATTAACATAATTTTATTTTTAATGCACACAAAATGTCTTTTTTCTCATTTTGGTCGGTTATTCCTACAAACTAACAGCGTGTTTTCATTCAAACGTACCCATCTACATATCTCATTTGTGTAATAAATATTTTAATAAAGATAAACTTTAAAATTGAGTTTAATTGACAAATTGGATGTTTTATGAAAAATTTAGTGTTTTAACTTTTTCTGACTGCCTCGTGGTCTATAGGTTAATCTGTTCGACTCAAGTCATGAGGGTTCAATCCCTGGGTGGGGCAAAACTGTTATTGAAAGTCGAGGCTATTCCCCCGTGTTGGTCCCGGGCTCCTTTGAAGAATAGGCCAACTGCCGTTCTGCCAGGCAGGACGTAAAAGGCACCGATTGGCTATGCGAGTCACTACAATCGTGGCTACTAGGTGGTAGAGCTGTGCATTGTCTCGTCCGGGTCTGGTACCACCGCCTCACCTATTCCTGCCGCAAAATCGTCAGTGCTAGTCACTATCGTGTTCCGGTTTGGAGGGTAAGATAGCTGGTAAACTTATGCATGTGGCATTAAACTTTGCCACAAGATAGCAACGCATCATTAACATCTTTGGTTTCTATAGGCAATGGTTGTCTCTTTCCATCAGGAGACCTATCTGCTTATTTGCTATCTTACGATATAAAAAAAAGAAAAATCAAAATCTCAGATCTCAGTAGCGGCTCGGAGTCTCGCGGATGGTGTCTTAACACTCCCGTGCCTCGGATGAGCATCTAAGCCCGTCGTTCCCGGTTATCGCTAGAAGTAGTCGATAATCATTATCAGGTCAGTGAAATGTAGCGAAGAATATCACCACTCAAATCTCGCCAATCGACAAACCGGTGAGTCGTGATGAACTTTCGGTGCACCATGATTAACTTCGTTAAATTTCAATTTGAACGGAATTAATATTCACGATCGCGATCCTTATTCTGTTTTTACCAATCCAAGTAATATCTTAGACAAACTTAGTCTAGTGGTCCAGCGTTGGCGTTGACCACATGAGGTCCCGGGTTCAATTCCCGGGTTGGGCGCAATAAAAATTGTTTTTTCAGTTTTCTGAGAAAAACAAACAAAAGCCCGGGATTGGAAAGTGCCCGGTTGGCGATAGGCTTTGCCACCTATCACATTTGTGGGACCAAGTATCTTCGGCTAATCGTGGGTGCACTTGTTGTACCTCTGCCTACCCCTTTGGGGATATGGGCGTGAAGATACTTTTTTTTTCAAACTTAGGTATTGTCAACAAGTGTTTCTGTTAAAAATCTAGTCAAACAGGTATTTAAATATGGGATTTTTTTTTTATGAAATTCACTTAATTATAAACCAATATAATAATTATACTCTTATTGACTTAGATACCTATTTAACTAGATATATTTGTTACACAAAATTTACTAACTGCTTTTACACAAAATTTAAATGAAATAGATTAATTATCGAGAATATAAAAATAAATTATGGTCAGTTTCAAAATTAAAAACATATGAATTAAATAATAATGAAACTAAAAATAAATTAAAAAATATATATATATATAAAAATGTGAATATAAAGAAAATTTGGAAAAATTGATGTCTAATATAGGATTAATACTAAAAATAGTGATAAATCTACACAAAAAGTAATAAAAGATTAATTACCAGATGTTTTAGTATAAAATCAAGAATTAAACCGGAAAATACTTCAAATAATGTTATAGGTAATAAAACAATCAGGAAGGGTACAATACCATATTATTTAGTTTGAAAACCAACAGTATAGAAAATATTAACGACAAAAACCAGCTTTTTCGTAGTGAACTTCAAATTCACTATGTTGAATTCAGAACGTATACGAACGACGTTCGGCTTAATCTGCCTACCCCGCAAGGGAACCGGGCGTGATTACACTTTAATGTATTAAAAGTCGCAGTTCTTTTAATTGTTATACATTTACATGTTTTGCTTAGTCTGGTAGTAAAATAAATTAAATTAATAATACAACATAAAACTTTAATAATCCAATGTATTTTATCTGTTATAGTGCTTATTTTCGGCTCGGCGCATATTTAATAACCTTTACCTTATGGTACGGAGATGTTATCATAATTATCATGTCATCATGATAATTGTGAAAAATTAGGTAATCCCGCGGGATTCGCCAAAAACTTTTATAATGTGGCGGGCTGCACACTGTAGGTAGTAAATTATATAGCATAAAATAGGATAACTTTTGAACACCAACTATTAAATATTGAAATAACCTAATTTTGTTGTCATATGTTGCTATTAGAAGGATGTTGTGCATTGTTTTTCGTATTGTATATTAAAAAAAAACTACCTCTACCATGCCATAACGTAAATCTACCTTGACCTATAATGTATAATAATACAAAAAATATTATATTTTATATCATATATTAGCAAACAAGCAAATGGTTCCCCTGATGCAAAAAGAAAAACGTCGCCCATAGACACCAAAGATGTTGCGTTGCTAGTTGTAACCGTGTAGCGGAGTATTAATGCCATGTATAAATTTATCGTCTACCTTATCCTCGAATATCCAAATTGGAAAAGTAATAAGCATTAACGCTATTGCGGCAAGAATTTACAAGTCGGTGGTACCAAACCCAGGCAAGACTTTGTAGAACTCTACCATCAAATAGTCACGATGGTAGTGACACACTAGCCAATCGTTTACCTTAAAAAAACTTTCTGGTAATGTGGCAGAATATCTATTTTTTAAAGGAGCTCGGAAATACGGATGTGCGTTCGTAATATTTGCTTTTTAAAAAAATGGTGACGTGTACTCAGTAAATACAAGGAACAAAAACAATCTCGTTGTGCATGCATCTCGTCTCCACAGTATAAGTAACTCTTTTATGGGGCAATGTATACGCTTTTACAATAAACTTCCCGAAACTATAAGAGATCTACCAGTCAATAAATTTAAAAAATGTGTTAAAACAAAACTGTGTAAAAAAGGATATTGTAAAATCTAAGATTAGAAGACAAAAAAGCTTGGGATTAATTGCTCCTCACACCGATCTCATATATATTTTTTGTAATATTGTAATATTGTAAAAAGGTAGATAATATGAAAAAAAGACAAGGCCGCTGAGTTTCTTCCACCGGATCTTCTTAGTGAGTGGCTTCGTTTCCGATCCGGTAGTAGTTTTTAAAAAAATATGTTGACGTGTCAATATAATTTGTAAAAAGTTTTATAGAATAAAGTGCTTCTGATTTCAAATTTCTGATTTCTAAACGGAGAATATACCTGAATAAGACTCTAAAAATGGCAAAACTTTGTTGAATTGGTTTTTTTTTTCTATATTATAAGATAGCAAACAAGCAGATGGGTCTCCTGATGGAAAGAGTCAACCATCGCCTATAGACACCAAAGATGTTAATGGTGCGTTGCTATCTTGTGGCGAGGTCTAATGCCACATGCAAAAGTTTACCGGCTACCTTACCCTCCAAACCGGAACACGACAGCGACAAGCGCTGACGCTATTGCGGCAGGAATAGGTAAGGCGGTGGTACCAGACCCGGGCGAGACAATGCAGAACTCTACCACCTAGTAGCCACGATGGTAGTGACTCGATAGCCAATCGGTCGCCTTTTACGACCTGCCTGGCAGAACGGCAGTTGGACTATTCTACAAAGGAGGCCGGGACCAACAAGGCGAGTTTTAAAATTCGTCTACATTCCGGCTATAAAATTTATATAATCATTAATTAGCTGACACGGCAAAAGTTGTTTTGCTTTACAAATTATTTGAGAGAAGAAAGGATTAATTGAAATAAAAACTATCCTATCTTTTAAGTTGGACGTAACAGTAAATATCTACAACATTTCATTGAAATCAGTTTAGTAGTTTCGGAGTCCATCGCGGACAAACAACATGATATGTAATTTATACATTTTATGAGGTCAGGGGTACGACAGTCCTGTATTTCTGGATGAGGAGTAGGACTACAGTATCTTCTGATAGCCGTAAGAGACAACTACAAGAAGTTGGGGCTGTGGGTTGACCTAAAATTCTTTATGCTAATCAACCCCGGGATTTGCAGTCACCTGTACTTTTACGATGTTAACTTTAGTCGAAAACGTTGAGCCCACCAGAGCGAGGCAAATCTTCTTTTACATACCGTTTTTAAACAGTCTGTACCATTCATAAGCAAAAAAGATAAACTCTTTGTTTGATGTTTTTGTCCATTATGAAAACGCAATACACGCTAAATATGATTTAACTAAAAACAACAAGGTATTTAACTAAAAACAACAAGGTTTTTAACTAAAACAATTGTATTTAACTAAAAACTACAAGGTATATACATTTAAATTACAGATTTAACTCAAACTATGCGCCAAAATAGAAAACAGTTGTACTCGTACCAATTTAACAACAAAAAAAAAAACAAAAATTTTATTTGGAAACATAAATAAATCAGCCATAACCGATACTTTTTTGACTGAATGTATATATAGCGGTTTCCTTTCGTATCCCTCACCAAAATTTTTTTTAGTCTACTTTCAAAAATGTGACGTATTATTTTATTTTATTGAAAATAAGAATGAACAAAATATATACAAGTTTTATTATGTCAATTATATCAACCGAACATGAAAACGTCGTGTTGGTCTGGGCGCCGTTTGAAAAGAAGGCCATTTGCTGTCCTGTCAGACAACCCGCGAAATTCAAACGTTTGGCCAGTCATGTCAATTCCGCTATCGTGACTACTAGGTGGTAGAGTTCTGCGTCATCTCCCTCATTGTCGATAGCCGGTTAGAAAAGCAACTGCGGTGTTAAGAGTAGCCTTAAAAGTGTTAAGTAGTAGTATCTTTTTAATTTACAAACCAATTAAACTAGGCGACTGAAACATCTACTGACGATTTTACTTTCTTTTACTTACGATGTAAGGAAGGGGCGTGAAAACATTTCCTTTTTTCGAATTCGTTCGCGTTTAGTATTATATCCTATACCATATATTATTAGACAACTAAATTATTTGTGGTCGTATATAGTGTATATATTATGTTAACGGAAATGTATGTAATCCGTTATTGTATACAATTCTTAGGAGATGTATATAATTCCTAAAATCACCCGGAAATGTGTGAAATAAATCATATTGGACACATTTCCTAGGAAATCTATACATTTCCTAAATTGCAAGCGGAAATGTAGAAAATTTAAGATATCAATGGGTACACGGGGATAGCGGCACGAGGGGAGGGTATTACATCATCCGATCAGGCGATTGCGCTATCAATTGGCACTTCTGTACGAATTGCAGTTCCAGAGGTCGATAGAGGACGTGGTGATGCCTGAAATATTATAGGTGTAGTTTTGGCTAAGAATGATGATGAGCTCTATCAAATTGGTACGAAGAACGGAATATTAAAACAATTATATTCTCGATCTCAGATTAATGTATGTCCAAGAGTTCTTCTATATGCAGAGGATGTACCGGATGTATTGTTACCGGATTGTCAAGTGTCTTATTAAAAATTATTACTCTCATTTTAACAACGTGTTTAATTGAAGAAATAGACCAGGATCCCAGGAATAAATTTTTTTGATTACTAACAAGCTTAATTTTTGTGAACAGCTTCATTTTGACGAGACAACCATCTTTTCTATCTTCGAAAAATCTCAAATTGGATAGATAATAAAGTTATGGGGCTTTGAAAATTTTGATTCGGCGAAGGAAAAATATTTATTAATAACAATAATTATTTTTTGACTTTAATCGCTTGATTATATTATAAAAAACACGTTGAAATTTATGTCCTACACATGGATGGTTTTTCTGGCTAATCCTTCACTCTAAAGTTTCAGAATTATGAGATGTTTAAATTGATATTAATCAATTTAATAACAACCTAATTTTCTCACAACAGCTTGTTAATTATTATAGTAATTCAAAGGTAACATTGTCCTACACGTAAAGTAGAAACTTTTCTTAGTGCAACACTCTAACGTTTTCTTTTTTACCCATCTTTATATGTTACCCGATTCGAGATTTCTCCAAGATAGAAAAGATGGTTGTTTCGTCAAAACGAAGCTGTTCACAAAAATTAAGCTTGCTAGTAATCAAAAAAAGTTTGTTCCTGGGATTCCGGTCTAAAAACAATCTTTTTATAGATTTCCTAATACTATAACATATACATTTCCGGTAACATATACATAACAATAAACAAGTTTGATCGAATGCTTAAGTCGTACCTAGATGATAAAATGAGTGTTGTATCAATCTACACACATACTCAAATAAGTTTTTGATAGTACCATTAGTTTTTAGAACGCTTGTTATCTTTACTGGCGTTATTTTGCTATAAGTCCTCTGTAGGGCGTTAGCGAGCCTTACTAAGATTCATAATTATAAATAGTTGTGGTTGTTATATGTAATATAGTGATTAAGGTAGTTGTCAAATTATTTTTAGCATTTTAGCATATATACACTCCCCGACACATCTGTCAGGTTTTCTTGCGTTTTAAGTCTTTATATGTCCTAGCCATTGGTAAATTAAGCAAATAATTTTAACGTAATTTTAAACTTAGCACCTACTTAATTATTTTATTTGCAATCAGAAATACTAAAAAAAGGGTTACAACGATATAAGTCACGTATGCGCCTTAATAGAAGACGAGACTAGTTCTGGATTTTTTTTAAAAACAAATGTTTATCAGAAAAACAATGTTTGTTCAATAATTTGAGTTGCTTCCAAAAGTAACTGCGATGGATTTTACGCAGTTAGGCGCATCACTAATTAACTTCACTCTGATGCTCTGGGGTATTTAATCCTATTCTTGTATTATGGCAGTTTTCAGTTTCTGCATCGTCTTTATATATGGCTGATTAGTACGAACACGTCTCTTTGGGTAGTCCCAGAAGTACTTCATTGCGTTCATGTTTGGGCTTCTTACTGGGCAGTCTATGACTGCGATATCCACGTTACGAAGATATTCCTGGACGATACCAGCCGTATATGCTATTGCGTTATCACGCATGACAATGAAATTTGGGTACACAAACCTAGCAATACGGCATCTTGAGAGGATCTAGGCATTGAAGAATGTATTTTTTCTCTAACTATGGCGGTCGTGTGTGGGTTTCGTGGCCACGTTAAATTCGTTTTTGCTGTTTAAAGAAATATCCCCCAGACTGTCCATAGCCAACCACCAAAAGCCACCTTCCCTTCAATACAGAACCGAGCAAATCACTCACCCCTTCTTAATAGATCTTAATCTCTGTAATTTTGGATGTTGCTGAGACCACTGCAAATATGTATGTGCAATCTGAAGGCGTGCTGTTCAGTGAGCTCGCGTTAGACTGCGGAATTATATCCGTGTTTTTCGAGTCTTTTTTGAATAGTTTGGGCGCTCGCTGATACTCCAAGGATATTAAAAAGTTCGTATTGAATCTGAACTAAAAAGTAAGGTGACAATTTCGTGAGCTCGTTGTAAAGATGAATCGGTACTGTGTCTTTGTTGTGTTAGGATATTTTTAATAACTGTGTGTAAACGCGTATGATTTATTATGTAAATATATTAACTAATATTTTAATAATAACAGATGTTTAAATTTTAACTGTAAAGCCGTTAAAATTTAAACTAAACCGCGCCAATTGTCACCTGTTGGTGGCGTGATTAGAATCCCGCCTTAACCTAACGGTTGGCGGGGGTAAGGCATTCATTTTTACCATTCCATATCTGACAGTCCACGAGAACGGTTCTATATTTGATACTTATCGAAATATTAAGTCGTTATGTTGAATGTAATGTAATGCAATGGATAAGAATATGTGATTATGTTGAAAATATCAAAAACTACTTAAAATGAGAATTGAGAATAATCGCATGTAAATGGAGGATGTTATATATAAGAAACAATGTAATAAATGTTAATTCAACACTAATGTATTTTTCTGGACTAAAAGGTAACAGTTGTGACTCGAAATCGTGGTTTTCTCTCTCTCAGCTCAACGATGAACGAAGCTGCCAGTCTCTAAGAATTTCAGTTATGTTCTTAGCATAAAATGAAAACTCATTTAATTAAGTTGTACACTTATAATTTCTTCGATTAATCTCGGCCTGCAGAAGTGCTACTGCTTGAGCAGTTATTTCATCTGAAGTGTCCATATTTTTTTAGTCAATACTTATTCAAACTTGAGAGACAATACTCTTTTATACGGAATCAATAATCAAAAATATTAAAATCAAATCGACGTGAATAAAATAAAATTTGATTTTATTCGCCTCTTTTTTGTTAGATTATAAATTTGAAATTAAAAGAAAAGGAGCAATAATGGAAATCACAGAAAAAGTGCTATAATAAAACTTTATAACTTTTTGTTTATAGCCAATATATGTGTCTGGGAGTATTTTGTAATACTTTGTTTTTTTTTTTCAAATTTTAATAAAAATGGTGCTTGCAACTGATCTTTGAGTTTTAAACCAATACTCAAAGCAACTGATACTACTAGTACATAATATCACTTCATTTTTTTCCTCAATATAAATAATTTATTTCAAACACATCTAAAAAATTTACATACTAATTATAATCTATTTAACTATTATCCTATTTTAGATATAAATTTGCAGCTTAATAGGTGTATTAAATAAGACGCTTAGCGATATCTTAGCGATATAATAGGGCTGTAACCCTTACTAAATAAATATATTGGTTCAGTTCGGAGTCATTGTGCGCTAACGACTGCATTTTTGTCTTGAAAAAATGCACCCTAATGAGGGTAAAGATATCCTCCGGAAGCGACCTGCTTGGGTCTATCATAGTATTCCAATTAGGAAACATCGCCTAGCATTTGGAAAACTTGAAAGAATAAACAGTCGTAAGCGGTAAAATCTGAGTGTAAGGAATCTCTATGAAAATATGTTCAGGATAGGTAAGAAAAAGTAAGTTAGTAGACTAAGATGTAAATAAATCATATAAAAACTTGAAGTTATTTTTTGGAATTTCTCAAAATTGTAGAAGCCGAATCAGTTCAAATTTTTATGAAATCTAAGTTTAGTAGAATCGAATCGAATGTTGTCAGTTGATTGCGTTTTGATCGGTTGAGTAGTTCAAAAGTTATGAGAGCTTGTAAGAGGTTTACATATACACACACGTACATATAGACATACTGACGTCATCATAAAAAACACAAAACTTTCCTCTTGATCAACAAACGTAAATAAGAACATTGAGACTTGATAAAAAACTTAATTTTTAAAAATCGTGATAAAACAACAACTTTCCGAATTTTACAAATGTTTAATTTTATTAGCAGGAAGTTACAAATTGGAGAAGTCGCAATTGCTCAATGTTATACAGAGTAAAAGTTTTAAATAAGCGCGTTTTCAGAAAAGTATAAACGCGTAATATAACGCGACAGCCCTAGACTTAACCATTATAAGAATATTTGAGATAAATTGGAAAAGTTGCCTCGTTATATTATTTACGAAGGGAAAATAAATGTCAAATTAATGGCCTATATTTTTAATTAATTCTTCATTTAATACTGAATAACTGATAATGTTTATGCAATGTAAGATCATTATATTCAATTATTTTTAAAACATATTCTTTCTCAGATCATTGACATCAAATTGATGCTGATTGCCTCTTCGCATTGGCCATCTATTAAAATTGGTGTCAAAACAGATGCATGTGTCCCATATTATCACTTAATTTATCTTGCCAGGCCATTAAAGACATGTAAATAAACGTGTCACTATAGTAATAAAAACAAACAACCGTTGTCTAATACAATATTTGCAGGGCTACTTTCTTACCTTACGTTGAAGATAGACTAATGTAGTTTAATTATTATTTACTTGCTGAGACTTAAAATGCGTACAAACTGACAGGAAGATAAATTACCTTCCAAACTGGAACACGACAATGACAAGCACTTACGTTATTGTGACAGGAATCCAAATTCTAAGATAGCAAACAAGCGCCATCTGCTTGTTTGCTATCTTAGAATTTGGATTCCTTTTTTTGATAGAAAGAGAAACCATCGCCTATAGACACCTAAGGTGTTAATGGTGCGGTGCTATCCATGTGGCGGTATGACAATGCCACATGTATAAATCTACCAACTACTATATCCTCCAAACCGGATCACGTCCATGACAAACATTGACGTTATTGCGACAGGAATAGATAAGACGGTGGTACCAAATACCCGGTAGAGACGTTGCAGAACTCTACAACCTACTAGTTACGATCATAATGACATGTATATCCGAACGGTCGCCTTTTATGACTTGCCTGGTAGAACGGTAGTTTATAGTCTATTCTTAAAAAGGAGCCCGGAACAATACGAGAAGATGTTATACACTTCGTATAGAAGGAAGACTTAAATAAATTATACACTTACAGTTCTTTGACTGAATACGTCTTGCAGAAGTGCTAAAGATTGAGCAGCGAGAAAATTGCACTGTGAGATTGAGCAACTATCTTAGGTGACGTATCCATATTTTTTTAGTCAATACTTAAACTTGAGGGCTAAAACTCTTTTATATGGAACCAATAATCAAAAAGATGAAAATCAAATCGATGTGAATAAAATCAAATTTCCTTCTCTCTCTTTTTTGGCACAAAGTGCCAAGAAATTACTTTCACTTTTTTTTAGATTATGAATTCGAAATTTTAAAAAATGCTGATTGCCTCATCGTATCGGCTATCTATTAAAATTGGTGTCAAAACAGGTACGTGAGTCCCATATTATCGCTTAGTTCATCTTGCCAGGCCATGAAAGATATGCCAAAAATAAACGTCTCACTATCGTTATAAGAACGGATAACCGTTGTCTAATATAATATTTGCAGGCCTATTTTCTTACCTTCCGTTTAAACTAGACCAATGCAGTTAAATTACTTACATCCTTACGCTTTAGATGCTTACTAATTAATAACATATATTCTTTAATAGTGATCTGACCGATAAGTAGACAATACGTAAAATGTAATTCTGAATAAGTATCTTGTAGTACCTCGTATAAAACACCTAGAATATGATATTTCAAATAGAGAAAAAGGTTATGCTCATTCTCAAGTATAATATTTATTAACAATCTATCTGCTTGTATATGAATGTACTAAAGAAACAAAATAAATATTCACTGTTTTTCTTACGTAGTTGGCAATGTAAACTGAACGCCACGCTTCATTCATCACGATTCACAATTTCTAGATTGGCGAAATGGTTGCTGATCTCCATCACCGCATTTTACCGACCTGTAACGACTAACGCTGGTAAGTTGTAATAACATTCAAGTCACGGGATTGATAACATACTACCAGATTCTGAGCTGGAATGAGATTTCAGTTTTCGAGGATAAATTCTGAAAAGAAATCGGGACGTAATGTGCGCTAAAATTATTTAGAAAATATTTTTCTTTAAACATCCTTGAATGGGATATCTTCATATCAGTTTTCATATAATAGTCTAGCAACGAAATTTTTAGTTTGACTATATAAACAAAAGATATATTTGTGGTACATATTATAAGGAAAGTTTCATTTTGTCGTACAGTCTACCAAGTTCGTTTAATCTGTCAAGATATCTGTGCGTATATTTTGGAGACAACTTTTATCACTTTGTACTAGTTAAAATTAAAACCACCTTAAAATTAAGACCCCAACAGACCTCAACAGAACAAAGACTCAAAGACAGAAGTATTTGATCCCTCTCACTTAAAAAAAAAAACAAACTTTAAGTCAACGCAATCAAAAGATATGACCATTTATATCGTATATTCGCGGTTTTTGCGATTTTAAAAGGAAATCAAAACCTATAGGGTACCTGCTGTTGATCTAGCATTATAAAATTTGGCAATAAGCTACAGCACATGTAAAAGGAAAAAATTCAAAAACCGTAAATTTTTAGTTACATCACGAAAAAAAACGCGATCCAACGATATGGTCGTTTACCCTTTGACCTAGAATCATCAAAATTATTTATAACTAAGGTTACTTACAAGTTTGTACGGAACTCTTGATGAGCGAGTCCAACTCGCCCTTGACCAGTAAGCAAATTATTTGCTTTTTTTTATATCATAAGATAGCAAACAAGCAGACGGATCTCCTGATGGAAAGAGTCAACCATCGCCTATAGACACCAAAGATGTTAATTGTGCGTTGCTATCTTGTGGCGTGGTCTAATGCCACATGCATAAGTTTACCTGCTACCTTACCCTCCAAACCGGAACCCGACAGTAACAAGCACTGACGCTATTGCGGCAGGAATAGGTAAGGCGGTGGTACCAGACTCGGTCGAGCCGATGCAGAACTCTACCACCTAGTAGTCACGATTGTAGTGACGCAAATAGCCAGTCAGTCACCTTTTACGACCTGCCTGGCAGAACGGCAGTTGGCCTATTCTTCATAGGAGTCCGGGACCAACACGGGGAATATGGGTGTTAGTTAACGATATTAATACATCGAAATACATATATAAATACTGGAATATATTTAATAAACACCCAAACCCGGAAATACAAATATTTATGCTCATCACACAAATGCTTGTCCCCGTGGGAGACCAAACCCGAGCCCCGTCGATTGTATAGTAAGTGTCGCTAACCACTCGACCAACGGGGCGGTAAATTACAGAAAAAATGACAATAGCCATAGCATTCAGATTGGTATACCGATACGTAATGCAGCTTGACCCGTCCCAATCGTACTCATATATTTATTTTATCTTGTTCAATACACTTAAATACAAATTAATACAACCGAAGGACCGGGTCTTAATGGCGACTCAGACTGTTTATTTTACACCTCGGATGGGACACGCATGTTTTATTTTTTTAATTTTTTATTTGATTCACTCGGGACTCGCCTTTTCAACGCTATTAACGTCTTTTAAAATGTACTGTATGGATTGAATATTTTATACGGAATAGTTTTCAAAATATAAAGATATAATTTTATCTGACATGTTTGATCTGTAAAGGTGATTATTTGTATTAAATGAGCATTTGTATGTTATTTGATGTGCTTACGTTGAGAGGAATGGTTATTTTAAACGAATTTTGACTCTAGTTTGGTAATTTGGAGGAATGAGACTATTTATTAACGTAATAGCTAAATATTGCCTGCGACTACGTTTAAGTTGACTTTTATTTACAACATTGTATCTAACTAAAATAGCCATGTCGAAAATTTTTTTAAGAAAAATATTTCGGTTGAACTTATGTTTTTTGCGTGAGAGTAATTAATTTTCCTGTAAAAAATTACTCTAAGCATTGATATTGGTATTAAGTTCACTGTTTTCTTAGAAGTCGTATTCATTAAAAATCGTTTTGGCGTAAAAAAATAACAGATAAAGATATATCTACTGACATAAAGATAACCAGACAAAAATTCAGCAACTTATGTGTTGAAAAAATCGAACGTCTATAGACTTTTCAGTTCACCACGGTTCACCAGCTGGCGAGATAAGTGATGATTCGCAGTTCCGTACCCAAACGGTAAAACTATATATACCCTATTACTAAGACTTCGCTGTCCGTCCGTCTGTCTGTCTATTTGTCGGTCTTCTTATACGGAATCTTTGTGCGCGAGTCTAAATCGCACTTGGCCGATTTTTTTAAAGAATTGTCATGTGAATTTTTGCGTTATCGACAAGGTAAATTTTATTAATAAATGTTATGCAGGATATTATACGGCAATCCTTTTACGTTTTGTTTAATTATATAAAAATATTGCAAAAAAATATTCATTTGACCGCCCCGTTCTTCGAGTGGTTAGCGACCCTGACTACGCAATCGACGGGGCTCGGGTTCGATCCCCGTCGGGACCAAGCATTTGTGTGATGAGCAACAAATGTTTTTGTTTCCGGGTTTTTGTGTTTATTATGTATGTAAAAGTATTTATATATGTATTCCTACGTATTAGTATCATTGACTAACACCCATAACACAAGCAAATAATTTGCATACTCTGGGGCTAGATCAGTTAGTGTGATCTGTCCCGTGAATATTTATTTATTATTATTTCATTAGAAAACTTAAGGAGAGTGGATCAACTGAAACCGGATCTTGTACTATTACACTTAATCACAGTTTCTCAGCTTAGTTAATAATTGATTTTAATAATGTATGATACTAAAATTTGCGAAATAAAATTATTTAAGCTTTAAAATACATAACTATGCTATTCTTAAAAACTGCTTTAAGACGATGCTTAGTAGCTAATAACAATTACGTTATTATAATTTAATGCGGTTTTACATATTTAGATACCTAATTAAAACTTAATGATTTTAAGCCTGATATATTGAGATAAACATGTACCGCGTATCAATATGTTATTGACATTAATACTCAAAAATATTATCGAAGCGCCTCTACTCGATAAGAATGTCAGGCCACACGCAGCAGGTCATTAGACACCTCCCTGAGGAAAATAAATTAAACTAAACGAGATATCTCTACCCACAATCTTGTTCTGAAATACCAAGGGACATTTAACGATATTTAATTCCATTTACTGATCAATGCGGCACAAGCTTAAGAACTTTGCAGAGTATTATCAAGTGAGTACGCAATGCATATGTTTCAAATGTTAAGATTGTAATGCCGAAATAAGTTGGATCAATTAAATGGTATCCGATCTCCGTGCAGTATGAAAGGGAAATCCAAGAGGTAATGACTTTTGAACCTAGTTTATGAAGGAAGGCTTCGTGTTAGTGTTTTATAAAATAATATTTTCTTATTAGCGGATCAATTCCGTGTCTAATGTAATAAAGATTTTTGTACACATAGAAACATTACTGTTCTGATCCATACTAATATTATAAATGCAAAAGCAACTCTGTCTCTCTATCTCTTCTTCACGCCTAAACCACATAACCGATTTGGATGAAATTTGGTATAAAGACAGTTTGAAACCTGATAGTTTGAAGGACGTAGGATTGTTTTTATCCCAGAAATCCTACGGGAATGGGAACTATGCGAGTTAAATTACGGGACTTTTATTTAAGAAAATTTTCCGTGCAAAGTCGGGGGTCTTTTAATATGAACTTTTATTATTTAAACGTTATCTGTTTTTTGAATGAAAGTCATAGAAAACTCTGTTTATATATTATGTTTAAGAAAGTTATAGAAAAATGCTAACAGTGCTGTATCGCTGTCGTTAAATTACCGTTAAGCGAGTGCATGTTGCTTAGAGCAAATTGGCCGAAGTACTTCGTGTTGGTCCGGGCTCCTTTGAAGATAATATTATCTGCTGTACTGTTTAGCAATTAGTAAGAGGCGAATGATTGGCTATGGGAGTCACTACTATCGTGGCTATTAGGTGGTACAGTTCTGTATTGTCTCGCCTGGGTCAAAGTGACAATCAATCCAGGACAGGCAAAGCAAACATTACTATCTACTTAGTATTTTTTTTTAAATTTAAATTAAAAAAAAAACATTACAACATAAGAAACATTCTGAATCCGTTTTAAATAATAATCTCTATGGATTACCATGTGTCATTTACTTTTTTGTAAAAATTCAAATATATTAGCAGATGTGATAAGACAGCTAGGATTTTCATACCCGTTAAGGTCGTAGCACAGTATAAGGTCATCGCTTTAACCTAAAATAAATGAGTAAATATCATTACACAAATATCACACACACAAACACATATTCACACAAACATATGATATTTCCGAAAACAAATCAAAATTTTACCTATTATATTTTTTTAGTTATCTATATACATATAATAAAATCGTAGGAAAGTCAAAACTGTAAACAAAACCAACTGCCGTTTTATCAGGCGGGTTGAAAGAGGTGACTTATTGGCTATACGTGTCATTATCATCGTGACTACTAGGTGGTAGAGCTCTGCAACCTCTCGTTCGTGCAATTGGTACCACCGCGTTGCCTGTTTCTGCCGCAATAGCGTCAAAGCTTGTTACTATCGTGTTCCGGTTTAGAAGGTAATGTAAAGGTAGACTTATGCATGTGAAAAAAATACATAATTTCATCCCTTATTTAAGCCACTTAGCTTCAAAGTTAGCAAACGCGGCGATAGAGACCATTATCGCTTTTACCAGCAGGCAAACATTATGACAAAAACAATCATCGCATATAGTTATAAAAATGTTAATGGTGCGTTGCTATTCTTGTGGTGGGATGTTAATGCCACATACGTGTCTAAGCTTGCCGGCTACCTCATTTTCATTTCATTTTAGAAGATCACAATGATTGGCTATACGAGTTAGCCAATATTTCTCATTTTATAAACTGCTTTTATAATTTTATTTTTTATTGCATTTTATAATTTTTACCCAAAAAGATGGAAATTTTCGCAATTTTTTATATTACTACGATTTACAGTATATATACTTACTATTTTTTTAATATTTTAAAATAATATTTACTAACATTAGTTCTTAAAAATTAATTACTAAAACGATTGTGGACATGTTCTAAATTAAAT
This sequence comes from Apodemia mormo, assembly GCA_036924255.1. Classification (NCBI taxonomy): domain Eukaryota; kingdom Metazoa; phylum Arthropoda; class Insecta; order Lepidoptera; family Riodinidae; genus Apodemia; species Apodemia mormo. The sequence goes on along the minus strand of JAUPFN010000015.1, from coordinate 23,320,140 downwards.
ATGATTATTATTTTCATTACAAATATTGATTCTTTATTCATTAACATACCAGGATTATATTATTCTAAAGATAACGAAATAAGTGTAATTAAGTGACAAGTTAACAATAAAATCGTTTATTTACTGCATTTTAACGATAAACCACAGTGCTTTTATTTCACTGACCAGCATTCGAATTATTGTTTGTGACACCCGCTATAACAATCTGTTTTTATGAGGAACAAAACCATCAAAGTGTTTTCAGCTATAAACTTAAAGTGCATACAAAGTAGATTTTAATTGTTAATGGCGAGTCTTGGAATAATGAACGAGCATTTATATTCTAGGATTGGAGGATAATAAAATAAAAGTTTTTATAGATTTTTTGTGATTTTGTGATACCTTTACTGTCTTTATCATACTAGCGCTTGTCCCCATACTGGCCAGATTACATTGAGGAGAATCATCAGTGTTATATCATACATTATATTACTCATCTGTTTGTCATTCTACTTATAACAGGACAGAAAAGCTCAAATGTGACCATTATATCGTAGAGTTCTGGGACACGATGACGGGGATAGTATCTACCACTATACTTACTTCTGCTACTATTACGTCGTCAGCTCTTACAGAATTCATATTCCTGCTTGGAGCCTAAGGCAAAAGTAAGTCAAAAAAAACTGTTTCTATCGCTGTTTTTGCCAAAGATTATTGCTTTTTATAACTCGGATTTTATTTATTGAGATTAGTAGGTTGAAGAGCTTTCCATACTTTTCTTAGCTGTGGTCATGTTAACTCACTTCCACCAGGCACTACTCATATGTCTAACATTCAGTTTAAACTTTTGAAACCATTTGGTTTTGGTGTCATAATATTTTTTTAATATTTATTGAAGCATTTATTAGTAGTCTCGTTGACATGCTCATTAAATCAGCGGTCTATGCCCCAATGCCCATTTAGAACGACCTGTTTTTTTATTTTCCAATTGTCACATAGTTCACATAAAATCTTGGTATTCTGGCAAAGGTGAAACAGTATTTCAGCCGGGACAGTTGCTCAACCTCTATCAAATACAAGTGTGTTCGTGCATGGAATACTGCTTTCACCTCTGGGAACTCATTCCGTTACTTTGCGGAAATCCATAATTTAAAGAAGAAATTGTAGTATTTAATTTACTAAATTTCCGTGGAACTTTATATGGATCTAATGCGATGTAACTGAAATGAAATGTGGTGTAAGGAATGGGGCAAATTTATTCAAGGCCTGAAAATTAGAGGAGACCACAGCGGCACAATAGTCCACCCTGTTCCACCACACGTTCTTCCACGTCGATAGCAAAGGCAGTAAACACATAAATTATGTACTCAACGCACATTTCACTTCGCAACCGAAGCATCTTCAAGAGATTCGAATATAAGGTCTCGCGGAAATTTTGCAAATTAAATACCACAATGTCTTCTTTAACCTTTGTTACTTAATTATTATCCTATGCAGCTTTATACTAGCGAAAGAATTTTTAAAATCGCTCAAGTAGTTTTTGAGTTTATCCATTATTAGATGTTACTCGCGACTTGGTTCGCGTGACTCGAAATCATAACACCCTTTGCTTAGTCGAGTGAAAAAGTTTTTGGAAATCACTTCCTTTACATATTAGGAGCAGTGAATCATTAGTCACCTTTAAAAAATATTTAAAAGAATTTTATTTATCGGTCCAATTTTAGGGCAAATAGGCATTGTGCGTATTAGAATTAAGTAAAATAAAATAAGTTTTTTTTGTATACCTGTATTTTTAAAAAAATAGCGCCTCAAAATTTACTTGCGTTGCTTAAATCATCTGGCATTAAATAATTAACAAACTCAAATTAAGAATATTAAAACACCCCGAGCAAATGCCGATCTGCTATCAAAAGTTTTAACATAAAAATTCAAATCTATACATATAATAAAATCGTAGGAAAGTCAAAACTGTACATAGAATATTTTTTAAAAGAATACTTGGGGCGTAATCTACAATCAATATCGAAGCCAAAAATATAGTTTTTAGAATTTTTGTCTGTTTGTCTGCTTGTCTGCTTGTCAGTATGTCTGTTTGTCTGTATGTATGTCCGGAGTAAACTCAAAAAGTACTGCATGGATTTACTTCAAATTTTGTATAAATATTACTAATAGGTCGGGTCAACATATAGGCTACATATTATCACGCTATCACTTACGGAGGAGGGGCTGTGCGGAGTAAACGAACTCCGCGCGGACGAAGTCTCTGGCAACAGCTAGTTTGTCATAAATGGTGAATATTATATAGAAGAATAGCGTGCAGATTTATATAGAATGTTGTCAATTTAAGTTTTTGCTCTGATCATGCAGTAAAATTTGAAACTGTTCAAATATTTATTTAATTACATATATAATATAGTGTATACATTGTGAAACAGTAAAAAAATGAATTTTAAAATAATCCATGTACGTAGGTTACAATATAAGTTTTGCGTAACTTAAAAAAACAACATGTTATAACCAAAATATTATATTTATTGCTTTTCAAAATAATCTTTATATTTTAAACATTCTTTCATGCGATCGAACCATTTTTTAAAATAGGAGGACCACAGATCTGAAGGCTGATTCTACGTGCTGATTGAACGCTATCACTGCCTCTTCGGAGTTGGTAAAAGTAAAACCTCTCATCAAATCTTTGATTTTGGGGAAAATACGAAAATCACAGGGTGCTAGGTCGGGGCTATGCGCAGGACGAGTGACGAGATGTACTTTTTCGGAAGCTAAAATGACTATGTTTTGATGGCCGTGTATGAAGAAGCGTTATCATGGTGTAGGAGAATGCGGATTTTGGGTCGTCTTTCGCGAACTTTTTCAAACACCCTGGGTAAAAAAATGGTAGAATACCACTCGGCATTAACACTCTTTTAATCTTCAAGTGGAATTGTGCAGATGGGATCCGTAGATGAGAAAAAAAACACATTCATTTTTTTACCAACGTTTTCGCCTGTCTCACTTTTGTTGGCCTGTTCTCATTTTCAAACACCCATTCATAAGATTGCTGTTTTTTTCGGGTTCCAAACAATAAATCCACGTTTTGTTTCCTGTGATAATGTCATAAACAGCATTAGAATGTCCGTGGTCGTACTTCAGTAGCATCTGTGAGCATCATTCCACGCGAGCTCGCTTCTGCTCCGCTGTCAGTTCATGAGGGATCTAACGACAACAAAGTTTCCGAACTTTCAATTCTTCGTGTAAAATTTTCTGAATTCGGCTCATACCAATCCCCAATAGTCCTGAAATTGTCTCATCATCTTATAAAAACTCATCGCTCTAAAATCTTTTCGACTTAATTCCATTTTCGTTGCGTACGTAGAACTTTGAAGTGTGATAAAAAAAATAATTGACAAATCATTTCCCGCCAATTGTTTTTTTATTACTAAGAAGGTTGCAACGTTTTAAAAATATAACATTCGAAATTCAAATAGTTACGATTAGCTAGAAGTGCAAAACTTTTAGTGTGCCCCATGTACAGTAGAGTGCCCTTGATGTATTAAAGTAGTAATACTTAAAAAGGCGAAAGTGCTGTTCTCCAATTATTTCTATCAACTCATAGAAATAATTGGCGAACAGCACTCAGTGTGTTGAGTACAAGTTTGTGTGCTTCTTGAGTCAGTTTTTGTCTATTAATACCTATTTGTTAAGACCTACTTGCATTGTTTCTGATCATTGGCAGTAGTAATAATTTACACTCAAGTGAATCATATCTCTTACCGATTAATTCATCGTATTTATTCAAAAAATGGATGAGTGGTATTTTAAGTAGTACACTGTTACTACTAATAGAAAGAAACATGTATTAAATAGAATTAGATGTTAAAACAAAAAAAAACTATAATACAAATAATAATAATAATAATATCATTTATTGCTCGAAATAGGGTTCCATCTTAGGGTTGGTACAGTAAAATAAATAAACTACTTGTATGACTTAGTCGATCAGAGAATATATTAAAATCTCTTCTAGGTTTGCAAACAAAATTTAAGCATAAATTTTTTGAAGTGAAAACTTCTTTAGGCGCGTTGAGCGTTTTGGTAGAGGGTAAAATCCTCGGTTCGCGTCACCGACATGCTAATGATAATAGTATATCTATAGCTATGTTTTGCATATAGTTTTAATTACTCTCAACTTAATAGTTCCGTTTTCACTTCTATCGGCAGTCCCACGACTGCTACTGTTTTTTTTTTATAAGTATACACATGGAGTTATTATAAATATTTGTTCGGTACATGATGTTTCAAACGTAGTATTAAACGTATAGTATTGGGTAATGGTTTTTTCATTAATTTAATTTATTTTAACGTAAATTTAAGAAGAAGTATAAGCTTTTTGTACTTATTCTTCATGTAAACGTTACCTGAGCCCATTTTCTTTTCTGAGTTTATAAATGTCAAATTCATGATATTTTACGACTGTAGATAAAGCTCGTCGTTAATACCCATCTGCTTGTTACAGTTAATTTGCTTACAAATTACGTCATTATTAGGAAATAATACATTAAAGAGCTAGTTATATACTCCAAACATACATTTATTCGTCTTGACCAATAAATTTTACTCACTTAATTCTCACGTTATTCGAACTCATTAATATCAAGTTTATGTAAAAATATGCAAGTCTCGCAATATATCTTAATTAATTTCACGAGTAATAGCAAAAGCATTAAAAATTAAAATTTTAATTTAGCGATCTATAACTGTTTCTCATAAATATAATATGCAAATATGTCAAAAATACTTCGAAAAAGACACTAGCATATAATTTTATTTTTTCTCTAAAGCTGCTCATATGATAAAATCTAGATTAGGTATATCTAATCGTAAAATTTATGTTTCTGAAAAAAATATTCCAATAAACAAACATTAATAACATTCTTTACTAATATAATGAAGCTGAAGAGATTTTTGTTTATTTGTTTGTTCGAACGCGCTAATCACTGGAACTACAAGTCGGATTTAAAAAAAAATTATCTAAAAGTGTTGGATAGTACAATAATTATCGAGGAAAGCTATTAGGCTATATAATAATAATAATAAATAATAATAAATATTCACGGGACAAATTACACTTACTGATCTAACCCCAAAGTAAGCAAATTATTTGCTTGTATTTTGGGTGTTAGCCAACGATACTAATACATAGAAATACATATATAAATACAAGAATACATTTAATAAACACCCGAACCCGGAAATACAAACATTTATGCTCATCACACAAATGCTTGTCCCCGTCGGGGATCGAACCCGAGCCCCGTCGACCGTGTAGTCAGGGTCGCTAAATACTCGACCAACGGGACAGTCTAATATACTACCACGCTACGACCAGTAGGAGCGGAGTAAATGAAATCCGCGCGGATGAAGTCGCGGGTAACAGCTAGTTTAATATAAACAGGGTGACTGCTAAAAGACTGTACAAAAAATTTAAGGACATAATAGTTAATAGTCATAATATGTAGCCAATAAAAATATAAATAAAAAGAGTATATTGCTAAACTACGAAGTAATCATCAATGGAATTAGTGTAGTGTAGTAATACTTTTTCGCCATAGAAACGATATATTAGTTCTTATTTATCGAATTTCCCATCTTTTGCATGGGACGTTTACACGTTGTTTATCCTAAGTGGAAAAAAATTGAAAAATATTTAATTAATCAAATAATTTTTTACAATTTATAAAAATAAAGTTTATTTTTGTAATATTACATAGAAACAAAAAATCAGATACAAAGTTGCATGATTGTGCAAACTAAGAATTAGTTAAGACATTATTACTTGTTAAAAGCCAAATGCAGGTAATATAACTCGAAAGAATCATTGGCGATTGCTCTCATAGTATTTAATACACTAGCTGTTGTCCGTGACTTCGTTCGCGCGGACTTCGTTTACTCAGAGCCCCTCCCCCGTAGGTGATAGCGTGATAATATGTAGCCTATATGTCGGCCCGATCTGTTAGTAATATTCATGCAAAATTTGAAGTAAATCCATGCAGTACTTTTTGAGTTTATATACATACATTGACTTTCCTACGATTTTATTATATGTTTATAGATTATCACAATTGCTATATTTGGGTGTACATTACAAAACACACCATATAAATTAGGCATATCTTTAATCTAATATGGAATAGTCAAATTTTACAGTCAAGTAAATTAACATTTTTGTAACACGATAGACCATACGTATATAGCTATAATTTTATAGGCTCATCTACTATTAGAACACTCAACACGTCTGCGTGTGGTTGTTATTTATGTTAAAATAGATAACTTAAATAGAACATCAACATCATTTTTTTATTGACATAATATGTAATGGCGATTTAAAATTAACATGTGGGTGTATGTTATATTCTACGATTCTGTTAAACTTTACTAAAAGCATTTTAAGTGAATATTGAAGTACGAGTGAAAATACAACATTAAGTTGTAACTAAACATTTTTTTAATATTTTATATCATAGGATAGCAATTAAACAAATGAATTTTACGATGAAAGAGACATCCATCACCTATAGACATCAAATATGTTAATGGTGCGCTGCCATTGCTATCCATACAGTAAGATGGTTTACCGTTTACCTTACCGTATAAACAGGAACATGTCAGTGTCAAGCATTGACGCAATAGTATAAAAGTATCAATCATCACTTTAATAATTAATCAATCATTAGCTTAACATAATTGAGTAAGTAGTTTTTATTTTAAATTAAACAATAAAAAAAAATATTATGTATAATATAATAACGAAATATTATTTACCTAACATTTGTAGTTTATAAAAACATAATTGTTTTACACCATAACTATAATCTGATAAGCCTTGTAGAATGATTATTACTGTTTCTTTCTTCTTTTCTAGCGTTTTCAACGACTAAGGTGTAAGGCCCTTCAGTTTATGCCACCTTTTTGGTCTTGAGCCATTTTCAACCATGATTTATACTGCATTAACATTTGTATCGCCTCTGAACTGCAAATTTAGGGAGTAATGAGTATTACTCCTTTTTGGTCCGAGCCCATTTTGAAGAATAGATAACCTGCGGTTCTGCCAGGCAGGTCGTAAGAGCTGAACAATTGGCTATACGAGTCACTACCATCGTTGTTAATAGGTGGTATAGCTTTGTATTGCCTCGCCCGGATCTGGTATCACCGCATTACCTATTCCTGCTGCAATAGCGTCAGTGCTTTCCACTGTCGTGTTCTAGTGGGTTGGATTAGCCGATAAACTTATGCATGTGGCATTAAAATCTCGACACAAGGATATCAACGCACCAATAACATCTTTGGTGGTTTTCTTTTGCTTTTTAGTTTAATTTGAAAAGGCAAAAGGATTCTGCCTTTTTTATATATCATAAGATAACAAACAATCAGATGGGTCTCCTGATAGAAAGAGTCAACCATCGCCTATAGACACAGAAGGTGTTAATGGTGCGTTGGTATCTTGTAGCGAGGTCTAATGCCACATGCATAAGTTAACCGGCTACCTTACTCTCCAAACCGGAACACGTCAGTGACAAGCACTAACGCTATTGCGGCAGGTATAGGTAAAACGGTGGTACCAGACCCAGGCGAGATAATGCAGGACTTTACCACCTAGTAGCCACAATCAGCCTTTTACGACCTGTCAGGCAGAACGGCAGTTGGCCTATTCTTCAAAGGAGCCCGGGACCAACACGGGGGAAATGCCTTTATAATTAGTATATATAGTAAACAAGCAGACAGTAAAAACTGTAAAAGCAGCCTCGGTAGAAGCAGACAGCGTCAACGTTATGCGATCTTATTAATAAACAAATATCATATAAAAGTCTTAAGTTGAAGTTAACACCTGTATCTTTCATTTCCATTCCGCGTATTACCACATTGTAGTCCGTGCGATAAAATGGCGCTTATCTATACATATGCTTAAATAAGTTTAATAATAGCATTTTTAGTCATTAAATTCACCCCTTCTGATCTGTTGATCGGAGAGGCTCAAATCAACGGATTCGATCTTTCAAAGAATAGATCAATTGCCATACTGCTAGGCGTCTCGTTAAAGGCGCAAAAGGGTAATACGCGTCTCTATCATCGTCAGTAATAACTAGGTGTTAGGGTTCTGCAATGTCTTGACCAAGTTTGGGTACCGCTTGCCTATTCCTGCCGTAATAGTGACAGCGCTTGTCGTTGTCGTGTTCCGGTTGGAGGATAAGATAGCCGGTAAACTTATACATACACCATTAACATTTCTTTCTATCAGAGGAACTATCACCTTGTTTGATATCCTATGATTGATTAAGACTGCGAACAAGAATGCGAACTGCACTGTAATTGTCCCCTCAGTAACGTTAAAAAGAAATCTTTAACTCAACAAGAAAACATAATTAGAATATAGTGTTTATAAAATGACAAAACCACCTGCAAATATTTCTAAGGTTACGTCACTTCATATACCGATGTATTTTACCGCTAACAAATATACATTAATATGGAAGACCTGCCTTTACCAATGTGCCAGCTAACGCTGCCCCCACGAAGATGGCTATTGTCTTTCAAAAACGTGACTCCAAATGTTAATTGGACTATTAAAAGCCGAATGCGGGTCATTTCAACCATTACTAGTGGAGCCCTTTTGAATATGTATAATAAAATTATTAGATAAAGTGAGCAGTCAATTTGTGTTTGGTTTCTAATGAGGTTATGCGCTTTCTTGTCACAGATGGCGCTCACCTTTTGAATGCGTAAGCGCAGAGCCGGATGCGCGAAATGGTATTTGTTTTATGCGTAACTGTTTGGGCTGGACGTAGAATATATTATGAGGATGGGAATTAAGTATACTTGTGTTTAAGCCATGACTAATCAAGGATTAATTGCGTTATGGGGATTAACCCGTTTTTGAATCGCAATATGTCAAATGCTTAAAGAATATTAATGAATATGTTTACATTTAACAAATTACATGTTACAAGATAAATTTCTACCAAAATATTTGTGTCTTATATATTTTGTGTAACTTTAATGTATTGTTAACTTATTTTTTGTATCATACAATAAGAGACTAACATATTATTCCTGTGGTAGAAGTAAGATCTATCACTTTTAGATATCAAAATTGTCAGTGGGTCGTTGCCGGCAGGCAGGTCTTGGCTACTACCATCTACTACTACTACTACTAGGCACTACTACTAGGCACTACCATCGTGGCTACTAGGTGGTAGAGTTCTGCATTGTCTCGCCTGGGTCTGGTACCACCGCCTTACTGCTTGCTGCTTGTCACTGTCGTGTTCCGGTTTGGAGGGATTATACATGTGGCATTAGATCTTGCCACAAGATAGCAACGTACCATTAACATCTTTGGTGTCTATAGGCGATGGTTGACTCTTTCCATCAGGAGACCCATCTGCTTGTTTGCTATCTTACGTGTATTATAAGATATATATCTATGTATATTATAACGCTATCTTATGTATATTATAACAAAAAAAATGTCAGCATTAGTAATTTTGTTACCAGATAGTATAGGCGTTAATATAACCTTGCTTGCGCGAATATTTTTACGTAGATATGAAGCTACGTAAAAAGCTTCTGCGCAAGTCGTAATGATTTGTACCGATGAATTAATAAATGATTAAATATTTACTTGTAAATTAATAAGATGTGGGTGAACCATATGATACTACATTTATAAGTAAAAATACTGCCCATATATTCTATAGCGCTGTTTGCCATATTGCACCTTAATATTATTAAAGGATATTTTTTTAAGTAAAAAAAATAGTAAATAATTCTAATACTATATTTAAGTATAATCATTTAAAAATCTTGTCCTTAAATTATATCATGACTAGCTGACCCGGCAAACGTTGTTCTGCCATACAAATTTTTGGTGGAGTACTTTAGAGGAAGGGAGAATTGAGATAAATACTATCATATCTTCGATTAAACAATAGATATTTACAAAATTTAATTAAATTCGGCTCAGTAGTTTAAGAATCCATAGCGGACAAACAACGTGACACGTAATTGATATACATATATTTAAGATGATGATAGATGAAAAATACTTCGGTAATACTATTATTATTAGATTTCATATTAAGGTTTTTTTCTATTTCTATTCTTCAAAAATAAACTGTAAAGTAATTGTACTATATCCACTTATTCTTATTAGGTATTTTTGAAATTGGATTTTTTGTCTCAGAATAAGATAGCAAGCCATCGCCTATAGACACTAAAGATTTTAATGGTGCATTGCTATCCATGTGGCGGGATCGTAATGCCACAAGCATAATTTCCTGGCTACCTTACAGTCAGGACCGGAACACGAGTGGCGAGCGTTGATGCTATTGCGTCAGGAATACCTCGGGTGAGACATTGCAGAAATCTACTATCTAGTAGTCATGATGGTCGTGACCCGTATAGCTAATCGTATGCCTTTTGCAAATTGCTAGGCAGAATGACAGATTGTCTATTATTCAAAGAGCTCCCAAACTAACACAGCTGGCGAAACATTCATCCAAAATAAAAATAGCTGAAGTTACTATCAGCTGTTACATCCTTCTGTAATAATTATAGAACAGAAAACAGTTACACCAGTCTTAGAACTCATTATGCAAATAATTGGTACATTTACAACACAATTACAAACTGATCCACATATTTCGCCGAGTTGTGCATTCGCATTCGATGCACATTATTCGCAGGACATTCGCGCAATCGAAACTTCAAATTGATATTCCGCGTTTGTTCATGTATAATTAATTATAAAATATGCCGCGTCTCATACGCCAGCATTGACAGATGGCCTGGACACTCATTATATACAGTTCACAATTTATGCGACACCTAACTCATTGTTTTTCTCTACATTTACGAAATTCTACTCGTTCGATGACGTCTAATTGTGAATTCTGGGCGCGATTTTTATTATTTTGTTTGCAATATCACGCAGGCTACTCGGAAAGGATATTTCACGTGTTAGTCATTCTTCATTTGTTGTAAAATGTAATAATCTGTTTAAATCTACCTTTCTAAGGTGAACGAACTCCATTTTAATGTGTTTACGAGACGAACAAAGCATTTTATTTTTTCAAGTACCTATATTTTATGTATTTTAAATTGATGTCTTTTTATTGCTGTAATAAAATAAATACACCTAATGAATTGATAAAAAAAGACCGTTACTTGCGTTAAGTTACTTAGCGAGTTCAAAGTGCAAAATTTACGATATTGTTTGAAAAATAAGCGTTTATTTCTTATAAAATTAAGAGCATATATTTCTAAAAATATATTTAATACATGTATATGCAAAGCAGAATGTTAAAGTAGCATCTTCCTCCTACTAGTATCACTACTAATAGTAGATACTCCTCTAGTGTAGACATGGCTAAATCTTGTTATAAATATAAGGCCATCTGCCTTCTTATTAGCATTTTGTGTACAGTTTTGCAATAAAAATAAATATGGTAGAATTTTGCATTTTCTTGCTCGGGTCTATTACCACCGCTTTATCCATATGTGCCGCAATAGCATCAGTGCTTGTCACTGTTGTAATCCAGTTTGGAGGGTAAGGTAGCCGGTAAACATATGCATGTAGCATTAAGACCCTGCCATAAGGATAGTAAATAGTAACGCACCATCAACGTGTTGGTTGTCTGTAGGCGGCAGGAATTTCTTTCCATCAGGTGTGCCATCTGCTTTTCATCTTAAGATATAAAAAAATCACCCTATTTGTTTTATATTGTGGCATTTTGAATTAGTTTTTAGTTAATAGTTGTAAATACCCTGTGAAATAAATTACAATTACTTCATTGCGACATAGTACAAGTGTATTTATTGACAAATATAATACTGAAATGGAATTTCACCAAGTGCCGACGGTGAAATGTGTATAATAGAGTAATTATATATAGCGAGTAGTTTGTTTCTCACTGTATAAATAATTTAGTATATAAAGTTTATACGAAGAAAAAATGTTTATTTGCAAGAAAATAGGTGTTACAAGGTACTTTATATTCATGTCAATGATCATTATAATTTTGTATATTTAATAACACAATATTCTACCGCATCATGAGTATGCTAATATTAAATTCAACTTTAACATTATCCATACTAATATTATAAATGCGAAAGTAACTCTGTCTGTCTGTCTGTCTGTCTGTTACGCTTTCACGGCTAAACCGCTAAACCGATTTGGATAAAATTTGGTACAAATATAGTTTGAGACCCAAGAAAGGACATAGGGTAGTTCTTATCCCGGAAATCCCACGGGAACGGGAACTATGCGGGTTTTTATTTTAGAATTTTTTTCACGCGAACGAAGTCGCGGGCACAGCTAGTTCAATATAATTTCAAATATTTACCAAACAAAATTTTAAAAAAAGTAATAAGGTACAAATTACTATAAAATCGCTTTGATGTTATATAGATGTGGTTTTAACTAAAATTACTGTTTTTTTGTATAATACCACTTTTTTATCAAGGTGCGAAATGTTCAATATATTATAACTAGCTGACCCGCGTAGCTTTGACCGCGAGTACATTACATGCAAAAAACCGACGGTGCATGTTCTCTCATTTTTACACGGAAACTTTCTTTCAGGCCTAACCTCTCTATCAATATGTACTATAATCCTTACTAATATTATTACGCTTTCACGGTTAAACCGCTGATTCGATTTTGATGAAATTTAGCATGAATATATTTAAAGATTTGGGGTCAAATGTAGATAAACCTTTTTAAAAAATCAACCTTTAAGGGACTAAAATAGGGCATGATTATAATAATGTTGTCTTTTTTTATATCATAAGATAGCAGTTGGGTCTCCTGATGGAAAGAGTCAACCATCGCCTATAGACACCAAAGATGTTAATGGTGCTGGGTTGCTGTCTTGTGGCGAGGTCTAATTCCACATGCAAAAGTTTACCGGCTACCTTACCCTCCAAACCGGAACACGATGGTGACTAGCACTGACGCTATTGCAGCAGGAATAGGTAAGGCGGTGGTACCTGACCCGGGCGAGACAATGCAGAACTCTACCACCTAGTAGTCACGATGGTAGTGACGCGCATTGCCATTCCGTCACCTTTTACGATCTGCCTGACAGAACAGCAGTTGGGCTATTATTGTAAGGAGCCCGGGACTAATACGGGGGAAATATAGCTTTTCAAATAAAATAATTATTTTGTATGAAATAATGATTATAATGATTATTATAATCATCCCCTATTTGATTCCCTTAGGAGTAGATTTAAGAAAAAAGTTTGTGTTTATTTGACCATAGATCTTCAAATATATTCGTGCTAAATTTCATCAAAATCGGTTAAGTGGTTAACCCGTGAAAGCGTAATAAGTAAGTAAGGATAATAATACTTATTGTTAGCAAGGTCAGGCCTGAAAGAAAATGCCGTGTAAAAATGAAAAAGAGCATGCACCATCGGTTCGGTTTTATATAATTAGATAATCAGGAATTGGCCCTCTAATTCGCATAACGAAACTTCAATCGAGTCGAAGAGCTCAGGGCTCTTACACATATAAATACGAAACAATGTCACGTCGTGCTATGACGTGACATAATGTGTAAGAAAATATGTAAGAGCCCTACACGCTTCAACTCGATTGACATTTTATTACGTGAATCAGGCCCCAGATGGCTCTCCAGATTGAAGGAGGAATCATCGCCTACAGACATCATGGATGCTAATGTGCGCAACGCACATTAGCGTCCATGATGTCTGTAGGCGATACTTATTGACAAAAAGAGATGTATTTATAATAATATTTAATTAACTTAATTATATCACTGAAAAATTCTTTAATATTATATTTCAATCACGCTAGATCCCTCTTGTGTTAGGCAGCGCGAACCGATTATCTGTAGACTTTATATTTCACCACGATTCACCGGTTCGTCGGTTGACGAGATGGATGGTGCAATCATCGCGGAATTTCCCTGACTTGATAACGATTATCGCTCATTTTTAGGGATAACTGGGGTCGATAAATTTATGTACTCATTCGAAGCTCCCAGTGCCACACGTTAACATTCAATCACCAGACACTGATCTGCTACTAAGATATTGGATTTTCGAGAAAAAATTCCGAAAGTCTTAATAAAATTTGCACTACTTTGGGATTTTTTTATGTTTGTTGGATAGACAAACTGGCAGATCTGATATTAGTTGTTGACGTCGCCAATGAATATAAACTAGTTTACCTGGAACTAGCCCAGATAACTCATTTATGTGTTGCTTATCCTGAGACATAAGATGTAAAGCCTCGGTGCCAGTAATTACTTTACCTGTCTTGCCCTTTCCTCCAAAACACAGCAAAGCTATTTCACGGGAGAAATAAGCAAGATGGCGATACCCATGCAGTTGTGAGCACGGCACAGCGCATCTCTCCCACCAGTAATTTTTTTTACCCCCTTAACTTATGTTCTTAATCAAAAACAAATCAAAAAACCTTTTTGTTTACGTATATAAAGATAAAGTATCGAAATATTACATATCGTATACATCGCTGAAACAGCAGTAGCTTTCTAATGCTTTTGCCAAGCTTCCTTATCATTTACATCTAACAACAGCAACCGCAACCGCAAAATGAATGTAATACGTTTCACATTGTTCTCTACGTGCAAAAGTGATATTCGATTTATGTATCCGAAATGAAAAGAATTTAGAAAACAGTTGAAATCTATTATCTATGTAGCTATGGAATCTGTATAATGTATATGTACGCAAAAATGATATTCGATTTATGTATTCAAAATCAAAAGAATTTAGAAAACAGTTGAAATCTATTATCTGTTTATCTATGTCATCTGTATATGTATGCAAAAATGATATTCGATTACCCGAAATGAAAAGAATTTAGAAAACAGTAAAAATCTATATATCTGTTATCTGTATAGGTATCTGTTATCTATGTATGCAAAATGATATTCGTTTTGTTATCTATTTTAAAATATGTCCATTCACATCCATATGTCGTTGTATTTGATGGAACCACCGAGAAAAGCACTTTGTTCACTCGTCCTTTGGGGTCTTTTCAACGGCCTTTTCAAATGCAGCCACTGCTTCTACGGTGTCCATAAAACGTTTTATTCGAAGTTTTTCTTTTATTTTCGGGAATAAGTAAAAATCACGATAGTGCACCACTCTGCAGTAACTGTTTTATGATTATCAAAACAATTATCACGTAATGACCTGTCCTTCGAAAGAATGAGGCTAACAACTTTTTTCCCACACTTCAATCTCTTTTCCCTATGGTTGGCAAGTTATTGAAAGGCCCACTGAGCTGACTGTCTTTTGGTTTTCAGATCAGAATAGTAAATCCAGCTTTCGTCAACCGTTAGTATGTCGAACTCAGCATTTAAGTCATCTGCTTAAATCTTTGAAGCATTTTACGGCACCAATCAACACGCCAGAGTTTTAGGGTTTTCGTCAAATTATGAGGTACCTATCGGGCTTCCTGACTACTAAATGTTCGTGGAAGACTTTGTGTACTTAATTCATATCCATGTCTAAGCTTGTGCATCTGCTGATTGGTCACTCTTTTTGCAGTATCCGCCATACGCCTCGCAACACTGATATTATTTTTAATCGTCGCTGTATAGGGCCGTCCCTCACGCAGATCATCGGTGAGATTAGTGAGACTACGTTTAAACTCATTAAATCCAGTTATAAATAGTGGAACGAGATGGGGCTTTATTGTAAAGGCCAATCGAAGTCTATCATAACTTTCTTATTGACTTAAATGACATCAAAATTTCTTAAAAAATGACAAAAAATCATGACACGGAAATTTTCTCACGTTAAATTCATGCTGACGTGCTGTGTCACGTTTCAGTTTGTCGCCAAATCTTTAAAGAAATGATGATATAATGAATTATATACATCTACTAGCTGCAGCGTGCGGGCTGCACGCTGCAGCTAGTAGATGTATATAATTATAACAGTTTTTGGTGAATCCCGCGGGATCACCTAACTTTTCCGGGATAAATAGTAGTCTATGTGCCAGGTTGTCATCTACGTGTGTGCTAAATTTCATTCAAATCCGTTGAGTAGTTTTTGCGTGATTGAGTAACAAACATCCATCCAAACATCCAAACTTTCGCATTTATAATATTAATATAGATACATACAAATAACAAAATTGGATGTTTGTTTGTAATATTAAAATAACTGCTTCTTACTAAATGCATATGGATGTATACACGGTACACATACCAAAATATCATTTTTACAATTCTTGGCCGTCTGTCTAACTGTCTGACTGTCTGTTTGTTCCGGGTAATCTCTGAAATGGCTGGACCAATTTTGACGGGACTTTCACTGGCAGATAGATGATGTAATAAGGAGTAACTTAGGCTACTTTTATTTAAAAAAGTCACGGGCACAGCTAGTACTCAATCATATTGGCAGAGTTCTGTTTTTAAAATTTAAATATTTTTTTATTATATTGTTTACAAGTGGCCTGTTCTAAAAACTGTCAATTTCGCCCTCGTATTGATTACTCTATTCCTATACTTGTTACTCTATGCGCGAACGAGATTGCGTGGGACACCTAGTTCATAATATTAGTAGTATGATATAAAATACAAGGTTACTATAGTTAAGTAAGAAATTTTTAACGAGCAAAATTAAATACAAAAATATGAGCATAATAAATGAAACGATTTAGATAACCATTTATGGTTTCGTCTAGAATTATGCATGATAACGTTATAACCGTCGTCTCTTTTTGCTTAGAGTTCGGTGTTGCTTTATACACCTTATACGGTTGGTACATACTGTATGTAACGTTTTCTAAGCTTCGCTCCAAAGTCCCTTTTGATATAAATTTGAGTACGTATTTACTAATTCGTTATTAGTTCCCACGCAAATTACAATAAAACTTATTGAAAACCAAATTCATCATTGTGCTCTTTCATTTAATTTAATTATTTTCTTAATACATGAGGTTTGCTAGTATAGAATGCCCTTAGGCGTTAAGTTGAGCCTATGTACTTTTTGTCTGTGCATAAATATACATAAATAAATAAATAAAATTATTAAAACTATCGTGAGAAATTGTTAACTATTAATTAAAATCGGCTACACTCACGTTTAATCGGCGTTTAATAAATTAACGTTTATTAAGGATCTCATATAGGTCCGAAACTAGTCGGAACCTACACCGATTAAATGTGAGTGTAGCCGATTTTAATTAATAAATAAATAAATGTCGCTTTCATACAATAGTGTTGGGATGAATACATAATTATGTTGCGTAAAACAGGAATCCTTATTAAAATTGTTCGTTTAAGTGACTTTGATTAATTTCAATTTAATTTGTTGCTTTCACAAATAGCGATGTGTTTTTCATTCTGTTAAAGGCACATCCAAGATATTATGTTTTCACACACTTTTAAATATGTGTTAGTATTTTAATTTTATTTGCATTTAATTATAACTCTTCCCTGCAATAATTTTTCTTAACTGTAAGCAGTGTTTGTAGCTCAGATTGAGCGGAGCCTGAAAGAACTGCATTTGCATAAAGTAGGTGCATACGCGTTTATGCACCTACTGTTTAGATTTTACTATTAAAATTTATTGTAACATTTTTTTCACAAAAGTGCCAGCCAGGAAATATTATCATAAATTTATTTATTTATAATAATATTTCCTGGCTGATGGTTTAGGAGCTTTATCTTCGATAAAGATGGTACTGGTGGTGTCATTACGCAAGAAAAGAATAATGGCTAAACGAGTTTCTGCTACTGAGACTTCTAAATAATAATTGGAATACTACAACAACTCGTTTGGCACTCGATACTCGATACTTAACTCGAACGAACTTACTCTTTCCAGAAGAAAAATTGATTTTATTCACTTAGGCTTTAAATTTATTAAAAAACAAACGAGTAAAACAGCTAGTAACTTGAAATTTCTTAATGATATTTTTAGTTACCAGCTGTTAGTTGCGACTTCATTCACGTGACCCAAAATCATTACTTCCTTGTGTTTAATCGAGTAAAACCGTAGACTATATCATGCCTGAATAGTATATCATTCTAATAATAAAAGAGTTTTTAAGATGGGTCCAATAGTTTTTGAGTTTGTTCGTTATAAAAATATTAATGTTTACTCGATCTCTGTAAATTTTATCTAAATATTAGTATAGATTATTTACTAGATTTGTACGAGTATAGATTATAACTTTTTCGTTTAAAATTTATGTTTTACGAAGACGTTTTTATCATTATTTTAATATTAACTCTAATTCAAATTCGAAAAAATTGAAGTAATTCCCAGAAATTGAGTAATTCAAGACAAAAGTTATTTTTTTAATATGAAAAATGTAATATTGTTTCAGCACCTAGTGAATTAAGGCTCTCTTGATTATTAGCATAGCAGAGTACGTAGCAAAGATATTCTAGTATCAAACATTATTACGTACTTTCCATCCATCCTCCATATTCATTACTCTTTTCATACGAACATGCCAATTTTAGAAACTTTTACTACTTAAAACATTTACAGTTATAAAAATTGACTGCTAGTATTTCATTTGGCATTCTTTCATTCACTACACACTTTAAAAATAAAACAAATACCTATCACAATTTATTAGATAAAGTCAATATTATGACTTTTATTAAGTATTTAGGATATCTATACAAGTTGTTTTGCTGCTCTAATTCACCTTGAAATTTTTGAAAAGATAATTTTGGAGGTTTGCTGTTTAATAAAAATCTGGTCTCAGCGGCATCATGCAACAAAGCGGAACTTTTATACTGTTTAAGATACCCATCTCAAACGTGAGTGTCGTTCATAAGTACATAGCATGTATCTATGAATGTCTTTATTACTTTGTTTTTAGTCATTTGTTAGATTTTCTCATAATGATTGCCCCCAAAATGAGCGTTCTCTCAGGCATTGTAATCTTAAAACATTTCTCATGTTCTTCCTCATTCTTTATAATTTCTTGTTAAATTAAATGTCTGCAATAATGTATATACATGTTTACTTAATATTATAGCACAGATTATATAGGTGCTACAGTTGTATATTTCGCGCTCCCGGCTACATGGGTACCACCATCTTGCTTTTTTCTCCCGTGAAACAGCTTTGATGTGTTTCGGAAAGAAGGGCAAGACGGGCAGTGTAATTATTTGCACCGAGACTTAATCTCTTAATGTCTCAGGATAGGCAACACACGAATGGAATACCTGGGCTAGTTCGAGCCCAGCTATCCCATTTTTGTTCATTGGCGACGTTGACCACTTAACATCAGATGGCACGTCTGCCAGTTTGCCTATCTCATTAACATAAAAAAACTCAGGGTTGGCAACTTATCACTAACGCTTTTGATCTTGCTGGTGTTATGATGGATGTTATTACTTTCCAACGGTCATCATACTCATTCGTTTTTTATAATAATATTAAAAAGGCAAAAAACAACTTACAGTTAACTAAAACTTGTGTTATTAAACATACAACTGGCATTAAATAAATTGGAAATTCCCAAACAACATCATACATGCATGATAGTATCCCGTTCTATTTTAATACGTTCAAGGTATTGGCAATAGAATATATGGAATATTGCCAAAAACATTGGGTAAATGGTGAAAGATTAAATACATCCTTATACGGAATGAGACAAGTGTTTTATCACATTCGTTAGTCAGGTATCAATTATTCATACGGCGACGATATTATGCGCATCATCAACCGTTACTTGGAAGCCTTACACCATTCATTAGTAGTTTCGCCGCGGTTTGCTTTGGCAAAACCGCTGCGCCACATAGCTCTGGCTGAAGATGTTAGAAATAATGGAAATGGTAGAGTTTCGTATACAAAAAAAAAAAACCCACAGGAAACACGATTTTTACTACGTTCCCAGCATATTTTTTCAGTCTAAATATAAATTAAGTAATAAATATGTTCTTGTCGAAGACACAAACATTAAGAAGCACTTTAGTTTTTTTAAAAAGATGTTTTGGAGTAATGACAATATTGTAGAAAGTCAGAGAAAACATAAATACACGTAATGGAGTCACTTTTATTGTTTTACTTTCGAACTTATTAGTAGAAAAAAAGTATTTTCATGCCTGTATCTCCGTAGAATTAGGCAGAGGTACCACAAGTGCACCGACGATTAGCCGAAGATACTGTAACAGACTTCATCTATCCCTTAAGAGGTTTAGTGTAATAAAAGAAAATAATAAGAATCTATACTATTTTTTTTTTTTTGTTAAAAATATGTCTGAATTATGTTTAATAAATAATATCAATGGAATTAAAGACGAAAATAAATAAAGAAAACTAATTCTCAATAATATATAAGACCTAACATATAAACATATAAAACCTTAAAAAAGGGGAACGAATATGGAAAAAGAGAATGACAGGATTTTGAAAAAAAGGATGGAAGAATGGAAAGAAAACGGGGGATTGGTTTTAAAGTTCTGGACGAAAAAAAAGATATTCTTCGTTTGATACAATAATTATTAAAAGGAAAATCAAAATTTAAAGCTGAGAATATCTCAGTGATATTCCGGAGTGTAAATAATAATAGAAATACTCTTAATGTGTGAAAAGATAAATTGTAAAAATGTATTGATCAAAACCGTGAGTATGTAGAATAGAGATTTATTCAGGGATTACGTATGTACTTATGCAACTTCGTATTTGATATGGTAGTCGTTGAGTTTATTTAAATCTAGCAGTATTGGTAGAATGTAGTTTTATTAGAAGGTAAATCTTTTGAATGTTGAATATACAATTTTAATAAACATATTACCGATAAATATGTGATTAGGTTTACAAGAATGAATTTGTGCAAAATGTTGTGTAAAGGTGGATCGATCCTTGACTGAGTGAAGAATGTTTGTTGTATGAAGAAAGGAAATTATTTATTTTAAAGAATAGCTGTTGAAAAGATGTTTAATAACATAGGAGAAACGTGGACTTGTTTGCTTTATAGAAATTGTGTGATATTATTATTAGGGAAGTCTATTTTGATTTTAGGAAAATAAAACCATAATTTATGCTGTTATTTAAATGTTCTTTTTTTTTTCATAAAAATGTGAGCAATGGTTGTGGAGCAATTGCTGTCTTACAGTTTTGCAGCAGGGCTGCTAATCAAGACGCAGGATAAATCGGAATTCTAAACAACACAGGTGATGTAGTTTTCCAATTTAAATTAAATTAAGTTTGTATAACAATACAAGACTACAATTTAAGTTTGTATAACTATACAAGACTAAGTAATGGCTTTACTTTATCAAATTTCAGTGCTTGACGGATAACAGTTTATTAATTAATTAGGAAATGGATTTATGGACTTAATTATATGTATATAGATTTTCATCATCGATATTTAAAGGAAACCCATTGCCTTTAGACACTATTATTATTATACCTATACCTTGCAAGTGACTAAGATTGCTATGTTTGTTAATTTTCATATAATATAAAGAAAAGGCTTTATATTATCAAATTTCAGGACATGTTGGCAAGACAGTTTATTATTTAACTAGGAAATAGAAATAAATGACTTAATTACTTTATATTATACCTTTATCGTCGGCATTTGGAGGAATCCCGTTGTCTCTAGACACTTATTATTGCATCTATACCTTACAATTGGCTAATATTGCTATGTTTGTTTATTTTTCACAGGAATAAGTAATGGCTTTGCATTATCCAATGCCAAAAGCATGTTGGCTAAATAGCTTATTAACTAACAAGGAATAGATTTATGTGCTTTAATTGTTTATACTATACTTTTACCATATGCATTTGAACTATCATTATTGCATCTTTACCTTACAAATGGCCGATATTGCTATGTTTGTTTATTTTTCATAGGAGTAAGAAATGGCTTTGCATTACCAAATTCAAAAGCATGTTGGCTAAATAGCTTATTAATTAGGAATAGATTTAAGTGCTTTAACTACTTTAAAATTATACTTTTCATCTTCGTCATTTTGAAGGAATTCCATTGTTAGATACTAATACTACTGCACCTGAATTAATATTATCAACTAGTTTCAACGTACAACCCGCAACATTATAGAAGCGAATCCCGCTGGATCACTAGATTTTCCCGGGATAATAAATAGCCTATGTGCTAATCCAAGTCATCAACTATCTGTGTGTAAAATTTCATTCAAATCCGTTTCGTAGTTTTGCGTGCGTTTTTGTATTTTAAAAGCTACTAACTAGTGATAGCTACCACATATCTTTATAGATGAAACCCGGCTAAGGAAGTTCTTAGAATAATTTCCATAGTACAGTTGATCCTGCTTGTTATTTAAACTTTAGGGATCGAGAGCTGATTCCTTTGGAGTCTTCGAGGCCTCGTGGGGGTGACTTCTTAGCTGTCGTCGGAGCTGAATGCAGAGTTACTGTAGGTTTGTTGCAGAGTTGGAGGTATGGCAAATACGATTTTAATTTCTGCATTGTTATAATTTTGGGCAGTTATAATTTTTTATGAAGGAACAATTAGGTGATAGGATAGGGCGTGTAGATATTAGATGGAAGAACTGATGCTTTAATATATTGAGGAATTTAAGGAATACTTTGTTTATTATTGACTTTCAATTAAAACTAGGTGATTCAAGCTTAGGAAATATTTATTATAGAAACTTTCTCTAGTTAAAATGATTACTTGAATTAATGCTTCAAATTGGATTAGGAGGAAATAGGATCTTTTAGGAATTGAAGGCAGAAGGTCTGTTACTGTAGGAATAATATATTACAACCAATAAGTGGGGGCATAAATCTACACAAAATTCACACGAAAACCTACCTTAATATGAATTATTAAAATTATGAAATGTTAATACGAATTATTATATCCTATTATAAAACTAAATATTAGCTAATACGTAAATTGATTGCATAGGCCAGTCTCTTAAAATCAAATCTTCATAAAACATTATTTTATTTACAATCAAATTTAAAACCGAGTACAAATATTAAACGAGATAATCACAAATTAATACAAATTACTCTCTTCGTGTCTAACAAAGAAATAATTAATATAAACTGAATTGTTGAATTAAATTTGGAGCGAAAATCTTAAATGACTTTAATAAAGCTTCAGGGAGTTAGAGTGCAAGAGAGGAATGAATGAACTTTAGTCTAAACGTATTATGTTTATTTAACCATATTTTGTATAAATTATTTACTTAATTTAATTATTTATTTATTTATTTTATTCTTATTTTATATTATTTATATAGGGATTTAGGAGGATAGGAATTATAATATTAAACTTCTTCATCAAATTAATTCTTTTGGATAATTGAAATATTATTGTTTATAGTGACAGTGCATAACAGATCTTTTAGTAAGATAGGAAGTTTACTAAATAAATCTGAAATTAAGGTTAATTACTAATTTTGGATTAGATATTTTACTTTTTACCTTGGTAAATAGATCATGTCATCTTCATCTCTGGGGAGTATCGACTTTACGAAGGCAACAAGTTGTGCTGTGTATATCTATATAAAGGCACACATGTAATGTTGTCATTATGGTCATCTTCTCTTCACCAGTGCAGACACACGGTTAATATGTCCCTCTGTCGTGAGTCCAAGGTATTTGGGGCGATAACCCAGATGTACACCCAACTATACCGCCAAGCAAAGTTGATCCATTTTCATATCTAATCATCTCAGACATGAACTATTTTACAGAACTAGAGTTATTTGTCTAAATTGTTTATCTGTATATATTCATGTATTAACCTGGATTCCATGATTGAATCTCTACATCATAAGGATTGTACAAATGAACTTTACTTATGATTATTCGGGTGGCTAGATGTTTCATAATACTGTTCACTTAAAGCAACAATAGATCTAATAAGCGTTGATTTCTAAAAGTTCAGACCTTATTAAATTCTGAAATTTGATTAAAGAGAAAATGAAATAAGAGTAATAGAACTCTAATGGTCTGGAGAAGACATAAATAACTTAGTTTCATTAGAAAACGAGTATAAGACGAATTGTTTGGATTCTGACTAAAATGTATTGAGTATTCAATCACAATATTAAAGAGTTCAAAGATCTTACTAAATTTCATCTATAACTTCAAATTCGATTAATAAGTAATATTTCATTGCTTGTGGTGACTATAAATTATTAGGGTTATAGGAGGAAATTTGACTATAATATCTTTAGAACAAAGGTTAATTTCTAGTTCAGTAATAATTTATTTTAATTATTTGGCTTTTTGATTGGACCATACCTTTCGTCACAAGGTAGTGTCGACTTTGCGAAGGCATCAGGGTTGTATGCATGTCGCATGCATTGTGTATATCTATATAAAGACACATATAATATTGTCGTTATGGTTATCTCCTCGTTACCAGTGCGTGGTATTCGGATAAGCCCTACCACAAACAGTGTATTCAGAGGGTTAACCCAGATAAACACCAACTATCTATCGTCTAGCAAAGTTGCTCTATTTACATAACTAATCAAATCTTCAACCAGGTATGAGCTACATCACAGAGCTGGATATATTAAATTGCTTGTTTTAATGTATTTTTATACATTAACCTGAGTTCATTTGACTTTCGTCATAAGGATTATCTTAATTGATTTTACTTATGAAATTTTTATGATTTGGATTATTTGAAGTTCATTGCGAGCAATGATTACTTTTATATATGTTTATTTATAGCGTACCGACTATTAATGTTTCGGTATTGTGATTGAAGACAACATATTATCTTGTCTTAGTTTTGTCAAGTAATTGTTAAAACAAACTTGCACAAACTTTAATTGTATACTTGAGAAACATATTTATTATTTGGCCTTTTGACTGTGCTCAATACAAATGATGCACCTTTGTCATGCCAATATTTAATTATTATTTTGTTACTGTTTGTTACTAAATAACAACAGTATATATTTTTATCAACATTTACTTACTTCAAGTCAATGCTTAATTGTATACTTGAGAAACATATTTATTATTTGGCCTTTTGACTGTGCTCAATACAAATGATGCACCTTTGTCATGCCAATATTTAATTATTATTTTGTTACTGTTTGTTACTAAATAACAACAGTATATATTTTTATCAACATTTACTTACTTCAAGTCAATGCTTAATTGTATACTTGAGAAACATATTTATTATTTGGCCTTTTGACTGTGCTCAATACAAATGATGCACCTTTGTCATGCCAATATTTAATTATTATTTTGTTACTGTTTGTTACTAAATAACAACAGTATATATTTTTATCAACATTTACTTACTTCAAGTCAATGCTTAATTGTATACTTGAGAAACATATTTATTATTTGGCCTTTTGACTGTGCTCAATACAAATGATGCACCTTTGTCATGCCAATATTTAATTATTATTTTGTTACTGTTTGTTACTAAATAACAACAGTATATATTTTTATCAACATTTACTTACTTCAAGTCAATACTTAATTGTATACTTGAAAAACATATTTATTATTTGGCCTTTTGGCTGTGCTCATAACAAATGATGCACCTTGGTCATGCCAATATTTATTTATTATTTTATTAAACTGTTTGCTACTAAAATAACAACAGTATATATTTTATCAATCTTTATTTACTTCAAGTCAATGCTTAATTGTATACTTGAGAATTATATTTATTATTTGGCTTTTTGGCTGTGCTCAATATTAATGATGCACCTTGGTCATGCCTATACTCATCAACTTCCAAACAATGTATTCACATATTTGGACATTAAACTATATGGCTATCACTTTGTGACCCCACAACAGTAATGCCTATCTGCCGTTAACTTGGTTCTTCATAATATATTGATTTTCTCTTTGAGATTAAGGACTTTAGTTTCTTTTAGTTTCAATATATTTCTGGGGAATACGCTAGGATGGCCTTCAGCCGGCATGGTATTCACACATGTGAGGCGAGGCGGCGCCTCTTACATATCCCACAATAATAAAATTGCGGCACTAAAGTGCTCTACAACTCCCAACCTAAATATTACAATAATTTTGTCCATATATTCCATACTACCATACTTCCTTCCTTTAGATAAAGTCAATGTAATTATTAATATCATCATATCGCTCTCTTAAGCTATATATTTTATTATGTATTTTATGTATATATTTAATATATTATTCCCTTCCTTAAAGTCAAATATCTTTATTATGTATTTATGTATTTATGTATTTATGTAATATATTACTCCCTCTCTTATGCCAAATATCTTCAATATATTAAATTTTAGTCCTTTAAATCAATTTATAGTATACATTTCCTGATAAAGTATGGTTGTTTATAAGAGATGAAGTGTACCTTTGAAAAGAATGAATGGGTATACTATATAACACAAATAGGTCCTCAATTTAACACTAGATGAATCTTTTGGTCAGATAATATGATTATAACTCTGTTGACTCCTTTATAAACGAAATATAACAGACAATTTTGTTATATTTAAAATGTGAGTTTAGAGGGTCTTCGGGAGAGTTTGTTACAATACTTATTCACACAATAGTGGCAAGCCTATCGCCAACCGGGCACTTATTTAATCACGGGCATCGTTGTTTTTATCAGAAAACTAAAAAAACACATTTTTTTTGCCAAAGAAAATTACCGACTCGTAAATCGAACCCGGGACCTCATATGGTCAACACCGACAACGGATTACTAGACCACAGAGGCGACAAACTAGAAAATTATCTTCATGTATATTATTCCTAAAAGGTGTTTTTTCCCGGAGTGGCTCGATCTCTTTAACTACTTAACCAAAAAAAAAAAAAAACAGATAAAGCTTATGTTTTTTATTTTGGGCGAAGAATATGAAAAAAATCTTTTTGTTAATAAAAAAAATAATTAAATATAATTTTTATAACAATCGACCGTAGCGCCATCTGTGGGTTATATATCAAACATCTTAATAGAGTTTTATACATGGAAAACGCTAGATGGCGCCATGTAAAATCTTCGTACGGGTCAGCTAGTTTACATAAATGCAATAAGCCCATTTCTTTTTAATAAAATAAATTACATTATAACAATAAAAATAGATAAGTCGGTACTGCCATACACGGAAGAGTGGGCGAGTTGCATTATTTTATACGTTTATACGTAAATGACATATCCAAATAGTTTAGTAGAGAGTTTAGGTAACTTGACATATTTTGACTATGTACCTACAACTGTCTGACTGACTAAATATTATTTATAAGGGGTTTAGAGTAATACAAGGATATGTGGTTGCATTTTTAAATGAAATGGTTGAGTTTACGATGCATACCTGATTTTCTAACACCAATTTGTTATAAATTACATTTTCAGTTTTTCTGCAAAACTTAACTTGCCCTAGACGGCGGGTATGCCCAGTTTGTCGATAAGTTGGTTACTTGACACATCACAGGATTTAACATAGCGTTGACTAATATTGGGTGCACTATAATTTGCACCTCTGCCTTCGCATCGGCGCACCATCACGTCCATATCCCTAAAAAGTCGAAGCTAAGTTAAAGTTGGTCGAGCGGTTAGCTACGCTTACTAAGCAATCGATAAGGTACGGGTTCGATTTTCGATAAGGATAAATACTTGTGTCATGAGCATCGATTTATAATTATGATATTTATTAATACTGCAACTATTAGATACTTACAAATGAAACATTATTTATTTTTATTTATTTATTTATTTTTTAGGAGGAATAACAGCACAAGAAAAACATAATTAAAACTTAAACTAGCATCAGAAGGCTTACAAATTCCCCACTAGTAGTGACGGAGAATCTCTTACTACTAAATTACAAAACTAGATGTTCTTAAAGAATGAGCTACTAATTAAGTTTCTTATAGTCGCAAAGCTAGTGTTAAACAAGTCCAAATCAAATTTACTTAGAAGTGCGTTAAACTTGCTGCCAGCTCGATATATAAATGTATTTTGCTTATATATAGTTTGTGGAGACTAACGGTAAGTATACAATAGGGTAGTTGCGGAAAGACTTATACGGAACTGCAATGGATATTTGAGATAAAAGTTCGGGATAATCAACCACATTTGTAGTTATCTTTGAAAGGTAAATTACATCCGCTATTTCACGTCTAACCTTAAGAGGGAGAATGTGGATTTTTTTACAAAGATATAAGTAGTTACACGAGGAATAAGTAAGTTTTGATTTAAAGCAAATATGTTTAATAAATTTTTTCTGTATATTTTCAAGACGGCTAATGTATGTATCATATCTAGGATTCCAGATTTGCGAAGCGTATTCTAAGTGACTACGAACAAGAGAACAGTATAACAGTATAACATTATGTAATATCTTATTTAAAAAATTATATAAAAAAAGACAAGCCCGCTGAGTTTCTTCCACCGGATCTTCTCAGTGTGTGGCCGCGTTTCCGATCCGGTAGTAGTTTAAAAAAAATGTTAACGCGCCAAATAACTTCCAAAAAGTTTTAATTAATAAAGTAGGTACTTTCTGATTTCTGATTTCGATGTTTTTATTTCTGGGTTCGGGTATTCATTGAATACATCTCCCTATTCATACAATATGTTTTTCCAAGCATTAGTGTCGTTCTTTCAAATATAATATTTATCATTCATTTTTCTTTACATCTTTGGTAACATTCGTACGCGAATCAAAGGGTGTTCGTGTATTGACGATTTAATTACAACTTGATCCTGCTGCCTGGCGATATCGCGATGTGGGTGTCCGATATAAGTATGCTAATATGAAATAAGTTAAACATAGCAATGCTAGTCACTATAGCGGTTCTTTGGTATACCATAAATATGTTGGTACTATATCAAATAGGTGCTATTGTATTGTAATAAGTAAAAGTCATTCATTAAGCAACCTTAACTTACATGTAATTTGTTTAATGTACTTGTAACATATTATGTTTCTCTTTTCAACATTAAGTGAATTTCTAATAAACAACACATTATTAAAAAAACTGTTTTTTTTTTTTGTTTTTAGGAGACTAAACAGACCGGCTAATTAGAACATCATATCTCAAACTTATCTATATAAATAAAGTAATAGAGTTCTGTCGTCTGCGCGGGTCACTCTGGATAAATTTGGACATAACTGGATAAGTTTCGATATATTTTTTTAATTCTACTTTTAAAAATTTTTTTTACAATATCTTTATTTAATATAAGAATGAAACTATGATTTTAAAAGCATTTCGCGTAATAAGAACGCAGACCGAATTAACGAACAGAATTGTTCCCGTATTAAAGCCCTGTTTAAATAATACGCATCTGCAATTCTATCAGGTAATTCGTAAAAAGCATGTCACTACCATCGTAATTACTAGGTGATAGAGTTCCGCACCGTCTTGCTTAGGTTTTGGTTTCTCCGCTTAACCTGTTGCCGCAATAATAGCTATACTTGTCACTGTAGTTTTCTGGTTTCAAACTTATGCAAGTCTTCACTTCATCATTAGAGTTCATAGAGAACATAAAGACATATTGAAATTACCATCGTCCCGCAGCATGATTATTTCCTTATTAATCTTATAAACAAGTATTTTTTGGTATAAAATTAGTCTATACCTACTCATAAATATGAACCTGGTTTCTTTAATCGAAATTGAGACAAATCAAATCCAACCAAAATTTTAGATTTCCCCGTATTGGCTCAGAGCCATTTTGAAAAATTATCTATTTGGCTTTTGTTTAGTAGTTCCTAAAATGAGAAGGATTAACTAAACTTACCATATTGGACTACTAGGCGATAGAGTTTTGCAATATCTTACCCCGGTTTGGTATCACAGTCTTATCTTCTGCCACATCGCGTAGCACGTCACTGTCACGGAGTGGGTAAAATTATACATTTGCGTATTTAATACATACATTTACTTACTTTAAACTTATACATGCTTATTAAACTTATACATTATATTACATCCAGGACCACCACCAGGACTGGCTTCGCACTATTAGCACCATTTACAGACAGCAAAAAATTCCTGTCTAATTGGTGGATGTTCTTTTACACCCGGAAGATTTTTTGATGTTTTTGCTTGCTTTCTTTCTATCTTATAGTGTACAAAAATAGTAGAATAAAAAGTATCTTCACGCCCGTATCCCCGAAGGAGTAGGTAGAGGTACAACCAGTGCACCCACGATTAGCCGAAGATACTTAGTCCCACAAATGTGATAGGTGGCAAGCCTATCGCCAACCGGGCACTTTCCAATCCCGGGCAACTTTGTGTTTATCAGAAAACTGAAAAAACAATAAATATCTCATTGTAAATAAATTCAAAATCTTTTATGGTCTGCCATGTACGAAGATAGCGTGTCAATATTAAATTCCTTTGATTGAAACCTGAAAACGCAAATATTACAAAATACAACCGTTGGAATATTTGACTTGACAAGACTTGGAATATTTGCAATTTAAAGTGATCTTCACATTAATTTGCTATAAACCGTGTACACAACTGTCTAATAGTCGAGCCTCAATAAATCACAAACCTGTAATTCGATGGGAGTTCCTCAGTTCGACAGCGAATTTTCGCCGTTGTAAATGCATTTTCCACACACATTATTGCTCATGTAATCCACCGTCTACATTTAAGTTAATTATAGGATTACAGTAGGTTGCATTTAAAGTGGTATTTTGGTAATATAATAGTCAGATGGCACGCTCGATAAGTTCTAAGCCGATACTCGGAAAGCCTTGCTCATTACGCATTCGGGTCGCAAGCAAATGTAGTCGACCGCATGGAACAAACGAATATAATAATTATGACTCGAATGGATTAGATTGAATGAGCGGTTGTGTACGAGGATGGTATTTTCGACACGTTTTTAATGCAGGGTTGAAATTTTTCACAACCGTTTCGTTTCACTCTGTGAATTTTTATTTTTTTAAGTATACGTTTCGTAAATATTATGTTAGAGGTGGATTAAAATTTGTTTATGAGTAGATTTTTACATCGTAGCTTAGCATAAAAGCGCTTATTCTACTAACGGTCAGATGAACACCGTGTATGTGCCTACATTGTACATACATGAAAATATGACGGTGTTGCTGTCCTCACAGACGACCTGGGCAATAGGCAAGTGACCCACATGAATCATGAAAATAATATCATAAAAATTACTTTGTGCGGTTGGTACAGTCAGATCAACGTCTAAAGTTATTATTTTTTTATTTTAGTATCCTTACTAATATGAACCCAACAGTGTCAAGCACTGACACTATTGTGGCAGGAGGCGGACAAGATCTAGTAGAGACGTTGCAGAACTCAGCCACTTAATTAAAAGTCACGGCGTAAGTGACGCAATTTTCGGAAAACCTAAATCCAACTTTCTCTTCAATCAAGCATCAATCTTGCGAAACATAATTAAAAAAAATAGAAACATACAATGTGTGCCTATAATTTTTAAGGATTTTCCAATACTGAGAAAATGATACTAATATTTAATAAAATATTTTTCAAAATTTACCAACAAATGATTAAATATGATTGAATATACTTTAAAAAACGGACAAGTTCAAGGTAAACTTTGCGTAGAGAGGGTTATCTACATGGTTATCATCTATGTTCGTAACTTTAAACATCATAGACTCCGTAAGGTAAAAATCCATTTCTGATTTTTTTGTAATTTTAAGTCCATTTATTTCACAAATACAGGGGAGAACATTCAATTTCCACCTTTTTTAACTATATATCTTAAAATAATAATAAAATATACTTATTTGAAATTATCACAAGTTCTTTCACTTGATAATATGTCAACCGTATGACGTGTGTGTTAATTTTCTAATTTCTCCTTCATGTTTAAAATATATTTGTTTACGTTGACCGGCTGCGTTTAAGTCGTAGGAGTCGACGGCCGACGACGGCGTATTTACGAAAAAAATTGGTTGTGCAGATGGATTGATAGACAAACAGATACAAGATATTTTCTGATTTCTCTTTTTAGGTTAGAAACCCTATCAGAATACAAAAATATGATTATAAAACCTCTTCTTTTTTATTTGGTTAAAAATTGAGGGTACTTAACATTACTCGCGATAAAATAAAGCTTTACTCTGTTGAAGCGCTTTGTGATGGAAGATCCACTTACATCGAACGATTAAGTGTAATTGTATTGCAATTAGGACAATCCGTGCCGAGCTAGCTGTAGCGCAATATCTGCATGTTAATTACGAGTTCAAGCGATAATTGTTGCTTTAGGTCGACTTCGTGGCCTGCTCAAACTGGAGGTTCCACAGATCTGTCTGTTTTGACGGGTGGCCGTATATTGTACCTACATATTAGCTGGAATGCATCTTACTGTGTAATTTACAGTGTGTTAGATAATATATCAGGCGATTTATAGCATTAGTGGTCTGGCATTTACGTCAGGTCATCAGTCTCCATTCAGTCAATTATCATCGTATTTTCCAATTGTGTATATATTTAAAATTTTTTGTACGATCTAATATGTAGATATTTCTATGTTACAACTTTTGATACGACAATTTTAGCTTTATTCTTGCTTACAGACAGGCAAACGAAGAGACAAACAGGGGAAAGACCGAAGACTTTCGTTTTTCCATTGGAAGTACGGGGCTCTCAAAAATATAAGCGATGACTTCATTTATGAAATTTTTAAAAACGACTTCATTTAATTTAGTTATAACTACAGTTTTTAAAAAACTACTACATTTTTAAGCATAATGAGTTTAGCGATGTGTGGTAACATAACAAACAAGTATCTGGTTGACCGAGCTTTGCTAGGTTTTTCACATACCCATATCTTGGGAACCGAGTTTTTCTTGGACCTGGAACCTTAATAAATCGATTCCTATAGAATAAATATTTTATTTTTTTCTGTACCTGGTTGACCGAGCTTTGCTCGGTTTTTCACATACCCATATCTTGGGAACCGAGCTTTTCTTGGACCTGGAACCTTGATAAATCGATTCCTTAAGCCGAAAACCCCCTAATTTGTGACTTTCTATATAACTTTATATATATATACAAGAATTGATCGTTTAAAGGTATTAGATGTAGGCGAATTCGCAGATATCCACTAGCTAATGCTAGTGCTTATTGATTTTCCATTTAGTTATTGATAAAAAAAAAAAAAAATTATCTTATTATTTTTATGTGTTATAGCATTCACCCCGTGCTTGAGAAAACTGAAAAAACTTTAAAAACAACGAAGAAAAATATCGACACGCAGGGATTGGACCTGCGACCGTCTTCCTAAAGCCGGGACGCTCTTTCACTGAGCTAGCTCTGTCGACACTAGCTCAGTGAAAAAGCGTCACGGCTTTAGGGAGACGATAATAGGTTCAATCTCTGCGTGTCGATATTTTTCTTTGTTGTTTTTAATGTTTTTCTATATCTGTTTAAAATGTAGTTATGTCTTTCTGTGACATTGTACCTCGCAAGCGGGTGCTTAAAAAATTTCAATTTTATTTTATTATCTCTATGCGGTTATTTTTTAATCAAATATCTGTCGATCTAGCTATGTAAGCTAATAATAGATATATTTTTATTATTAGCATCAGGATCTCACTAATATGATGCAAATGAAACATGAAGGCAATATGATAAAGAAGAGTAAAGTGTGTTTCAATTTGTAATTTAGAGTCCCGTATGAAAAATTATATCAACGACATATTAATCTACTAGTAGGTAAAGCTGCGCGGGTCATCTAGTAATATTGTTAATCCGCTGAATTGATTTTCATAATGTTTAGCACATAGTTAAGTATCCAGGGTCAAACATAAGCTATATTTATTAAATCTGGGTTGATTTGAAAGGGCTGAAAGTTTGTATGAAAAACTATATCGAGGACACATTAAGCTACTCGCTTGCGAAACTGCGCGAGTCTGCTGATATTAGTATAGGTACGATGTATACCAATACAATATATAAAGGCAAAAACACTATATATAAAGCAAAGACTTCTACAAGGAACAGTACATTAACTCTCTGTATACAATTTTCATATTTTTAGAATGATACGAGTAAATACTTGAAACAAAACTTAAAAGTTCTTCCACAGACATGCTTTCTGTCTGAATTTTTGTAACAAGTAATGGAACCCAGTACCTCATGATCGAGTGGAAACGAGTACATAATTAAAATTCACGTAAGCCACCTAAAAACCAGATTGCGAACATTGAACAAATTGCTTTTCCTCATAAATTAGTATTCTGGTCCACACAAGATTTTTTTCCGCTATTAAAATTGTGAGTCACTAAGCTAGCCTTTATTTGACCATAAAATGTTCATGATACTATTTGTTTATACGCACTTTGCAAGTAAATATATCGTTTACAAATGTTATTAATGATTTGTGCCAACGTTGAAGAATTTATTAAGATACGTTACTTGGAAAAATTAGAAAGGAAATGTGCGTATAGCATTAAGGCAACATATTATTAAGGTGATAGAGTTCTGTAATTTCTCGCCCTTATTTTGGTACAACCGTCTTAAAAATTCCTGCTGCAGTAGCGTCAAATATTGTCATATGTTGTGTTACCATTCCGCCACATAGATAGCAACTCATTACTGTTGACACTGCAGGAAGCGAGACAAGCCTGCAAGGATCGTTATATATGGCACTCAGTTCTTTCTGACTACCTTGTAAGGGATCTGGCGTGAAGATATGTATGTATGTATGTTCGTTACGTTTAAGATCGTTCATCACTGATCGCTGGCGGATTGCAAACGCCTACCGGGCGTCTCGCCCATTGCAGAACGATACCTATTAGTGGGGTATATTATATGATATCTATTCCACGTACAAGTACCAATCACATTGTTATTCTATACAATATGTAAATTTTACTCATACAACGTATAATAATAATGAGATTCAAGTAGGAGGGGTCATTTAAAAAGCAGTAAACAGAATTATTTCGACCCACGCCGGCAATTAGTTCAGCTAGTATCAAATTGGACGTTCCCTCGAAACTGAATTAAAACCTTGCACGCCAAGTAAATGTGAATAATTACGTATTTAATAACGCTTTTGTTCTCGAAGAACTGACGAGAAAATTCAAGTAATTCAATTGTGTTTAGGACTGTTTAATTCGAATCAGACTACATGCTTTGATTTCTGTAACTGTTTTTTCCTGAGTGATTTAGAGAAAAAGGGTTATGCATTTAACCCACAGACCACATAAATACCAATAGACACGCCATTGGGAAGGAAACGTATCGCCGCGCATATGAGCAAACGCTCCTATTACTGTCAAAAATGTCATACTTCATAAGTTATATTATATTGCGAAAAAGTAGAAATAAAGCATGTTGTACTGTTTTATCGTAGTGAATAAGCTGACAATGTTTAAAAATTACCATTGAAATTATTTTGTTTCATTGGTAAACTACTTACCAATGAAACAAAATAATTTCAATGGTAACTCTGTATTACTGTTTGTAATTGTGAGCTACACTGACAAACTAAGAAATTGTCTTGTATCCATTTAACCCGTGGTTTAATCTATATGTGTGTTTACTTTCCTGTTCATATCATAAGTTAGCAAACAAGTAGATGGCTCGCTTGATGGAAAGAGACAACTATCGCCTATAGACACCTAAGATGTCATTGGTGCATTGCTATCCGTATTGTAGAATAATAATGTCACATGTGCAAGTTTGCTGGCTAACCTACCCTCCGAACCGGAACACAACAGTGACAAGCAATGACGCTATTGCAGCAGTAGTTCCAAAACACGGGCGAGGCTGCAGAAATCCCTAGTAGTTCCCTGTTCATTTATTGCTTACTATTTTTTTTATATCATAACATAGCAAACAAGCAGATGGGTCTCCTGATGGTAAGGGTCAAACATCGCCTATGTGGCGAGGTCTTATGAAACCGGTTCTCTTGTGAAGCTAAACATCGTAAACCATCAATATATTTTCCAGTTCAGCAAATTCACAGTTTTGTCAGTTGGCGAGATTGATAGTAAACTATGTGCCGTACTATATCAACCTGATTACCAATACCGCTTATTTTTTGCAATTACCCGGACCAATGTTAACATCAAACTTAATCGAGGCACGGGGTTTTAACGCTTCATCATTAGACCCGGAACTATAACTGAGATTTTATACAAAAATCCCGAAAAATCCCCAGGGACTGAACCCGGGACCTCATAATCTGAGCCAAATAGGCTAACCCCTAGACTACAAGGCTGTCGATATTTGATTTAAATTAAATAGGATTCCATTTCAAGTAAGTAAAAGCAGCCATCAGATAAGGAAGTGCCTAATTCTAAATAGCTTTTATCAATATTTATATGTGTTTTAATTATTTTTTAACTGAATTATATTTACCTTCATACTAGTATTGTTCTTCTTACAATTACTAAATCTGAAATATCAAGAATTATAATAAAATCATTCGAAGTAGAAATTATTTTATTATAGTTAAATTCAAGTATTAAACTATGTAAAAAAATGTTCAATTTTTGTATTAGGTGTTATATATACTCGCATACTTCAATTTAATAGATATTATGAAATAGGTATTTCTTTCTTATTTGTAGGTAGTTATATTTATGGGATAACTACAAAAATATGTAGAAGAAGCAGAAATAACCAAAATAATTTTTTGTATTTGTTTCAAGATATTTTATTTTTAATGAATAAATGGTAACTATTTATTAGAAAAAACTTAAAAGTAAAAAATAAACGCCTAGAACAATCAATTACAAAAGTCGTAAAAGAGGTGGTCTTTATCGCTAAAAACGCGATTTGTACGAACAACCTAACATTTTTGAATAATTTTTAAACATAAAATATTTATTAAGTTTCGCAACATTATGAACACGACGTAAGAAATGTATACTTAATATTTCTATATTTTTTTCAGATCTATTCATTGCTTATTACACATATATAGCACAAAAGGAACAGTCTTCCGAAAAATTAAGAAAACTTGCCATTTTTATGTTGATGATAATAGCAATTTCTTATTTAATATGAAATGCAAAATTTATATTGTATGGTGATTTTTTTTTCTTATTTTTACGGCAAGTAATGTAAAACGTACATTGCTCCGACTCTCCGCAACTGCTGAACTCTTAAACCAGTCGTTTATTTTGCGTTGCATGTGGAGCACGGTACATAACTTGTTTTGTATATTTAAAATTTTACTATTTTTTAGAATAAGCATTGTATGTTATTAAAATAAATTAATTTATACCAAATTAAGATACAAAATCGTCAAAAAATTCAAAAATTTTCTACACAATTTTCCAACGAGTTTCGTCTCAGAATTATGGTGCAAATCCATGGTTTTGACTTTCAGTACACCGTCCTTTAACGCTGTATATTAATGAAATTAATCTTCACATATTTTTCAAATACAATGTAAAACTCATTTAATGTTTAGAAGTGCCACCTCACAGTTAATCTCACTCAGGAAATTAAACGGGGAATTACCATAATTGATAGGGTTCGAGTGAATCAGCGCAGAAAACTGATCGTCTTTATAACGGTCTTAGAAAGTTTCGGAAAACCCTCTTAAGGGCTTTGTGATTGTGCGATAAAGTTAGCGTCTTTTAAAGGTAATCTAAAAAGCGATAAAAAGTTTGTCATTATGTAGTTTATGTTTTCGTTACTGACAATTCTTCTTGCAAAACTTTTTTGTATAAAATAATGAGAAGTCACATGAAAGACTTTGTTAGTGTGTTGTTACTTGTTAGTTCTTTTAACATCTTAAGCAGTGGCATAATAATTGGGTAGCAGGGCTGGCAAAATGCCACGGCCCCCCGACCCAAGAGGGCCCCGGCCCAAGAGGCCAGAAGCTCAAAAATATTTTTTTACGTATGTGTAATTGACTACGCTGAAAATCTCGAAGTTTAATAAATTAAACTGAGTACAACGTGACGATTTTTACTGATAGGGCCCCATCAAAAGAATTTGCCACGGGCCCCAGATGGTATAATTACGCAACTGATCTTAAGACAGAGTATCTTAGACTTCTTTAGAAACTAATAGATAGGTATAATAATTTATATACTAAATATTCGTTTAGCTGTGTCCCGGAGTACTTAAGATGAGAATAATTTTTGTGTGAATCCCACGGAAAATATGCTTTACTCCGTGATTTTTTTATATCATATTATCACATATCATCAAACAATATACAGCATGTAAGTTTGTATTTTTTAATTTGGGTGTTATCCATAATATCATGAATGCGAAAGTAACTCTGTCTGTCTGTCTCTTCTAAAAACCCTAAAAGATTTGGATGAAATTTAGTACAGATATAATTTCAGAAATGTAAGGACATAGAATAGTTTTATCCCGTATACCACGGAAACGGGAGCTTTATTTTAGGAATTTTTCCACACGAAGTCGCGGGTACAGCTAGTTAAATATATTATAATATTTACGTGTGTATTCTTATGTATTGTTACAAATGAGTAATTCATATGAATAAATCAAATCCAAAGTAAGCAATTATTTGCTTGTATGAGACTAACAATCATATTATAATCAAAAAATTTCTTACTTTGATGTTAGATCAATTAATGGTATAATATTTATGGTATAATATTTATATAATAATTGGTCCAGAGTTATTATTATTTCTTACCCTTGACACGTCACTATATTTACAGATTTTCATAAAATTAAGACATGTACTCGTACATTTTATATGAAGAGTTTATGTTCAGACTTAACACATAGGCTACTTTTTAAACCATGTTGGGCCAGGCCCCTTTTGAAGAATAGACCATCTGCCGTTCTGCCAGGCAGTTCGTAAAAGGCGAACGATCGGTTATACGAGTCACTACCATCGTGGCTACTAGATAGAGTTCTGCATTGTCTCGCCCGGATCTGGTACCACCGCATTACATATTCCTGCCACAGTAGCGTCAATGCTTGTCACTGTCGTGTTCCTACCCACCCACAAGGATAGCAATCCACCATTAGCATCTTAACTGTCTTTAGGCGATGGTTGTCTCTTCGTATCAGGATTCGTCTCTTCGTATCATTATCAAACAATCTGCTTGTTCTTCATACCTATACATACCTACTATTATGCCAAAAGCATTACTTTTTCCATCTTAAAAATGTGTAGATTAGTTAAACTTTTATATTTACTCTGCTAATCTTCTGGTTTCGTCCACTAACTATAGCATAATAAATACCTTCTTCGGATAATTCATAACCATGTAACCATTTGGATACATCAACACGACAAAAAACTACCTTTATCTTCAAGACTAAATCGCCTCTGTGGTCTAGTGGTCCAGCGTTGGCGTCGACCACATAAGGTCCTGGGTTCGATTCCCGGGTCGGGCACTAAAAAAAAATGTTTTTTCAGTTTTCTGATAAACACAAAGTTGCCCGGGATTGGAAAGTGCCCGGTTGGCGATAGGCTTGCCACCTGTCACATTTGTGGGACCAAGTATCTTCGGCTAATTGTGGGTGCACTTGTTGTACCTCTGCCTACCCCTTCGGGGATACGGGCGTGAAGATACTTTTATCTTCAAGACTAAGCCCTAAATACCTGTTATGAATTCAACTTCAATGATTAATAACAATTACAACAAACACATACCTGCTGCAATGCAAAAAGCATTATTTATTCCATTTTGAAGTGTTAAAATATAACATGTGTAGATTACTTAAATTATTATATTAACTCTGCTAGTATTATGGTTTATGGTAATGGTTTCGCCCACTACTTATACTATATCTTTTTCGGATAATTCATAAACATCTTACCATTTTGATACATCAGCACTACAAAAAATTACCTTTATCTTCAAGGCTAAACCCTAAAATACCTTTTATGAATTCATCTTTAATGATTAATAACTTTTACAACAAACACAGATTAATATCGACACGCGTCAGCAAAAAAAGGATACTTAACCCTACCTATTCTTTGTATTAGAGCCTTATTTGAATTAATCAAATCATTCTCGATGCTTATCTATAAAGGGCCTGATTCAATGGTAAGATATGTTGCCTAATTATTATTAGGTGTTGGAAATTTCATTATGTATTTAAACATAATATTTAAAAAAAAATCTAATATTTTTAGGCCAAAGCAGCTTTATGATTCTTTTAAGTATATATAAAACAATAACAAATAAAAGAGTGTGCTAATCGTCAAATATATACATCAAATAATCACAAACAAATAAGTAAATGCATCTTTTTACCCCGTGTTGGTCCGGATACCCTTAAATAACTATCTGCCATTTTGCCAGGCAGTACATAAAAGGCAAACGATTGGTCATAAGTGACAATATCATCGTGACTGCTAGTTTTTTTTGGTAAAGTTCCGCAAAGTCTCGTCTGGGTATTTGATACTACCATCTAACATATTTCTGTTGGAATAGCGTCAATGCTTGTCATTGTCATGTTCCTGTTTGAAAGGCAAGGTAGCCGTTAAGCTCATTACACGTGGCTAAGATACTATAATATTTTTATAAACGTCTGATCTTAAGATGCCTTAATATAATATATCTTAAAGCAAATTTCAGAAATCACTCACCATACAAATCGTATGAACCATCAGACACGACTAAGATAATATATATTTTACCTTTAGTATCTTAAGATACTCAACGATATTGAAATATATATTTCATATCTTAAGATATGATCTTAAAATACGAAATATATATTTCTTCGCATCTTAATATAAATACAGGATGTTTTTATTGCGGGATATGCGCGATAGCAGTATCTCATAATCTATAATATTATAATATTATAAATGCGAAAGTTGAGATGTTTGGATGGATGGATGTTGGATACTCAATCATGCAAAAATGCTGAGCTAATTTGAATGTAACCTGGAATAGTACATACGCAACGTTTTATCCCGAAAAAGCAGGTGACCCCGCGGGATTCACTAAAAATTTAATAATGTAGCTTGCTGCACGGTGCATCTATTTTAATATAATAGTTACTATGTGTTCTAACTGAGAATAGAATCGCGCTTGTTATTAACTTCATATCACAAGTGTAAAATTAGTAATGTTAGCAAAAAAACATTTGTTCAAAAAATATTGCTGATTTATTAAAGAACATATAACGTTTTAATATTTTTATTAATAAAAAAATTTCAAAAAACATCAATAAAATCGTGTTAGTTACACCACTTATAAGTCAAGAAAGATATTTAATATTATTCTATATCAAAATCGTTATCTGATGAGGTGTATAACATATCAAGAAGTAAGGCCGTATCACTCATGATTAATCAACCTGTATATAGAACTCCAACAACGCAGACTAATATTATCGTATCTTAGCCCTGTGTGATACGTTAAGATAGTGTAATATTTTATATTAGGGCATCTTAAAATCAAATATTATAGTACCTT
Source organism: Apodemia mormo (assembly GCA_036924255.1). Taxonomy (NCBI): domain Eukaryota; kingdom Metazoa; phylum Arthropoda; class Insecta; order Lepidoptera; family Riodinidae; genus Apodemia; species Apodemia mormo. The sequence goes on along the minus strand of JAUPFN010000015.1, from coordinate 23,278,798 downwards.
AACCGTGTGTGCTGAGATTTTTACACTTACGTAAGTAGTATTAACACATCGCCACACGAAAAGAAATACATTATTAACATCTGTTTTGTTAACGTCTGTGTTTCCATCAGGTAAGCAATCAATTTGTTTGTTGTCAAATAATATATAAAAAAGACAAAAATGTACTCCTATCTGGTCCTATAAAGTAGATATTGCATATTTTTTTGCATTATGCAATACCTACTAAGGCAACTCTGCAATACCTTTTGCATTATATGATGATACTTACTGGGGCAACACAAAATATCGACTGCAAAAAATTGACAAATGGCGAGCTGCTGCGGCTTCTTAACTGGTTTCTTTGATATAGTCGCCCGTCATCTACTTGCGACCGCTGACTAGACAAAGTGGTAACATAAAGTCTTGAAAAATATATTTTTAGGGTACCTCCTCTGCATGTAAAGTGGGGATGTTAAATTTTTTTCTCGTGTACGCCATCATTTCGGGTATCGTTAGATAAGTTTTTAAAAAATATTGTAGGTTTGTCCAAACAATTTTTCGATTAAAGGTCGTTTGTGAAATATTAAGATTTAAAGATAAAATATCAAATATCACCCCTGCCAGAAAAAAATTAGGGTAGTAGTAAATATAATGAATTTAAAAGAAAAACTATCACGCCTTAGAAAACTTTAGTTTTTTGAGTAATAGTCGACCAACTACACAGTATTAAACAAAAAATCCCTTTTCTTAGTCCGCATTATTATGATGGGAAACTTCGGAACCCTACATTACGCGTGCCACCCAACACATTTTATTGATAATGTCGTCGACATTTCTGTGTACCCTTTTCGGGCCGAACAGGGTTTTTGCTACTAACTGTTCAATGCCTTGCCCATTGCAGAAGTGGTAATGGACAGAGCAAATAGCTTGAAGAACAGATGGGGCTGTAAGATTCAGTAGTGGATACTACGTACCTGCAAGCGCAGCGTATGATGACCACCCATAATATGGACAATATGGACGCCCTGGTCAAGCTTGCAAGGATTCGCTGAATGTTAGCTGTCTCCAAATGATCGCAGTTGTCGAAGGCGCAGTTGTCGAAGGTCGAAGTCATTGAAGAAGGCTTATATTCAGCAGTGGACGTCCTATGACTGATATAATGTTTATGATGTATAATGATCTAGAAAAACATTAATGCTTCATTCGGAGCATTAATGTTTTCTAAATTTAAGCTTCTTCTTAAAAAGTAACCATGGATTGGTTTTAAAACGCTAAATAAAGAAACGTAGCATTTATCTAATGAACTAGCCTCTTTAAATAACTTTAAAATTAGAGCAGAATAGAGCATCAATTGTTTTCTCTCGCCCACGATTAAAAGCTGTCTTGTTGTTTTTTACGAGCTATATTGTATCGAATGGATAGATATAACGGATTGTAATCATCTTATTGTGTGAGCTAAGTTTGTATGTCTATTGTGACAGGTACCTATAAAGTTAAGACCACATTGTTTGTTGTTAACCTGTAAGTGACTTTTACTTATACTATTACCGCATTAAATAAGAATTTTTCACTTCTATCTAATAGTTTTTAACATACTGTATATGTTATTATTGTGTAATCGTTAATTAATAAAAAAATCATTAATATGTAGTTCATTAAATTTGTCTTTGTTTATTTGCTAAATAATATACTACCATATTGTTAATTTACTTCATGTCTGTAGCTTTTATTTTAAACATATTTAATAGAATAAATGAAATACTCTGAAAATCAAATTCAAAAAAATATTTTATTCAATTAAACAGGCACTTTTGACGAGTCGACTTTTTCCGAATTATTACCGCATCGGCCACTCACTAAGAAAATCTAAATTATGTATTCAAGCAAAGTATTCTATAAGTTACATAAAGGAAATATTATATGTTTAAAAATGGTTACTCCTCTGTCGCTTTATTACGATATTTGCAAAAATATATAAATATCCCTACTTATTTATCATTTAGCTCACTTTATCGTCTAAGCGAATATCAGGATGCTTGTTACTTAACCGTACCGCAGTCTGGAAAAAACTGGATGAATTTTAGGAAACAAATAAATCATTTAAATGAGTGTCACTATTGTCACTATTCAGCGTTGGCCAGACCTTCGTCGACATCACTGTTCTATTAACCAGTCATTATATATATATATATATATATATATATATATATATATATATATATATACATGCTTTCCCTGTGAAATAATTCTTACAAATAATGAAAAATCCTAAATATTGTGCAGCATATTATAATATGCTGCACAATATTTTGGATTTTTCGAAAATATTTATTGCCTAACATTATTTGTTTAAAAATTAATTTTCCAAAGATCCAGATTTAATTACCTCTGATCATACTTACCTGGGTTGGCGACTATGCTCTGTGAAATTTTCAGGTTTTATTAAATGTCGAAGGTCTGGCCAACGCGGGCTCTTATTCTATATGGTTAAATTCATTTAAAATAATACAAAAAATATTTGTTGCAGGTGGACCTGAATGTGGCAGTTGATATGTTTAATACTTTATTTCTCAAAAACGATTGAAGAGGCTTACGTAAAATTTTAATAAACAAGATAATCCTGGAAAACCTTATACTACCCATGGGATTCACAAAGAATTTGATCATGCAGCAAAATAAATAAAATATACTCGTATATTTGAATGCTCAAACTCTCATTCATCCATACCACAATGGATCCGATAAAACAACATGTGTTTCTTCACCTAACGAATCTTACACAGCATAATGAGTACGACAATGTAAAGTGGGGCCTGTATTTACATAATGTCAACTAAGTAGGTGTAGGAGTGTCACTGGAACACTCTCCAGCATCATTAATCGAACGTAGGAATGCTATTGTTGTTCCGTGTGTATTTTTTAACTGATGTAGCCTTTGATTTTTAGATTATGACGGCCTTTAAGTCCTTTTACCATTAAATAAATAAATTTTAAAAAACGACTAATTGTGAGTCGAACTCATGCACGTAGGGTTTCGCACACCGTCTTATCTATAAAAAACGGCAAAAAAATCATGTTATAATATTTATCTTATTCTGTTTTTATTACGTGTTGCTATATCGGCAACAGAAATACATTTCTATAAAAATGTGAACTGTCTATCTATCATAGCTTATGAGATATAGCCTGGTGACAGACAGACGGACAAATTGACGTACAGCGGAGTCTTAGTAATAGGGTTCCGTTTTTACCCTTTGAGTATGGAACCCTAAAATTGTCTTTTTAATAGAAAAAAGGAAAAATGACAGTAAGTGATAACCAGCACAGACAACCACAATAACATAAGACTTGTGCAGATGCATTGCCGGTCTTTAAAGAATGAGTAATCATAAGAAATCGTAATTTAGCGTAGTCCTTAAAAAACAGTAAGCTAGCGAGCGCAATCGACCCACGTCAGGTGTTTAACGGGCAGTTTTTCTAACAGGGTCTTTAACTCTTGACAATATAGATCTGCTTAGAAAACTGTAGTGGATGATATGAGCAATAGTTCACCACTTCTTTCTGAGTCAAATTTCGATTGGAACAGGATTTGGCTAATTCTCCTGTGTTCAACATATATGAGTGGCATTCAGATTATCATGTAAGTTTCATTTTTATTATAACTAATCATACAATCCAAAATCCACTCATTATAGTGGTGGTTTAGAAATTTGATACAGGCGCCTTATTGACGTACAAAACTTCAAAGAAATTGAAACGTTTGTGCAGCAGTTCCTGGCCACATCGTTTCATAACGCCATGTTGTATCGTGTTTATTTATTTGAGAGCCCTAAACGTTTTGATTCGATTGAAGTTTTATTACGTGAATAAGGACTTAGTATTTGACAACACGCTTGTTGGTGTGCTTTGCTCAATTAATACCATACCTACACATTTTTGAGCTTTTTCAATTTTCACTGAGTTTCAAGCAAATTAAAATTCTTTTATCACTCACAATAAAGCCTTCTAATAACTTTAATGTGGTTTTTAATATATTCGTTTTCACGATCACTATTTACTCTGTTTTTGTTAACTAAGGTCACCGACCGTTCAAAAGGTTTGTTCTTTAGTTCAAAATTCCTAGAACGTAAACATTTAAATCAAAAACATACCGTATTTTCTTTTTCAGCAGCTTCACCATGCACATCATTTCTCCTTCGAGCTTATTGCCCTGGTGTTATATAACGTGGTATTTTTAAACTGTTAATCCTCCCACAAAAACGAAGGGTATCATATTTTTATGGTTTATATCTGTATATTTATATGTTTATTTGTGCCATTGTAATGTCCAAGCGGATTCGAAGATTCCGAAGCGGAATCCAACTTGGTTATGGTGTTTTTTTTTAATTGAAAGTCCCTTCTTGAGACATGATTCTTAGCTATGGTTTAATGAAATTTTAACATTCGTTTCAAGATCATCATCTCTTTTCAATGAGATGGAAAAAAATAAATAACTTGTACGGGCTTGATCGCTAATGAATATGGTATTATGTTACTTCAAAGATATTGCAATGACATGGTAATCTTGACATGATGCTGCAAAATCTCAATTCAAATATTATCAACTTTGATTCAGCTTGCAATATTTTTTCAAATCTTACAAAACATTTTTCAACCACTTCCTGATTTCGTTTGAACTGAAACTTGACAAACATGAGGTAATAATGCAATCTTATGGTACCATCAGGCTGATCTTATAATGTAGCCCGGATGTAGGGACTGGAACTCTCAGATGCAGAGTGCCGGGGTAGCCGAATTTTAACTAATTGTTATAAGTGCTAAGTTTAAGTAATACTCGTGCAGGATAATTAATTCCTGGGTTCTAATAACGAAACTGGAAGGTGGCGAAACGAATACTCTCTTCACGTTTTGCTCTTAAAATGACGTGAAGAGTTTACGAAAGCACTCTGACGCTTAATAATTTCTATGGTATCATGACAGAGCTGAAATGAGTTCATGAGAACTTTAGAATAAAATGGAGCAAAACTTCCAATTTTGGGCTCATATGATCTCTTTTTACAAGGACGTGGGAACAGGATGACTTTCAGTGTCTCATGATAGAGCTGGATCTGCTGATGGCCCTAGGAATTCCTACATTAAACAAAATTAGTCCGTCTAGTGTGGCCTTATTTATTTTGTAAACATTGATAAAAATGATTTCCAGGGTCTTATAACGAAGCTGGAAAGTCTTAGAAGAGTCAAAGGAATCAAGATACTTGTAAAAGCCCGATACATAAGATATTTGGTATTCTGTTACCAAATATCTTAGGTATCAATGGTATGGCAATGACATGGTAATCTTAACCTAACGCTGCATGATTCCTTTTCGAAGATTATCAGTTCTTTTCGGTTTGGTTAGCATGTCTAAATAATGATAAAGGAATGTGTCGAGTATTTTTAATTTGTAGTTATTTTTATTATAAACAGAACGATGTCAACGAAAAATCAAATGGCGTGAAACCAAATAAGTCAATAAATTCGAAACCTATTACAAACCTAGACTAGAAATATATTTTATCTAGTTTTTGTATATGGAGATATTTGAGATCAAAGTTACCCTTTTCGCCACATAATGTCGAATCTATTTTTATTAAAGACCTTTTTCTATTATTGAAAAAACTAATAGGCACTCCGTGATTCGCTTTATTTGTTGACGTGTGAGGGAGGTTGTGAATTTAAATTCAGATTTTCCAAATAAGCGTGCTCTCCTAATTACATGTAACCAAACCTATTTTCAACATTTACGTTAACTATATCCTTAATAATGTATAATGTTTTGACTATGTTAATGGCTTAATAATTTTTTGTTTATGTTAAAAACTGGCAGATTGAATCTGGTAAGAAGGCATTAAACACCTAAATATAAAAGGAGCGGTCGACACAATCTACTAATTTGAATGTTTTAAAATCCCCACAAAATTCTTTTTATTAATTAAAATCCAACACTTTGCTGGTGGTCTTTTCGGGTCAGATTACATCAAAATTTGTTTGGGAAGTGATCAAGAAAACACTTTTAAAATTCCAATCTTAATGATTAACATTATCTCCATCGTTATTGATAAATCAGTAATAGAGATATACCATAAAATATATTTCATTATGGTTCCAATCAATAGGATCTTCTTACTAGAGTATTGACAAAATTGAGGCGTGTAATTATAAACCTGGACTAGAAGAGAATGTGATTTAGTGCTAATAAATTGACCTAATTTATTACTTAAAACAAAACTTGTAAGACAAGTAATCAATATTGTTTTATGGGTAGACTTATATTGATCTCTTTCGATTATGTTGTTAAACATTGCTGGTTGTAAAACCGTTATTATGAAAGATATCTTAATTGAGACATATAATTTTCCTTTTTATTTATATTTAAGTTAAAATCGTAATCAATGAATACTGTCACACTTGTATCATTAAAGAGGGAAGTAGAGGTGAAATAGTGGATCTACGCTTAGTCAACGAAAGTAAATCCCATGAAGCCTCAGAAAGCCAACCTAAATTTGAAAAGCTGTGTTTTAAAAAAAATGAAAATATTCTTCAGATTGACTTGAGCTGATTGAAACCTATTCGAATTTAGGACTTTATGGATACATACCAAAACCGTTAGACCACTGAGTCATTGTTAGGTATATATTGTTAGGTATATAAGTAGCTACATATAATTTAACATGATTTTTACCATTCTATAGGCCAGTGAGAAAGGTGGTGATTTGGTCAAGTGCAATGGCTATTGCTTGTTTCTTATGTAACTGAAATAATCTGTTTTATATGCTCATTCTCGGCGTAAAGGTGTTAATACTCCCCTCAAGTTTTTGAACCGAAACGTGATACTGACAAGTAATGACGCTACTGTGGCATGAAAAGTTAAGACAATGGTACCAAACCTAGATAGATTTTTCAGAAATCTTCCATCCATCAAAACACTTCCTAACCAGAATTGTAGTAATACGTTTTTTTATGCATTATAAGCTAACAAGCAGACGGCTCTCCCGATGGAAAGCGAAACCATCGCCTATAGACACCAACGATGTTGAAAGTGCGTTGCTATCCATGTGGCGGGATGGCAGTGACAAATGCATAAGCCTACCGGTTACCTTACACTATAAACCGGAACACGAGAATAACAAGCATTGACGCTGTTGCACCAGGAATAGGTAAGGTGGTGGTACTTAATACCCGGGATTGAAATTTTAGACGTAGTTGTGGAATTCTACCACCTAGTAGTCACGATGGTAGTGAAACGAACCTATAGCTAATCGGTCGCCTTTTATGACCTGCCTGGCAGAACGACAGTTTGTCTGTTTTTCAAAAGAGCCCGAATCAACACGGGGCAAGACGTTAAGGCTTCGCTGAAGTTTGTAATCTGCCTGGATAGTCAGCACATAATCTATTTTTATCAAGATGTCTGGAATGATACATGAAAATAAAAAATCCTAACGACATATAAAACTAATTAGAGAACTTTAATTTACCGAAATTAAACATTTTAATTTATTATTATCTTATAAGATATCAATATTTATGATTTTTATGATCTGGTAACACATCAAGATATTAACGGTGTATTTTTAATGCTCTCGCCTAAATGAGATATCGTGCTAACAGTAAAAAAGCTGTAAATATTGACAATAACAATTAAACGCCTGACTTGTGACGGAAATGTTTATTGATGGTAAATAAATAACATCTTTGTCTAAGTTATACAAAATGTCAAATATTTTAATAAATCTGCAATGTAGAATTATCTAACGATATCAATTGAAATATAAGTTTTAGTTATATTTAAAAACAAAATTTTATTTTTCAAATTTCCGCAAATTCTAATATATAAAATTCTCGTGTCAGAGTTTTAGTGACCATACTCCTGCGAGATGGCTTGACCGATTCTGATGAAATTTTATATGTATATAGTAGGTCTGAAAATAGATTTTTATCTATGTATACCCCTAAGTGGTAAGGATGGTTCACCCTAGTTTTTGTTTTTTTTTTCAGCAAATTTTTTTATATATTTTTTTTTATGATGTGGCATTAAAAATACATAAGATTGTTAATTTTCACCCTTCTTCCATCAAGCCCTATTTTTAATAGAGGTATTAGTAATTCAATAGTTCATATGGTAAAACTAAGTTTGCTGGGTTAATTAGTATGATACATAACTGTAGTTATGCAACTGAAACAAAAAGTAATAAAAGTAATGGGACAAACCTACCTAAGGTCAGTGGTAGGTCTAATACTTAAACGAGGTCCCAGTGGCACAATAGTCCTCTTACCTCCACCACATTTTACCTACATAGTAGCAAAGGCAGTAACAAAAATTTGAGAAGAAGAATTTGAGTTGAAAATTTGAGAAGATCACAGAGCGGCGCAATAGTCCACCTACTTCCACCACACTTTCTTACACGTCAGAAACAAAGGCAGTAACACACAAATTATGTACTCAACGCACGTTTCATTTCGTAACCAAAGCATCTTCAGGAGAATCGAATAGCACTTCACTCTATAAAGGACGATTTTTAAGTATATGTTACAACTAAGTACTGTTAATACTAGGTATTAGAATTTTGGGAAGTCTCAACCTAGTACTCAAAATTGAACTGACACATTTAGGCTTTTTCAACTTTTACGGAATTCCTAGCTCGGATCAATGCAAGAAAATATGTTTATTTTTAAATTACAAAAAGAATTGTTAACAAAATATATTTTAACAATATGAAGTCACAAAAAAAGATTAGCAGAAGAAGCGTGCATATCAGACCACGCGCAATGTAGGGTTCCGTAGTTAGCGATTACAATTAGGCGGACTAGGAAAATGGATTTTTTTAGTTTCATGCTATGTAATTTTAACCTATTTAATGCCAATGATGGATTTACTTCACAGGTTCAAAGCCTGCAAAAACTTTTCCAAGTACATTTTATAAGTTGGTCGACTATTATTGGTAAACTTGTAAAGCCTTCTTAGCCATAATAGTATTCCTTTTAAATTCATTATACATACTACTACTATGAATTTTTTGAAACACACACCCAAAACCAACCGTTTTGCTGGCAGATAGGACACTTGATTCTAACAAAAATGAGCACATTAAGATTTTATATTTACAAACGGATCCCTTAACAGAAAAACTGTTTTCACAGATCAATATTTTTTTAAATATCCATAATATATACAAGTTGAAGTTGTGTTGAAATTTTAATTAACTTTAGTAATTATAAGTTACAATTAAAATATATAACATACATCGAATTAAGTATTTAAAATTTGTCTTCGTGTAATTAGTTATTACTGTAACCAAATAATAAAGTATTAATTGTTCTAAAAGTTCCATTAATTTATCACAAAAATGTTAAGTATTTTTGTAAGCACAAAGAGAACAATTAATTATAATGCCCGGAACCATTAATTTTTATTGGATTCCAAATACAGAGATTTCTTATTAACATAAATTAGCTATCGACAAGCTTGTTAATTGTTAATAAATTTCGTAGATAAGATTTATAGCATCTGTAATTTGATATATCTCCATTATATCTGCCAATAAGTGTTTCGCAAATACACTATAGAAGTTTAGATAACCTGTTTAATATCTTCAAATCTACCACTTACCACCAGGAGAGCGATCTGCTTGTTTGCTATCTAATAATACATACTTGTGTTTTTATAATAAACTTACACTAACGACAATATATACATAAACTTAACCACATACAAGCTTATAAAATAACTCCCGGTTACCAATTAACCCTCTGCAAATTGTTCGTCGCATATTTAAATATTTTGACCCCCGGCAAAGGAGCATAATCCACGTTGTTCAACATTCATATTTATTACATCGCGCGTGTAAGCGGCTGTAATAGAATAAAGCTATTGTGCTAGGAGGGCCGATTTAACCCTTTCATTTTTAGTAAGAGAAAGGACTGCTAATGGTCTTATTTTGCCTAATGATGCCTTTCTAGAGGGTTGTAACTGTTCCGAGATGAAGTGATAAGTCACTTTATGAATTCGTTCTTAACGGATCAACGTTAGTAGTGCTAATATTTCAATTAATATTCAAAGAACACAGGCAATTTCCAATTTTAAACATTTTTGGCGTATCTTTAGCAGTGATAATTATAAGATAAACTATATTTATCACTTCTAAATTTGAATATTAAAACGATGGTTGACTCTTTCCAACACGAGACCCATCTGCTTTTTTGATATATTATGATATAAAAAAAACATCGTGGCTAGGTGGTATAGTTCTGCATTGTCTTGCCCGGGCCTGGTACCGCCGACTTATTTATTCTTGCCGCAATAAATTCAGTGCTTGTCACTCTTGTGTTTCGGTTTGGAAGGTAAGGTAGCCAGTGAACTTATGAATGTGGCATTAAAACACCGCCACAAAGATAACAACGCATAATTAACAAATTTTGGTTAGGCAATCGTTATCCTTTCCCATCAGGAGAGCTATCTGCTGGTTTGCTGTCTTAGGATATAAAAAATGTCACTAGCATCATGACTAGGTTAGTTTACGTCTCGCTTGGATATGGCAAAGTTGCTTTATCTTTTTCTGGTACAATAATGTCAGTGCTAGATCACACACAGGTTTTATTTTTTAAGGTAATTTTACCGGGATATATGCAAGTGGTAATACATCTAAACCACTAAAGGATAGCAACGCACCATTTACATCTCTGGTGTTTATAGGCGATGGTTTTCTTTTAACATCAGGAGAGCCATCTGCTTGTTTCCTATCAAATGATGTAAAAAAACTGAAATTTATACAATTTTACATGTCATATATAAACATGTTCAAATTTCTGGCGGGATGATATATGAGAATCTAGTGCCAAATCTCATAATCCATTTACATCCATGGTAATTTATTTCCATTACACAATCTCTGCTGGTTTGCTGCCCTAAATTGTAAAAATATCTATTACTAATGTCCTATTACTTTCCCTTATTGGTACGTACCCCCTTTTGTAGAATAGACCAAATGCCATTCTGCCAGGCAAGTCGTAAAAGACGCTAGACTATACGCGTCACTACCATCGTGACTACTAGGTTTTTTCATTTATATTAAATAAAAAGTATAAAACAAACATTTGGCTATCAAGCATTGCAAATATCAGCTGGTTTGTCCGCAAAATTGTTTACAATAAGTGTAATGTCTGTGTACAGTTTAATATGAATGCAGAAGATATGTGAGGGAGAGTCAGTGTACGAGACAAATCCAATGAAATTCTTTGTCATTGACTTTAAATATGTGCGGGAACCCGTACAATAAGTTTCTTGTCTCTTAACTAGCTTATTAACTATGAATATGAATATGAATATTGGTGGTAGAGTTCCGCAACATCTCGCCCGGGTATATGGTTCCTCCGTTTTACTATTCCTGCCGAAATAGCTTAAACGTTTGATATTGACATGTTTCAGTTTGAAGGGTAAGGTAGCCGGTACACTTGTATATGTGGCATTGCCATCCCATGGATGGCAAAGAGCCATTAACATTCTTAGTGTCTATAGGTTTTGTTGATATGTCAGTATAGTAAACAAGCAGATGGGTTTCCTGATGGAAAGAGTGAATCATCGCCTATAGACACCAAAGCAGTTAATATTGCGTTGCTATCTTGTGGCGAGGTCTAATGCCACATGCATAAGTGATATAGATGATGGTTTCTCTTTACACACATACAGGAGAGATCTGCTTGTTTGCTATCTAATAATTTAAAAAAAAAGACATTTACCTACACAATTTTACTTATCATATCTATACATGTTCAAATTTCTGGCGGGATGAGGTATGAGAATCTAGTGCCAAGTCTTATAATATATATAATTTTTCTTTATTACTTCAATTTTTATAACTCTTTTCACACAAACTCACTGGTCTTAGAAACAACAAGTATGTAGTGACACCACCCTTGTGGCAAAGAGTACTGTGGTCTCTAAAACCTGTGGTTACATTAGTTTTGAGTAAGTAGTCATCAAAACGTAACTTATATATCCGTGTAGTCGATATTTAATAATTAACTACTTATGATAATTTGTCTTCTTGTAAACATAATCATTTTACGTTCAAGTTGAATTTGTGGGATCATTATTTTTATATAATGGTAATATTTTAATAGAACAGAACTCATTATTATTTAAAACCACTGATATCTACTTCAATTAAGTTGCATAAAGTACTAGTTTTATTAAGTGTTTTTGGGATTTTCCACGAAACGAAATGTGGATTTTTGTAGTACTTTTGTTATGACCAGCTCCCAAATTCACGTAATAAAATATCAATCGAGCCAAAGCATTTAGAGCTCTTATACACATTAACATGAGCGTACCGGGGGGGGGGGGGAGGAGAGTGGCAGCCACCCCCCCTGGAATTTGTTTACCTCTATACTAACTATTTACTGTTGTAGATAAAATATAGTCTTAATATGTTGCACATAAACATGATACAACATCACGTCGCCATCGTGCTTCGACGCAGCATAATGTGTAAGAGCCCTAAAAGATTCGACTCGATCGAATTTTTGTTAAGTAAATCGAGCCCCAGTTGCTGATAATTAACTTTTACATGATTTTTTTGTAATATTCTGTTTATGACGAATTTATATTTAACAGATACGTGATTAGTAACCGTACTATAACTAATATTACTATCTAGTTTGTCTGACTCTCTTTCACGGCTTACACGTTAAACAGAATTTTAATTATATCGATGTATGTTATTCGATCCATGAGCAAAGCTGCACGGATCTACAATTTTTTTTATATTATAAGATAGCAAACAAGCTAATGGCTTTCCCTATGGATAGATAAATCAACAACTATAGACACCAAAGATGTTAATGATACGTTGCTATCCATGTAGCGGGATGCCAATGTCACATGTATAAGTCTAGTGGCTACCTTACGCCCCAAACCGGAACACGACAAAGACAAACATTGAAGCTATTGCGGCAGAAATAGTAAGGCGGCGGTACTATATACACGGGAGAGCCGTTACGGAACTTCACCACCTAGTGTTCACGACTGTAGTGATGGTAGGGACTTGCATAACCAATCGTTCGACTCTTAAAAACTACCTGGCAAAATGCAGATGGCTTATTCTTCAACATGGGCCCAGATTAATACTGGCATGATCCGAAAAAAACATAATCAAACAAAAAATATACTGAGTGAAACTGAGGTATCTACTTTAAATTAATAAAGTAATTGCAATTTTGTTTAATGAATTCTAATCACGTCTCTTCGCTTGCTTAGCTGTGGATTTGAATAATGATTTTTGGGGATTTTTTACAAAAAATTAATTGCATTACATTAACGCCCCTTACCTTATAACAAACAACCACCCTTTGTTTGATATCTGAAAAAATAGCTCAAGGGCTGAAGTATGATAATGATCATTTTTTCCTTCGCTCGTTTGATTGCACATAAATGATGTTTAAGACAAAAAATGTTGAAAGAATTAATCTATACCCCAATCAGTAGCTATGCAAATATGGCGAGCAGATGCAAGCGTGCCTTATTTGCCTTGTGTTTTACTCGATAGCGCCAGAAAGAGGGCAATGTATTTCAATATTATGAATATATTCCCCGTGTTGGTCCTAACCCCCTTTGAAAGATTCATTCTGCTAGGCAATTCGTCGTCGACTTATAGGCGGTAGAATTCCACAACGTCTCGACCGGGTCGGTACCGCCGCTTTACCCATTCCTGTCGCAATAGCGTCAATGCCTGTCACTTTCATATTCTATTTCGGAGGGTAAGGTAATCGGTTAACTTATGCATGTGGCATTACCATCCTGCCACATGAAAAGCAACAGAACCATTTACATCTTTGGTCACTATGTTCTGTAATGTATGTATACGCTCGTACGGGTCCAGTCTATATAAAAGGTCATCTAATAAAATAAACTCAACATTGTGTTTTTTTTTTTTTCCTTTAAATAGCACCCCAACTAAGGAATATGTTAAATTTATCATTATTGATTTCAAAAGTTTTATTAATAAAGATTTTTAATTAATGATAATAGTTTAATATATAAGTAGAAGCATTAATTATATGCACAACATCACACAATCAACATATTTTAGTCGTAGGAATGTCGTGATAATGTATAAAGGAAATAACACTGTCGCCTAGCTTAGGAATTCTTCAGACGAACGATAACTTAAAATTGCTTGTTTATAATATTTTAATATTAAAAATAATAATACCACTGGACAAATCACACGAATTTATCTAACCCCAAATTAGTATTAAGCAAATTATTTGCTTGCGATGTGGGTGCTGGTGAAAAATACTAAAGATTACACCTATTAAAAAGATTTTAAGTTGCAACAGTTATTTCGGAAATGGTTAAATTAATAAACAGAGACTAGCCGACACACTGGTGATTGATGCTGAACATATGAATTGATTCACTCTATTAACCTCATGAGGGACTAGTGTGATGATACATATTTATATATAAAAAATAACATGAATTAATCTAACTCCAAGGTACGCAAATTGGTTGCTTCTGTTATATGTGGGATACCCAAACTTCTACCTTTGGGTATCTAACGTATAACAGAAGCAACCAATTTTTTTTGCAATTGCAATACATCTATACTTATCATATACGAGTAAATGCCGTGTACGTGTATACGCGAACCATTTAATCAACGAGAAGGTTTTATGAAGCTATTAGATATAAAGCTAGATAATATCATTTATAATTTGCTTTTAGCCGTCCTGAATTTTTTCGCAGTAGGACAATTGTATTTGGTCTGAATAAAACCTTATATAATTCTCAAATCAACTAAAATGTATCTAGATTCATTGGGCACTTCTATGTTAAGTATGATTTTATTCAAATTAACTTATCAAACCACTAGATTAATGAACATTTTTTAATCATCAATAAATATTCATATTTTTTATTTGTTGAAGTTATGATTTGACCATTTTATTTGTTTTTGAGCCGTTAGCTAACCATTCGTTAAGATTGATAACACTTCAAGCAAAATTATAATGATGGCTTTCCATAAAGATGTTCGTTAGACGCCAATCAACAAATTATGAGTATAGATATTTTTTTAATAAATATAACATTGATTATTCATAACATTTTTTCTTACACGTACATTGAGTATTTAATGAAAGATAAACACATCATTTTTATTAGCGTTCTTGAAGAAACATATTTTTGAGCAATCACGATTGTTGAGGAAATTAATTATAGTAGAAATTGCCCTCTGGTCGAAATTCAGTCATAGTTTAAACAATAAAATCTCTTTTGAGTTTGATAACATACTTGAGCTGTAAAGAAAATAGTTATACAAATTTACTATACTTAAGAAAAAAAAGTAAACATATTTATATTATCAGGCATGACACATAAATGTAGTTAGCGTATACGAGATAGTTGAAGATCCAGGGTCAAACATAGGCTATTTATTCAAATCAACCCCTCAGGGTTGAAATAAAAGATGATTTTTTTTATACTTTTCGAAACTTCTCTAATTCAAATTTCGAATCTTGAAACAGATCTCAACCAAAATTAAATATTACATCAAAAGTGCACGAGAAAAAAAAAATATAAACGGTTGACCCTACAGGCCATCCCTGACACTAAATCTCGCGAAATAAGGCATTTTATGCTCAAAAGAGTAAAAACTATAAGCATGATTTTTTTTAGTTCAAACATTTACCTACTTTATTAAAAAAAGCAGTAAGTATATTGATTTTTGAAAAGCTGTATATTTTGGATACAATGATCGATTTTGATCTTTCGAATGAAACTCAACTCAAATTGCAAAGAAATTGACCGATTTTGATCTAATTATCGGTATTTGACGCAGTTTTTATAGCAGAAAATTTAATAAGAATTTGTAAGTGAATTGAAGAATCGATTCTAAATCGCAAGTCAAATCTAAAAGTTATTTCAAGCTAAAACCAACGTAATTTTAATATTTAGAAAGCTTTAACTTTTAAAAATTAGACTCGATTTTCACTTTTGAAACGGCCCTCGGCGTAGTTTATTTGCACTAAAATATTGTAGAATACCAAAAAATGATTGGTTAAAAAATTTCGAAGTTATTTCGAAAAAACACTTTTTCCGCCAACAACCGTGTTTCGAACGGTCCAGCTGTTCAAAAGTTATGAGATGTTTACATACACACTCTGATGCCCGGTAAAACTCGCAAGAGTTTATGTGGTATCTTTAATACTATTGATAATGTATTACATTGTATAGAAATAAATAAACACATACACATACGCACATACACATACATACATACTGACGTCATCGTGAAAATAGTCGGAAATAGTTCCTAAAACCTCAAAACGTGGAGATTTGGTGAAAAATCGATTTTCAAAAATCGGGATAAAATCAGTAACTTTATTACCTACATACGTAACGGGAAGTTAAAAATTAACATGACTTGACTCTAAAAAAATTAGCACTTTAAAGTTTTAGTTATGAAAAACTTTAAACTTTTTCACAAACGAATCTCAATAACAAACAAGTTAACAAAAAAATAAACAAGTTAAATTATATCTTCTTCCAAATATTATTGTTTTATTATATTATAAAAGATAAAATTAAAAGTTTAAAACAACTAGAGCATAAACAATCCAAATTTTAATTACACTAAAAAATAAGATAGTCAAAGCAACAGTTTCAAAAGTTTGTAAAATCAGTTTAAGTGCTCTCA
Source organism: Apodemia mormo (assembly GCA_036924255.1). Classification (NCBI taxonomy): domain Eukaryota; kingdom Metazoa; phylum Arthropoda; class Insecta; order Lepidoptera; family Riodinidae; genus Apodemia; species Apodemia mormo. The sequence goes on along the minus strand of JAUPFN010000015.1, from coordinate 23,262,086 downwards.
AAAATCACAGTCCACAATCCGTCCAACTGGTTCGCATAATAATTATTCAGAGAGAATCAACGTCAGCACCGATGGCTAATTACAAAGCCCTGAATAGGGGCTTTGCCTAGTCAAAAGAATAAAAAAAACAATTATTAACGATACAGTGGCCGCGCGAGTGGCCCGGTGCGCGCTGTCACATCTGTTCCAAAGCTACCCTCGCAGATTAAAGTGATAATTATTCTGCAGCCATAATTATCGGATTTAAGCTCATAATACTCTTTGTTGTTTCATACCTACGTCACATGGTGATGTTTCATTATAGCGTGCATCAAGTTTCATAAGAGTAAATCTATATCAAACAGTGTCCTTTTAATACGTGTACACTTAAGTCCAGCTCCTATATTAGTAAAACAACTGTTTTTAGTTACGAGTAGTATTATTTTCTACGAGGCGTAAGCTAACACTACTACTTCGATGTGTATAGGCGACATCTTTCCATCAGGAGAGCCATTTGCTTGTTTGCTCGAATAATAAAAAACTGTTCCCATAAATGTTAATTTACCAAAAGTTTGTATAAATTTGTTTATTGTAATATACTTGCAACTCACTGTTCCACTGAATAAATGTTTGTTTGCTTCTTATATTTCTTTTTTAAATTTAGAGGTATAAAATAACTGTTACCTTACTGGTACTTACAAGAAAGTTAATGGAGTTACTATTGATGATCTGAACTGTAATCTTTCAAATGCTAATTTTTATAGCATTAAAAATACCAGGATAAGAGGCAGAACCAACCATAAGTGAGTCCATAATAAATAAAGATTTGCAAAATAATAAGAATTAATCCCGTAAACTGCAATTTGTGTTTCAAATATAGTTTCAAAAGTGGGAATAGCAAAGAAAAAAGGCGAAGTATAAACAAAATAAGATGCAGTTTGATAGAAAAAGATTGTTTATCAAAATTCGCATGCCACTTCTGTCGCCCAAATAGGATTTAAGTACCTTCTTATTATTAAAAAAAACACTATTGTAAAGGATTACAATTGTGCTTTTTTTAAATAATCCTATTAATTAAATTATTTGAATAAATTACAAAAAACATAAAAAACTTAAAAATAACAACGAATTGTGAAAACTTTAAAATGTAAAAACAATAACTTGTTGATTTTAAGTTTTTCAAGTTTTTCATTTTAAAGCATTGGGAACGTATTAAAACATATGTAACTAGAAACATGCGTGTAAGTGACTAATGCGTGCTCCATGAATTAATCAATATGATAAATGTGAATTTCGTTTATAACAATGAACGCACTTATTTATACGTATATATATCTAACGATCAGTGCAATCGATTGAATCAATCACAGAAGCAGAAGCAGTGCCTTAGATTCATAAGATTAACCTTATCCTTTTGGTTGAAATATTTCTGTTAGGCTTGTAAATGCATTTTCCTTTCACAGTTTCTGCTAAAATACCTATAAATGCGAAATTGCATTTTGTTAGCGGAACCCTAAAAATTATATAAAGGTGTTTTAATATGCTTGAGTTTCCACAAATAAGAACAGTCCTATTTAAACAAACAAATATAACAGAGAACAATAAGTTGATCTGAACAAAATGTTATATTGGCCAACCCTTTTGAAAAGCATATGCTCCTCCACGCGCCAAAGGGGTGGCCTTTGTTTCTTTTGCTTCGATGAGAAAAACTCAATGATGGTATCGCTTTCAATGCACGCTGAAATTATCGTTATTTGAGTAATTGTTACAAGGGTCTCTTTAGTTATTGTTTTAAGGACCTACTTGCTTTGACTGAATTGTGCCTTTGACATGTAGGATTTTTTTATAATTTAAAAATACGGACAGTCGTGTCAATTTATATATTGACTACAATATATTGCAAAAGATAACATTGAATCTGTCAAGGATATTTTCGCAAACTTCGTAACTTTTGAGTCATGCTGCTAATATTATATATATGCAAAAGTTTATATACTTAGTTGGATATTTTCTTGTTAGTGTGTTGGAAAATTTATGGTGTGCGGTCGCGATGAAACGTCGTGATTGGCTATGGCGAACTAGGTCGCCACATATACTCCATAGATAATAAAAATTTTGATTTATCTTGCGATATACACCAATTCAAAAGCAAGGTGAACTCATTAAGGTAGAAAATGACAGAAGACTGAAGATTCGCAATTTAGCAAAGTGTTAAACCACACGCAGTGCGATGACGCAAATCTTTGCTATAAGGCGATAATATTGTCATACACTGCTCAATTACACAAAAAACGGTACAATGTAATTGTGTGAAATTTGGTATACAGGCAGCAAAAACAACTTTCAAATATAAAAACCACCATGCAAACTGATTCACTAGATTAAAAGCCACGATGTCACCGAAAGTCACACATAGACACACCAAACATATAGTGGTGAAATTTATAACACCCTCTTATTGCATCGGAGGTTAAAAAACATACGTTTTATAATGCAGTAATAGAATTCTAGTCCCGTATTTTTAGACTCGCCCAGTTAATTACAAATTCATATGCAAATGTGTAAAATGCCATAAAGATTCATTCATACATTTTACCAGTAAATATGCGTCCATGCGTGCTCCAGTACATGTCGGGACCGTAATTAGTGCTGAAATGAATGAAAGGATTTTGACAGAAATTACCAGGGTTTAAATATTAATACATGTTAAGTGCTCTGGTTATTACATGTCAAAATTGTACACGTCATATTTGTATACGATTTTAATACAAAAAAATCTTTATTCACACCAATTTTAAAGAATTAGATGACTCTACTGATAGAAAAAGACACCCATAGCTTATAAATATTTTATAGACTCATGTGTTACTTTGTGCGAAACCCTGGTGGTGATTTCTTAGAATCCTTGTATTTCGGAAAACAATAATATCTATCTTGGCTCAAATAACTAGCAATAATCTGTTCCTGCTATTCTTACTTAAACTAGCACATAATTATCAAACATAATTTTCTTATCTACTCGAATAAAATTATGTAAAGATATGTAAGATAAAATTTATAATTAGTGTACATATAAATAAATATAATAAGTCAGATAATTCCCCATATATTGACTACAATTGTCCGGGCCTCCTTTATAGAATATACCAATTGCTATTCCGCCTTGCAGTTCATAAAATGCGAACAATTGAGTATACGTGACACTATCATCGTCACAAGGTGGTAGAGTTCTGCAACGTCTCGTAAGCCCACCTCGTTACCCTCTTACTAAAGTTTTTAGTTTGCCGCTATGTCGCACTAATATTGGTAAGCATTCAGCCTTTAGTCGAGCCTTATCTGAATTCAATTTTATTAGTTCAAAATACCAGATTTGGATATATTTAATGATTTCCTACAATTTTCCAAACATACAAATATACAAACACACAAAAATTCTAAAAACTACATTTTTGGCTTCGATATCGATTGTAGATCACGCCCCAAGTATTCTTTTAAAAAAATATTCGATGTACAGTTTTGACGTTCCTACGATTTTATTATATGTATAGATTTGTATCTTTTGTGTATTTGCTGTTGGTGTTCCATCGAAAATAAATAAATAAACACCACTTTACCTATTTCTGCAGCAGTATGGTGAATGATTTTCACGGTCGTATTTCAGTTTGGAGGGTAAGGTAGCCGATAAACTTATGCATGTGGTATTATTATCCCACCTTATGGAGAGAGCAACGCATCATTGGTGTCTATAGGTGGAAGTTTTTTTTCCATGATCCGTCATCATCATCATCATCATCATCATCATCTGCTTGTTTGCTATCTTATGATATAAAAAATTATTTTTTTATTTTTCTTTTATATAAGATTTAATAAAAATTTTATGTGTTCAGTTGCTATAATAATATTGCGTAAACAAAATAACTTTAAATTAATGATACAATTTCTTTAATTTGAAATGTTTTGAATTCGTTGTTTTAAATTTTAAAATTTTCGTCATTTTTAATATTGAGGTACTGGTATATTAGCTCACAACATAAAGTACTGCCGTCATAAAGAAAAAAGACGTATTTACTAAAATCTAAAACTGCAGCAATTAATGATTTTGTTACAAAAAATGTAAATAGATTGCTGTTCTTGACTTAAAATAAAAATATGTAGGAAGTGGGTCAGATATGATAAATAAAATGCGGATGTGGTGATATAGCAGCTCTTTATATTTTGATCAACTTTCCATTATTAATTACTAGTTCAAAAATGTAAATAGATTGCTGTTCTTGACTTAAAATAAAAATATGTAGGAAGTGGGTCAGATATGATAAATAAAATGTGGATGTGGTGATATAACAGCTCTTTATATTTTGATCAACTTTCCATTATTAATTACTAGTTCTCATTAACAATGTAAACTATAATTATTCCTTACTAGTTACTACAAATAAGTCATAATTTAAGCAATAGATAGTCAATTATAAATTGTACTGCGACTAATTTATAGTTGACTATAATAATTAACTTGTTTGCACAAATTAATTATCCAAGAGTCGAGGACAAGATACTAGCAAGATACAACAAGTGCACCGAGCCACGCCAGAGCCTAGACTGCCTTATCATCGTTATCGGCGGGCGCTCAGACCCTTTTATACAGGTAGCAAAACAAGTTGAGTAGAAGGGATATCGAACGATGCGCTTACCGGCCCAGGCCGTGCATTTGTTGTACACTTTACAATATTCTTGCATTTGACGACGCGGACGCCGTCACGGCCATACTAACATGCACACGTCCTCGTGTGCGCATCTTTATACATATGAGGACAAGGAACGCCTCGTTCATCCTGACATATCTTTTAGAAAACTAAACATAATCTTATTTTTTTTACAACTCTATAATTAGCGTAATCTTTTAGCGAAATGTTACAATAGTGTGCTGGTCCGGTAACTCCTTCAGCAACTACAACTATTAAACCTTTCTCGTCAGTTTTGAAACCGGAGACTGGATCCTACTAAGCTAGGAATCAATTAAAAAAAACCGGAGACTGGATTGTACTAAGCTCCCTCTCATCAGTTAAAAACCGGAGACTGGAGTATATTAAGCTCCCTCTCATCAGTTAAAAACCGGAGACTGGAGTGCACTAAGCTCCCTCTCATCAGTTAAAACCGGAGACTGGAGTGTACTAAGCTCCCTCTCATCAGTTTAAAACCGGAGACTGGAGTGTGCTAGGCCGGAAATCCCTTTAGCTACAGTGCTAGACCGGAAATCCCTTTAGCTGACAGTGCTAGACCGGAAATCCCTTTAGCTGACAGTGCTAGACTGGAAATCCCCTTAGCTGACAGTACTAGACCGGAAATCCCTGTAGTTAATGCTAGACTGGGTTGCAATCCCTGTAACCAAAAGGCTAGACCAGAATGAACCCCTTTAGCTGAGTCATTGGACCGGATACTCCCTTCAATGACTCTAATCTTCCTATACTTTTTGTCAATCCTACATTTTTTGTCTACCTGCATCTTTTGTTAATCCTACATTTTTTGTTAAATCACTTCTTTTATCTTTGTGTTCTACTTTACTCTGTTTTTTATTTTACATTGATTTCTTTTCATAGTTTTATGAGATTTTTTCCTTTAATTATTTTTCTTGCATTTTTTTTACTTACATTTTTAGTGATATTTTTTTATCATCATTTTACTAAATTTTTTTTTTCGTTTACTTTATATCGTATTTTTTTGCTGATGATGCAGCCTCATAAACAGTGGCATTAGTTATTACAAGATTAGAGAATATCCTTCGCAGGTAGTTCGAAGATATTAAAAACTCTGACTGTTATAACTATCTACAATATACACTGCAGTTCTATTAATACTGTTTGGACCAGTTTCATGAACAAGATCATTATCATTAGTATAAGCCGTCACGTCATTCTTGTTATAATTTTCATTTAGGTACCTCAAGAAACCCTACAGGAATATGGGGAACTTCGCAGAGGCTATCATGGGCGCACTTATATGTCCTATTAGATCCGTTGATATGTCTTAATTCGTACCTATTGTTTTCTAAAATTGCGGTAACTTTAAGGAGCCCTTATATTTTGAATCAAGTTTCTTTTAGTGTCGTTCTTCATTCCTAACAAAGACAAAGTCACCTACACTAAAAGGTTTTAACATCTCTTTTACCTCTACTCAACCGTAAAATGTCCGATTGGGCTGATTTTGTGATTCTGTTGGATACACTGGATCTTCAAAGCTTGTAGATACTTTTGCGAGTTTTAGTTAGTTGCCTTGAATACCGAATGTCAAATCAATTGGGGTAAATCCAGATACACTATACCTAATGCTGTTAAGCGCGTGTTGAATATTACCTAACCGCTCTTGCCATGGTTTGTCAGAGTTATACTCCGCTATCATTATTCAACCCTACAAGATTCGCATCACATTTTCGGACAGAGTGTTAGCTCTATATGTGCCTGTCACAAGAAGATGTAAATCTGTATTGTTTTTTTTTTTTAAATATTAATTTGGTAATAAACTTTAAGATCGCTATTAGCCGTCTTCAAAGGGTCAAATAAATCAATTTAAGCTCGCCGGAATTAATTCAATTGGTTGTCAATTGTTTTTTTTAAATATCTACCAAGCGATCTCTATCTTTACCTACAAGGTCAATGTTTATCACACCCTTGCTAACAGATTTTGAAATTGAGCAGGATTAAGTGTTTAAGTATTGCTAAGCATTAACCTGTTGTTGCTTAGTTCCTATTCTACCTTGCTCCAAAATTTTGCGACCTAACGAAAAATTTTTATTAAGACTCATCAGGTCAAACGTGAAATATGACCTCCAAATTTAAATTTTGCCCTGTGGTTAAACATTTGATCTGTTGAGTGGAAACTACATTAGGACAAGCGACTACTTGGATTCTTGTTCATAAAACCGTTCTATTACAAAGGAATCACAAGATATTTGTTACATATGGCCTTCTGAACCAGAGTCAAATATAAAAAATAATTAATTTTCACTTATACACCATGTGACGCTCTGGAACAGATGTTGACTGGTTTTCTGTTTTCGGAACTTGATGTGGCAACTTCTTTCTTCTTGTACAACTTCTTCTTCTTGTGGCAACTTCGTTCTTCGGACAAATGGAAGCTATGTGCCTGGGACGGGGTCACAACATACATAGCAGACCACTGGTGGTCGGCCACTGGACACGCCACCAGAGATAGTGGTAGATGACCTGCTTTCGCTGCAAGCAAAAATTATTTGAGATAAGTTTCTGTTTATCACGGCAATAGTTGTTACGATGTTCGATTCTATTACAAAAATTGTAACTTCCTCGAAATACAGTGGTGCTCTTAAATCGGTTCATATCCAAGTCTAAAAGGAAGAGATCTTCAAGTCATATTATAGCTTGCCAAGATAGCAGCTTGTGAAGTAGGTGACGGCATGACTCTTAAGTGAGTGAGTAGCTACAATGATCAGATCAACCCCGTCTAATTTTTTCTTTTCTATATTTATTTTACTTAAGGTACACCAGCTAGTAAGTTACACGACAAAAATCCTACGAGTCAGATGAAGGGTCTTTGGAACGACAGAAGCATCTCAAAAAACAAAGCAGAGGCTGGTTTGTACGCTGGTGTTCTCCATATTTACGTACGTCGCAGAGTCATAGACACTAAGAGCTGCAGACAGACGTCGCATTGATGCGTTTGAAATGTGGTGCTGGAGGAAAATGTTACGTATAAGGGACAGCACACAGGACCAACGCCTTCATACTAAAACAACTTGGAGTAAAGACCAGACTGTCTACTACGTGCCTTCAAAGAATTCTATAATACTTCGGCCACTTCTCTAGAAAGCAAGGAGACAATCTCGAAAAGCTAATCGTGACCGGAAAAGTAGAAGACAAAAGACCACGTGGTCGTACTCCTATGCGATGGTTAGACCAGGTTTGCACCAATCTTATGTGTAAAATGTTTTATGATTCTCTGCACGCCGCTGAAGATTGGCGTAATATTTTGCTATCAAGAACGATCTAATGAGGAGGTTACGACCCTCAGTAATGAAGAATACGAAGCAAGGAGGAGGATACCAGTTAGTCACATCGTCTGCTTCATCAGAATCAAAGTGTATAAATTTAATGGGAGTTAAAGAACGTGAATTAATATTTTCTACTATTTTTCAAAGAATAGTTTCCACACCACAAGCGAAAAGAGACATTTACTGTTCTACATAATTAACCGAAATAGTTTGATGCTGAAGTGGGAATGAATCCGATCCCACTTCTGATGTAGGAAGTGGGTCAGATATGATAAATAAAATGCGGATGTGGTGATATAACAGCTCTTTATATTTTGATCAACTTTCCATTATTAATTACTAGTTCTCATTAACAATGTAAACTATAATTATTCCTTACTAGTTACTACAAATAAGTCATAATTTAAGCAATAGATAGTCAATTATAAATTGTACTGCGACTAATTTATAGTTGACAGTAATAATTAACTTGTTTGCACAAATTAATTATCCAAGAGTCAAGGACAAGCTACTAGCAAGATACAACAAGTGCACCGAGCCACGCCAGAGCCTAGACTGCCTTATCGGCGGGCGCTCAGAGCCTTTTATACAGGTAGCAAAACAAGTTGAGTAGTAGGGATATCGAACGATGCGCTTGCCGGCCCAGGCCGTGCATTTGTTGTTTACACTTTACAATATTCTTGCATTTTACGACGCGGACGCCGTCAAATACATATTTTTTTACGTTAAAGTATGTATAACCATTTCATCTTACGACTTCTAAACATTAAATTATGGAATATAATATACTATATTAATTAAATTAAATTTTCCCTTTCTTTGTCTTAAAAAATATGTGAAAAATTTAGTGTTACTACCGCTAATACTGCAGCTGTGTTCTATTTCACTGTGATTTTAACAAGGTTTCAGTCAAAAAGAAAAAAAAGTATAAATACTAGTAGATGCGTCTTTTTTTACCGATCCCATAGGTATACGTAAAAAACTCAATTTTGAAAAAAAAAGTTAGTTACGTTTTTTTTCTGATGGCGGCAGAGTAGTATTAAATCCATACTTACTAATAATATAAATATAGCCTGTCTGTGTATTTGTTAACCTAAATTACCTGAAATAGATCCCTAATTTCAGATACTTAGCGTAAACCTTTGCATGAAAAATATGGTGATGACTGATGATATGCTACATTATTCGCGGGTGGAGTTGCGTGGATGAGTTAGTTTAAAATAAATATCACATACGCCATGTTTGAAATAAATATTACTCTTAATATTTGGAATAATAAATAAATAATTAATATAAAAATGAATAATCCATTGGATTTTAATCATATGCATGCAATCTGGATCAATAAAACTCAAATGCTGTGCTTCGAGTAATAAAATAAATCTCTTCTTAAGAGGTATACCTGATGTCAGGTTCCAAACAAGCCACGTTCTTCGTTACGGGCTTAATTAAAAAACAAAATCAATTTTATTAATTGGAAGTGTTAAAAACGGGCGGAAGAGGCGTCCGAGTCCCTATCTTGCTCGTATCTCTTATTTAATCCGACAGAGAATGTGTTATTTTTACTTTTCTCAGTGGATTTCGAATAAATTTTATCGCTTGGGGCTAATTTGGTTACAAATTTATTTGGCTGTTGCGTCGTTAACAAGGGAAGTACATCCTATCGTCTGCACTCTTTAGTACCCACAGCCGTTATAACAATATATCGACACTTGAAGCTTGATAAAATGAAGACGATGTCTCGGATTAAATAATAATCTTTTTTTATAAGACTTTGACATCATAAATGAGGAACAATAAAAGTTTTATTGTAAAGATTATATTGTTTGCATTTAAGCTCTTATTAAATAAATCCGATTCTATATTGCTTTTAAAATTATGTGTTGTTGCAATTACGAGTATGTTTTTCGCAATTTACAGACGTGTTAATATCATTGGCATGTTAAAAACTAGGTGGTAGAGTCCACGATATTTATACTTGCAATCACACTATTAATAATTATTATATACTAGCTATTACTCACGCTTTCGTTCACGTGATCCAAAATCATTACTTCCTTATGCTCACTCGGATAAAAGGTAACCAATGTCTTGCCTTATAAACTTTTCTTTTCCCACACATTTACGATAAAGTGTGTCAACGCTGCAATATTAAATAGCTTTCTCCAAGACCTGCTTCTAAGGAAATAATCAGATGTCTTTCTTCTCTTAACTATTCAGAAACCGAAAACGTTCTTACTCAATCTTAGTCACTAATACTCAAACATATACACTAACCTACACTCACTCTCATACATACACATACATACAACTCACAACCACCTTCTACCTCAAATACATACATACGCACAAAAACTCTCACACATAAGAAACATTCACTTATTCATACGTAAGTCACGCAGAGCAGTTACTCAACTAAAATTAATTTATTGTACCTGATGTAATCATTTTTTTTTCTTTAATTTTCTTGTAATTTTCTTCTCGTTTTATTGTATAATTTTACTACCTCCCGTGAAAGTTTTGTTAAGTGTATCTACGGAAATCACTGCATGGTATCTACGCCACAGGCCTTGCCTAGTGTGGACTCCAATAGAAATTTAAGGTATAGAACTGCACTTTTGTAATAAGAAATAATAATAAATTTTATCTTGTCTTATCTTAAGAGACAAAAGATTGTATGAAAGATTATATTAGCAAGTTAAAAGTAAATTATTACAAACAATTTTTACAAAAATAAAAAAATACAGAACTCCTACATCTTTCAGTGACGCAATCTAGATCAATTAAACCCAAATGCTGCGCTTCGAGCAATAAAATACATATCTTCTTAAGTGGTCTGTATACCTTATGTCAGTTTCCAAACAAGCCACAATATTCGTTGAGGGCTCCTCCTAAATATCCTCTATCTTTCATTGAAGTTTCATCAAAATCGGTCCAGACGTTCCAGTGATTACCCCGTACAAACAGAATGACAGACAGACAGAGAAATAATAAAAATGGTTGTTTAGGTATTAGTATTGTAAAAATAACACTGCACTTGAAAAACGCTAGTTATTTTGAAATCACAGAGACATTTCAATTTTATTTATAATATCGACGCTTGAAAGGCAACTCCACTAAGCGACATTGAGTAAACTTCAATGAGAGTGATTTAAAGTTCAAATATGAAATAAAAGATCGTTAAAAATCACCCAATTGTAATTAATTTAATTACAACGTATTGTAATAAATTTAATTATAATTAAATTAGGTGATTTTTTATGATTTTTTAAATTTTATATTTGAACTTTAAATCACTCTCCTGTAAAATTTACTCTTTGTTCCTTAGTGAACATTGTCTTTCAAGCGTCGATATGTATAGATTGGTTCCGCACTGAAACGCATTTCAGATAAATAGAAAACTTGTATGTGTGACATTGCTCAAAATTATCATTACTTTCTTAGCATTTCTCTATAAAGATAAAGGTTATCTTCTGTGACGAGAAGATTTATTTGCTTATATTTTATACTAGTAGAAAACAACCGAGATGGTTCTCTTGATAGAAAGCGATAAACACCGTCAACTCATTTTTTTTCTAATTTTAATAAACGTGTCGTACTTACTTCTATTTATTTTATTTCGTCTATTTATTTATTTATATTTCGTCGTGACACAAGTACATATATATTGTCCATATATTTTATAACAAAATAATATTCAAGTACTGATTAATGCAGACGATGGGATTTAACAAAAAAAAACTACCTTAAAGCTCCTAAGGTAGGTTTCTTTTTGTTAAGAAACCTACCTTAGTTAGCAAAGTCCGGCGGGCATGCCTGCGGGCTTGCCTGCTGGCATGTACGTCTAGTGAATTCCTCGCTTTACTTTCTGAAGAAGCTCAGACCAAACACGGGGGACACTTTTTATTATTTTTTTTCAATTAATAAAGCCTAAGATCACTTATATGCTACTTTTGTTCCTCATCAGGTGATGAAAATCAATTACTCTTGGCAATGAACGGCAACTAACGTGATGAATCCTCACGATATTTTCTTAAAATTTCAATTCTTCTTTAACTCACTATTAGCCTAAATAAAAGACGCCATGCTGAGTTAAAATGTAAATAAAAATTCGATGATGTTTCGCCATTGACATTGTTTGGAATTAATATTAGGTACATGATACAATTATTTTAAACGATGTCTTAAGCATTTACTTTAATTTCCGTAATTGAATAACATTCGATATTACACAGATTGCAAAGATTAGTTAAATATAATCAGATAATATTACAAAGGACAAAAATGCAAGATTTTGTTGCTGCAATTTACAGTAGGTAGTTAATTGCAGTTTATTTATATTAAAGAAACAGATAAAACAAATTAAAGTTGAAGCAAAAATCTTCATTGTTAATAAAAATACATCGATTTGATTGTTTTTTTTATATATCATAAGATAGCAAACAAGCAGATGGGTCTCCTGATGGAAAGAGTCAACAATCGCCTATAGATACCAAAAATATTAATGGTGCGTTGCTATCTTGTGACGAGGCCTAATGCCACATCCATAAGCTTACCCTTAACCTCCAAACCAGAACACGACAGCGACAAGCACTGACGCTATTGCGACAGGAAAAGGTAAGGCGGTGGTACCAGACCCGGGCGAGATAATGCAGAACTTTACCACCTAGGAAAAAAAAGCTTGAAAAAAGTACCAAAAAAGTAGCATCACGCCGAGTTCCCTTGCAGAATAAACCAAACGTCTATAGACCTTTCAGTTCACCACATTTCACCGGTTGTGAGATAAGTGGTGATCCTCATTGCTGCATTTTACCGATCTGATAACTGAACACCCGCCAGATTCCAAGTTGCTACTGATATTTTGGAGTTTCGAGAAAAACATCAATTTCTTGCCTCAAATTAGTAGCCAGGATGGTAGTGACTCGTATAGCCGATCGGTCGCCTTTTACGACCTGCCTGGCAGAACGGTAGTTGGTATATTCTGTAAAGGAGCCCGGAACCAACCAACCAAGTGATAATCATTTCCAACTCATATGAAGAACAGATAATTTGGATTTGGTTGTAATTTATATTTGTTTTTACCCATAATTTGTATTATTGCAAATTTATAACACGGTTAATTAATCATATTAAAAATACTATCTTTTATATTTTTTAATAGTATAAGACAGCAAACAACCAGATGGGCCTCCTGATGGTAAGAGTCAACCATCGCCTATAGACACCAAAGATGTTAATGGTGCGTTGCTATCTTGTGGCGAGGTCTAATGCCACATGCATAAGTTTATCGGGTACCTTACCCTCCAAACCGGAACACGACAGTGACCAGCACTAATGCTGTTGCGGCAGGAATAGGTAAGGCGGCGGTACCAGACCCGGTCGAGCTGATGCAAAACTCTATCACCTAGTAGTCACAATGGTAGTGACGCGCATAGCCACTCAGTCGCCTTTTACGACCTGCCTGGCAGAACGGTAGTTGGCCTATTCTTAGAAGAGGGACCAACACGGGGTATATACAAAAAATATTTATTTTTTCGGATTTATATCACTGCCATACTGTTTTATTTTGCTTATACAATTTTTTTTCAACTTGCAGCAATGTTAAATCTATACATCTATACAAATAAATAAAATTTGGGTGTCTGTTTGTAATATTAAGATAACCGCTTTTTACTAAATGCATATGGAATGCATTTAGTAAAAAGCGGTTATCTTAATATTACATCCATATGTACACATGGTACATATACTAAAATAACATTGTTTAAATTAGTTATCAGTCAGTCTGTCTGTCTGTCTGTCTGTCTGTCTGTTTGTTCCGGCCAATCTCTAAAACGGTTAGACCGATTTTGACGGGGCTTTCACAGGCAGATAGCTGATGTAATAATGAGTAACTTAGGCTACATTTATTTAAAAAAAACCACGCGGACTAAGTCACGGGCACAGCTAGTGCATAACACAATCAAGTAAAACTCGAGAGGTTAATATCATTAAATGTTTCACAGTAGTTATATATATATATATATATATATATATATATATATATATATATATATATATATATATATATATATATATATATATATATATATATATATTTATTTATTTATTTATTTATTTTAATTTCTAGTAGATTTAGGTATCTACGCTGTAAAGAATTTAAGTGTCTGTCTTTATATTGCTGAAGTACTTTAGGTTTCATTAACAGATGTGTTTAAATGTTTTTAGTATATTGTACATTTCGACTTATATTTATGGTCAAGTATTTCATTTTACCGGGTTGACTGTAAGAAATCTCTTTTTTAGAGATAAGCTCGCCTTTTGTACCTTATTAAAAATACTGCTTGCTGTAATTTTGTATGTTGTTCCATTGTGTACAATAAAGTATTAAATAAATAAATAAAAATAGGTAGCGTACGGGTCATACTGGTAAATGTATTCAAAAGAACATTTTCAACAACGCGCCGGGTATCGAGCAATAAATAAGTTTTACCCCGTGTTGGTATTGTATTTTCCCTTTGAAGAACAGACAGACTATCTGTGTCCGTCTGCCGTCCTACCAGGCAGTTTATAAGAGGCGAACGATTGGCTATACGAGTCACTACCATCATGGCAATTAGATGGTAGATTTCTGCATTGTCTCGCCCGAGTATGATACGCCTTACCTGTTCTAAATACTTACCTGTTCTAATTGCACTAAACAAGAAACTGCGTCTATTGATTTTTTTTATAACAGAATAATTCCCAAAACAGTCCGTCTGATGCGAGAATCTAATCAAGGACTTCCAGATTAAAGTTGAAAAGACAAGACTAGGCCCAAGTCTATATAGATCAAAATTATTTTATAATTTTAACAATAAATATTTTATATTCTAAATTTTAACATTAATAAGTGTGTAATATGCAATAGGTCTGTTAATATAGTTTTATTTTTATTTTGTTTTAGTTGACATAATTCATATGAGATAATTATTTCTTTGACATTTTTGTATTTTACATATTTTTTCATATTTATAGTTTTAAATAGTACAATATAATTGTAATGACAATTTCCCACATCTTAGGGGAGAATTGCTTAGGCAGACAATACTTTTGAGCGATATATAAGCTTACCCTCTTACAGATAATATTTATACTATTTTATATCAGTCAATGATTAGTTACGTATACATCCTGAATATGCTTGAAAAGTGAAACCGGTTGAGTAATTATTATATAAAAAATATATATGTTGTGAAGTGAAATTAATGTACAAGTTCATTGTTAATTGTGTTTAACAATAATTAATTTAAGTTTGCAAATAAAAAGGTCAAAGTTACTACGCGTTCCAACTGAGGATAGGATCGTGCTTGTTATCAACTTCATACCGTAAGTGTGAAATTAGTAATGTCAGCAAAAACATTTTTGTTCAAAAAATATTGCTGATTTATTGAAGAACAAATAACTTTTTGATAATATTATTTTCGTCTATAGTAGTATAAATAGTAAAAAACATCAGTCTAGCTGTTCATCTACGTATATATGGGTTTGGGTTGTCTTTGTCCAGAACAGGCTAAAAAGTATTAAAATATAATATTCATCAATAAAAAAACAGTAAAATATATCGGTCTAGCCGTTCATCTATATAAATGTATATATAAAAGAAAAAATATATCGTTTTACACCTTATTTTAGTACATGGTAACGTGTTCTGATGGGAATCTAAATAAAAAATGTAACAATTTGAATAAAAATTATCTTTTTTTAAAGTATTTCTTTGTCAGATCTTTTTTGCACACCTTACTCATCACTTATGAAGTTTTTGCAAAATGCGGAGCAATATGTCATCCTGATAGAGTAATTAATTTAACTAGTTGCACTGTAAACAAAAAGATCATGTTCGAAATTCTATCCCTTTGATTGAAACAGATCAGTGTATCGAGGTGTGGGCTGAATGCTGATGCTGAACACGACGTCGACGCGGATTGTAACTCTCCAACTAGTTATTGTTAAATACAGGGTAGGATTAAGGACTGTCAAGATACTATGCTACTTATTTTATTATGACTATTCTATTGATATTAAAATTCTGAAAGTTTGAAGTTTTTGAATATTTAGATGTTTAATTACTATGAGTGTTTTTAATAAATTAACTTCAAGGTCTGGGCAGATTTCTATAAAATATGGTACAGATATTTCATTTCGGTTTTATTACAATGGTACAAATACGTGTCTGTCGTTTTCGTCTTCGATGGGTACGTTTAAACCACGAAGCAAATTGCTACATTTTATCTAGGATAACTTTGTGGCTGCTACTCTCACAAGCTTTAATCACGTGTCCGAAAATTAAAAATATTTTAAAATATGATAGATTTTATTTTTTAAATTCAATTCATTTACTGTAATTTGATAATGATATTAATAAAAGTTTAAACGTACGCCTCCTTCTTTTAAACGTTAAATGACATATAATCAAAATTTTAGGAATATAACAATTTGCTTGTACATTAAACATGTAATTAATAAGAGCCTGAATATATGTCAATCAAATATGTTGAAACTGGTGTTAAGAAAATAACAGAATAAGTTGTTTGGAATATATTAATACATATGTTGTAGGTACAATATAGGTATTAATATATAAAATTTCAACAAAAGTAAAAATGTTTATAATACGTAATATAAATAGCAAACTGCGTAATATATTCATCGTTATTTAAGTACTTAAAGAGCCTGATTTTGTTAGTAATAATTGAAAAGAGGGCTATTAAAAAACTATACTGTAATTTTTCTAGCTGTAAACCTATGAAAGCTGAGTATGCTCGACATGTTAGGAAATTCATTAAAGCTATACTTGAGAGATCGGTGTGTTGCTCTCGTGTTGATCATTTTTAATAAAAGGTTTTTGCCTCTTTAACAAGTAATTTATAAAAGGCAAACAATTACTATACCACCTAACTATCATTGGTGCTACTAGATGGTAGCGTACTGTTATGCTTCTTCCAGGATTTACTCGCAAAAGACACGCGATGTTTGTCACTTTCATATTCCGGTATGAAGGTTAAGGCAGTCCGTATACTTATGGACATAGTTTTAATTCATCGCCACATACATACATATCTTCACGCCTGATCCCTTACGGGGTAGGCAAAGAGAACCGAGTGACATACATCACGATCCTTGCAGGCTTGTCTCGCTTCCTCCACATTCCTCACTCTCTTCATACACACTTGCCGGTTGCGAAGACTCTTAACACCACTTTTGGACAGTACTCGATCAATCTGATCATGATATGTCAGTCCTGGTTTTCCCTGTACCTACATCCTTCCACATTCGCATTGTATATCTGTTTTGTTCACCTTTCATCTACCATTCTTTCTACATGTCCGAACCAACGGAGCACGCCCTTTGTCTTCTTTCACCGACACTTTGGAAAAACACAATTGACAATTGATTACCGTTGATTTTATTTATCACTATCCAACAGAATACCAATCTGTTTTAAATGGCAGACACGCAGGTGGCACTCCAGATAAATAGAGATAACCATCGCCTATAGACAGTAAAGAAATTAATGATGTGTTGCTGTCCTTGTGGCCGGGTCTTAATGCCATATGCATAAGTTTACCGGCTACGTTAACTCCCAAACCGGAACACAACAGTAATAAGGACTGACGCTAATGCGGCAGAAATAAGTAAGATGGTGGTACTAGACCCGGACGAGACAATGCAGAACTCTACCACCTAGTTGTCACAATGGTATTAACTCGTATATGCAATGGTTTGCCTCTTATGAACTACCTAGCAGAACGGCAGTTAGTCTATTCTTCACAAGAAGCCCGGACCAAAACGGGATTGCTAATCCCAGCTATTAAATAATGTCGATAGAGTACAATCCCAGCTATTAAATAATGTCGATAGAGTACGTCCCAGATCTACGGTTTTGTCAACATAGTACATCTAATAAAGGCGTCAGCGTGACAATCAATACCAGGTCAATACGATACAGCAAAGTACTCAATAAAACTTTTTGTATATATTTTGTCTACATAATATTTGCCTCGCTGATTCATCTTAGCTAAAAAATCTAATTCAATCATGTTTATACGACTCGCACAGGTGCTACTGTAGTCGGATGGTAAGAATTCTCATTAATACGTCTAGAATTGATAGGTACGTAGGTCACACTATAAGTTTTGCGTAACTTACAAAAACAACATGTTATAACCAAAATATTATTTATCTTTATTGCTTTTAAAAATAATCTACTTTACATTTTAAATATTTTTTCATGCGATCGAACTATTTTTTAAAACAGGAGGACCACAGATGGCATGTTTTCTACGTGTTGATTGAACGCTATCACTGCCTCTTCGGAGTTGGTAAAAGTAAAACCCCTTAATTAAATCTTTGCTTTTGGGGAAAATACAGAAATCACAGGGTATTAGGTCGGGGCTATGCGCAGGATGAGTGACGAGATGTACTTTTTCGGAAGCTAACAATGACTTTGTTTTGTTGGGCATGTGTGAAGAAGCGTTATCATGGTGTAGGAGAATGCGGCTTTTGGGTCGTCTTTCGCGAACTTTTTCTCACACCCTGGATAAACAAATGGTAGAATACCACTCGGCATTAATACTTTTTTGATCTTAAAGTGGAATTGTACAGATGGGACCCGAAGCTGAGAAAAAAACGCGATCATTTACCAACGTTTTTCGCCTGTCTCACTTTTGTTGGCCTGTTCTCATTTTCAAACACCCATTACCAAGATTGCTGTTTTCTTTCGGGTTCAAAACAATAAATTCTCGTTTCATCTCCTGTGAAAATGTCATAAACAGCATTAGAATGTCCGTGGTCGTACTTCAGTAGCATCTGTGAGCACCATTCCACGCGAGCCCGCTTCTGCTCCACTGTCAGTTCATGAGGGATCCAACGACAACAAAGTTACTGAACTTTCAATTCTTCGTGTAAAATTTTCTGAATTCGGCTCATACCAATCTCCAATAGTCTCATAGGTAATCCGGGGGTTTTCTTCAATTAACCGCTTAAGAGTAGCCACATTATTTTCGTTGACGGCAGTTGAGGGCCGCCCTTCACGAAATTCGTCATGTAAAGAAACTCGAATTCTCTCAAATTCAGTGAATCGTCGCCTCACGGTGCTCAAACAAGGTGCTTCTCTCTCAAAAGCATTTTGAAGACGAGCGGCACAGTCTTGCGGAGAAAGAGAACTTTTAAAATCATAAAAAATCATCGCTCCAAAATCTTTTCGACTTAATTCCATTTTCGTTGGGTACGTAGAACTTTGATGTGTGATAAAAAAATTGACAAATCATTCCCCACCAATTGTTTTTTTTTATTACTAAGAAGGTGGCAACGTTTTAAAAATATAACATTCGAAATTAAAATATTTCCGATTAGCTAGAAGTGCGAAACTTTTAGTGTGCCCCATGTATTTTCTCACTAAGTCAATGTATCTATGAGTACATAGATTCGTATTTGCAAATGTTATTTATACGTAAAAAAAAATGGGCCTATTTATAGAGATGCGGGCGGTGGAATATGAAATTTGGCACTGTCAAAATTTAGGTGACAGAGGACTGCAGAAACCCTTAATATTTTTAAATAATATGCATTAGAAATACATTAGATTAATAGAATAAAAATAAGCATTACACATGCTACATATGATAATATTATACATACATGATTGGTTTATACATGATTCCCCGTGTTGATTCCGGGCTCCTTTGAAGAATAGACCAACTGCCGTTCTGTAAGGCAGGTCGTAAAAGGGGACCGATTGGCTGTGCGAGTCACTACCATCGTGGCTACTAAGTGGTAGAGTTCTGCATTGTCTCGCCCGGTCTGGTACCACCGCCTTATCTATTACTGCCGCAATAGCGTCAGTGCTTGTCGCTGTCGTGTTCCGGTTTGAAGGGTAAGGTAAACTTATGCACATGGCATTAGACCTCGCCACAAAATAGCAACACGCCATTAACATCTTTGGTGTCTAAAGGTGAAGGTTATCTCTTTCCATCAGGAGACCCATCTGCTTGTTTGCTATCTTATGATATAAAAAAAACATACATGACGTGACATAGATATGTCTGTATGTTTTTTTTTGTATACTATTTGTATGTATACTATTTGTTTACGGCTAAAGTCTGTTGTCAAACCTATAAGAGATTTTATCGTTTTAACTACGGTTGATCGCTAGTTAATAAAAATCGTGTTTATTTTCCCCGAATTAGTCTTTTTCTTCTCAGTAAGTTCACAATAGGTAGACGATCGGTACACTGTATCACTACTATCGCGACTACTTGGTGGTAGATTTCCGCATGTGTCACACGAGTTCGGTACCAGGGCTTTATCTATCCTTGCCACAATAGCGTCTGTGCTTGAAACTGTAGTTTTCTGGTTTGAAAAGTAAGATAGCTGTTATACTCGCAACATTTATGTTATACTCACAACATTAAATTAATGCCATACGAATGGAAAAGTGCCATTTATATTTTTGGTGTTTCTGCTTCTTCCATCTGCTTCTTTGCTATTCTATGATATAAGAAACATAACTAATGTATTTTTAGTCAAAACTAGTTAACAACACACTTGTACTTTTATTTACTATAAGTATACAATCAATTATTTAAATTTATCGACCGGTTTCGCAATTTAAAAAATTAAATAAACACTCTTGTACTTTTATTTCACTACTAGCTGCAGCGTGCAGCCTTCTGCATTATAAGAGTTTTTGGTGAATCCCTCGAGATCACCTAATTTTTTCGGTATAAAAAGTAGCCTATGTGCTATTCCAGGTCATTATCTATCCATGTGCCAAATTTCATTTAAATCCGTTCTGTAGTTTTTGCGTGATTGAGTAACAAACATCCATCCAAACGTCCTAACTTTTGCATTTATAATATTAATATAGATAAAAAATATAGAATATAGATAATATAGATAATTATACACTATATAATTGTAGTGAAATAAAAGTACAAGTGTGTTGTTAACTAATTTCAACTAAAAATAATGGAATTTCACCAAGTGCCGACGATTGAAAGTGTAAAAAAAAAACAACTAATGTACACCACCTACTCAAGTGCTTGACTGGTCAAATTAAAAAGCAGCAGAAACAATTCTATTTGCTATACGTACACTAAACTTTAAACTACTCGAGCGTAAAAGCGCTCTTAGAAATGCTTCATGTCTCCACATCAAATAATATGACATCATACAATCAGGTTCTGTCTCTATACATTCGGCCCGATGTACGCCACCCACGAAGAGCTGACTATTCATAATCATCTTGCTTCATTATCACATTACATCAGTGACAGATTAAGTGATATTTTTTTATTAATTTAGTATTTCATTAACATCTTAACTAAAAACATTAAACGGATATGATTACAAATTTAATCACGATTGAACGGCATATATATTTCTACATAACAAATTATGACTAAATAAAAAAAGTAAGATAAAATACAAAATTCGAAAACAACTAAAGCGCATATTTATAATTAGGTTACCTTTTTATTATTGATGATTATTTGAATATCAAGTCCAAACTAGGTTATAATCACTTGTACTTTAATTTCACTACAAATATAAACATATAATTTTAGATTAATCGACCGGTTTCGCTTTTTAAAGCATCTTCAGGACGTAATATTCTTTACTATATAAAGACTACTATATAAATAATATTACGTCCTGAAGATGCTTTAAAAAACGAAACCGGTCGATTAATCTAAAATTATATGTTTATATTTGTAGTGAAATTAAAGTACAAGTGATTATAACCTAGTTTGGACTTGTAACAATGGAATTTCACCAAGTGCCGACGATTGAAAGTGTAAAATCTATTTGAATATCTTCACACCCGTAACCGTGAAGGGGTACGCAGAGGTACAACAAGTGCACCCATAATTAGCCGAAGATCCTTGGTATGTGTTATAAATGTGATACCAACCGGGCACTTTCCTATCCCAGGCATTATTATTTTTAACAGAAAATCGAAAAAAGACATTTTTTTTAAATTACCCGACCCGGGAATTGATCTCGGGACCTCATGTGGTCAAAGCCAACACCGGACCATTAACCAACAAAGGCGAACTGAATTATTTGAATATCTTTCGACCCATTATCATGGGTAAGCAAATAATTCAAAATTTAATGCTAAAGTACCTACTCAAGTGCGGAATTCCTTTCTTTTCCTATTTTCCCCCCGCGTCGATCCGAGACCACTTTGAAGGATACGCCATCTGCTGTTCTGCCAGAAAGTTCATAAGAGGCGATCGTTTAGATATGCGAGTCACTACCACAGTGGCAAATAGGTGGTAGAGTTCTACATTGTCTCGCCCGGGTCTAGTAATACCACTTTACCTTTTCCGGTCGCAATAATATCAGTGCTAGTCACTGTCGCGTTTCTATGTAAAAGGTAAGGTACCGATAACGAAAGGTAAACTTATATATGTATTGGTACGAGCATCTCTGATGAATAGGCCAACTGCCGCTCTGCCTGGTAGGTCGTAAAAGGCGACCGATTGTTTATCGCCATCGTCATCGTCAAAAATGTTAATCATGGCTGTTAACCATGTGGTTGGATGGAAAGCCATATACATAAAACCAGCTATCTAACCTTACTAGGTGGAAGAGTTCTACGTTGTCTCGCCTGGGTGTGGTATCACCGCCTTATATATTCCCGCCGTAATAGCGTTAGTGCTTGTCACTGACGTATTCCGGGTTGGAGGGTAAGGTAGCCGGTAAACTTATGCATATGGTATTAAACCTTGCTACAAGATAGCAACGTATCATTAACTTCTTTGGTGTCTGTAGGCGATGTTTGTCCCTTTCCATCGGGAGAGCCATTTGCTTGTTTACTATATTATTATATAGCAAAAAATGTTATAATGATTAATTTTAACCAAATTTTACACTGCTTTGTGATCCATTAAGTCCAAATCATGAGGTGTTCTAGTAGTTATTAATAAGAAATCGGCCAAGTGCGATTTGGATTCACACACCCAGGGCTCCGTAAAAATGTTTAATTTAGAAAACAATGCCAAAGAACACATTTTCGCCGTTCGATTCTTAGACACAATAAATATTGTTACGTAGTACTGTAAGTAATAAGTGGTAACATGTTTTTTCTTATTTTCAGATTAGGTTTTGGAACAAAATTGTCGAAATCGAACGAATTAAGGAGGGGTACCTACCCCTCCTCAATACGTTCGATTTCGACTAGAGTACCTACCCCAGCCGGCAAAATACATCCGTAGCGTTAAAAAAGCGTAAGATTTTTATGTATAGTTACTATGTATGATCGCTATACAGTGTCTAATATATAATCTACGTGATGACTGTTAATACTGTGACAGTTTGCTATAATTATTATATAATTTATAATAATTATAGCAAACTGAGTGACTGAGTTACAATGAGTAAATAAAATAAAGCTGTTAAGATAATTTTTTAAAGTATTATTTTATCGTTAATAAATCATAAAAATCATAACAAAAAGTGTATACTCGAATAATTCTTTTTTTATACCTCGAATAGAACTTGAAAATAATGTTTTTATAAAAAGTAACTTCTTTCCTATCTGGTGTCCTATGACACCACATTAAATATATTTGAGTATTTATATATGTATTTCTATGTATTTATATTATTGACTATCACCCACATCACAAGTAAATAAATTGCTGACTTTGGGGTTAGATCATTGATTCATGTGATTTGACCAAATATAATATCTTTATTTATTATTATTATTTATTCATCGTCATCATGCACTATCATTGGATCGCATTGACTTACGAGTTTGATTTGTTCACACCTGAAAAAAATTGTAGACCTGAGTATGTTATATAATTGCAACAACTTTACGCGTTCCTGAGAAATAGGTTCTTGCCAGACGAACAGACGGATGGACCACAAAGTTTGTTTAAGGTACGAAACCCTAAAAATGACTAAGGAATTATCAATACAGAAGAAAATCCTACCAGTTGTTTCATCTTTTGTTAATCTAGATTACCAGTACAGAACAGATACATCAGTATTATAAATAAGGCACTACCATCGGGACTAGTGGTTGAACTACAGAGTCTCACCGAGTTTAGTACCAACGACTTATCAATTCTTATGCTGGGTCAGTACTAGTCAATGTCATGTTTCAAAAGGAGAGCAAAGTAACTGGTTAAGTTATACATATTTTTCTCTGACACACATATAGTAATGCACCATTAGCTTTCTTTAAGTCAGAAGATTGTCCGTAAAAAAAGTATCTTCACGCCCGTATCCGCGAAGGCATAGGTAGAGATACAATAAATGCATCCAAGATTAGCCGAAGATACTTGGTCCCACAAATGTGATAAGTCTGGGCAGCCCCGGGCAACATTGTTTTTATCAGAAAACGGAAAAAACACACTTTTTTAATTGTCCGACCCGGGAAACGAACTCGCGAACTCAGGTGGTCAACGCCAACGCCGGACCATTAGACCACAGAGGCGACAGTTTACTTTTATATTAGTGCACAATAGTGTTATCATTCATTCATTCAATTATGTACTTTTTTATTATCCTAAGATATAAAAGTTTCTATAACTATAGTATCTTATAGTCTAAATCCTAAACAATAAAGATGCGTGTACTTGTAAAAGAATGTGCATTGTTATAATTTTGAAGTAGATAAACAAGGAGTTGGTGTATTTTTAGAGTCACGTGTCCCACATCGGACGGACCGTTTTGACCCGGGGTCGGCTCTCGCCCGCCCGATCATAATTACCAGTGAAATAACCTGATTGTGATCACGACACGCACACTCGTATGAATGTTTATTTGATAATCCAGAGATTCTCAAAGTGTACATTTACCCACTTTATATTTCACTGATATTTATGTTTTGAAATACGAAACAGTTTTTTTATCATGATATATGACCGCATCGTTAGTTGGGTGGTTAGTGATTAGCGCAATCGACGGAGCTCTATTCAAATCCCGACGGGGACAAGCATTTGTATTTCTGGGTTTGGATGTTATTAAATGTATTCTAGTATTTATTATATATGTATTTCTATATATTATTATAGTTGACTAACACCCATAACACAAGCAAATAATTTGCTTACTTTCGGGTTAGATCAGTAAGTGTAATTTGTCCCGTGAATATTTATTCATCAATTAAAAATCTATCCATATTTGTCCGTTCATTATGCGACAGTTCTACTTAAACGATGTGGCAGATTTAGATTGGTAGAATTGAGACGTATATTTATACTAACTTCAGCCTGTAGTCCGCTGTATTATAAAAGTTTTTTGCGGATCCCGCGGGATCGTCTAATTTTTCCGCGATAAAAGTAGCCTATGTGCTATTCCAGGTCATCATCTATCTGTTTCCAAATTTCATTCAAATCCGTTCTGTAGTTTTTGTGTGATTGAGTAACAAACATCCATCCAAACTTTCGCATTTATAATATTAATATAAATATAGATAATTAATAATTAATATAGATAACGTTAGTTAAACATAATTTTCATAAACTATTCCTTTATTTTATTTTTAGGTCATAGCAAACAAGTTTATGGTTCTCGCGATGAAAATAGACAGTCATCGCCTGCAGACCCCAAAGATGTTAATGTGTTGCGGTGGCAGGGGTGTAAAACTTAATGAAATAAGTTAACAGACTATCCTAGTTTCCAACCTGAAATATGACAGTGACTATATGCAATGACTATTGCAACAGGAAAGGCAAGGCGCTGGCACCGAATTCTGGTAAGACGTTGCAGAACTCTACTAGGTAGTTATAAATGATGATGCTAGTGGCATATTGATATGATGGTAGTAAAGGTTTGAAAGCATGAAGTATAGGTAAAACGCATGGAGTATAATCAATTTTATTTAACTTCTATGTAGATAAGGAGGTTATAATTTTTCCCTAATTTTGAAAATCAGGTTTTCACCAGATCTCTAAGTTTTAAGATTTTTGGAACCTTTTTCAACTATTTTTA